>HG992180.1:20627007-21827007 GCA_905220545.2 Melitaea athalia
ATGAATATTGATATGATTGTATACTTTCTAATTTATTACTGTATTGATTTACTTATGCAGATTTTTCAATATTTGAAATCCATAAACGAACATTTTTTTATGATTGTATCTCTTGTGGCTTTTATTTTATTTTTATTCTTTATTTTATTTAAGAAACAAACCGTACAATAATACAATGCGTCGCCAGTAGAAGTAGGTACTGTAATGAGACTACTGTGAAAATTTGGAGCTCTCTTTAAAGCTCAATTTGAATGGTGTTTATAACATTTTTCGTATACTTACATGATAATTCAACGATGGCTGGTTGACTCTTGATGTCACCACGACTGCTCCAAGCGTGACAGGTACATGAGAATTTATCTTCTCCAAAATATTCTTCTAGATGATCTCGTGTAACATTACACTCGGCCTCAACTATTCTAACACCACTTTGAGGATCCACGAACTCGAATTGTGTACTGCCAACTGACCGGATATCATTACACTTAAAGTACACTTGTAACGCATTAGCGGCACGACACCTTAACATTGCTGGCTTATTACGAACAACATAAGCATGCTGGGGCTCTAGTAGGAACATTGGTAGGTCATCAGTCGAACTTTGGAGTAGGTGGTCACCAGACAGGGACGGTAATTCATCAGCATCTTCTCTATTTTCATGTTCGTCTTCTTTATGGTTTTCGTGATCATAATCTTCTTCTAAATAATCCCTGTGATGCGGAGGTGGATTATTTTTTTCTGAGTTATATGGATCTAAGGCTTCAACACCCGCAGGGTGAGCATATTCGGGTCTTAGTGGAAATGGTGGCGTTGGTATAATTGTGCTGTGGTCTGGTTCTGTTGAGCTGGGCTCGTCTGCAACAAATAATATACATATATTAGTAACATTATTCAAATACACTAATCAAAACAGTTTTTCAGACAATAATTCGATAAATACATAAATGAATAGGAAGGGTAAACTCCGAAAATACTATCAATCTTGGAACGCATCACTAGAACGGTGCTGGATTGTTTTTTAATGGAACTATTCCCCAGTTTGATGAGAAGGTACGAGAATAGTTAGGAATCTTATTACCATAAAAGTCCAAGCGGACGAAGTTGCGAACCTTGTTTGCTTATATTAATGTATGAGATACGAATAAATTACCATAAAACTAGCAAAGACTGGTACAAAATACCGATACATTTGCTAAACGTTTTCATTGATACATATATATTTTTAGACCTAGCACTATTTACAGCAATAGTTAATAGAGTGTCAATAGAAATAAACGACAACTGTCACAATAACGCGTCCCCTGACTAGCGGCATCGATTTCTCTCAAAAGTCCACACCTGGTTTGACGCCTCACTCACGCCTGTTTACACGCAAAACATAGCTGATATTTTGATACAGTATAACAGTACCTATAACCGACTAAAACAATCTGCTTTATATTCCCAAATTGAACCAAGAGTGAAAACCGTAAAGTTTAATTTCCAATGAACTTTAAATCACCCTCATCAAAATTTCGCTCAGAAGTTGTTATCAGTACATCAGTGTACGTTACTCTTGCAACAACGTTGACAGAAATACTAGGATTGTATTATTATTTGAAACGGAGAATGGCACGAAAATAAACCGCAAGTCGAGTGAGGCGAGGATAACTTAATTAGTTTCACTTCCGTTCAGTATATTTCTAATTCCGTTTTCGTTGGGACCGAACGCTATTTCCTTCTCAATTGTATTTTTCCTTAATGGGATTTGTTTTGGAGAGTCGTTTTGTTGATACCGTATCAATGTTATTAAAATTTATATTTAATCATCCTGTCTTGTAGTTCTCGGAATTTTTTTTTCTTCTATTATTGGTTGTTTTAAATTCTGCAACATTTCATTACATGTATTAAACAACAACAACACAAGTGATTTAGAATACAATTTTATTTTTTCGTTTTATCTTGACCATATATATTTTACTATATACAAATAAAACAATTGACTGTTTGATACAAAAAATATTGTTGATACAAAAATAAACTAAATATGTTACGTTGCAAATGCCATGAGACTCATAATACTAATTAATATTTAGCTACATTTTTACATGTGGTAATATCAACAATGAAATTGCAATCAAATCTACTTTGTTTGTTCATTAGTAATAAATAAAAAAGAAAATTTACAAATAAAATGCTTGGTGAAGTTTAATCGTTGTTGTTCCTAAGTTTCCAGAAAATATATTACCGTAACAAAAGATTTATTGCAGGACTTAGCATTATTTATAATCCTGAGCATACGTCGATATTTCATTTGAGTAAATGCCATTTACATTACTTATTCTGACGTGGGTAAGTCAATTTAATATACAATTAGCCTTTAAATCGTCCAAGCATCTGATTGGGGGAGACATATTCGTTCGATTCGATTTCGATAATATAGGACGAGTAGCAGATCTACTTAATTGATCATTACAATTTTATTATGTATAAATTGTAATCAATGTTTTTATTCTATTGCAAAGTATCTAAATTTGAAAGTGTCTTAAGCCCTTTAACCCTATTCTAGACATAAATATCGGATAACAAAATACATAACCCACCTTTTATAATAGCAGTATATTTCTTATCCCAGCAGTGGGACTGTTAGTGAAAGTTGAAGCAGTTAGTTTATCTCTTTACGAAGTTCACACATTAAAAAAATTAATAATAACAATACATCATGGTTTGCTAAGAGTAAAATATTAGTACCTGGTCAGCTAAATCACAAATTGAAGATTCCTTCAACAAAATATTTTAATTTATTTAGATCGTGTTCTGTAAGTTCCTATAACAGACTCAAGAAATATAAACTTACCAATAGGAATTATTAGTGTCTTAGTATGTTCCTAATCCCAACATCTTTTTTCTGTACGAGCCTACGGCATATCTATCATCGAATACTCGATATTATTTTTAAATGCTTCGTAATTTAATTAACGAGTACCGTTAAATGCAATCAATACTATCGTGTGAGGTTTCATTTCGAAATATAGATTACCTAATTTAGGTCGAAGTTTGTTTTGAATAATATTAACAGCTAATTAGCTTTGTTTATCAAGACGAACAATTGGAATGTATGTTTTAGGCAACATAATTTGACCCAATTTAAGTTTAATTTGTGTTTATTATATAGTCCTAAACTATATAATCGTAATAAGGTGCAAATACTACCTCCTAGGCATGTAAGTAAGCGATTACCGAACATTATGAAGTAGGACATGGGAACCGATAGACTAACAATGGATAATGTTGAACGGAGATTTAGTTGGAATTTAGAACTTGCAATAGACGTAATTAATGAATAAAAAGAAGATAAAAACGCTGCATACAGAATACAACCACAGGTGACACTATTTTATTGAATTCAGGGAATTCTAATCCACTGTATATTTTATTATCTGTCCGTGGTAGTCATTGTGCTTTAATCATAATATGAGCTTAACTGGCCATGTTGTCTATTAAAATTATAATATCCATTCAACCAATATTGAGTCTCCAGCTGTGATATTGAAATCAATTTTAGGAGTGTTTTATGACAAGATTAATACACTCGTAGTAAGAGCGTGTGTGGTCCTTATTATTTTGTATTTAATATTCTTAAATGTAGATCGTGTTTTATCATAATGGTATTAATATTTTACGTGGCAGCCGAAGTGTTGTTCTGAGGTTCATATATTAATGTGTGAGTTACTTATTCCAATATTATTTTCGAATTACATTTCATTTAGTGTTTATGCATTGTATATAGGCTCTACGATTATCTTAAATGGTATCAAACGTCAGAAGGATGAACATTTTTGGAGTTTACTCCTTAAGAATCGATTTTCATGTAAGGTCCCGGTATGAAAAAATATGAGGAGTAAAATTTATTGAACGACTGACCTCGTTACGTTTCTCATAACGCCAACGTTTTCTAATAACGCTACATCCGATAGATGGCGTTATTTGATTCGTTTATTTACCATTTGATATGGTATTAATTTCTTTCTTAGACTAGTAAGTCTTTTTTGTGCCTATTTAGACAGTCGACCTGAAAGAGTACACTTCAGTCGTGGTTCGGAGCTGACACACACACTTTTTTATTTATCATTTATTTTGCGTGTTAGTAGGTACTTATTCATAGGTAGGTACTGTTCCAATTTAATTTTATTCGTTAGAAAGTCTTTTTCAAATTCTTTGAAGCTGTAAAACGAGAGAAGTACAATAAATGTAATACACACCGCGGCTGAAAACATGCGTCCTTGTTTGTCAATTACTAACAATTTACACTAGTACGTATTACATAACGACAGTTCTAGTACGTTTCTGCTCTCCTGGTACATATTAATATCTATTTAAAATAGATGACCAAAACTTTCAAGACAAAACAAACATTTTGGTAAGCTTAAAATCCGAATCAATTTAAGTCAAATACGTAGATAATCTTTCATCTCTAACAGTAAGTGAACGCTGGCACTTTGAGTATGATGGAGCGGCCTCACTGCAATCACCATAGCTGTTAAATCTTGAAGCCAGCGTTGATTGATGTTACTTGAAATATGTATTTAGTTATTTACAAAGCTCTATATGTGAACTATACATTCGATTTTAATTGAGTTCTATGTACTTAGTATTATATAACAGTACGAAAGATCCCCAGTCGATAAACGCAGGACAAAAGTTACTTCTCCTACAGAATAATTTTGAGCTCTTTTCATCTTATTCTCCTCGGTGGGTCGGCAACATACCAAAAGTAACAATCATTATCAAGTGCAATAAAATAATTGATACAACTTGATGTGCTCTTAAAGGCACGAAGTGGAGAACCACCAGCACAAACACCCAGGTCAGAGACAAAAATTTGTACAAATACATATAGATATCCGTCAATATTATCAACCTACCGTCGTTAATGGAAGTATCATCACTTCACCAGAACAGTCTCAAAATATAAATACCATGTCAAATTTGCTAGAATATGAAAAAGAACGATCATAAAAAGAGCCAGACAACTTCCTAATAATATATTTAAATCTTAATTATCTCTGGACCAGATGACAGGACGGTCCCTTTCAACTCGAGTAGACTCCGATCAGTGTTTGTTTTTAGATCTCGTTAACGCGTCAAGAATTCAAACATTCATCAGGTCGAACATATCTCACATCGCGTCGGTGATAAGGAATTTCTCCATTTGCATTCGTTTTCTCATCTTTTTCATTTGTTTTTGAGGAATTTTAAAATCACGGAAGTTTTTATGTTTGAATATTCTTTAACGGATTTTTCTTTCTATGAAAAAATAGATATAATTATAAGTAAACTTGATCAATCAAAACATTGAACTGTACAGTGACGTATATTGTGAAGGCTTCTGTTCGAATATATATATACACGCCGGATTCGTGGCGGCATCGGTAAATGGCATTCGCTTCTACAGCTGCTATGCACCACCTAGTCTCTCCATTGCTGAATTCACTAACTTCCTGGACAAACTGACCGAGGATATATATTAGAAAATATATATTTTATGTAACTAGATCGGCAAACAAGCGCACGGCTCAGCTGACGGTAGCTTATAGACGTCTACAACACCAGAAGCATCGCATGTACGTTACCAACCTTATTTCCAATTCGCAATCCCCCCAGGAACTCTGGTCATCTCACTCACCAACAGGAACACAACACTGCTTGAAAACAGTGTTATTTAGCTGTAATAAAGACGGGCTGCTCCATATTTTGAGCAGGAAATTTTTTGCAGTGTCCAACCCCACTTTAAGTACTTTAAACAAACTTCTTCACAATCATAATAAAACTAATCAACAATGATAAATAAATTGCTCTCATTTGTATACTCATCAAGACACAAACATATACACAAACAAACAGATACACACCTACCTAATGAAAGGGTATAGAATCACATACTGTACTGATGTCTGAATCATGACGACATTATTATACCCATGGGAATAATTTGCACTAAGTATAATAATTATCACTTTATAAAATTACAAAAGTATTTATACGTGATTTGATTTGAAATTGAACAAAACATTTTCCGACCGTCAATCATGTTGACGTTGTTTCACATAATTATATATAATTTTAATAATTAATTTATTTACAAAATATAAAGCAACAATTAATTTTTTAGTTGTTGATGCCGGTAGAACAAGCAGTTATCTATAAAGTGATATATACTTTATGTGGAGTTATTGAGAGGTTTTTTCTAAAAAGGATCTCAAACGTCTTCACCTTAATGTATTAATATTATATGATACAAAATGAAATGCACACATTCCTCTAAGAATACACAACAACGAGCGAATAAACTATTCAGCCTGTAACATCCCACAGGCGCGTATAAGGTCTTATTCTCCAAGTAGATAGAAAGACACACAGAGACGCTTCTCCTTATTTCACTAAACAGTGCACAAAGATTAGTCATTCCTATATAAAACAGTTAACTTTACGAGATAGTGCTATAACGATCTCTTCGTATGGGTCGAACGAAACGGTTGAAGTGCATTCGAGCTTCAAGAATACTTCCCGGGCGTTGATTAAGTATTTCTCATCAATATTGTCTTTTCAATCTAGTACCTACAGCATCGGTCGAGTGTGAGATCGAATTCGATATACCGATCAAGATTTACTTTAAACCATGCAATACTAAGTCTTACTGAATTAGTGTTGCTATGCTTAAAACCAATTTATTTTCTTTTGTTTTCGACTATAGTAAAGAAAGGTTAATGACTGTAGTTATGTATATAGATAATTAACAAACGTCTTCTTTCCTTCAGTAGGCTACGAATCCTGCATTGTAGGTCTGGAATAACAAACAATAGGTAAACAACTTAATTCTGGGTCTACATCCTAAGCTGAATATATCGTGGTAGATTAAGCTCTGATCCTTCTCCTACATAGAGAAAGAGGCCTATGTCCAGCAGTGGGATATTACATACTGAAGCGTACATCCTAAACTGGAAAAAAAATTAAATCTTTATTTATTTATCAATTAAATAATTTTAAATTACCTTTCTTAGAGCGAATTTAGTATTATTTTTAATTTATATAAACAAACAAAAATAACAATAACATTATATTCAAGAAGAAACAAAAAACGTAAGAGAGAAGCTATAAAAACTTTGTACCAATTGATAAAGACAGTTATCGAGCGACAGCCGATGGTACTTTCTTAAATTACAAGTTATGTAACGGCCGTCATTAAAAATGCTTCAAATGTTCTACTCACACATTTTATCGTCGAACATAACACATGCCGGCAATAACACGTTACGAGTGGTGCTTGAATTGCTTATTATAAAATGTATAGTCCAGTCCGTATCAAACGTCTGTTTTTTGAGTGCACCGATAACTTTATCTTATAATAGTTTCCCGACAAGTTCAAACTATAATCTATACATATAATAAAATGGTAGGAAAGTCAAAACTGTACCTACATTGAATATTTTTTAAAAAGAATACTTGGGGTGTGATCTACAATCGATACCGAAGCCAAAATATAGTTTATAATTTTTTTGTCTCTTTGTCTGTTTGTCTGTATGTATGTCCGGGATAAACTTAAAAAGTACTGCATGGATTTACTTCAAATTTGGCACGAATAATATTAAGAAGTCGGGTCAACATATAGGCTACATATTATCACGCTATCACCTACGGAGAACGAGCAGTGAACCTTTATTTGCTGTATAGCGTTCACGCAGACGACGTCGCGGGCAGCAGCTAGTAACATTATAATGTTAAGCAGACGTTAGTATGAAAGCGGTAAATTTTGTCATGAGAATGCGTTATTAAGTACGGGTTGGTGTAGTGATCACAGAAAATCACAGTTGTTCTAGAGACAGGGCGTTGATCTTGCTCATGATAAAGTTTGTATCGACTATACAGATGTCTGTCTTGTCTGCACGTTTGTGTGTGTTGTGAGCTTCTAGACCTTCACGCCCTCTTAGGGATTTGGAGTATTTTTTTTATTCGGTGTAAGATGTTTTTATGATACTTACCAGCTTTAAAACAACAAGCCACCAAAATGTTACTGCTTTATTACGCTACCAAATAACAACACGGTATATTTAGTTAATGTTGTTTTTGTTTCTTACTCAGTGGGCTTAATACTGTATCATAAATTATCATTAACGTGCAAATATTTCTAAAGAGGAATATAAATTCAATAATACGGCATTTGAGATGAAACACTTGCTAGTACAGCCATTAGTACTGTCAAAAAGAATCAAAAGACCACATTTGATATATGCTCGGAGCACGTCATAAAACATTCAAGGATAGAACATTCGCATCCGTTCCTGAAGACGCTTGCTTGATGCAGTTACTCGTAAATGCACTTAACTCCCAGACGTAAAAAGATGCGCTAGTTAATGGAACTGTGGGTGGTGATTCGCTCATAAAATTTTAGTAAACGAAATGTTAGGAGATATGACTTGACTGCGTTATTACGGCGTATTTGACTTAATGAATTCAAATTTTGTTCTATTTATGTTTGTCATTTGTTTCTTCAATATTTCGGTTAGATGTCAGATGTGCTTAAATTGTGTTTATTTTTAATGTTATGTTTATTACTGTCTTAAAATACAGTCGTATTATAAACACCTGTTAACGATCTTCTTCTTGGTGAGGAAAGTATCCACTAAACTGTAGTAGAGCAGCGTCGTTCTTTTATACAGAATAAGTATTTGCCAAGCAGTGGGATGTGTGCATGCTATTTCAATTTAACTCGGTTATAAAATACTGTCGATTATATGTATAATTATTATCTGACTTGCTTTGAAATGTGAACGCTGTGTCACCTACAAAGGTGCACACATCAGAATTAATTTGAATTTTGTATTACAAAAATGCTATCATGTGTGTACTGCTGGTGTCCTATTTAAATAAAATAAAATAAATAAATAAATAGAGAGTATTTTAAAGGTGATGTTTGTGTTGATTTTAGTTAGATTTGAGGCTGTATAGAATTATTCGGAAACACTTATGTACACACTTTTTAAGCTTTCTCATGAAAAAAATTTGGGATTATTTAATCCGGAACCGTGGTATCCATTAACATAATGCATCAACAAGGTGTAGACCCAAATCTCGAAATTACCTTCGAAAATCTTTTGAACATCGGTACCGACAAATTCTCACCCCATTGCAGAAAAAAAATACAAAAGCCGACCACACCTACAAAAACTTTGAATAGCCACCTTTTACGTTGGAAATGTAACACGATATATACAAAGACTAGTCGAGTGCCAGTCAAGAGGTTCCCAAACAAGATAATCCCTTTGTTAGTCGTGTTATAATAGTGTCTCCTGAGAGTCTTTTATTATTTTCTGTCTCATTCACAGCAGCTGTGATATGTATTAAGGTTTCATATTTCAACGTAAACGCTGTTGAAGTTTCCGTCCCTAGATGTAGTGTTACAGGTTAACAGGCTACGAGTTGAAACGAATGTGTGTGCAAATGAGATATGTTTTGTTAGTTGCACGTTCTTTATGGTATCCTTTGTCTAAACACGTTGCTGTTGTTTAATTGTCGCTAGCGAGTTTTTTTTTGTCTTTTAATAACGTTGTTCTTTCTAATTCTGTGATGTGTTTAATTTAGCTTACTCTGTTATTTATATGCTACGCTGTAGAAATATATTTTATCTAAATAATAGGAATACATTTATGAATAGGTATTTTGAAATGAAACTTCTTTAGGCGCATGACTCGGTAGACAGGTAAAATTTGAGCGACCGGTAACGCGGCAGCGTCAGGGACGGTCAGTACTTGGATGGGTGACCGCTTAGGAATATCGAGTGACGTTAGCTTTTTTTTCAATTAGTTTTTTTTGTATTTTAAATTCGTTTTTTTTTAAATTAGTTTTTTTTGAATTAGTTATTTTTGAATAAGTTTGTCAAAGAAGTTTCACTTCTGACATGTGTACTTTTTTATAGTGATAGTATTTATTTTGTATTTTAATTCGAACAGTTATCATTATAAATGGTACGAGTATCTTCATTGCATGATTGTACACCGTACAAAATAAAGTCGTGATGAATTGTAAATTTCAAATTTTCATACATTACCTATTTATTCTTGATAAAATGATATTCTTAGATTTTGTTTCTATAGACGGTACTAATGCGATATTCGTGTTCGGAAGTCGCCCGCAGGTCGTCACGATTAAGTGACTTTTTTGCGAGAGCTTCTTCCTTGACTTTCTAAGAACTGCCTTTTTTGGTAACGGTTCCGTGAACGTAATGAAAGGTCAAAGAATTTTCATTGTAATTTCGTATAAGGCTATTTTATGTAACTGTCTTCTACTATAAACAATTGCCATAAACAATGCGTTTCAAACGTTACCGTCTGTTTAAATTAATTTTGAAAGACTGAATTGAGTTCAAACTAGTTTATACTGGATAAATCTAGAAATATTTATAATTTCTATATAAGATAACTAGCTTCTGCGCGCGACTTCGTCCGCGTGGAATAGGACCAATTCTGTCATGCATGATTTGTGCGAACTTTAAATGTTGACGCAGCGGAAGCTCTCAAAAGAAAAAAAAAACCCGATTTTGAAACATTCTTCATTGGTGCTACGCTCTTATTGGTCTTAGCGTGATGATATATTATAGCCTATAGCATTCCTCGATAAATGAGCTATCTAACACTGAAATAATTTTTCAAATCGGACCAGTAGATCCTGAGATTAGCGCGTACAAACAAACAATCAAACAAACAAACAAAATCTTCAGTTTTATTATATTAGTATAGATTATACTACCTTGCGTGTAATTTAATCCCGGTAAAACATTAGAGGGCAGACAATCCACCTTTTTTTTACAAGACGTTGCTAACAATGATGATATAAATTAATCTAAGTTTACGTATTCTAAAGAACCCTCCAAAGTAAAGTTTTAAAGTTCTCGCGTCTAAGTCGTGGGTACTTTTTGTCGGCTACATCTTATCTTCCCCAAGATAAGGTGCTAAGTCCTTAAGTGAAATTTCGGCATATTTTATTATTTTTTCCTGACTCCGCGTTTTAAACGTTGAAAAGTAGTCTAATAAATTAGGGTAAGACGTCGATATTTTAGCAGTCTTCGCTTGGTTAAAATCGTTTTCACATTGAAGGTAAAGCCTTTTAACGCTATGTAAGAATTATTTAACAAAATCTGATACAAAATTGCCTATCTGATTCAATATTATTTAATTTACTCTTATTATTATTAATGAAAGGACATTACACTTATTTTACTTAACCAACAAAACGAATGAATGTAAGGTACACGTTATATAAAAAGAGATTTTTTTATTATTATTATGTGTATTAATTTTAATACACAAAGTAAAAAAAGAAACCTCCTAAAATATACTACCTAGAATTATTAAATGGAAAAGTATATATATATAAAGTTTATTAATTTGAGTTGATTGGACCTCAGTATACAGAGGTCAGTAATATTATTAAGATTAAATAAGATATTTCATTAGAAAGCTTGGCTAGTAAATAATGCTATAACTTACAAAATATTCCTAAAATTCAGCAAAGTATAAATAACCACACGGATCGACTATTACAATAATTATGACTAGGTCACTGACATGTTTACACAAACTTAAAGTTCCAACTGGACAAGCAGATATGAGATTAGCTTAAACAAACAAATTCTTCTGTTTTGGACATGTAAATGTTTTTATAAGTTAAGCTTGCTAAAACATTGATATAATGTTGCGTAAGTACCTAGCCAAACAAGTGAATGAAAATAAACAAAAAAGTTACCAGTAAGAATCACTCGTAGCAGTCTTATGTTATGTTGTTCGAATGATTTTGAATAAAAGAGAAAAAAGTAAAAATCTCACCATGTTTATCCGCGGCGACGGCGACCACACATAGCACGAGGAGCACGCTCCTGCGCGCCATCACTTACAAACGCGCGCTCATCACCTAAAACAATAACCTTTGTTTGAGTACGTGAAAGCTGACCAATATTTGATCAAATATATTTACTTTTGACCCAGCGTTGGATGAAAGAATGTATAATGTCATGTACAATATTGGGGGCAGTGTATTTTTTGAACATGATTCTTTAGACTGCTTAAATATACTTTTTTTTTGGTTTTTAAAAAAGTGTTCAATCAATTTATACATGCACACGAATATTGAATTATTAGTTTATTCCTACATAAAAGTATTGTAATTTTGCAGTTTAAGATTTTATTTTAAACAGTCTATATATGCACATAAAGATATAATTATATTTTCCTTTGTTATATCTAAATATGACAGAAAAATAAAAATATAATTTAACAATTACCTATAAAAAACTTAAAAATATTATTTTTGACGATGACAATAATTTCGTCTTGATTGCGATTGTAATAGCATACTAAGAGAATTATTTTAAATCAGCCCATATTGTATTTTTAAAAGATCGTTTGATAAAAGTTACAAAATTTAAAGATTTATATCACAGTAACATTTTACCCTCTTAGAAACAATTTTAAATAATAACTTCATTTTCTCCATGTTAAGATTATGTATTATAACGCAGTAGAACATCACAGAGATTTTTTTCTAAACCGAGGCGTAACTAATTGGTCCCTGTAGGGGCTTTTGGGGTAAAAAATAAAACGACTGTGTGGGTTCGTACACGAAATGTGGTAAAACCGCTTTTGAATCGGACCAATTGTGAAATAATATAGTCGGGAACTAATGCACGGGAATGGTCTGGGCGTTGATCAGATAGCGTGTCATTTTGAGTTGTTTGCCGGTGGATGATTTTGATATTTTGTTTCATGATGATTGCGATATTAAGTTTTACCTTTTAGCTTTAATTAAAAGTAAGAGGACTGCGATAGGCTGAAGTGTAAGTGTAGAGTAAGTGTTTTTATATGGATCTTTAAAAGGTTATGTGATTGTTTGATTTAAAATTTATCTCGTGCCAATGTTTTGAGGAAATTGAGCAAGATATTCGAAGATTACATCCACTTATTGAACAAATAAATATTATTATTTGTTTGTTTATTTTATATGCAAAAGAAAATATAATGTAGATATTTTACCAAAATTGTTTTAGCAAAAGAGGACTTAGTCGTTATAAAAATATAAACACAAAAAATCCTTTCGCAATATCCTTTAAAATACATAATCTCTAAACAAATAAGTGACGCAGGCATATAAACGTGGGCGGTCGTGTCGCTGCCATCAGATAAATCGGATAAAACGGTAGCACCTAGTTAAGGCTTTCATAATTACTGCGCTGATAACGACTTTGATAACACTGTCGGGGAGATTAAACTGATTAATGCTGGTGTAAACATCATTAGTATATCACACGGGAGTCATTTGATTATTTAAATTTTAATTAAGCTGTTTCATTATTTTACTAAAATTTAATTTTATAAAGACGACGCTTTTGTGTAGTGGAGCAATGTTTTAGCTTTCAAGCGTTCGATTTCTACACTCGACAAATATTTGTATAGGCTACACATTTATTTGTCGTGGGGTATACTCCTAGTGGAAGCCGTTGCTTGTGAGACGTAAAAAAAAAACTTCAATGGGCTCCTCTAAAAGGCAGCGTAATTAGGTCTTTGATCATTCATTGTGATAAAAATTGTAGGTTCTCTTCCTTTTTGATACTCACCTTTATATTTGCATAAATATTTATTTCTGGCCTGGGTATTCAACTCTAAATAGTATACACGGCCGTGAGATATTCAGAGACATAATCGATCTAGCTCAGTTCAAATAAAACGTAATATTAAACAAGATTTTGATTGTACTCATTATACATTAAGAATTTTATGTTGTGCTTCAAAACACAAAAACATATTGCCAACTAAAAAAACTGGTTGTCTGTAAAGTTGATTTACGGACGATTGTGTAACGTGACAACGTCATAACAAAACATCTCCTCGGACGCACAGGCCAATCGAGTGGAAGAGAGATAGATGCTCCGCAAGCGTACAATGAGCGTAACGGGACAATGAGCGTAACGCTACAATGAGTCATCCTTTTGATTAGACGTGGTCACATCAAAAAATATCATTTTTATATCGTAAAATTATCCGTAATCTTAAAAAGTGTTGCGTTACAGCCTATTCTTCAATATTATATCAGCATCTCCCGGAGGTACGTTGTTTTATTTAAGATAAAGCACTTCCGTCTTCTTATCAGCCCTTCTAACTAACCTACTTACTTTTGCATCATTAATGTTTCATGTTATTCGACAAACGACTGAATCGATTTTGTTTGTTTTAACATGAGATATCTCTTGGGAATCCTCTGCCTAACATAATGTTACGGCAAATGTACACTAACATTTTGCTGTAGTGGATGTATCGATTAACTTGAATAGTTAAGGGTTCAACTCTTATTGTTTATATAGTTCTGGTATTTGAATATAAATCTTCTCCTTGTGCCTCAGATACCTATAAGCACGGTAACTCCCGGTTATCATATTTATCTGATAGTGGTAATCGAAGGTGAAATTATCCACTGATACATGAGTATAGCAGAGTCATTAATTACGTTCTAATTCTTCTAATATACGTAACCACTACCTATGAAAAACATGAGATTTTTAGTGGCTGGTATGGTTTAGTTCAAAAGTACCACAATTATTTACAGCTATATCATGCACTGTTTTCTATTTAAATAGTTCCTATTCATTTTACAAATCCATTGTAGTTATTTAAAACACCCGACTTACATTTAAAGTTCAACTAAATCATTTTAAATATATGCAGTTTTTATGTCTCTAAAATGATAGGTTTGGAATATATTTCATGGGGCTTTGTAGGCTGAGTTTACAATTCACGACGACCATTCATCCCCTAGGAAATTCTATATCTGTGGTAAATTTGTACGTATTCAAAATGTTTCCTTTTTAAACGTTTTTAGTATTCAATTACAATTTACTTTGTAAACACAAAAAAAAACTTCAATGAAATTATATTTTTTCTAATCGGTACTGATGTAAATACGGATACGCAATGAATACATTATTTGTATCTGTTGAGAGGAATGCTTAAAACGTTTGAATGTTTGTAATGGAAAAACTCAACAACTTGTGACAAACAAACAATTGGAAGTTCTGTTGAGAAGTTGAGCTAAATCATAAGATCATATAAAGAAATGTTTTCAATATAGAAAAATGGTATTATTTTATTAAAAATTAGTTATCACTGAGCCACATAAGCTATATTTAAGCCAAAATCGTGTAGGCTACGCGGGTGAACTGCGAGCGGAAAACATAAGTAGGTACGTATAATATGTAGGTACATTAATTTATTTTAAGAACAGAAAATAAAAACTATCTTCAAAAATCTTCCTCCATTTCTTTCCTTTAGGAAAAATGTTTCGATATTAGTTTGCAATTTATTTAGGTTATACAATGCTGACTAGTAGTAGTACTATAAATGCCAGAATTTATAACGTACCGTTCACAAATGTCCATAATACAATCTTAACCGACAGCTTTACAAGCAAATAAACAAACTATTTAATCAGGATCTATTCATCGAAAACTATCACACTACGATTTTGATGCGTACAGCAATATTCGGTCTTTTTAACCTACGGTAATCGCTTACTATCAGGTGAGCCGTACGCTTGTTTGCCGACCTAGTAAAAAAAAAAAAAAAAAAAAAAAATTCGAGTCTATTCTCAAAATAAATCTAGTAACTACCTAACAGAATACGTTATTATAACACTTTGTTAATGTAAGAGAACCTTCATTAGTGTGAAGTTTGTAAAAGGCATTAATGATGCCTTGATGCCGCTAGGATGTAGAAGTAAAATAATAACCTTGTAACCGCAAAAACATTATATAAGAGAATTTCATATTCAAAACTTCAAAGAATATTTACGCCCGGTTTCTTAGCTTCTACGCTCACTGCTGCTCTATCCCCTGCTATCTCTGTTAGCTACAATACTCGAGAGTTTTCGTAGAGGAAATTTTTGTTCGTGTCATCAAAATGAAGCTACTCCCGGAAAATTAGCTCGATAGTAATCAAGTGAAAAAAATGTACTAGGAAGCCCGGACTATTTGACAGATTAGTTAATTTTTGCGTTGATCAGCCTTTGGGAAACCGGGCGTTAGTGTTTTAAATGCCTTAAAAAAAAAGAAGGGGGTTTTCGATTCGATTGCATTTCTTTTGTGTTACCAAATAATTTTTTACTGGGTGTACTGATTTTGTTGATTATTTTTATTATTCAAAAGTTGGTGTTTGATCGATATATTCTTATGACAATAAATTATAATACTTCTCTTATTATTACTTACTACCAGGCCGCCCCGGCTTCACTCGGGTAAAATAATTATTTTGTAAACTTTTTTGTAGATCTTTTTTAGAAGTTCCTATAATTCAGTCGTATATCATTTTTTCTTATCTTTAAGTATTTAAGTAGCGCACGCGAAGGATAGTAATATTTGAGACAATTTTTTACACCTTGGTGAACATAACCCGTTTTTTTTCACAATCATATCTAAGTTTTTAAGAAATAAAATATAGTCTATGTAACTTCCTAATAATGTAGCTTTTTATTAGTGAAAAAATCATTAAACGCGGTCCAGTACTTTTGGAGCCTATTCAATACAAACAAACGAAAAACAAAAAAAAAACTTTCTTCTTTATAATATTAAGTAGTGATGCAACAGATCTCCGTTTCTGTTTCCGCAAGTGCGGAAGTTCCGCACGCTTTTCAACATTCGTTTCTGCTTCTGTTTCCGCAACTTTTATAACGGAGATGTAAACGGAAGTTTACGACGGTTGAGAGTTGAAAGTTTCACTTACCACTACTAAATTTTGAATATTAAAATAACTTTAAGTTGCAATATTGTTTTCTATTGTAGATTTCGAATATATCTATTTTTTATCTAGGCTTGGTGTGTATTTAGTACTTAATAAAGAAATATATTTGTAAATTTATTAATTTTTTTCATATTATTTACACTTTCGTTTCTGCATCCGTTTCCGTTTCCGTTTCTGCTAAAATTTACTTTTGACATCTGTTTCCGTTTCTGGTTCCGTTAAGACACTTCCGTTGCATCACTAATATTAAGTGTAGATCGGTGTAAATTAAAGCCAGTTTATGTTCTATAATAACATATCGAATAAAATTAGTTGAAGTGAATTTTTACCATCTAGGGAATCAGGAATTATCGCAAGTATAGCGACATTATTTCATTTTGAATCACATTTCAAATTCTTCGTACAGTATAAAAAGAGTGTGCTTTAGACTACACGACTCAAGTAAAACTTACGAAACGTAACTCTCTCTCTCTCTTTCTATTTTCACTAGCTTATATCTCAGTCTCAACTTCTTTTCGCCTCGCCTGATCACACTTTTCGGAACGCTCTCGTCACGCATTCCAAGTCAAGCGTGGGTAAAAAAGTTTTACTTCAAAAACCTATTTTATTCTCTATAACATTTAAAGTGGTAATAAACGTTCCATCATAGCGATAGTCTTTAATAAAATTACAATATAAACTTATTATACCCGTGACTAATTACCAATAGAAATCCGTTTTTAAACCCTGCTTGTTAAGAAATAGTTGCGTGACGGCGCAAAACCTCGTATTGAGCATAAAATCGTAATTAGTAGTTTATTATAAGCGTTTTATTTGATACGAACAAAAAGTTGTATGAATGGCGCGTGAGGAGTTTTATACGATGCGATTTTTAAAAGGTAATATTTCTTTGATGTATTGAATTGTATGAAGTCGGATTAATGTCTTGGCCTTGTCAACTGTAAATAATTCATAAGGTACCTTTCAATGCGTTTTAATTAAGTAATAAAGACTGTTTTTTATATGGATAAACGTTTTGCAATAGACTTTTATGACGGTTTTGAAGTAGATATGTTATAATATGATAGGTGTAAAAGATTATTTATTGAATAGGTTTTGACATTCTGAAAATATTTTGTTTCATAGTTAATAAATTAAAATAATCTGAAGTAAGTTGTATATAGAAAGAAAGAAAAGAAAAGAAAGAAAGAAAAAAACATTTATTTGAACACATACAAGAGACAACAACAAATAGTTTAAATTGACTATTGACTATGGAATACACATAACATGATAACATAATACTCTTACACTTATTAAACTAACGTGTGCCTCAGGAATGCGCCAAATTGGTTCGGTTCGGCATTAGTCAGATTACCATAAAATGGTACCTGACACCGGTTTTCAACCAAACCATAGGACGAGACATATATCTCTATAGCGTTTGCCAAAAATATTAATTTAACTGTGCACACCAGCGCGAAAACTCGTTAGATGACCACTGTGCTAAAGCGTCGTACAATTAGTTGACAAAAATATGAGAAACTTTTCATAACAAAACTTTCAGATCACATGATCAAAAGTTGTATCGCAGTCGTGTCGTAATCGTAACGTATAAAAATAATATAACGAGATATTAATCTCGGCTCATGACAAATAAGAACTTACATAAGCTCCAAAAGTCTTCGGCAACTATTAACAAGACTTGGAACAATGGCACAGCGTCTGTACCTAATAGGCATTTGTAATCTCAAAGATTCATCTTTAATTTAATATAAAAATTGAAGAGAAACGGTTTGAGTAAAAATCTGTATGCATGTATGGAGTTATAAAATGTTAAAATCTTTTTATGAAATTTATATTTTTAATGACTCATCCAGCCAACTTCGCAAATTTTTTAATAAGATTACAAGCAGATTATAGCATTGTGTACATAAAATTATATCTTTTCGTTAGTACTAGATAGTAAAAAATATATTTTGGTATTATCTAAAGTTTTAACTTGAGATAAATTTTGATCATAATTAAATGTCCAAAGTAAGAACGTATAATTACTTGGATAACAATATTTTATACATTTTTAAGATTTTTAAACGGTTTTATTTAGCTTGACTTGAGTGTTATTTTTTTGTTTATTTATTTATTTGTGTTTGGGTCAAATTTAGTAATTGGAATTTTACCCCCTTCCTGATGACAGATTGATCTGATATTTGGTACACACTCTTAATCTTGATGACAATAGGTACAACATAATATATTTCTTATGGTTGTAAATCCAATATGTCCGTCAATACAAAATGGCGGATCACATATAACTTCACAACAACCTCAATATTGGTATCAAATGAAAGGGCTTGGTTGGTAGAATCTAGAATACAGCTCACTATGAAAAATCCAAGATGGCCGCCGCCATAAAATGCTGGATTACATATTTTCCACAAATACCTCAATATGGGAATCAAATGAAAGGGCTTGATTGGTAGAATACAGTGTATAAGACTGTGTAGGTATATTTATTACTAATCTAAAAACTACTCAACGAAACTAAAAACTTTTTACACGTTGGGCACGTGAAATTTCTATCATAATGTTTACTCTGGATACGCTATACGCCCAACGATTTTATATTTGTCTGATCTGATATAACCCCAGATTGATGAGAAGATTGGTACGATCTGGTAGCTAGGACTTACCGAATTATTTTTTAGCTTTTAGTCCATAACCTAAATACATCATTTTTATTGCAATAAAACCGTTAAACATAAAAAAAAATTTAGTTTATTTTTTAAGACATTAAATGGATAGGTACTGCGAGATCACATTGGAAAAATTTTTTACTAGATATACCGGACTTCTTATACTACAAGTATTTCGATGTAATATTTAGGTAAGACTTATTGTTGGTCAGTATCAGCTCCTTACGTGTCTAAAAATACTTTATTTGGGCTTTGACAACCTAGGTTGATAGTAAAGTTTAATGAAGATATTTTATTATTAGAAATAAAATATCTTTAATTTTTGAAGTGTAGATTATATTATGCGTCACCATAGAGAAATAAACACATACACGTAAAGGAGAGAATGAGATAATACATTACTGTTCAAAACGCGTAAGCGACGCGTTTTGCAAGGCACTTACGACTTTTTTCACGAGAGCGTGATCATCGTTGACAGAACAAATCGCAACGGCCTCCCTACGATTACAAAAATGTATAAGATACTAGCCGACCTGTGCCCACTTCGTTGGGCGTTAAAAGATTTTTACAGTAATTTGATATGTTTCAAGTTTTTTAAATTTAACTATTACAGAATAATAACGAATTTTTAAATGAAGTATACTTTGGTAAACGTCGTAAACACAGTCGTTGGACGCGCCGTCCCCTGCTATTTTACATCGATGTTCATATAGTTGGTACCTACAGTTCGTCACGAGATGGCGCGATTCGTAACACCTACTATTATTTTCACTGAATTTTATGTTCAATTACAATAAAATATAGCCTATATCACTCCTGAATAGTGTAGCTTTCTGTGAGTGAAAGAATTTTCATGATCGGATCAGTATTTGCAAAGATTACCCCGTATATACAAAGTTATAAACTTTACCTCTTTATAATATTAGTAATGATTAGATTAATTTAATTTAAACTGTCTTTGAAGTGAAACTCCTTTAGAATCGCTGTGATTTGAAACTCGATCGAAAGAAACAAACACATAGATTAATGTAAACGAGAAAATGAAATAGAATACATTACTCTGTATTTTATATTGTCATTGAAAAAAATCTCTCGTAGGCTATTTCAGAAAATTCATTTGTGTGAATTGCAAGAATGAATGTGACATGTCTGTACATGACTAATATAAGTACAAGATAAGCAGTCCTTTATATCATCTGGGCCGTTAAAAAATAAAAATATCTACTCGTATAACATACACACGGTCGTCTGTTCATAAGGGAAGCAACTTGATGCTTGTGTTATAGGTATCAGCGGACTGATAAAACTACATTTTTATAAACATACATAAAAATAATACACACATAAATATATATAATATATATTATTATAGTGTGTTGAGTTGTGTTTGAGTAAGTGTATTCCAATCCTACACATGCTTTTATGTTACTAGAGCTGATACAGATTATGACCATAAGGTGTTTTTTTTTTGTTTAGACGCCGCGTTGGCGCAGCGGTCACAGCACTGGATTGCGATTGGCTGTTGCGCGGGTGGTTGCGGGTTCGATCCCCGCACACGACAACGTTTGTATTGGCCATACAGATGTTTGCCGTGGTCTGGGTGTTTGTGCAGTCCTTGTGGGTCTCCCCACCGTGCCTCGGAGAGCACGTTAAGCCGTCGGTCCCGATTGTTATCATGTACACCTGATAGCGATCGTTACTCATAGTAGGGAATATATCCGCCAACCCGCATTGGAGCAGCGTGGTGGATTAAGCTCCGATCCTTCTCCTACATGGGGAAGAGGCCTATGCCCAACAGTGGGATATTACAAGCTGAATCGTGATCGAAGTCACGGTTAGTCACTAGTGTAATATATAGAGATAGCTCTCCAAAATGACAAGACTAACATAGTCCATTGAAAAGTTACATTTGGGGTTGCGTTTGTCAGAGGACGCAATTTTATTTTTTAGATATGAAGGGGGGGCTAGTCTGATGTTAAATCCAAGTTTGTGGGTTTGTAGTCCTTGTGCAACGGCCGCCATCTTGGAAAAAGAGGTTCAAATGGTTTTTATGGTTTATCTGCCCAACTATAAGTCTGACAAAAAAATTATTTAACATTTTTTGTTGCAAATAAAATTATCTATAATTTATGTTCAGTAATTTTTAGTCGTAGAATCATAAATAAAAAAGTTATAAGTAAAAAACCATAAAAATTTAAGAGAAAAAAATCTATTTGTCGATAAAACTTTTGTTCTAATCATCTTACAAAAAAATAATATGAGACCATTTTTATAGATAATATTTTAAGGAACAATTTTTATCAGAAACATTTTTAAATTTATTTATTATTTAAGGTTTTACAGCGCTGCGAAACGAATACTATTCTTCAAGTATTTGTAACTATACATGAATACTCGTATATTTTGCCATAATTTTTAATCACCTTGTTTTTTTTTTTATGATGATCTTTTTAATTATTGATAGTAAAATATTGTTAGTATATAAATAATTCTTGGTTTGACACTCTACCTACGAGGTGGAGTCTGGAGGCGCGTTTTTTTACGCGCGTGATTTTCTAAATCACAACTACTCTGTCCTCGGTCTTTTTGATGAACCAAGCTGCGGCTCAGCGGCTGATTGGCTTACTATATTAAATACTTGAGGGGGAACAGGAGAAGGAAGTTCACAAGAAGTGTAAAGTGGTTTTATGTGCGGAGACCTTATCGCGTATAACTTGCTGTTTCTCTATGCTTTTTCAGGATGTGACACAATATCAGGTGCTTACAATATGGGTAAACTAAAATTTCCGAAAACCCTGGAGAAACATCTAGAGTTAGCAAGTGGAACGGCGTTGTTCCTCAACAAGAGAGTTGACCTTGCACTGCTCACTATCATTGGTGAACGTTTTTTTATCATTATTTGTGGGGATACTTACAGCAAAATAATGGAGCTCTCGAAATTAATTGAAGAAAATGATTTACACACATTTTGACATTTACGCCACTTTCTTCTTCGGTTCTCCCTCAAGTATTTAATATAGGAAGCCAACCAGCCACTCGCCGCAAGATCGAGGACAGTAGTTGTGATTTAGAAAATCACCGTGGATTATGCCTACTGCGGATACCACGTAGAAAAAAACGCGCCTCCAGACTCCACCTCGTAGGTAGTGTCAAATCAAGAATTATTTATATATTAACAATATTTTAATATCAATAATTAAAAAGATGATCATAAAAAAGTAACAAGGTGATTAAAAATTAGGGCAAATCATGAATATTTATATTTATATTCACGTATTGTTATGAATACTGAAGAAAAGTATTCGTTTCGCAGCGCTGTAAAACCTTAAATAATAAATAAATTTAAAAATGTTTCTGATAAAAATTGTTCCTTAAAATATTATCTATAAAAATGGTCTTATGTTATTTTTTTGTAAAATGATTTAAAAAAAAGTTTTATCAACAAATAGATTTTTTCTCTCAAATTTTTATGGATTTTCGCTTATAACTTTTTTATTTATGATTCTACGACTAAAAGTTACTGAACAAAAGATGTAGATAATTTTATTTTCAATAAAAATGTTAAATAACTTTTTTTGTGTGACTTATAGTTTGGCAGATAAACCATAAAAACCATTTGAACCTCTTTTTCCAAGATAGCGGCCGTTGCACAAGGACTACAAACCCACAAACTTGGATTTAACATTAGACTAAACCCCCCTTCATATCTAAAAAATAAAATTGCGTCCTCTGACAAACGCAAGGTAAGCCCAAAAAAATGTAACATTTCAATGGACTAACAAGCTTTCGACGTAACGGTAATACTACGTCGCTCTCAGTAGACGCTACACATCTCAGGCACCTTATTAAAGCTTTTTTTATCTGCACCCATCACCACGTGACTAGGCACGATAATAGGCGCGTAACCTATTTCACGAAAAGCGTAATGATGTCTTTTATCAGATACGAGAAACTTTCGTCATAACCCGTTATGAGGTTACGTCTTCACAAAACCGACTCGAAGTTAAATTTATAATGACCGAATGAATACTTTCTTGAAATTATACAAGAATTTTAAAGGTTTTCTAGAAGTCGTTGTAAAGATATGTACATTTATGTCCAGATGATAAGGGTTTGGTAACATGATGTGACTGACAGACTAAGACATAAAATCAACCTATTTAGTTTAGCTTGGATTTGTATATAAATACTTTTAAATGTCATGTGACATGTCAGTACACAATTACTGGCTGACGAAGACTATGAATCATTCTAAGTACAAAGTTTACAAAAGACTAAGTTACAAATAAGTACTCTGTATTGTAAACCTCGACAATTACAGTAGTAAAATTGACGACACGACATTTTGCCATAATCCATATCCTAAATATACCTATGCTCAGCAGGAGTTTAGGAGAATATAAGAGATAGAAAAGCTATAGATCAGTACCAATTAATAAGTGGTAGATTTAGCGAAACGTAGAACGATTATGAAAAATCTCTGGATGCCTGGGATCATACGGGAGCTTAGTAAAAGGAAACTACGACCGATACTTAATAGCTTTAATGAGAGACTAACTTACACACACAGATTTTTATCTTACCCTCAAAAACTAATTAATTAAATATGTACATACTACCTACATCACAGATTATAGTTTGTTTCATCACTCAGTACCTACACTTGTGCCGCTTTTTCCTAGAACATATAAATACATATTCGAAGTTCAAATAAATCGAATCGTTTGATCCCAGTAACGCTATTATCGAATGCTTTGCAATTCTTTAATGCAAGATCTTTAATATTATAATAATCAGTCATCATTAAATATTACGAGTACACATAAAACGCCTGATTGCACATTGACAAGCATTTATAACATTTGCAGCTCTCCTAAGTAACTTAAAATTAAATTTCCAAAAGTTTAAAAACAAATTGATTTCATAGAATGATAGTGTCAAATCTTATAATTTAATTCAAATTATTCAGTTTGTTTAATGTTGTGTACATAATGTTTATGAGATTAGAAATAGCAATTAGACCTAGGTTCAAGAGCACTTACAAGCGATAGAAAACACTGCTGGAAGGGTGTTCAGAATCCATAGCGTTTGATATTAGAACTGGCAGACTTAAGCAACTGATACATTAGCTTAGTCGGCAGTTACCTAAAACATAGACATTAAGTTGCCTAGCTTAACAATCGATCAGCAAAATCAATAAGTAGATATATACATAATTATATATAATAAAAATGTAACGGATCGCTGTCTGTACATGGAAAATATCTGAGAAAAACCTTTACCTTTATCAACGCATATAGCACCCAAGACAACGATTGTTAGAATTTTTGTCTGTTTGTTTGTGCACACTACTTTCAGAAACGGCTTATCCTATTTTGATGTGGTTTTCACTAATATATTGTGGTAAGCGTCACTTAGCATTTGATGTTTGTTTCATGTCAATTTCATGTCCGTTGATAAATAAAAAAGTTATGCCAATTTAAAGAATCACGTTGAACATGTAATGTTGAAATATTCAAACGACGGTGTTTATAATCCAAAATAAACCAAAAGATGTCCAAAAAATGCTTTTCAACGTCACTATTTCACGCGGGCAAAATCGTAGGCACAGCTAGTAAATAAATAAAATAAGCACAAACGAGATCCGCTATACGAGATAGGTAGTTGTCTAATTTTAAAACCGTTTACAAAACAGTTTTAACTTCAACATAAACATTACGTAAGGAAAGGCTTATCGCTAAAAAGGCCGACACAAAAATGTACTCAAACTCAGTGATAACTTTCTGACCGAATTCCTTATCACGGACAGTTCATAAATCTTATTGTTATCAAGTTATCGAGAGTAATGACTTATGATTCATTTTATAATTACATTAATGTAAAACAAATACAAAACAACTACCAAAAGCAAACAATTATTTAAGTAAAACTTCTTTACGCACGATTGACTTGGGGAATATAAGCCGGTGAATGCGTGACGAGAGCGTTACAAAAAGTGTGATTGGGCGAAGCGAACGGAATTCGAGAGAGATATATAAGTTAGTAAAGATAGAAAGAGAGAGTGAGTTAAGTTTCGTAAGGTTTACTTCAGTCGTGTGGTCTAAAGCACACTCGTTTTGAATATTATATTATTTATTTCATCCATTGTTTTAATGTGATTTTCTAAATAAAAATCTGTAATGTAAGCGTCTTAAAGCTATGTCATAGAGTAATATTTTATCTCTAAAAAAATATGTTAAAATTTAATTTGTCGCGTTGCACCACTATGCGGTGGCGGATATGGTACATTTCTCAGAATTAATTTAAATATGCAGGTTTCTTGCAATGATCCTCACAAGACAAGAATGGTTCCTCACAAGAGAGGGTTGCTAACACGGAATTGAAGACTCTACTGTCCAGAAATCTCATAATATATCGACACCTATAAAAAATATAATAATAAGATATATAGGAAGATCGTCCAAAAATATCTTACGACTAACAAGTCGATTTTGACGTGCTTCATTACTAATAGCAATTTTAGTAAAATTGACAGTAGGATAGTAGTAAAAAAATAAAATAATAAGTGATGGTTAGGAGTAGTAAGTGACAAAATAGTAAAAGAAACTTAGTTTTAATACATTTCTGGGTGTTTTATTTTAAATAAAACATGAATGTAAGTTAATAATATTGTGTTTGCTCACAAACGAAAAAAACCGACTTCAATTCCATCGACAAGTAATACATATATACAACGTAGGTAGACGAAATAAAAAAAGTTATGCGTGGTCATACCTTACAATCAGTGAGTGAACAATCAATCATCCCCTGTTTTCCTACCCTTAGGGTTGGATTTTTATTTTCAAATTTATATGGGACTAATTTCAAGGTAAGTATATTCTTTCCAATAAAAAAAAAAGAATAATCGAATCGAACTACACTGTAAAAAGTTATGCGTGGTCTACCTTACAATTAGTGACTAAATAATCAATCAATTTCTGTTTTCCTACCCTTAGGGATGGATTTTTATTTTCAAATTTAAATGGGACCAATTTCGGAGTACACTCTTTCCAATAAAAAAAGAATTATCAAAATCGGACTACTCTGTAAAAAGTTATGCGTAGTCATACATAAAAAAAAATACGCGTCGAATACATAACCTCCTCCTTTTTTGAAGTCGGTTAATAAATAATATCTAACATAGTTATACACTGGTTTACTGATATAAAAAAATTACTGGTCAAAATACTTCGCATAACTTCTAAACCAAATAGGACATTTTTTTTTTGTTGCTGTCAGGACAATATTTGCATAATGGAAAATTAAAAAAATAAAAAAACAATACGAAATTAAATTCACAAAAAACTCAGTAACGTAGCTTTAAAAAGTAATGACTATTTTAAAATTTCATCAAACCACAGATAAACAACGTGGAATCGCTAGACATAAGCTTCTTAAATGTTAATTTGTCTCTAAGCGGGCTTAATCAGACGAAAAAAAAGTAAGAATAACGAAGATTCCTTGTTAATAAACGACTAAAGAACGACTGCCAGGGAGAAAATTTCAAAAAAAGTCAAGTAAACAGAAAATTCCGAATGCAAATTCTTTTAGAGCTTCGACTTACTAGAATAAAAATGTTCATAAATATTCGATTGAATTTATTTAATATATATAATATATAAAATATATCTGATTTATTTCCAAGATTTTTTATTTTACTTTCTTTTAATAATGAAAGAAAAACTGTAATGTATGTTATTTATAAGCGAGCAACAGTATTGATACGTCAAAAACGTATAATTACAAAAATATAAAAAATTCAATCACCAAATCTCTCAAATGAACTTGGTCATAAATAAATGTATCTGTAAAATCGTATGAAAAATATCTAGGCATAGGCTTAAAAAACACTTTTTACTTAACAAGTATGTGTATGTTTTATGTATGTGTATGTATGTTAGTTCTTAATTCATTAATTTAATATATGTTCGAATCTATCACCGATTCGAAGTATAGGTTACGAAGAAACTATTTACTCTGTTGTGGTAGGTTCTACCAAGAGAGAAGAATCGACATTAAAAGCAGTTACGTAATAATGCTGAACTAAATTAGGTGTACCTACTTAGTAAATTCGTATAATTATATTTAGTAAAACTTTCGCTTTATATAATTACCAAAAATAGTGCATATGAAACTTAACGGGCAATTTTTACTTAACGTGATTTAAAGATATACTTCAGACGTTTATATGTAGAGTTCGACTTCTAACTGCGTTCCTTCAAATGGGGGGCTCTGTAGATGTAAAAGATCACGTTCCGCGTAAAAAAAATCCTAGCCCTTTTTTAAATTTTACTTTGTATTATACGAGCTACTCTACTAGGCTGGATGAGGATTGCGGAAAACCGGGATGTCTGGCACGAACTTGGCGATGCCTATGTCCAGCGGTAGACTGCAATAGGCTGAACTGACTGATTGCCCTATGGAAAAAATCTCATAAAACCTTATAAAACATTGACAAATCGAGTTATGACATCTATGAGAATTTGAATAGGGTGACTACTGTAGCAAGGTACTTCTCCATAACCGTTAGACTTTTTTTATACAACTAGGATGGTAAGCGATTGCAATTTGCAATCCCATTGCCGACCCTACCCCTAAACCCCCCAGCAGCTCTGGTCACCTTACTCACCACAGGAGACAACGCTGGTGAAAAGCAGTATTATTTAGCTGAAATCTTCTGTAAGGTCGAGGTACTTCTCAAGTCGGACTGCTCCAGTTTTTGAGCAGGATATTTCCTGCTGTGCCCTACCTCAGTTGAAAACGATAAGTGATATTGTACTTTATATTGTATAAGTTTTGATAGGTAGGGATCCCTGGTACATTTTGTTTACCTGATTAGTATCAAGCTGATTTTTCGGGAGTAGCTTCATTTTGAAGAGACGAACAAAAAATTCCTCTGCGAAAACTCTCGATTGTGGTAGGTAATAGAGTTAGCAGGAGATAGAGCAGCAGTGACTGTAAGACCGGGATAACGTACCACGCAAATTGTAGGACAATATTACCATCAAATTATATAAATATTTACTAACTAAAAGAAAATAAAATCAGAAAAAAAAATCAATTTTTGATGACCTTACGAGGTTATTATTACTAACCAGCTGTTTTTATTTTATTTTAGATAGTAAATATTTATATAATTTGATGGCAATATTGTCCTACAAATTGCGTGGTACGTTATCCCGGTCCTACGCTCACTGCTGCTCTATCTCCTGCTAACTCTATTATCTACAATTCTACAACAATCGAGAGTTTTCGAAGAGGAACGTTTTATTCATCTCATCAAAATGAAGCTACTCCCGGAAAATTAGCTTGATACTGATCAGGTGAAAAAAATGTACTAGGGATCCCTATCTATGAATATTATCTATTCTAAAAATCTTAAAAATGTAAATTTACATAGTTACTTCTTACAAAAGCCGCCCACTGAATTATAAAATGTAATTAATGAAACAGGTGTACGTACAACAATAAGTACAAGCAAAAAATATGATTGTTATGAATCTGAATTAACGACGTCTCATTAATATTAATTAAAACTTTTTTGAAAGACAAACTAAGTTTTACTTTGTAATTAAGCTTTTTTGTTTTGACTATGAATAAATTTCTTTGTAAGTCAACTTTGTTTTTTGTTTGAACTTATCTAAGTTTGTTTGTATATAAATCTGTATTCGTGTTCGAGATAGCTTTGACGAATTAAAAATACAGTCGTCTTTTTTTTATTGTAAACGTCAATCATAATAACAATAACAATTTATAATATAGAAATAAAACAAAATGATAACTCACAACATAAATAAAAAATCCGAATCGTGCGAGCACTTCGAATTAATAATCCACAGAATCCTAAGTATTCAGTATGTTATGGTAAACAGTTCTATACACATCACACCGGTAACAAATCAAGTTTCACTTCACGTATGCAAATGACACAAATGAAAACAGTTTCCACAAATTCGCGCTTACGATAAACGTAACAGATCGGCAAGTCGCACGTCCGAGCCTCACCGATGTCGCGTTTCGACTGCCTTAACTGCTCCAAACAGAGGGGAATTCGGAACGGTGGGGTAGGGACGCGGGAAAAGGGAGACTTAAAGCTCGAGGAGATAACTTTTGATCTTTTTGGTACCGAAGATTTTTAATGACACACTCACATCTGGATATTCGACAGAAAAAGTGCACGTCAGCCCTAAGTGTTAATGCATGTCAAGGGCTTAGTGGAAACGATGTGTTAGAAAAAGTAAAGCGAAGGTTGCGGGTGACATGTTTAAAAATAGCTTAAATTAAGTTGAAGATGAACTAACTATACAGTTCGATTGGTTAAGTGTAGCAATATTAGAACCAAAAAAAAGGTTCTAGCAAAGATTAAAATCTCTTCATACGAATATTGGATGCCTGAGATGGGATATTGCGTCGTATTCTTTCGTATTATTTTCACATCAACGCTGTCTCGGGGCAGATATTGCACAAGGCGGTTTTTGTCGTAGCCCCGCACATGTCAGGGGTAACACAAAAGGCTAAGGAACATAGCAGGTACGAGGAATCCCGACCCCGCGTCGAGTTACAACGGATTCATAGATTAATGACGGGAACATTGTGAAGTTAAGAACCCAAAAATTTACAACTGCATTGTGTTTTATTTTCAACAATAGCGCACAATAGATCGGATCGGCTTCTGTTATTAACGTATCGTTAATCGGTTCCCTGATTCTCTCACTTTGAAGTAATACGAGATGTATTATATTTTTAGATTTCTCTATAAGTATTTTGTACAGATGTTTTGAGGGCGGACCGTTAACTAGCTTACAATTACATCTTCCTTTTGATACTTATAACAAGTTTCTAATGCAGTTTTTGAAAAGTGGTCGTTGAAATTGGAACTGCAAATATTGCTATTTTTCAAACAACACTTGAAACACTTTAATATTTATTTATTTATGACTTATATTTATTAGATAGAGAAATAGAGTAAAGAAATATCATTAAAGCTTATTTAAAAAATAAACTTACGTCTATTCCGATTACATATTTAGTAATAATCTTCATAATCTTGATAAAAATACAAGAAAATTTTCCGTCTCAAGCTGCTGGCGTACGATTTTTTAAGAGTTCATTACTCAACGGCACTCTGGAGTTCAACCGTCATCTGTCATCGTCGCTGTCTGCGGTGTACCTTTGTCTCTTTATCTTCATCATCAAATAAGAAAAAAAAAAACAATCAATTAGTAAGAAAATAATTTTGACTTAATTTAAATATAGAACAGACGTCTGAGAGTAAAATAAAAATGTTTGCTTCTATCTTTGAACTAAAAAAAAGATTAGTTAAGATTAAGTTGCTTACTTTAGGAACAGACGACCGTGTGTGAAAAAATAAATAAAAGATTCATACATATAAACCTATAAACTGTTGTATTAGTAGGTATCAACATTGTCGTTAGACTTAAAAAAACTTAACCAAAATTAGTAATAAACTAACTATTTACAATTTTCAAATTTAAAACGTAAAGGAAACCACATAATTAGCTATCATTATATCAGTAGATACAGACAAAAAAATTGTTACTACTATATCAACAAGCTTACATACATATCTGCGGTATTAAACTCCTTCGTCAAATAAAAATGAAATAAAAACATTAAAAATAAAAATTAACTTTTAAAATTAGAACACTGTTTAATATGACTTTAGATATGGAAATATTTTTTTTTTAATTTCTCTATACATTTGTCTCTTAATCACTAAAAAAAATATTCAAATTTAGAACAGCAAGAGGAGACCACATAATTAAACAGTAGTTGAAATAAAAGCTCCGTAGTCTAGTAATGAGTAATGTTCAACCGTTCATTACTCAAGACGCCCCGCAGTTTACCCGTCATCTGTCATCGCTGTCTCAGCGGCGTTGTCTATAATGGCCCTATGCTCACTTATCTAGACATTCGAGTGTGAAATGCTAAAATTTAGATAACGGTCGGTATTTGTTTGTACGCTTGTTCAAACGAAGGCATGTTTAAAGGGTACCGCAAAAGTGTGTGCGTCAGTATTAAGTGTTGTATGAATATTCAAGACGATGACGTTGATGGCGGATTGTTAGAATGTATTGATTGGAACTTTTGCTGCGAACGAATAAAGCGTAATAATATTATATAAGAGTGCAACTAACTTTTATACCTACGTATAAGTCTGGTGAAGTTAGTATGGTAATTATAGATGAGCTGACCACGTGGTTTTACCTGTTTTAATATTGATTATTATTGTTATGCTTACATCGGTCTCATCATGATATTTTATAGCCCACGTGATGATAATTAGATACAACCAAACTTTTGGAGTATTTTTTTAATGTTCAGCCAAAAAAATCATAAATAGATAAGGAGATAAAAATTCGTCCAGTAGTTGGACGCTTACAAATTATATCAGTCCAATTCAATGATCTTAGATTTTTTTTCTCAGATCATTGGTCCAATTAAATTAGAAGTTTTTAATACAAAGAAAATTAAAAAAATAATGTAGGTAACAAACACGAAAAAAATGAACACGGTAATTCATACACGTTTTTAAGACAAAAAAGTCGCGGTAGTGTCAATATATTTATTTATTAAGGTGAAATGAGGATAACAAAGTATTTTTCGAATGACAAACACTTTCAGTTAAAAAAAAAACAAAGTCTATGATTTTCACGAAGTCGAGTCGCTGACTCAGCACGCTTAACATACGGCTTAAAGTTTTTGTCCTTCTTTAAGTGACATGTGATTTATTGTTTTAAATATAGAATAAAAATAGATATAGTACGTGTACCTAGTAATACTCAAAAGTAGAGTCGACCTGGGGTAGCGCTACTAAAATTTCAAAGATTTATTTAATTGAATTATTGAACCTAGGATAGGTTAAATAATAATATTAATTAATATTAGACATTTAAATACATTATTAAATCCACGAGCAGCTTAGTAAGATAAGCTCCAACCGTCAACCTCCAACGTCAACAAACGCGTTTGGCTTACAGGCAGTACGGTGTTGAACATGTAGATACAAATAGATAGTTGAAATTAGTGATTCGAGTTGGGTCCAAGATTGGTTTTAGTTGAAATTGGTGATTCCAATTGGGTCCAAGATTGGTCTTTCTGACTTAATTCTCTTTGAATATAACCTTTCGAACTAACTAACCTCCTTAGAGATATACTCGTTTTTTATGTCAATGGCATGTGGTATTTCAGTTAAAAATAAAACAAAAAACCAGAAAGCGAATTTTATGTTAACTGCTCTACCCCTTTGACACGCTTTTTATAAACCCCGGGTGGTGTTATTTTTTTGTCAATCTTAACTACTTATGATTTTAACAACTCTCTCTCAACTGCTGGCCATATGCGTGCAGCCGCCGAGATCGCAATCTGTAGCCGCGAGGGATTTATCACCTTTATTCGTGCATTTAAATTTCATCATTACGACTGATAAGGATTTTACAAGTATCAGTTTTTTATTTGGAAATATCTCGGTGTATTTTACTTTATTCGGTCTTAAAGATCTATACGGATATGGCGAATGTAATTTTTTTCCTTACTTTTCTTTAGGTACCTATATGCTACTCTTTGCTTTGTGGTTTAATAATTTTTATACTTTACGTACATAAATAGACTAGCGCTAGCCCGTTGGCGCAGTTTGTAGTGACCCTGCTTTTTGCTCCGGGGGTTGTGGGTTCGATTCCCATCCCGAGTCTGGGTGTAATATACATATTCATTTATATATATATACTTTAGGAACAGACGACCGTGTGTATTGTGTAGATATTTATTTATTTATTTATTTATTTACATAAATTACCCATGCTGTCATCATAATTGAGGATAAACGTCTTCAATTATAATGAAAGGTTTTTAGCGTAAGCATTTGTAAGTCAAAATAAATTTATAACAGGTTGAAGTAAACGAAGTCGGAAAAATTATTATGTTATAGTGCATCTTGATTTTTTTATTGTTTACATCAATACTAATATATTATAAAGAGGAAAGATTTGATTGTTTGTTTGCATTGAATAGGCTCTGAAACTACTGAACCGATTTGAAAAATTCTTTTACTGTTGGGAAGCTACACTGTCCGTGAGTGACATAGGCTATATTATATTTTCACAAAAAAAATAGGGAAAAAATCTTTTGAAATTTTTGTTAAATACCGGGAAGCTAGTATTGTATAAGGAAATAGATTTAAAGAGTCATAACCTCCATTAGTGACAGGAGAACTGGCTAACAATTTGTCCAGAGTTGTGGTTCAAAGGAGAAGCGCTGCCGGCATTCATACCAGCATTCCGTGCAGACATGATTTACATCGCAATTATCTGTGAATAATTTGTGTTTTTAAGTTCTTGCACATATATTTTTAGCATAAAAATGAAACTTAATAATGTTTATTTATTTAATAAAAAAAATTGTGTAACGCGATGTCATTATTATTAGTAAGTAACCAACCACATTAAGTAAATACATATTACGAAACTCCAGTAATAATACCAAGTACATATATGTTTTGTATAAACAAAACATTTGATTTTTCATCGTCTCAATGTCGACGGCCTCCCGTAGGCTAATAATCCTTACGTCAAACATCTTCTCATCAATTTAATTTTAGTCTGAACTTAGGCCATTTAATAAAGCCGTTTTTTTTTTGTCAACCTCGCACTAAATTTCCAATCGAATTTTAATTTTTTTTTAGGTTAAGGGCTTACTGACCATAAAAGCACAAAATGCTGACAGATTCAGATGGAACTTCGATCGCAATCTTAAAGAAAAGTTTTTGGCCGATATCTCGGAAACTATTCACCTTAGAGCAAAAGTTAATCAGACCTTTTTGTAGAGAGTAAAATTTCGCATCTTTTATTTTCTGTAATTTTTTTTTGTAAAACTTACCGTTTACGATTTATGGTCCATTTAATGAACCTGTTTTTCATTTTTAGCCAATAACTCTTAAAATATTGGATTAATCATAAAATGCATCTATATATTTTTCAAGATCACTTTATTCTCTACAACTTTTGTTTAAAACTTTTTTTTCTAATGTCCATACTTTTTGAGTTATAAAATGTTTACCCTTAACCTAAAAAAGAATTAAAATTGGATCGGAAATTTAGTGCGAGGTTAAATGCTTTATTTACTGGCCTAACTGTACTTACTGTATAAGCCCGTTCTACTGAAGGGCAATAGTACTCTACGTAGGAAAAAGATTAGAACTTAATTTCCTATCAAGTTTCTATGGTATACCTACCTACCTACTATCGATAGGTACCAAAGGATAAAAAACAAGTGTGCCACACGACTGAACTAAAATTTCTTTAGCTCTATCTGACTTATATCTCCCTCTCAACTTCTGTTCGCCTTGCTTGATCATATTTTTCGTAACGCTCTCATTACGCATTCACCAGTTTACTTCCCAAGTTAGGCGTGCGTAAAGAAGTTTTACTTCAAAATGTAACATACCTAGATTAAAAACAAATCTTTTTGGTAAATAAAAAAACTGTCCTAAACTTAGTAAACTACAACTACTTTAACTAAATTTAATTGTACCTATCTATTATATCTTAAAACAAGTTTTAAAGTCGTCAAATGTAATCATTTTTATTATACAGATAAATTATCATCAGTTTCATTCACCATAAACGTAAAGGATGTCCGTCTGTCATCGATGCCACGAACAGATAACAAATATCTCTGATGTAATCGATATGTCATATTTTAATCAATTAAAATTCTTTTTTCTTGTAATGGCGTTGTATTTAATATGGCGTCCACATAATTATAGTCGGTTATGATGTGACAAAGTTTATGTTTTTATTTTTTAAGGCTTTCTCTTTTCGATATAATTGTAAGATAAACGTAATAATTATGAAGAGCAGTGCCTTTATAAAAATACTTGGTTATTTTTAACCGACTTCAAAAAAGGAGGAGGTTTCTCAATTCGACCGTACTATGTACATAATAAGTATATATATTTTTTTATGTACGTTCGTGGATAGCTTCGTCGTTTATGAACTGATTTTGCTGATTCTTTTTTTGTTAGAAAGTAGATATCAAAATAGAAGTGTCATGATAAGGAAAGCAGGATCTGATGATGGTATCCTAGAGAAATCGAAAGGAATCTTCGAAAATCGTCGTGGCGACAAGTTTGTCAATTTTTTTTGTCTACTTACGTTGTATTACTTGTCGATACAATTGAAGTCGTTTTTTTTTTGTTTGCTAGCAAACACAATCATGATTGAGTATTCGTTTTGTCCAAATGATATTTGTATACACATACTTGAGTAAAATATTGTATAAAGTAAAAATTTCGTAAAAAAACATTACTAATAAGTTACTAACAAAACTGAGTGGAGATTTGATCAAGATTTGATTTGCTTCTAGTATCGAGATATCTGGAACTCATAATATGTCCACCAAAAACCATGTTAACATACCTTTTTACATTATGAATCAAAGTGCCTAAACAAATTTTATTATTAGTAATAAAATTGATTTGGATTTGTTATTGGTACATGGAAAAGGTTAGCCTTTTCCATGTACCAATAACAAATCCTACACAAACAGTAATTAAATTAGATCTCAATTATGTAAATATCAATCACGACTGGATAACATGATTACAGAGTTATCTATTAGAATTAATCAAACTAATTTCGAAGCTGAATACATCCGAGCGTTTTTTTTTTTTTGTTTTTTTAAACCTCAAAATATTCGGAGATAATTAAAAAGGATCTCCAGTGATTGCTTTCCTTTTCTTAAAGCGGGCATGCTAATTAATCTATACAAATTGTAGGCTCTAACCACCCTTCTGATTACTCCTGACCACGCTGGGTAGATGGTATCTATGGATTGCTTACTTGTTTTAATGAGACAAGTCTATGTAAAATAAAGTTATAGACAAACAACTTTAGTTACTTATCAAGAGTTTATATTTCAACTTCACATTTGTCACTGATAAAAGATGTAATAAAAAATATTGTAATGAACATTAATCTTTAAAATATGTCAGCGATTTCGAATATTTATTTTGACGTGACAAATTAGAAAGATTAATAATTTATGGATAGGAATACTTGTTTGATGAAAACATTTAAGTTTCACTACTTGATTTTAAATTCCAAGAAGTTGTATGTATCTATTTTGATAATTTTAGTACATAGTCAGTGAAAATGTTTTACGTAGCTAATTGGTTCTGCCGATCTTAGACTAATTTTAACTTATTTAGTCTTTATTAAATTTAATAACAAAGTTGTTGATTCGTTTCAGTCTAGAGATGTTTTATTATAACGTAAATTTTTGTTTAAATCGATCTCATGACTAAAAATTTAATTTGTCTAGCCTCTAAATTAGTTACAAAGCTATTTATTAGTTTATTCATATTATCACAATAATTGCGTATTACTTATCTATTTTTATTAGAATAGATATTTCTCGTACACCGAAATTATTCTTTATATCGATTTTAAAAGTAAATTGTATTGAAGTTCTCAGGATGAAGTCATTGCCGGATTCTATCCTATTGTTATGCAAGATGTGTTCTACCTTTACCCATCCGCCGTCTCGTGTCGGCCCACTGCTATCAGGAATTTCTTCACGCTCTATGCATTGTGTCGCGTTATGACCAATTTGCCATGCTGAAAGAATTGCGGACATGTTCTGCTGAATTTTATTGGCAGTAGTGCCATTGAAAGCTTTTCATTCATACACTAAATTATTGGTTGTTGAAGAAGTCGTTATTACCATTTGTTGCTTTTTTATCATAATTTGATTATAATTTAATTTTAAGTTGATCAGTTATAATAAATAGATAATAAATAAATATCTTATAACATACACACAAGGTTTTCTATTACTACGGTAAGCAACTTAATGTTACTGACTATTATACATACTTAATTTGTTAATTATCTTAATCAATTTTAAGTTCAATTATATATTTAAAATATTCGCAGATATAATAATTAAAATGTAATAATACATTAATTTGGAATATAAAAACTTAAGAAACAAATCCATTACATTTAAATATTTGTAGCTACTGAGTTAAAAGGCACCCACCATAATAAAAACACCTCTATAACCCGAAAAATTTTTTTACCTTTGAATCTAATGCTGGGCTAAAAAAAGGGTTCTAACTTTTTCTTCAACACGGAGCCAATGATTTCATTTGAAAGCTATCTGGCGGAATCATAAACAGTTAACGGTCAAGAAGCAGCAAGTCGTGACTGGATGTGATGCAACGCCATTGAATGTATAGTAAATTAAAATATAACTTAGGGGGCCGAGAAAGCGTACGAAATCGTATCGTAAGTAGGCCTTTAACCAATTGATACTGTTTGTTTAATGGAGGACTCACGAATGTATTAATATACATCGTAATTTCTATATTAAGCGTCTGAACTTTGAATTTGTATTGCTTATAAATTGATCCTATTTATTATGTTATATTATTTGTATAGTAATGTAGTTGAACTATGCTAACGATTTATTTTAATGGATTTATTAAATAAGTTTTTAAACTATCACGCTCATTATGATTTATCACGATTGTCATCTAGAAACTTCTTCTTCTTCTTTAGGGTTACTGGCTTATCTAGAAACTTCTGATGGCTACTTGAGACTTCAGTCTCCCATGACTATAGGCGTCTACAATGTCGCCGAAATATGGTTACAATTGTGGTGGACAATAGTGGTGAGACAGAAGTGCTTTTATAATAATTAAGCTGAGGGCACAGCAAAAAATTTCCTGCTCAAATTATGGAGCAACCCGACTGGGGTAGTACCTTGAGCTTACAGAAGGCCACAGCTAAATGATACTGTTTTCAAGCAGTATTGTGTACCTGTTGGTGAGTAAGGTGACCAGAGCTCCTGACTGGGGATTGGATCGGCAACGCGCTTGCGATGCTTCTGGTCTTGCAGACGTCAATAAGCTACGGTAATTGCTTACCACCAGGTGAGCCGTATGCTTGTTTGCCGACCTAGTTACATAAAAAAATAAGTACATTAAAAATAAATATGGCCTTAGTCTCATACGGAGAAGCGTCTTCCCAGCAGCAGCAACGTCCCATACGTTACAAACTGATCGGTTTTAGAATATATAGGTATGTAAGTCTGTGTAACCGATACATCAAGAAAAAAAATCTGAATTTTATTTATTTTGTCTGCTCTAATTCAAGCGTCTAAATTCAAGCTCAGTGATTTCGTAGGTAAGTTATGCGATGCGAGCCAATTTTGATACAATTTTAATCTTTTACTTTATAGGTACCTTTAGGGTGGTCCTCTATGAATCAAATTTTGATAGAAATTACCTGAACTGGATAATCTTTGGATGGAAAAATATTGCATCGTTTATGGTTTAATTATAGTCAGGAGCAAAAATTTGAAGAGAAATCGACAAGTTAATTCTTCATACTCAAATCTTTATTTAGTAATAAAAAATATTTATAAAAAGTATTATAATACATGATGGAGTACTCTATATTGTATAAGAATATCGGTACAAAAACATTTACTGTATAGATGCGAAGTAGGGGCGTTTAGTTAGTAATACTAATGTATGAATCACATTCAAAGACCCTTCTATTACTGATATTTAGGGCCCAGAAACACAATACACATACGAACTGTATCGCATGTAAAAAAACGTTTTGATAAACGTCGCTTTAAGATAAATAGTGGTCGCCCAGAGATCGAAATTCGGCCATAATTAAAAATTTTAATTCAAGAAAACGAAATAATTATGAAAAGAAACAACCTTTTTAAAAAAAATCAACTTGACTACAGACTTGGACAATCAACAAATAGTATAATATGCGTGTGTGAGTGCTGTAGTGCAGGCTGTGTAATGCTTTTTTAACCGACTTAAAAAAGGAGGAGGTTACTCAATTCGACTGTATATATATATTTTTATGTATGTTCTGGGATAACTTCGTCGTTTATGAACCGATTTTGATAATTCTTTTTTTTTGTTGGAAAGGAGGTATCTCAACTTAGGTACCATGATAAGGACGTTTTATTAATAAGCGTTTTTAGCGATTACTACTGATATATCAATGATTAACATTTTAAATTTGCTATATAATGATATATATATATATATATTTTGGCAGCATTTTAATAGTAGGAAATGTTATTTTAACGGAAAATGAAATAACTATTGTAAAAGACCAACGTTTACTTGTCTCGAGTCTACCGTAACGAATATAAAAATACAGTAATCACACCACACTGTGTTTACATGATTAATACTGTTACAGCGTTAAAAAATAATGATGGCATCATTTATGTTGAATCTCATTATTTCCAGTCTTAAGTCTCACCCATCACTTTCAACATTCATGCATATAATAACACTGACATTATAAAATTGCGTCGACTCTCCTTCAGGCCAATAGGTCTCCTACAGGCTTTTATTTATTATTATATTTATATGATGATGATTTTTAGATCTTAAAAAACATGTAGTAAGTATAGGTACTTTTTTTAACAAAAAGCACTCATACACAGACACACACACACACACACACACACACACACACACACTCATACACATACGCGCGCACGCTGAATTTCGCCCGTAAATCCCACTGCTGGGTATAGACCTCTATCTCTATGTTTGTAGGAGTGGGACATCATACATACACCATATTATAAAATACTTACAGAAGTCTTTCTGTCTACGACATAATATGCTAAAAATTTATGCTTTCTTTTTGAAATTTGTCACGATAAAAATCAATCAATTAATTGTCGAAATATGCACAGATCACTTTAATGTGTGATTAGGTATGAACTAAAAATACAAATATGAATTAAATCTCTCAGTAAGATGAAGCCCAGTATCATTCTTAACAACTCAACTTAGAGATCAATCATAAAAGTATCTCTACATCCTCAAATCTTTACAAGATTTGATTAGAGAGCGAAGAAAACTGAGTGCTTTCTGGCTGCCAGTTGCTAAGATCGCTACGCTAATTTGTCGTCTACTAAGTTACAGTTAAAATATTTGCATAGGTATATTTTGATTTGTCAACTGAATTTGTCAAACGGGGTAAGTTGTACCCCGCAGCCAAGGTTAACTGAAAATTGTAATATTGACGAAACAGATGAGCAATCCCAAATCGCTTAGGCTGTGGAAGTTTCTCGGTCAACAGCCGATTTCGCCTTAATTACTTGCAACTCGAATAATATCGCCATTTTCTCTTAGAATTTCAGCGAAAATTTCGTATTACGGAATAACTAATATTTTACGTGACTCCGTTGATGATATCGCGCCTAAAGATTCAATTAGGCCCTTCAAGGGTTTTTTGCTCTGCGTCCCTTTGTTAAAAAGTACTCTTTCGTAACGGTTATACTTTCCGTTTACACTTAAATTTTAGATATCCGCAAAAAATGTTAGAGGTAAAAATAGATTATAGAATTCTAAGTGGAATTCGTAAAAAAATATATCTTTTGGAGCGGTCATGTTTTGTGTTTATTTATCACGCTTTTTTCTCTTCGTCGAAGTTTAGCAAAAAATGTGCACCTTTCGGACGAACTACTTTCGTTTTTTGGACAAATATCTGAGTACTGTGGTTAAAATATGGGACAATGGATAAAATACTTACCAGATTTTGTAATCATAAGTTGGTATTTATGACGATATAGTAAAATTAAGTTACAATTCGCAATATATCTGAAATAGTTTACCGCGTTAACCAATTTTCATTGTAATTTAGTTACAGTATCGAATTCGCAAGGTCTATGGGGTGGGGGTGAATCAAATTAACACGAACGAACTGTGGTTTTACGTTACTAATAAAATGGATTACTGTCTTTTGACGACGTTATTATCGACGCCGGTTTTATTAGTAATTGATACTTTACAAATAACTCGATGGTAGTTACTGTGAAGAATTTATGAACCAATAAATGGCTGAGACGTACGAAATGTCGTTGTGTGGGTGAAACTGTAGCCGAACGTTGGTTTGTGAATGTTTTACGATAAGTCAATGTATGGACCTATATATCTACAAGGACATTGCGTCTTATATCTATACCAATATTAAAAAGAGGTAAAGTTTATAACTTTGTTTGTTTGTAGGGTAATCTTTGCAAATACTGATCCGATCGTGAAAATTCTTTCACAAAGCTACACTATTTAGGAGTGATATATTTTATTGTTATTGAACAAAAAATTCAGTGAAAAATAATAGTATATGTAAATCAATTCGGAGAAATACGAGTGAGATGAAAACTTTGCTATATTTACATCACAAAAATAATTATAATTAACGCCCAACTAAGTGGGCACAGGCCGGCTAGTTGAATAGATTGTATATTTTGACAACTCTTAGAACATAAATCAACAGTTACGTTATTGTGTGATTTAACTGCATGAAAAACAAAAATTAAATTGTCATTATATTTCTTGTGTATTTGTCATCATATTGTATTTCATTGGTGGCAATTAATTTTGAATAATCCTTAAAATCCACTGTACAATAAATAAAGTATTTTTGTTTGAATACGCTAATGTAGGAAATTGTAGAACAAATTAATATGAACAAGATATGAACTAGACAGACTTGTTTGACGCAAAAAAGTTTTAATAAAAACTATGGTATAAAGCATCTAGTTGCAACTCATTACATGAGCAAGTGAAGTCAAGCGGGGCGTCTAGTCAAGAATACAATTTGAAAGACAAATGCTGTCTCTTTTTAAACTTTCAAAAGTACCAGGGCGACATATTTCGTCGGAGGTTTGAATAATAAACACGAGCCCGCGGCACACGTCGTGTGCTACCGGTGCGGTCGACTCACGAACACCATTTGTCTAGCGCCTGGGGCCGTGCAATTTTGCATCCACCACGCCTACTAGCTCCTACACCACATTACACCGTTTCGAACGAATGATCCTTAGCACGGGATTTTTCCGCCAGCGACAGCGGACTGACGTTTGCATGCTCTCTCTCTCCTGACGGCTACTGACGGTCGAATAGTAACTTCTGTAAATAAATTACTATTGTTGGTTATTTGTTCTTTTTTCAATTTGTATTAAAAGTATGAGAACCTACCTCCATTATTTATTCCAAAGATAACTACAAACGTCTTTTAATTTTCTTAGGTGTAGTATCTATCCTAAAACTATATGCTTTGGTAAAATGTCATTTTGAATAACTGTTCTCTCTGTTTCTTCTTGTGAAAAAAGACATTTTTGAAGTTATACTTCTTTTAGCGCGTTAGGGAAAAATGATGAGAGTAAATTTTTACGATGCGTGCGTACACCGTCACAAAAAAACCTACACCCTGAAGTTAGCTAGTTAACGAGGAAGAAGTAAGCAACTTGAAGTTAGCTAGCCAATGAAGTATAACTTCTTACGTGTGTATATAAGTAGATACACACAGTTATTTCTTGTATTTAATCTCCCAAATATATTGGTACTAATTCCGTTCATAATTGAACTTGATCTTAAAAAAGTAAAAAATAAAACTATCTACTTACATAAAAATCAGCCATAAAAAAAGTCCTGAGAATTTACAACTATTTATGGTAGCGAAAACGACCTTGATAAAAAACGAAATAATATTTCCTTCATGAAAATAAAAACGTACCAGAACATTGTTTATGAAACGTGCTATTTGCATATCATCTGAAAGCTTTGTTAACTGGAAAATTAGATTATATTTTACAATGCGATTATCCTTCAGTTTACAACGCCGCTATCGTATTCATTTTACGTTCTGTTTGGCCCATTTTACGATCAGATTGTACTTGTAAGTCACGCAGGTCTACCTTTAGGCGTCAAACTTGCGAACCGTTTGAAACTAAACAATTTGTATCACTCCAACCCAAACAATTACAAATATAATTTAGTAAGACGCATATCCTTTAAAAAGTATAATTTTTATTCCTATAATTTTTTTATTTTATTTTTAATTTAGTATATATATATATATATATATATATATATATATAAGGTAGCGTCTTAAATTATGTTTTCTTAGTTATTTTAGCAAAACTAGCTAAATATGTGCTATGCGTATTGTTCTGATTACGGACAAATTTAGTGAAATTTTGCAGATACGTGACGTATGCTACCTATCGTAATAATGTTTTTTTTTTTTTTAATGCAATGTAAGGCACATTGTAATTTGTAAGGCAGACTTGTTATTTTTAACAGACAGAATGTCAGCTTGAGTAAAATTTATAGATATTGCTTTTAGCAATACCCTGACAAATTGTAGCCTACCTCAACAAACTACCTATCGCTATAATATTTTTTATCTTTTGTGGTTGACATGTATGTATATATGCAGATTAAATTTAAATGAGCTTATACCCAAAAATATGTTTAAAATGTAATTAGTAGTACATAGTAAGAAAACCACACAAATAGTGCGTGAATTATTTTGACCAAATTCCATATTAATTAAAAGAAATTTTAACATTATCAATTGACAGCATAAATTTCCTAAAGACAAGGTATTTCAATGGAAAAGCTGATATAAAATTCAATAACGTGCCAGCGACATGGTAATAACCATCCTCCATCCTGAAGCCGACTCTTTCATTATTATAAAATATACCAGAATCAAAGTGCACAAAGTTATCAAGTGCTAATTATAAGGTACGTGCAAGACTCGACCTAGAGTATGGAAACAACCACAACAAAAAAATCATCAGTTTATAAACAACAGTGGCTACAGTCTTTACTCTAATGTATAAAGTAATAAAGGTGCTAATCGCGTGCCAGTTTCGAAGGATATGTGGTAATATGTTTTCGCCTTGTACCTTTCTATGTTGTAGCTACTCGTAAAACGATCATTTGGCGGGACAGCTACAGGCTCATGGAGAGTCGAGATTAATGATATTAATATTTTACTGGGTTCAAGGTTTCTTACGGTTTTGAGTACATTTAATAGGGAATAAGGACGAAATATTTACGTGAAAATATTAGATCTAATTAAGTATATTACGTTACAAAATTACTAAGGGAACTACTTTTTTTAATTTTAATATGAATGAAATAAGTATTTTTCTTTAGCTTTAATAATTAAAACATGTATGTATACGAATCGATCGTTTGATTCATATTTTATTAAAAATATTATTTCAAAGTTTTTCTTTGTTTTGTTTTTTGTGAAGACGAACGTGACAATTCGTGTAAAAACATGGGTAGCCTGTGTCTTCAAGTAGTTCTGCGTGAGGAGTATACGTCTGGCAGTTATACGCTTACATAGGCCGATTTCATTAATCGAATTAAATTAGATCTATTTTTTCGCTTTTTGAAAATCCTCATTTTACTTGTATTGGGCAGCCTATAATGTTTACAATTACAGCTTTATGCAGTATATGTAAAATTATGTATGGTATTTTCTTTAAAGTACTTGCAACAGGCTGTTGTTGTTATTATTGTGTGTTAATGTGTGATTCAATTTCAGTTCATAAAACTGGACCAATAACTGGTTTGCAAAGCTCTCTTTTAACATCAAAGTCATTTTAAAAGCTTAATCCACCCTGCTAATTAATTACAGGTTACTTCTTGAAACTTGCTTCTGAGGTGCCTTCATTTTAGATGCTATGGTATAAATTAAAATCTGAACATATTTTACAAGGAATGTATAAATATGTAGAAGTATAAAACTTCTTACTGACTGACTGAGGTAGGGCACAGCAGGAAATATCCTGCTTAAAATATGGAGCAGCCCGACTGGGGAAGTACCTCGACCTTACAGAAGACCACAGCTGCTAAATAATACTGCTTTCAAGCAGTGTTGTGTTTCTGTCGTGAGGAAGTGATCAAAGCTCCTGAGTGGATTGGGGGTAGAGTTGGTAACGCGTTTGCAATGCTTGTGGTATTGCAGGCGTCTATAAGCTAAGGTAATCGCTTAACATCAGGTGAACTGTACCTATGCTTGTTAGCCGATAAAAAAAGTGAAAAATTGGTCAATTTAATCAACATTATTCCTTGATTCGATCAATAAACTTTAACTTGGAAAATAAAATGAAAAATATTATCTAAACCAGAAAGTAGCAAAAAATAACGGTAAATCAAAGCCTACTTCTCCTGTAAAATTGGAGTTTTGGACCTATAATTAAAATTGGCTTTACGTACTGGTTGAGGTATATAGCCCGGAGTCTCACGAGAGCAAATATCCAGACCTTATGTAAATCCAACCAGATCCTTATGTAAATATTTGTATCATTTTCTTGCACAAACCAAGGTTGGCTGGTACAAAATGCTAGATGTACCTAATAAGTTAATAACTATGAATTTTATAATTAAAATCATCAATGTTTAAGTGTTTGTGTTATGGAAATAAAATGTATAAACACCGAGTGAGAGCCAATAAAATAATCATTGTTTAATAGATATTACGTTGCCACTAATACCATAACAGTCGTTACATTTTAATTATAAAATATATTTTCTACTGCGGCAGTTTCGAACATGTGAAACGTGCCTGAGTGGTGTAATGCGCTTATAGCAATTACGGTAGATTATAACGCGATTATAACCTACTTTTGCCTAAAACATATTCATATATTACTTATTTCATATCACGTTATTAGGGATAAATTGTCAAATAATTATAATCTGACAGATTTTAATTTAAGTTACGTCATTACGGTACATAAATAACAGTAAAATATATTAATTTTAATTAAATAACACACATATACATTTTTGAATACTGTAAAAGTATTAATACTTATCAATTTTGATTATATTATGAATTTAAACGTTATATTAGCAATCTACATTAGTTTATGACTATTTTTGTTGCAACACAAAAAAAAAATCGGAAAAAATTTCTTCATTGTTATGTTATATACCGGCGGAATGCTGGTATATTGATTTCTCTTGATGGACTTCTTGTCAGGATAATGAAAGTAACGTTGTTTGAATTTACTGTTTATTCAAATATGTTCACGTTACAATTAACATTGAAGAGAGCGTTGCACTATAGGTTACAGAGGCGTTTTGATATTAAGGACTGATATGTTCAGCCTGTATCGGATGGATACTGAATCTAGTCTGACGCTTACCGATGGGTGTTCGGTATTTATTATTGAGTTACACAACTCCCACTTTTCTCGGTTGCAGTCGTTTCGCAGAACGGTTACGATTTATGAGGTAATGGTAAAACAATAACCATGGGAACGTTCGTTGGAGTATTGTTAGTATTGTTTATGATCTATAAATTTAAGCGTGTGCCACAAATAAAAGACAATACGAGTCAATACTTCAAGCTGTGACAGTGTGATTTGACGCAAGTACAATGGCTACATCGAACACAATAACAAACTAATAAGACAATAAGTTGAATAGATTAACATGTGCGTAAAGTTATTTAGTAGCTAGTTCAATGGGTTCTTTACTTTAATTTGACAATGGAGGCTGAGTTATGGGCTAGCAATTGTAAGAGTAAAACAATAGACTCATCTGTTACATCCTGACAGATGTCGTAACAATAGCAAAAACTAAAAGATAAATTATAAACATATGTATATGTACATACCAGTACATAACACCTCCCCACTTAAAGTGAACAACGGGGTTTACAAGTTGTTTACAAAAGTTTGTTTACATAAACTGAAATATTGAAAGTTACGCTCTCATTAATATAAAATAACAACTAATTAAACTTACACAATGACATAGTTCTTGTCTCTGAACTTAATGTTCTCATAAACAGTGTGTCTTACAGTAAGTATTCCTTATTCTAATTTCTAACAAGATTACACAAATTCTATTAAATGTTGGCTTACAATTATTTCTTATTCTTAAACACATTAGTAACAATAGATTTCATAATTCGTTATTTATTAGTTAACATAACAATTTTCTTTATTTTGTTTCGTTACAATGTTTTAACAACAATTTCATGATTTTTTTTTATTTATTTATTGGTTAACATAAAAATCTTTTCTTCTTTTGTTTAATACGACATTTTCTTTAATATTTTCCTTTAAAATAAAATACATGTCTACCTTAAATTTAACACAAGTGCTTAATTATTTAAATTATAAGTATACTTAAATCTAGAATGAGACTCTACGCTTGGGGATCTAGTTATTCTAAGTGGTTGTCTTACTATGCTATCCTCATCATCTGTTTCAGTTATTTCATTCAGAGTACTACTTACTGCCATTCTAACTGAGGCTTCTGCCTTATTATTTCTTCGATTACACTGGTTAAATATTTGTACGCAACATCTACAATTATCGGGGTCGTGGTTATTACAAGTAAGTGTTTTATATAATTGCGTTATTTTACAAAACTTAAATATTAAATATAGTAATATACTTATACATAAACAATAGACTATCCATGATATATGGCTTTGAGGTAGAAACTCAAAGGTTTTATTAAGATTATTTGTTAACTTATCATTTAATGATTCCAATGTTTTGTTTCAGGTAATGCTGATTATTCATTAATTCAGTATATACTTGTCTTGGAGTTATTATATATGGAAGTAAAACATTTTGTTTGGCAATTAAAATTGAATTTAATAACATTTCGATGTTTTCATAAATTTCTTCACTTAATGAACTTAATGTAATGAAATGAGTATTAACCGTTGATTTTAAATTTATAAGTGTTAAACTTGCATCAGTATTATTTATAAATGTATCAATGATCTTAAAGTTTTTTAATATTAATTTTTCATTTTCATTTAATTTCTTAGTCGTAGAATTAAAGTTTTATATTGCTGATTGTGTGACTTGAATCTGGTTTTTTATTAAACTATATATCTCTTTATCGTCTTCAATGTCGTCGCGATCGCAATGAATAACCTACAGGAGGTTTAATAATCTTTTTAATTGTGGGTTTTCTTTTTATTACCGTTTTACTTTTTTCGGTGTTATTCTTATTAGCTAATTTAATACGATTCACGTGAACTCTGACATGTTTTCCTTTTTCGGTTTTTATTATAACATTCGCGTTAGGTTTAATTGCAATTATAGTGTAAGGGCCTTTCCAATTTGGTATGAGCTTATTAGGGCTTTTATAATTTAAATATACTTCGTCATTAATTTTATATTTATGAACGTTATGTTTTTCGTCATATCTAACCTTAGATTTTTCCTTACTAACTGTTAAATTATCTCTCGCTATTTTCAAAGTTTTATTCAATTTGTACTTAAGATTCTGTATGTAATCATTATAATTAGGTTCATTAACATTTTCTATTGAGCTAGGTAAGTTAGGTTTTTGTCCAAAAACTAATTCATGTGGGGTAAATTTACTGCTACTGTGTATACTTGTATTATAAGCAAACATTGCTAGGGGAACATAGTCATCCCAATCGTTTTTATCGCTTGAAACGTATTGTTTTAAATAATCTTTCAATGTGGAATGGCTTCTTTCTAAGGCTCCATTCGTTTGGGGGTGATAGGCTGTTGAAGTTAATTTTTTGATCTTAAATATATTTGCAATATCTTTTAATAAATTCGACATAAATTCTGTACCTTGATCAGTCAATATTGTCTTAGGTATACCGAAATAAGTCATAAACAATATTAGTTTTCCGGCTACTGTTTCTGCATCGTGTGAAGGCATACTAAAAGATTGCGAGAACTTTGTTAAATCGTCTTGTAATGTTAATATATATTTATTTCCTTTAGAGGTTTCAGGTAATGGACCTACAATATCCAAAGCTACTCGTTCGAACGCGTATGTCGAAGTCGTTGTTATGATCATCGGTGCTTTAATCTTTTTCCTCACAGTTTTATTTATTTGACATTGCTTACAATTTCTTACATAATTAATTATATCTGATTTCATATTAGGCCAATTGTATTGGGTTTTTATTCGTGAATACATTTTAATTATTCCGTTATGACCGGATGATGTACTATTATGATTTTCCTTCAATATGATAGGTATTTCGTCGGCATTCGGGTTTATTATTTTATTATGACACATTCTAATGGAAATGTCTAAATTTCTAAATATATAAAAGATAATTTGTTTTACTTTATCTGGGTGAAGAGAACTATAAGAATCTTTGAAGTTCGGTAAGTATATGAGTTTAATTTGATCTTTAATGAGTTCTTCGCGTAGATTTCGTAAAGTATAGAATAAGTCTTTCGGGGTTAAAGTATCGTAATGATTATATTTAGCAATACAATGATATATGACTTGTTTGTCGGATGAGGTTTTATAAATTTTATATATTTCTCTAGGTTCTGAAAGTAAAATATCAATATCATTTCCTCGGGAAAAAGTTTCAATTACATAAGGGTCTTCCTCATCAAGGTTTATGTTTGTAAAGTAGGCAATATGTCTATGCTTATTATCGAGAAGTCGTTCATTTATTTCAAGAAAGTCTTTTATTGTAAATTCATTATTCTGTAAGAAAAAATTCTGGAAGTCTGTATATGTTTCTAAATTTTGTAAAGTACTATTAACGGTATTTATTTGAATACGCGATAAACAATCTGCGTTTGAGTTTACTCTTCCGGGTTTATGGATAATTTCATAATCAAACTCTTCTAATTGTAGACGCCATCTAACAAGTTTACTACCTGGGTCTTTTACGTTAAAAAGCCAAGATAAAGGTCTATGGTCATTTCTAAGTTCATTACATATCCTTTTATATCGTGAGAGTTTACTGTTTTCATTAATATTAGAATTATAATTACATGTTAGCTTAGAATAGTTATCATTAAACAAAGTGGCGAGATTATTATTATCTCCCATAATACTTAAACGATTGGCGGCATTAACATCGCCTGTACAATTAAAACAACTCGCGATATTTTCATCGCGTATATAATTAAAACATTTCGCGGTATTTTCATCGCTTATATACTTAGAACAACTGGCGGAATTATCGTCGCCTATATAATTAAAACATTTCGCGGTATTTTCATCGCTTATATAATTAGAACAACTGGCGGAATTATCGTCGCCTATATAATTAAAACATTTCGCGGTATTTTCATCGCTTATATAATTAAAACACTTGGCGGAACTTTCATCGCCTATATAACTTAACGATTCTAATTTTATTTTTATTTCTTTAATATCAACCTTTTTATCTAAACAATTTAAAATCGATACGAAAGCCTGGTTATTTTCATCAACTTTAGTGACGCAACTAGATAAATATACTCCGTCTATGATTCTTTTATTTTCCACATAACCCTCTTTTATTCCGGGGTTTAAAACATTAGCCTTTATCAACGTTTCCGTTCGCGCGTTCAATGTATATAGAGTATTATTCATATCGGTATCTTTATATAAATTTAAAGGAATTTGAAATTCTAGGAAAGAAAGAGTTTTATTTTCGTAATCTATTTTAGCATTTAATTTACTTAATATATCGTTTCCTAATATACCATCAAACTTTAAAGTAGGTATTTGATCTCCTTTAACTACGTGAAAGTTATGCTGAATTTTTATTTTATTTAAATTTAAATGTAAGGTCGCATATCCTAAGGTTGTACATGGGACCTTTGATTCCGTAATTCCGTAAATGGTTAATTTTTTGTCTCTTTGTATTAATAATTTACGATGGAGGTTTTCAATTTTTATAATGGATATACTGGCTCCTGTGTCAATAAGAAAATTAAACGATTGTTTTTGCTGCGTTTCTACTATTGGTAAATTTATATTTATCATATTTATGTTTGCGGTGGTAAATATAATTGTTTTATGTTCTACTGGGGTAGTGCCTGGATAAGACTTTCCATGCTCATGGGATCGGCACCATCCACGAGCTGGTTCGAGTTTAAAGAATTAATATTACTTGTATTATTTGTATTTCTTATATTTCGAGTAAAGTCACGCATATGATAGGGTGCTCTGCGATCTCGATTAGGATTTTGTTGAACGGTACATTGCTGTTCTATGTTAGGACGCCTAACTGGACTCGGAAATTCGTTAAAATGATTGCGAAGTCGATCATGGTTATTATAATTAAATTTGTGATTATAATGCGGATAATTAAGTTGACCTTGAGGACCGAAACTGTACCTGTTTTCTTCTCCTTTACAACATTTACAAAAGCTAGTTTCTTTAAAATGAAATAAGGGTTTATTACGCGATTCTCTGTTAAAATTGTAATTATGATTTCTATTAAAATTATTTCGATTATAGTTGTTTCTATGGTAATTATTCTTATTAGGATTATAACTACGGCAGTGCGCTGCTATATGTCCTGGTTTATTACATTTCATGCATATTTTATTTTTTGAATTTTGTAATAAATGGAATTTCTCTTCCTCTAATGCCATATTGAATGCTTCATTAAGATTGTTAGGACCTCTAGAGCGGAGCATTAATGAAATTTGTGGGTTAACACCGATTAAAAATGTATGTAGTGCTAATCTATTAGTGTTTTCTATTTCTCCCGGTAGCAGTTTGGGATCGTTACAAGATTGTTTTATTGACATTAATAACCTCTTTAAACATGATTCTATTCTGGAGATGTATTGTGAGATTGTTTCACTATATAATTGTTTGCAATTTTGTAACTCAAATAAAAGATGGGTTTCGTGTTTTCTATTACCGAACCTACTTTTAAGGAACTCCTTTAGGTCTTCCCAGTTGTCAAAAGTTGTATTAGAGCACACGGATTGAGCTCTATCTGTTAATTTGTTTTGTATAAACGCGAATAAAATTTGTTCTTGGTCTTGTGAAGCTATTTGAAAAGCACGATCGCAATTTGTGAGCCATGCACTTAAATCGTCTCTATTTCCGTCATAAGAATCTATAAATCTTAATAAGGTATCGATTGAAACTCGTACTTGTGGTTGATAATTTCCCGCTACGCTATGCGAAGGATTAGCGCATTGATTTACTATCGGATCATTATTTGATGAATTAGATAGCGCCATTTTAATTATTTTCATCGGTAAATTATTTATATATATATATTTTTTTATTTATTTATATACTAATGATTTGTCTTTATTTAATTCGTTACTTCAATTTATTTAATAATAGTGATTATTAAAAAAAATTATGAAAATTATATAATTTAATTCGTTACGTTAGGTATTTATCGAGAAAAAAATATATAATAATAATGATAATGAGACTAGCAGATTGGCAGATGAAATAGTGAAACAGTGAATTTATAGAACTTACAGTAGTATCATGGTCGTAGTCGATAGTTTCATCGGGGCCACGCCTGAAGCTGCTCTGCTGAAGGATGGTTGAGTTGCTCTCTGTAGCCTTTGTGTAGTGTCGCCTGTAGCTGCTCCTCTTCTTTTCAGGAAAAACACCGTCGTACGTCGAGGCCAGACCAAAACCGTCGTGTTGAACCTGATGCTCGTCGCCGTCGTCGCCTGTCTTGCGTTATCGCTTTTCTTTAGGCCAAAACCGTCGCGAATAGAGCTTCCTTTGCCGTCGTCGCCTGTCTTGCGTTGTCGCTTTTCTTAGGCCAAAACCGTCGCAAGGGATGTGCCACCAGAGCTTGGGATTCTTCCTTGACTAAAAGCCTGGAGACTACCTTCTGTTTTCTTTCTTGAGAAGTGTCGAGTGGAATCCCACTTCTGACACCAAAATTTTGTTATATACCGGCGGAATGCTGGTATATTGATTTCTCTTGATGGACTTCTTGTCAGGATAATGAAAGTAACGTTGTTTGAATTTACTGTTTATTCAAATATGTTCACGTTACAATTAACATTGAAGAGAGCGTTGCACTATAGGTTACAGAGGCGTTTTGATATTAAGGACTGATATGTTCAGCCTGTATCGGATGGATACTGAATCTAGTCTGACGCTTACCGATGGGTGTTCGGTATTTATTATTGAGTTACACAACTCCCACTTTTCTCGGTTGCAGTCGTTTCGCAGAACGGTTACGATTTATGAGGTAATGGTAAAACAATAACCATGGGAACGTTCGTTGGAGTATTGTTAGTATTGTTTATGATCTATAAATTTAAGCGTGTGCCACAAATAAAAGACAATACGAGTCAATACTTCAAGCTGTGACAGTGTGATTTGACGCAAGTACAATGGCTACATCGAACACAATAACAAACTAATAAGACAATAAGTTGAATAGATTAACATGTGCGTAAAGTTATTTAGTAGCTAGTTCAATGGGTTCTTTACTTTAATTTGACAATGGAGGCTGAGTTATGGGCTAGCAATTGTAAGAGTAAAACAATAGACTCATCTGTTACATCCTGACAGATGTCGTAACAATAGCAAAAACTAAAAGATAAATTATAAACATATGTATATGTACATACCAGTACATAACAGTTACTAGAACAATCTTAAAAAATAACGCAAGTTAAGAACAAGACTAGAAAACATATAAAAATAGATTAATACGATCAGAAACTAACGAGAAACGAAAGAATAAAATTAAAAGAAAAAAAAACCCGTCTCCATTTCAAACTTCCAAAGTTCATTTCTAACTAAGACGTCATGTCGAAATTACAAAACTTTGACATTTATAAAGTACAAACGACATAAACAACGGATATAAAAATAAAAGAAAGGTTTATAAACAATCTTATATTTAGCGTGTTATGGACGAAATAAAAAAATAGCTCGGACGTCAAATAAAACATCAAGAGTTAATCCCGAGGGACAAGCCTCGACTTGAAATATTATGATTTATTTAACTAAGGAAACAAATGCTTACAACTTGTGAAATATACGGAAAAGATGCGGAAAAATGTGTACAGAATTTTCTTTAGTATTTATGTCCTGAAGTATGTTACATGTATTTATAGGTTTTTTATTTTATAGATAAAGTAGTTTTGTAATCAGATCAGTATTTGTATAAAAAAGAAAAAAAAAGAAATACCTAGTATTTTATTCAATAATATTTTGACGCTTATATTTTTTTAAATTTGTTTTTAATAATATCATTTTAACTCGCAGGAAATTAATTCATCAATCGTGATGCCATTGTGTTGCATTAATAATACAAAGAAAACAGTATTCAATCAAAACCATTTTATTAGAATACTAGCTTCTGCGCGCGACTTCGTCGGCGTGGACTCCACTCCTATTGGTCTTAGCGTGATGATATATAGCCTATAGCCTTCCTCGATAAATGGGCTATCTAACACTGAAAGAATTTTTCAAATCGGACCAGTAGATCCTGAGATTAGCGCGTTCAAACAAACAAACAAACAAACAAACAAACAAACAAACAAACAATCAATCAAACAAACAAACTCTTCAGCTTTATTATATTAGTATAGATAACGGCTTCGCACGTTTGCAAAAACTATAAGTGTTCATCTACTACGAGTATATTATGCATGTATTATACACATGAACCTTCCTCTGGAATCACTCTATTTACTTAAGAAAACCAAATCAAAATCCGTTGCGTAGTTTTAAAGATCTAAGCATACAGACAGCGGGAAGCGACTGTGTTTTATACTATGTAATGATGTTACTAACCGACTTATTTAGCTCATGATTAATTGTTCATTTGATTTGACATCTTGCGTGTTGACTCTGGCATGGAGTTACACTTACAGAGCTGTCAACATTTGTGGATATTTCTTATTGGTTTTATTCCAAACATATTAATTTATGGCTAAGGTTTCCCTACTTTTAAAATAAGCAAACCTGTTGTTTGTGTTTACCCTTAAACATGAATATAATTAGGTTACTAAATATTAACGAGTATCTTGGGACAAAAGTTTGTCCAACTTACGGAAATGTATGACACGCCGTTAATGGCGACCGTCACGTATTCTTTGCCGTCCGTTATGTACCAATTTTTCATTGTTGTAGATTTATATCTGACCCTTAGAGCTAATAGTGCTCTGAAATTGTCCTCCTTTTCCACCGAAGTCCGAATGGTCTTTTGTGAAAGAAACTTATTTTTACCTTTCTTTTGTAAAAGGTTACTCAGTTCTTTATTACATAATAAACTTTATAAATAAAAAAATATAAATTTATTTTGAAGTAAATGTATTTGACGGAAAATTAAACAATAAAAATAGTGTGTGTAATTCACACATAGCTGAAACTTTTGCTATGTGTATGTATGGGAATGTATGGGAAGATAGGCCATTGCCATTTGTTCTACAACGATGATCATGGTCTCGTGATAAAGGTCGTAAGTGACATGCAAAACGCTTCGCTTCCAGGTTTAGTTAGTTTTAAATAGGACAACATGACACGCACCACCTTTCGATTAAAAAAAAAAACATCGCAATCGGTCCACCCAGTCAAAAGTTCTGAGCTAACATACATACACATCGTCATTTAGTAAGTATATAACACAGTATATAAGATTCACAAATCATATAACGAGGGCCAAGATGATTTCAGGCTTTTGCAAAACCATAAAATCTAATATTTACTAGTTTTAATATAATTTGAACTGTTCTACATTCATAAAATGCTGGCTATATAATTCGTGTTTATACAAAAATATACCACCAGTTATATTTCCACAGTTTTATAGCCGTACAAAAACTGACAAGGATCCTTATGTTAATTTTTCGCCCTCGGCAGTGCCCTTGTTGAGGTTTCTTCATTCAACACACATGTTCTTCGTAATATTATTATGTTTGGTGTTTGGGGTACATATATTTTTATATAATCTTTTTATTATATTTGAAAATGCTCTTCTTATACCGCGACCCTAAAATGGTATCTTATGAAATATTTTTCTTTATTGTTTATTTGGAATCATCAATGTCCAAGTACTATGTTGCGTAAGAAAGCCTGCTTTAAGAAAAAAGTGAGCTAGTCATGGGACAAAAACATTAATCATTTTGACAAAAATATTAATTCTATGCTAGTGAAGAACGTCTTGTTCTTAAAATAAATTATTTTAGTTTTATTAGATTTAGTTGAAATATTTGTAACATGTGTGTATGAAGTAAGCCGTGTAGTTTTCTACTGTAATTTAATGAAAGTTGCAGTGTTACAGCAACTAGCTGTTGTGCTAGCAGTAAAGCAGTTACGGATTCTGTGTTTGTAATCTGGGCGTTTGTGTTGTCCTATCTAGGACCCAATATTTTGTCCTATTAAGAACTTTTAAATGAGAGGATTTTATTATTTTTTTTACTCTACTTCCGCTTGTCACATTAGTGATAAGCGAATCTTCATTACTTTTTACATTGTTACATAATTATATAATTTTGGTAAGATTATAAATGTTACTTCTCCTATTTATATAAAAATAAAATAAAAACACTAATAAACATGTGGATTTATCTTCATATACGTTTTTATGTTTCGTCCAATAAATATTGCATAAAGAAATTAAAAAAAAAAAACATAAATTAAAACCCCGCCGCGATGATGAAAATCTAAAACGCTATCCGCATGAAGATACAATAAATTTGAAGATTGAAAAACAATAATAAAAAAACAGACTCACAGAAAAAAACAATACCACGCTAGGTTTCCCATAGACGTGCCATAAGGTTCAATCAATCAATGTCCCTAAAAATAAAAAGGTGGGCACATAACACGACCGAGGTAAACTTGGGGTATAACAAAAAAAAAGTTTGTATATTTTTTGTGACCAGTGATTCGTTCCGAATGCCTATTAACGATTCTCTTTCGACTTCTATTTAGGACCGTTTTAAATCAGTTATTTGAAATTTTAAATTTTAAAATGTAACAATTTCGAATATGTCTTAATGGGTGTAATGAATGGTATTGTAATGATGATATTTTAGTTGATTCGTGTTTAAATAAGTAAAAGATAGTCATTGAATCGTTTGGGAAATTACTTTGTTCTGTAATGGAAGCCTTTGAAGACATGTCGATGTGTTTCGGGTTTAAATTTTTTTAAGGGTTATGCTTTAGTTTCTAAGTTTGATGTAAATGTAAGTAAAAAGTCATTAGCTTCTACTGCGATTTAAATATAACGGTTCATGTTAAATGAAATCGTAACAATTTGAACTAAAACATTTAGAAGTTAATTTTGTTATTTGAAATAAAAAATATAATTTACCTATATATACCTATAAAATACTTAGTATTTTAGAAACTCAATACCAAATGGAATAAGTATATGAAATTATTTTCCAAATAGCTTACAATACATAAAATTCATTTATTTGTTATAATTTTAAAACTGAATGAATCCGCATTATTTTCTCATCACGAACACATATTATACTCAGCGACATTTCTCGAACGGTAATAAAGAATTCTGTCATATATTCATGCATTAGCGAGCTTATATTACGAAATCTCATACCACGCCATTAAGAAGACGTTCTCATTTATCCTCACACTCTCATCAAGACCATGTAAATGTCTTTGATACGTACACACACGAGATTCCAAATAAAAATTATGATTACCTTCCCCTTTGACAAGCTCCATACATCTAACACTTATTACACTTTGCTGCGATCCTTGGAAATATTCATATAAAAGGGTACATTTTTATCGTTATCCACTGACGCTTTATACCTGCTAAGTTCGGCTTCTAAGACAAAAAATCATATAACGTTAGTTTTATTTATACATAGTATAAAACAAAGTCGCTTTCCGCTGTCTGTCTGCCCCTATGTATGCTTAGATCTTTAAAAATACGCTACGGATTTTAATGCGTTTTTTTAATAGATAGAGTGATTCAAAAGGAAGGTTTATATGTATTAAGGTATTGGTATATATGTGGTGTTTATATGTTAGTACTTTAACTGAGGTAGGGCACAGCAGGAAATTTCCTGCTCAAAATATGGAGCAGCCCGACTGGGGTAGTACCTCGACCTTACAGAAGACCACAGCTAAATAATACTGTTTTCAATCAGTATTGTGTTCCTGTTGGTGAGCAAGGTGACCAGAGCTCCTGGGGAGGATTGGGGATAGGGTCGGCAACGCGCTTGCGATGCTTCTGGACTCTGGTGTTGCAGTATAGGCTACGGTCTTACCATCAGGTGAGCCGTACGCTTGTTTGCCGACCTAGTTACATAAAAAAAAAAGTATAATACATGCATAATATAGTAGAGAAACACTGATGATTTTAGAGGTTTCTAACATATCTTTTGTTGTAGATAGAATTAATTTAGTATCAGCATTGCACCCGTGCGAAGCAGGGGCGGGTCGCTAGTTACATATATAAGAATTCGTGAGTCGATCCCGACTAACCATATATAGACTTGAGAGGTTTGGGAGTACTGCTTGATTATAATTTTAAATCGCTGAATTCTTCATAGGGGGCAGTTTTTACGTTCTGATTATTGTATTCCTTATTTGTGTGGTTTCGTTTTCGAAATATGTTCGATTTAAAATTGTTTTTATATATTTAAATTGGATAATTCCACGATTAAGTATTGAATATTGAATTAAAGATTACATGATTGTATTAACTACTAGCTTCTACCCGCGGCTTCGCTCGCATTGATTTTTTTTTTAAATAAAAAGTACCCTATGTTACTTCTAATAGCTCCAAGAATATGTGTACAAATTGCATAATGATCGGTTAAGTAGTTTTCGCTTGATAGCGTAACAAACAATCTTACATTTACATTTATAATATTATTATTATATTATTTGGGATTAGGGATTATCAGATGGAAAATTTTAAAACTCTGTTAGAACGAACGAAGATCCGTCCCATTAAAACAGTAATAGGTAAGCAAAATTTAAAGAGGGGTCTTAAATATTTATTGTTATTTAATTTTTAATAAGCGTCAGAATTCCGTTTTTCATGATTCGGTAGTAGATACATAACATATAGACAGACAAACAGTTGTTCAAATGTTATTTTGGCTACTATTGTTCTTAAACATTTCTAACGTCGGTTTTATCTGAATGTCTTTTATGTTCTGATGACGGCCAGTTATACTTACATTCACATATATTTATGTTTTTAAGTAAAGACGGTAAGCTACTCGTATTAAGATTCTAACTTCACTTAGTTGTTTTATCCAATAACAGTGAGACAACGAAAGATGTCAGACGTAGTTCTAATATTTGAAATTTAGTTTAAATTAAAATAAAAAAGTATGTGTGTACTTATGTACGCACGTAAGAAGTTATACTTCAAGCTAGAGTTTTAAAATACTTCCAAAAAACCTACTCCTTAATAATTAGACAATAAGTCCACAACGCCATCTCTTAGAAATGATAAAGACTAGTTTCTTGTCTGCAAAACTAGCGGCATCTATTCATGCCTGCTTGAACTACTTCGTATCCACACGCGCACTGTAAAAATTTACTCTCATCATTTTTCTCTAACGCGCCAAAAGAAGTATAATCTTCAATAACCCTTCCTTGGCAGTCGGGTAAAAATGGATAATAACTTGTCGAGTACCTAAAACTTTTGTATTAGTTACTCTCATCAAAATATTATGAAATATTGAGAGTTAAGGCCGTTACGTTTCTGACAGATCACGGTCATTTAAAATGACAGAAATCAAATTACAAAAGGAACAATTTGTTACAGTGAATTTTATTAGCATTTTTATAACATTCAAAACCACAGCTTAAAACTGTTTGTAGTATCAATACAGATTAAAAAATAATTAAACTTTGTGTAAAAAAAAGTTGCGTAAATAATAGGTTTCAATATGACTGTTAGAGCAGTTTTTGTAATGGTTTCACAATAAATGGCTTTAAATAAATATTAGTTTCGTTAACATCAGTTGTAAGTTTCGTCCAAGGTTCATCTTGACTCATATAATTTGTGTTATCGCTGCATCTATTTCTGAACATCGTAAGTTTTTATTCACCTCTGCTCTCAAGACGTTGTTATTATTTATTTTCGTATGCTATTATATCTGGATGGTAGATTTGTTTTTATTTCAACGTACTTTTAATTTTTATTACAATGTTCATCGTGGATATAATTTTGTTCGAAACATTTTGGGCGCGGTGATATGATTTTTTGATTTTTGTGAAGTTTATTTCTCAATACTTAAATGTAACAAAACCTGTTATAATTTTCACTATATTATCGTTGAAAGTTTTTAGCGAAATTTTAATTTAACATACATGTATAATTTTCAATAAAATTCTAAGATGAAATTTTGTTCATATAACTACATTTTTGAATTGAAACTTCTTTAGGTGCACGAGGGGACCCATGACGTTGGCGTTTTGTTGCTTTTTTTTCAATTAGTTTTTTTTTATTCTGTATTTTAAATTTGTTTTTTTTTAATTAGTTTGCCTAAGAAGTTTCACTTCTGACATGTGTACTTTGTGCGCACGCATTTTTTTTTCTCACTCACGACACTTACGAAACTGTATCAACGTCAGAAAGTAAATAGGATATCCGTACCCAGGTGCTCGTCACCCTCGTCGAAGGCTCCGGTGTCAGTAATACGGTCCCGGTGAAAATGGCCTTTTCTGTTACCTTGGTTGATTAATAACATGCTATTTATTTATCAGACAACATTTTAGATTTTTGAAGTGAAACTTCTTCTTTCGTGAGGGGGTAAGATTTGAGCGACCGATAACGAAGGCGTCATGACGGCCATTACTTGGATGGGTGACCGCCTGTGAACACCGCATGATGTTAGTTTTTGTTTTTTTTTAATTAGTTTTTTTTATATTTTAAATTCGTTTTTTAATTCCTTTTTTTAAATTAGTTTGCCAAATGAAAGAAGTTTCACTTCTGACATGTGTACTTTGTACGCTCGCAATTTTTTTTTTTTCGTTTTCGAAAAGTTGACTTTGCTAAATACATATATAATTATATATAATAATGTGGAGAGAGTATATATTAAATATGACAATCGCTCTGGTGTAGCGGTGCGAGTAGTCGCCTAAAGCACCGATGGTTTGCGGGTTCGATTCCCGCTCGGGATATATATTTGTATTTGTAGAAATATTTCTTTCCAGTTTAGATGTGCTTGTGGCTCTCCCCACCGTGCCCCGGAGAGCACTTTAAGCTGTCAGTCTTGGTTGTTATCATAAATATCTTTTTGCAATCGCTACTCGTACGAAACATATCTGTCTAAGGTCTTTCGCAAATTCCTTTTATCAAATATAAAGATTTATTAAATATTTTAAATATTTTTGTCTCTTTTGCTCCTTTTCTAATTGGCGGATAATATCTATAACACTATTTAACCGAGGTAGGGCACAGCAGGAAATTTCATGCTCAAAATCTGGAGCCACATGACTGGGGAAGTAGGTACAAGCTTTTTATTTATCCACTTCGATTTGTTTTACAATAGAAAATTTCTAACAGAAATTTCTTTTATATGCACAAAGTCGTCACAACAGAGAAAGTACTGCTAAAGATCGTACAGTAAAATCAGTTTAAATCAGTATTCAGAACTCAGGCGTTGTTAGCGGCTCACGTATCAAGATGACGTATTGATGCATCAATCAGTGTCTAATGTATCTCTTAGGTTAAAGGTCCCGCATCTTGTTGGTGAAATAAACTACTGAATGTTCGTTATTTAAATGTTATAGTATAAAAATGTATATTTGTATGTACGTGTCTTTAAGTTATTAAATTGACATAAAAATATAAAAGATTTGTTAAATAATGAATAATGATGAAACTGAGTAAAAAAATTCTCGTTTAATAAATTTAGAATTTGAAATAATAAGTTTTACTAATAACTTTTTTTTTTCGTCGTCTGTTCCTAAAGTAAAAGTAAGAAACTTAATGCTTGTGTTATATGTAACAGCTTACAGCCGACTGGTATAGTTACATAATTATATATATATATATTTTTTTTCGAGAAACATACTTCTAAATAATACATATATAAATATATAAATGAATATGTATATTACACCCAGACTCGGGGTGGGAATCATACCCACAACCCCCGGAGCAGAAAGCAGGGACACTACAAACTGCGCCAACGGGCTAGTCAAACCCCTTTGATAAATTAAAATGACTTGATAATTCAAAAATCGCTTTCACTATATTAAAGATTAAAACAGAGCTTTTATACTGGATATTGTGCTTGAATTAAAAGAAAGTTTTATATATGATAATTAAAAAATATATATATTGCCATTGCACCTTTTCTATACCTACTTTAAAAAAATATCCTCACTTTGTAGTAACTGTTGCAAGTAAAATTGAAGGAATATATATACTAAAACCACCTTTCTTACTTTATAATCGTGACTCGAGAATTTTATTGATTGATCGAGGTACTCCCATCTACATGGTAATTAAGAGGTAATTACATATATTGGTTTTAAAGTTTGTTTTTTTATTATGTTTATATACCAACCTCGCAACTTGACCCCTTTTAAGGGATTGTAATGAGTCTAAGCTGATGTGTTATATATATGTAAGTTTTGTTACATTCCACTGCTGGGCATAGGGCTCCTTTCTTTATTCAAACACGTGGGCTAATTATCATTTATTTTGACTATTAATTGTTAAGACACGCCGACATAACGTTAAATTTCTTTTAAGTATACATTGTATTTGAAATATGTGCATGTGATATGTATTTAAAATGATAAACAAACACGTAACCAGACAATCCTATATTATTTTAAAATAAAAATTTCTCTACCACGAAATATAGTTGAATAGATTTTCAATAAATTTTGTAAGGGCTACCCTGTGTAATATTAAATCATAAAAATTAAATTGTGTTCTACGCAGTTCGTCACTAACAAATAATGGGAGTTTAATGTTTATTTCCATTGCACTAATCCGTCTTTATTATCGTCTCATACATACAATAACACACACCAAACACTCAACAGTACCAACGCGACGCGACGCCTAGACCTCGACAAACATCTGTATGGCCCGAACAAATTGTCATATACGCAGCCCATGCTGTAACTGCTACACCAACATATAGTCGAAAATTAATAAACATAAGACTAAATATTGAAATAGATGTTTCAGAATTTATTATCATCATTAGCCTCACAGTCTACTGGTAAACGTAAGCCTTCTCCAGGTTTTGCCACAAACTCTGATCTTCCGCTTTCATCATCCAGTCCCTAGTACCAACTACCCTCTTGAAGTAGTCGATCCATCTGGCTGAAGGCATCCAACACTACGTTTACTGAGCCATGGTCCCCATTCGAGAACCTTCTTTCTCCACCGACCATCGGTTGTACGACAGATGTGACCAGCTCACTGCCACATCAGTTTACTACACTTTTGAATTATACCAGTTACTTTGGTCTTTTGTCGGATTCTTATTTTGGACATTATTCATTAGCGATATAACTCTCCATAGCTCTCTGAGTGATATGTAGTCGGTGGGCTAGCTTCATCGTCAAGTTCCACGTCTTTGCTTCGTGTCTCATCACTGGTAGGACGCATTGGTCGAATACCTTGGACTTTAGGCATTGTGGTGAGGCTATCCCAAATATGTGACGCAAATTCAAAAACGCCGCCCAGCCCAGTTGCACTCACCTGGCGATTTCACCTTCAAAGTTGTTTCAGAGTTTATAATACACTTTACAAAAAACTTTTCTATTTGTTTTCTTTCTGGTCTTTATTTTTGAACAATTTTTTTATTTTACCTGATTTTTTAATAATAATACTTATATATACCTATATGACTGAAAAAGGTTTAAGGTATTGTTCGTAACACGCATATATAATTCATTAAAAATAATATACTCAATTCTACATGATAAAAAATTATTCTCAAAAGGGTTTGTTCGTTACATAATTCGATAAACATATTTGTCTTTGTCATATTACGATGCAATACTTATTTTACAAGGAGATATATTTGTACTAAGCCTACATAAGATTCTACAGATCTGATGACACCGTTGTAATGGAAATAATTTTGTTTGTGTAATCCTAAAACAAATATTTGTATTAATTGTCACTTATCTGGTCCATATGGATTTCTTCGCTGTGTCTCAGACAGTACGTAAAACTTCTACCAAATAATCACTTACCTTGCTTCCCTTCACTCACACAAATTCACACTAGAGCAACCGGATATTTTAAGGTCTAGACTATCTCCTGGATAGGATATAAGGACCTTTGCGCCGAGATTAGATTTTTACAGAATGCGATTCAGCCTGTAATATCCCACTGTTGGGCTTAGGCCTCTTCCCCATGTAGGGGAAGGATCGGAGCTTAATCCACCACGCTGCTCCAATGCGGGTTAGTGGATATATTCCCTACTATGAATAACGATCGCTATCAGGTGTACATGATAACAACCGGGACCGACGGCTTAACGTGCTCTCCGAGGCACGGTGTGTGCGGTTCCCACAAGGACTGCACAAACACCCAGACCACGGCAAACATCTGTATGGCCTATACAAATGTTGTCGTGTGCGGGAATCGAACCCGCAACCGCCCGCGCAACAGCCAATCGCAATGCAGTGCTGTGACCGCTGCGCCAACGCGGCGCGTTTTAAAGAATGTTTCACATAAATTCAGTTCAGTTCTGTTTAGTTTATTTATCCACTAAATCGGTGCAGTACAATGAAAACACGGTCATATTGTACGCATTTGCGATGATGGCCGCGATAGCGTCACTTCTGAAGTTTCCTGCGATAAGTCACGTTCGCTCGGAGCGTGTTAAAACTCAACTTCCGACCGCGATTTCAATTAAATGACCAAAATGTTTACGAATAAATCTTGTTTTGATAAATAAAGCTTAAAATATATAAAATCATGAAATACTTGAATGACTTTTTTATATTTTTAATAATCATTTTATTATTTTATAATAAATAAATGACCATTGGTAAAATTATTTTATTTTCACATCTATACTATTGATCATCACTTCAGCCTATCGCAGTCCACTGTTGGACATAGGCCTCCCGAAGTTCGTGCTAAATATTAGGGTAGAACTCGTATGTTTTGCAAATACTATTGATATTATTTGTTAATTGAAAAGGTAAGTTAGATGTCTTAGATGTATTAAATTTAGAATCCTCTTCTTTGATACTTTACAACGAAAATATCCAACACTATTTTACCTCGTCGAACAACATAATTATTATTATAATAGTCAATAAAAAAATTCTTTCATTTGTTCTTCATTTTGGTGTGCAATAAAGTACATATATTATTATTGTTATTTTGTATACATAATATACATCAACTAAATATTTCACATGAAAATCATAACGATTGAATATATATACGTACTTAATAATTATATTCTATTTTCAACAAGCGCCACAAGATTGGTTTAGATTAATAACCACTATTTCAACACCAGTGGAACAGCGAGGCGATGTCCAATATAAATAATAAAACTAGATAAATAATGAATTGATTACGTTGAACAGGATCTCCAATAACAAAATTAAAAATAGACAAAAAATACCGAATTTATTACTTAAAAACATTAAAACCTTTCTATTTCACCGCGAGTCGATAACGATTTTAACATACTCCATCTAAACAGTGCGATGGATGTGTTACACCGATGCACCAACAAAAAAAGGTCGCTAGACCAGTTCTCAAACTTCAAATGCGATTTAGATTTATTCTCCACGCTCGTTTCTCTGTTTTTTGTTTGTCTGCTGCATTGTTACCTTTGAAACAATGGCCAGTCTTGTCATATCCTGAATTTATCATTCTAACACCATCGACGGAAATGCGTAGTGATATGAGTTTATAATGTGATATCATGGTCTTTTTACACCTTAACTGTTTGTATGGTTAATCTGAATGACATAAGCATTATATTCATACTTGATATGAATATTGATTTAGTTGTGGGTCTTAGGATTTCACTTTCTGTTCATTTTGATTTTAAGGTTTGATTGACGAACGTAGTGGTACGTAGAGTAGTAACGAATATTTTTATTTGTACAAATATTTCATTACCTTGGGCTCCCTCTAAAGTGTCACAAATAAGGGTGCACTCATTCCCGGTTGTAACTATGAACACCTGATGCACTCTTCAAATAACTCATGTATTAATCCACCAAAGTGCAGTCAGACTGTTTGTAGATAAGCTCCAAATCTTCTCATACATATATGGGAAGAAGAGAGGGTTTGCTAATTAGTAATTAGCGATTTCAGGCTATTTTAATTCGGTATATTTTCTGATCTGACTTAAAATGATGTTAAAATATACCAGGAAAAAAATTGTCATAATATACTTACGAAAACGATAAATGTAAAGCCATCAAATAGTTCATAAATAATATAGCAATAGTTCTCATAAAACAATAAATAAATGTTAACTTAGACCGCAGAGAAATATACAAATATTTAGAAACATAATGTCATTTAATCTAAATGTATTTAAACTAAAGTGATGTATCGAGTAAACATTTTGAAACTAACCGAAGTTAATCCTACAATAACACGATGCTTATTTAAAAAAAACAACGTCTCTAAGGGTGGGTGCTAAAAGTTCGTGTTTGTTTGGGACTTATTTTATGTGGAGGACGTCCGTCACTATCGGGAATTTAGGCGCCACTCGCATTAGAAAATCCGATACCAGAATCGAATTGAACATTAATGGAACATAAAAATGTTTACCGTCACATAAATTATCCTCTAAAGAAGCCGATGAATCCACGACTAATGTTTTATTACTAATGGATGTTAGGAGACTCCGTAATTTCCCCTCGAAAATTTATCGTTACCGTCTATTAAACGTACGAATCAAAAATTTTAGTATCACTAAATCATTCGAAAGTCTCGTTTGTCCGAAATAAAATTCTCATTCACAACAGAAACCAACTTACATCAATTGTTCTGTGAATGACGAAGGTAAATATGTAGTAAATTGAAATAAAACGTTCCCTGATCGCCCTCTTGACAATAATTTGGCCCACGCTATGTCCATACCGCCGAATGCTACAGTGCTCTTACACAGGGAATGATTTGAAGGACGCCGAAGAATAATGATATAAGTCCCTAAGGACCGACACAATGCTATGGGGATAATAATAGTTGTAGATTTGAAAGTAATTTGAATATGAATGGAACCCTCCCGCGCGGTCCTCGTAATAACAAATATGAAGTGTTGCTTTTGTGAGTTCCCTTGATGATTTTTACTTTGGTATAACGAATCGGGTTTGGAATGTTGGTGGTAATTATGGGTTCAGTTGCGTATTCGAAATACGTTAGATGCATGTACGAGGCGTGATGTGAATTTTTACAGTTATACCTACACTCGATCACTCGAATAGGGCATGGAATTTAATAAGCGCATTCAAGTATTGAACATGATTATATAATTATTTTGGAATCATAAATGTTAGCAAGGCTTTTCAAATTATAAGCGTGATAATGATGTTAAATTATCATATCGAAACGTTATTATATTACACGTGTTTTATCATTATGTTATCTAGTCAAAAATGGTATTATAATATTTTGTTTTGAATGAGGTTAAAATAGGTAACTAAGGAATAATAAGATAAGATAAAATAATAAGATCATTTATTTGTCTGTAACAATGTTAAAAATATGTTAATAAAACTAGAAGGTTTTCCGTCTATTTTAACGCATATATTTTCCTCTCTTTTATAATATTTACTAACTGAATAAAAATCTTTCTTTTACTTTACAATAGAATAGTGTTGATTTTAAATTACAATAAAATCCAACACTTAAAGCTTTATAATTTATTTTGATAAATTTTTAATGCTTGTGGCCGAACATAGATCAATACGACCCATATGCGTACTGGTCAGCACTACTGACACCTTGAAACAATGACCGATGTACCCTTTTATCATTATTATGTCACCAAGTCTGCTTTTTATTCCAACTTCTGTTACATTTCAACTCACCAGAACAATGTATTGATCGCGCAAATTTTTGCACTCTCCGTGATACATATGACGCTTTTCCATATGCAAATTAGTTTGTGTCCCCCTATAAAAGTGTAGTATTTGTTTTGGACGTCTGACCGGTTATACCTCTAGATTTATGTGTGATAGCAGCAGGGATTTTAATTTGTGCTGCCACTGATTTTGAGATTGTTCTTTTGAATTGTGACCTCTATGGCTATTGGATTAGAGGTCAAGAGGACGATAGCTCGCATTTTTATTCGGATGTCGGGATTCGTTTCTGTTTCGAATAAATTGTAACTGATGCGAAGTTGTAATTCGATTTGCACGGTGTCATTGTCAATAACAATTTTATCCAATATTGTAATACATAATTCTGTTGTTCCTTGTCTAGTAAAGTTTTGATTTCATCGACTTCCTGCTTTATCTCGATCTGTTGGTTTTCTATTAAATAGTGATAGTTTTTGGATGTTATTAAAATGTATACATTTGTATATTCGTTGTCTACGTCTAAGTACGCATTTTCAAAAAATAAATAAATAAATAATAATAATAATTCGTTTAGTGTCTGTTAGGAAAAAAAAATTTTTCAACTATAAAAAAATGTAGTAAATAAAAATTAGGCTAAATAAAACCTACACCAAAGAATATAAAAAATCACACAAAAATACTTTACACGTCGAAATTTCGAAAGCACGCAAATGTATCTAATAAGCGAGATCTGTCAACGGACACGCTTCTCCGTCACAAACACGTCTTAAAACGTCGACGTGACATAAAATAATTTCAATGCAAATAAATTGACGCCCCGAGGCGTATGAGGAACGAAAAATATCATTTCGCACGAGCCTGTCACGTCGTGTGACGTCGCACGTGGCGTGTAACAAGCGCTCTGCGATGAGTTCTGCTGGCTGTTTTAATTACGATTTCGAAATCTCCTTGGCTATTTTAAATTGTATGATAAATTTTTTAGGTTGAAAAATTTTTTCTAGGAAATTCTAATGGGAGGATACTGAAATAGTTGTTATAATATTGATTTCTTGTTATATGCTAGGAGATCTCCTATTGAGTGTTATCTCAATTGGTGGGAATCTTTCGTTAGCCTGTTTTTCTTACAGATATCGAGAAAATGAAAAAATAAACATGTGCATGATAATAACTACTTACAGAATTTTTTTTCAATTCTAAGCGGAATGTTCAATTAAGCAGTTTTACGAGTCATCAAAAATATTGTTGCAACTTCGGTTTTCTCAAAAGTCATTCGGTCTACTACGTACTAGACTATACCATAAGTACATAATAAATAGATAAAATGATTCTAGTTAGGTTTGTAATTTTGGGCCAAATGTTGGGCCAGTTACTTTTACTTGACGAATGAATTAAACCAATTACTGTCTATGTATTTTTAGTTTTTGTTTTATTTATTCTTTATTGTACACCACAAATACATTATAAACATTAAACACATTTAAAGACACGTTTATGACAGAAAAGACATGTAAAGATATCTATTTCTTATTAACTACATCATATTATAATAAAATTAGCAGAAATTTCGTTAATTCATTATTAATTTTAAAAGTAAACAAACATTATTATAATATATATAATTAATATACATAACAAAGTCAATTTTCAACAGAGAACATAAAACACAGGTACACAAAGGCTCACTTAAAAGTTGAAGCAATTAAAAAGTTGAAAAGCTAAATTGATTGAGTAATCCCATCCATTCGTTGCGTAAGATCTCGACAAAGCTTAATCGTTGCGATACTATCGACTATCGGAGTTTCGCCTTTAATGAGCTCATTATGAACTTGTACGCTGGCGCAAGATATCAAATAAAGATGTGATTTCGTTGTCTGTATTTCGATGACTTTAGATTTTAATGGGGTAAGGCTTCGAAACTTCACGATCACGATTCAGCCTGTAATATCCCACTGTTGGGCATAGGCCTCTACCCCATGTAGCAGAAGGATCGGAGCTTAATCCACCACGCTGCTCCAATGCGGGTTGGCGGATATATTCCCTACTATGAGTAACGATCGCTATCAGGTGTACATGATAACAACCGGGACCGACGGCTTAACGTGCTCACGGAGGCACGGTGGGGAGACCCACAAGGACTGCACAAACACCCAGACCACGGCAAACATCTGTATGGCCAATACAAATATTGTCGTGTGCGGGAATCGAACCCGCAACCGCCCGCGCAACAGCCAATTGCAATTCAGTGCCGTGACCGCTGCGCCAACGCGGCGTCACGGCACTTTGAAACTTATTCGTACTGAAGTTAGATAATAATTAATAAGTGACTAACAAATGAGGCAGCAAGCATAAAAATTGTATAGTTGATAAATATATGTATGTGGACTTAGTGGCGCTGTATTTCATACAAGATATTACTAATTTTGTAATAAAACACAGTTTATATATTATTTTAAGAGGAGTAACTGCGGAGTTTCTTGCCGATTATTCTCTGCTGAATCTACATTCCGAATCGGTGGTAGCTTTACTTTTACAAAAAAAAAAAAAACACTTTAAAATTTTAATTTGTAAAATGACGATTCGAAAGTGCTCTTGTGGCCTATTTGAATAAAGTTATTTTTGATTTGATTTGATTTGAAATAGTTATATATTAAGCTTTGTCGCATTAAGTCTTATTGATTTGCGTCGCTTCGCATCACTTCGAGTAAACACAATTATTACGGACTTCAGTTCAGTCATCCTATTATCGCGTATTGAGTAGCCTTAAGTTGTTTTCCGATGTCGTGAAATTATTTTACTGTCAAAGTTTAGTCGTTTTTTTTATACAACTAGGTCGGCAAACAAGCGTACGTTCACCTGATGGTAAGCGATTACTGTAGTTTAGACGCCTACAAAACCAGAAGCATCGCTAACGCGTTGACGATGCGCGACTAAAACTATTACCTATATCATTCCTTCTATTTAGTGCACCCGCAGATATACAATTTCAAGTTGGCCAACTAAATCGAAGAGTATACTAATAGGTATGGTGACATATGCTAGCCCGCACATCTTCTCCAACTAAATTGTACAACAAAATAATTGGATACCGATCGCATCAGAATCGAAATTCCCTTCCGATTACGCACAATTTCAAAGTTGTACAACTAAATTGTAAAAGTACCCAATTTAGTTGTTCGATAGTTGGCCAATTCACAATTGTATGTCTGCGGGGTCTCTTAATTTACACGATTCAGCGTGTAACATCCCACAGCTGGGCATAGGTCTCGTTATCCATGTAGGAGAAGGATCGGAGCTTAATACACTGCGTTACTCTGCTCACTGCGGGTTGGCGGATATATACCAAGAGTAACGGTTGCTAGGTATTTATGATATCTAACAACCGGGATCTACAGTTTAACGTGCTCTCTGAAGCACGGTGGGGAGACCCACAAAAATACACCAAAACTGCAACCGTACCCGAAAACCGTCAGTGTTTGCTTAGGCGCCACGCACGACTACACCTTAGCGCTTAAAGTACATTGAAATCAAATTTAAGTAGTACTTTCGAACCGTATATATGATAACTTCTTTATATTTGCATATTGCAGTCCTTTTGTAAATTGTTTGCTACTAATTTTTTACATTTTTCAAATAAAAATGTTCATCATACATTAAGTTTCACATTTTTACTAACGACTTTTGTAATGACCAAATCTTTCTTATATTTTATTCAAATAAAAAAAAATGCTTCTCTTGCCTTCATTTCAATTTTGTGTTCAAAATTATTTCGATTTATACGACGAACGATTAAGTTCTCACAGAGTTTTAATTAATTAACGCGACTTTTTTTGTTTGTCTCGTCGTGGGTGGTTTGGTAATTGGGGTGCGTGTGTTTGTATGTACATATGCATGTTTGTGTGTTGTTTTATATCGTATTTCGATAAGGGAGAACGATTTTTAAATGAAATTACGTTAAAAGGTTTTGAGTAAAGGGTTTTAGTTGTTTAAATTATTATTTTTTAATAAACGTTCAATGAAATTTTCTTTTGTCATGTCATTTATATATGAATAGTCTTTGCATCTATTGTATATGCGGGTTTATTGTTGTACTAATTACTTCATAAATCTTTTTGGGTCCAAAAATATCATATTTACTTGGACATAAATTTTAGAAACTTCTACTAATTGAAATAACATATTATATTGTTATCAATTTTTTTTTGTATTATTAACGTATTTTCGCCGTGGTTGACTGTATTTTTGGTATTTAAAAAACGATTTTGATAAATATTTATTTTTGCTTGTTAGAGCTTTAAAGTCGCTAACTCAACGATTACCGTAAACTTTATTACACTTTTTATTTTAAGTTTTTTTTTTTTGGTCGATTTTTGTCATTCCCTATTTATTGACTACAGTTGCGAACATTTGATTTTTTCCAATTTAGTTCACATTAAAAAATAAATATAGTGTATTTGTACTGCGTCTAAATGTATTTTCTTATCTAATATTTATTTATTATGGATGGTACACAGCCCGGAAAAGTTACAAAAAAATAAGAATTAAATCTATACTAATATTATAAAGAGGTAAAGTTTATAACTTTGTTTGTATATACGGGGTAATCTTCGCAAATACTGATCCGATCATGAAAATTCTTTCGCTAACAGAAAGCTACACTATTCAGGAGTGACAAGATAAAAGGAAAAAGATAAAAATATATAAAGATTTTAAATCAGCAGGATTTGAACCTGCGCCCTCTGACGTGCCGTGTCAACAATTCAATCTAATCAAGCATTATTATTTGCCTTAGAAATTAATTGGTGATTATAAAACATTTATATTTATCTGATTTGCTGAAAATAGTGAGAGTGTATTGGAACATATCAAATCTCACCGTACCCTTCTTCTTATGTGAAATGGATTATAACGCCCAACGAAGTGGGCACGGGTCGGCTAGTATAATCATAAAGGGCAATTACGACCATCCATCCGTTTAAAATTAAATTAAAAAATGTGCAAAAAGGAAACTACATATACTAAATAAAAATAAAAAGTATTTTTTTAACCATTAACCATGCATTGTTATCAAAATTGAACTTGTATACAAAATTTCAGCTCAATTGGTTGAAGATATCTGCTTCAAAATTGTCTTGCAAGATTTCACCCGAACAAACATAGGTACATAAATACACACATTGCAAGTTAAATAAAAGCTTGAAAAATTAAATAACATTTGAAATTCATAAGATGCCTATGATAGTAACTTTATTGAATTTTAAAATACAGTAAGACACGCTTCATTGCCTGTGCAATTAAAAGATATATATCAGGGGTCATTAAGAAACGATTACGTCTATAAAATACTGCAACCTTTAAAACTTGGTCATAAATAACCAAGTAAATGTCAAAGCATGTTAAGGCTCTAACAGCTCATATAAAAAGCTGACTAAGGGTGATTCGGTAATCCTATTTAAAGAGGTTTCATACCACTAATGTATTAAATTAACAAAAAAAAAAACTCATATTTCTAGTTTATAGTATGAGACTTCTTATTAACTACATTTCATAATTCTACACGTTGGCGTTGTTTGAAAGCTTCCTTCCTCTATAATTCCATATACATATCTATACTAATATCATAAAGCTGAAGAGTTTGTTTGGTTGTTTGTTTGTTTGTTTGAACGCGGGAATCTCTGGATCTACTGGTCCGATTTGAAAAATTCTTTCAGTGTTAGATAGCCCATTTATCGAGGAAGGCTATAGGCTATATATCATTACGCTAAGACTAATAGGAGCGGAGTCCACGCCGACGAAGTCGCGCGTAGAAGCTAGTGTACATTATATAGCTAACAACCACTCTGGTGTAGTGGTGTGAGTATTCGCCTAAAACACCGACGGTTTGCAGGTTCGAATCTTTTTCGGGATGGATTTTGTATTTGTATAAATATTCCTTTCCGGTTGGATGTCTGCCCTTGTGGGTCACCCCACCGTGCCTCGGAGAGCATGTTAAGCCACCGGACCCGGTTGTTATCATAAATACCTAATAGCGATCGTTACGCATAGTAGGGAACATATCCGCAAACCCGCGGTGGAGCAGCGTGGTGGATTAAGCTCCAATCCGTCTCCTACTTGGAGAAAGAGGCATATGCCCAGCATTGGAATGATGCAGGCTGAATGTACATAATATATAGGTAGATCAGCAACACAACAGCATAAAATGGTGTCTAACTAAACCTTAGTAAGGTTGCACTCATGGGTTACGGAATCCTAAACACAAATAAATTTTAAAAACAACAATTTTTACTTCAACAACATTAAAAGACGCCGAGCTCTATACTGTTTACCATTTAAAGATGCACTGATAAAGTCCCGCCAGTCATTAATTTGCATATTCTCTCTCAATAGGACTTTTTCAGTTGAACAACTTCCATATTTTAATTCACTAGTGCTTAGTTTTTTTTAGAATTCTCTCGTGGCATTTTGAACTTTATTTTCAAGGCAATAAAGGTCTTCCTAACATATTGAGTTTCATTTCGGCTGTAGTTTTTGATTCGCTAAATGAATTAAACGCTGATATTCCTCGCCTGAGAATATTTTGCTGTATTTTGCTGCCTCTCTGCATAAAGTAAGCGTAAATATCATACGTTTTATCGATAAGGCAGCGCTTAGTGTACGAGCGGAGAGGTTATAAGGTTCCAAGATTAATGGGCGTTTTATAATTTATCGTTGGATTACTTAATAACTGGTTAAGGATTAATGTTTCGTTTAAAATGTATTTTGCATAATAGCTTTCTTTGAAATGAGTCATTTTCGCATTTTAATCTACTGTAAATAGTTATTGAGTGATGTTAAGTAGTTGTTCAATAGCTTTTTTTTTTCATTTTTTTAAAAATAATATTAGGTTACAATTTCCACTAATATAAGGTACTAGATTCTGCGCGCGACTTCGTCGGCGTGGACTCCGCTCCTATTGGACTTAGCGTGATGATATATAGCCTATAGCCTTCCTCGATAAATGGGCTATCTAACACTGAAAGAATTTTTCAAACCGGACCAGTAGATCCTGAGATTAGCGCGTTCAAACAAACAAACAAACAAACAATCAAACAAACAAACTCTTCAGCTTTATTATATTGTAATATATATTTTCTTTAATTTACAAAATTAGTTCTATCTGTTTAAATTTTATCCATTATATTTTTAAGTCGCTAATCTTGGAAGTAGATATTTATTGAGATAGAGAGACTAGACTTATTTGATTTATCAGTCCGATTGTCCAGATAATCAAGTTAATACTTTTATTCTTAAACCTAAGGTTTTTAATAGGTACTCTTAACTAGAATATGTAATATGATATTTGAACTTAAAATATGATGTGACCAAACAGTATGCTTACAGAACTTACAAAATATACAACAATTAAAACAAAGTATTGTTATTACTCTGTACGAAAAGAAAAAATCTTAAAATAACGATGTAAAATATTAAAAAATAAAATAATCTATAAGATACTAGCTGTGCCCCGCGATTTCACACGCATTAATTTGAAAAAAAAAATAGCCTATAGCCTTCCTTGATAAATGGGCTTTCTACCACTAAAATAATTTTTCAAATCGGACCAGTGGTTCCTAAGATTAGCGTGTTCTAACAAACAAACACGCAAACTCTTCAGTTTTATAATATTAGTATAGATGAAAAAGACCATTTTGTATATTTTTTTGCAAATTCAACGAACCAACCAGTTCCATCGAAAATAACAGTCCTCCTCATACATACATTACCATACAACACAGAAGATACTGCCTGAAAACATAAGCTCCACCATTATTAAAATCAATTTACAACGCAGTAAATTTACAACAATTACTCTGATAATTTCCTTATCGCTATTTATTCAACAACAAAACCGCAACCGATTTCGGCTATCCGTATTTCACGGGCGGTCTGCATTTAATAGCTGGCGGTTCCCCGATAATTTTATTATTGGTAGAATTTTTTCTTCTTTTTTTCTCTGCCAATGACACCCTAGCCTTTATACCGGTAAAAATAATAGCGTCTGTAGTGAAAGTCACTTCGGGTGGTCCATGGCCCTTTTTAATTGACTATGACTAATTGACTTGGTTATATTTGAGTTAATTTATTTAATATTTTCGATTAATATTAATAAATACTAAAACGGGTTATAGTTGCATCGATAGTAAGTTAATCAGATTTTTTTTTAATCTTTCTTTTTTTATACAATTAAGTCGGCACCTGATTTATTGCAAGCGCGTTGCCGAGCTCTAGAGACCTTACTCACCACAGGAACACAACACTTCTTGATAGCAGTATTATTTAGCTGTGATCTTCTGTAAGGTCGAGGTATTTTCCCAGTTGGGCTGTTCCAGATTTTGAGTAGGATACATACTGTACTCTACCTGTAAGTCAGTTATTCTCTACCCAAAATTAGTTTCAATACCTATTTTCTGTTTTGTTGGCAATACTGAGATGATTTTTATAAATCTATACTTATTATAAAAATAAGTCCCCCGGCCGCGTCTTTCTGTCCTCCTGTCTGTCTGTCTGTCCTCCTGTCTGAACGCGATAAACTCGAAAACTACGCAACGGATTTTTATACGGTTTTCAACAATAGAAAGAGTGATTCTTGAGGAAGGTTTACGTATATAATTTATTATGCTTTTATGTAAATTAGCTGAAATACGGCGATAAATGTTGAAGAGGTCGCAAAAAATCTCGCCAACTGGGAACTTTCCACGCGAACGCCGCGTAAACTAGCAAAGATACAGTTAAGTAATGTACTAGAGAATTCAAAATCTATAAAATTGCTACAAAAAAGTCCGCGATAGCATATCTCTATCTCTTACGGTTGACCTACAATAACCACTTTTATGTTCAAATTTTTAATTAAAAACATTACGTTATTTTCAGAGCTATTTTCTTCAGTTCGGTATTAATCCTTATCAAAATGAATATGTTAGTTAGCTTAGTCATTTAATGCAGATTAAAATTGCTCTTTACACTATATTAATCAGATAAATAGTTTTTGAGATATCGTCGTTAGAAGTAAGTAGCAGCGAAACATTTAATGCTCGGCGAGCCAGCGTTGAGCGTTCTTTCCTTGAGATGCCTATAACGGCGCGGGCGAGTCCATCCCCTCTGCGGTCTGCCCCGCATCGCTCGACCGCCTGCTCATGCTATTAAAGGAAATCAAAGAATATCAAAGATCATTTTATCGAACTTTTTTTTTTAACTTTTTTGTTAAATTCCACGCGGACGAAGTCGCGGGTACAGCTAGTATTTAATATTAGACAGATGTTTTAATTATTTAAATGTACAGAATAGTACAAAACAAGTTTATGAGCAAATCAATCTTTTTCAAATACCTACGTACATAATTTTAATATTTTTGGACCGTAATTTTATTGAATTAGAAAAGGTTAAACTTTATGATGGTGAAGACTGAATGACATTAAAAAATTTAATATCTTTCATTAAAATTCTTCAACTTTCAACATGTAAAAGCATATAAAAAGACAATATTTTTAAAATTTTTATAGCCATGAACAATACAACGAATAAAGTTCGTTCAAATAGAACTTCGTTAAAAAAATTCATAATTTAAGGAAACTATTAAACAATCCCATTAAAAAGCTAATTCGTTCCAATAAATAAACCGTGGGAACGGGCCCATACTTTTTGTATGACTTTATTTACCTAATTTAACAAACATTGTAAACGAAATTAATAAACTTTAGTTTTGCTATGAGTCATTAAAGAAATTGGTATCATAATAGATTTCAACCTTATCCTACTGTAAATAACGTCTAAAATTAAAATTAATGAAATCGATAGATATGGATTAGAAAACTTTTCAATATATTTAATGATTTATTGTAAACCATATGTAATTGTCATAAAGTTCATTTTAATATTGAAGTTTGTGGTAGTTGGAGGGTAGAAATGAATTGTGTGGGTAAGTACAATAAAATAAAATGGTTCAACGGATAGATCTTTACAATGGTAGGGTTCAAATCGATTAGTCGCGTGATAATAGCCTACATTAGGAATACCATGGGTCTGTTATATTTTGGATATCTGTGAACTGTGTCAAAACATAAATATAAAACCCACACTTTTTAAGTCTGTCATAAATCATATCATTTTCTGATGTTTTTAAGTATTTTTTACAGTTTAATAACTCTTTATTAGTTATGGTCACTTGATGGTTTATTTATCACTTCAGCCTATCGCAGTCCACTGCTGGACATAGACCTCCACAAATTCGCGCCAAAAATAGCGTGAACTCATGTGTTTTGCCCTTAGTCACCACGCTGGGCAGGCGGGTTGGTGACCGCAGGGTTGACTTTGTCGCACCGAAGATGCTGCTGCCCGTCTTCGGCCTGTGTATTTCAAAGCCAGCAGTTTGATGGAGCCCGCCATCGGTCGGCTTTTTAAGTTCCAAGGTGGTAGTGGAACTGTGTTATCCCTTAGTCACCTCTTACGACACGGAAGAGAGGGGGTGGCTATTTTCATTACTGCCGTAACCACATGCTTTATTTATGAGTAAATATAATTTTGTTTCAATTTCTGTATCATTCAACGGCTGAGCTGCGTGGTGGACTAAGCTCTTAAGCTTCTCCTACATGGAGAAAGAGGCCTATGCCCAGCAGACGAATCGTGAATCGTGCGTTACAGTTGAATATTTAATAAACCATTTTATTTAATACTTTTGACATGTGAATACAGGTAACATAAAGTTATATAATAATTAAATTAAATTAAGTATCAACGATGTGACTTAGTAACCATATATCCTGGTAATTAAATTATCATGGTGTCTATGTTAACCCCATGTCAGATCACTTGCATTGATCAGACTCAGCCCTTTCGCCTAATAATCTATGGATTACGTTGCTTTTTTGTATCGTTAACACATTCAGTAATAGATGTTTTAATTTTTTTATTCAAAAAACTAACAACATGATTCATGATTTGTTTTAATAAATAGAGTCCTTAACGCTTGTACATACAACTTTCTATTTTTCGATTAATATCGAATCAATGTCATAGAAAAATATTTCACGTTTGGATAATAATAATTGTCAAAGTTATCAAAATCGAGATTCCAAAAATTATCACTGTATTATCAAACTTATTTAAAATTCAAACGTCTATTTTCAAAGCACTTAATTAAACGTTTTTGTTTTCAAATTAAGACAACTTTGAGTTTCTAAGGTGTAAAAAAATCTCTTACCTAACAGAAAAATTTTATACCAGGAATTTTAGAACCACCTGTTGGCAAATTTTCGTTATCATCTGACAACGGGCTAAAATTAATAAAACAGTCATAAATAATCATTAATTATAATTTCATGAACACGTGTATAATTGATAATACCTATAACACTGGCATACAAATCAATTTAGAAGTGTTCGTGAAATCGAAATTCAAACGCCCGCCCGTCCGAAATCATGAATCAACTTCTTAAACATTTTGACACATACGAGTTTAATACAGACCGTGCAGTGAATAAAAATCACACGCGACACAAAAGCCTACAATAACTCATTCATAGCACTCAACACTTCGGAGCGTTTCGAAAAAGCGACCTCCAATGAATCGCAAACAATGAAATTTGCCGTAACAAGAAACGAACAAAAGATTTCGATCGATTTTAAGTCACAGGAGTTCGACTTGTTTCTAAATTCTAGCAAAGTTTTGGACTTATTTTTTCATTATATTTATTTAATTTTGTCTTAATCACACATGAGGAAATTATTAACAATTTTAATATCAATAATACCGTCTCGACACCCGACACGGTTAGTCAGAGGTACGGGATCGATCCCTGCTGGAACGGTCAGTGTTTTTGATATGATAATAAAAATGTTTATAGATATTATACATCACACGCAGAGTAATTTAATACATAATTGTGAAATAAAAAGAATAATGCACATTAAGGTGGCCTTATTGCTCGGTAGGCATTTCTGCCAGGCAATCTTAGGGTTAGAATTAAGAGCAAGAAATACAAAATAGATTGGTGGTGTACAATAAACATACATCAAATAGTATGAGATATATTTTATTTTTTACGGATTAATATAAAATGGTAGTCACATAATTGACTATTTCACTGGCTATGGATCTATTATGATAATATTGGGCAGGTGCTGATACGCTCCGTGCATGGCACGTGGCAGTCAAGATGCGTGGTTAATGGGGATTATACAGTTACATAAATTTGATTATGCTCATCGACCTAAACACGTTGTTTTCTTAGATTTATTGGTATAAAAAAATAAAAATAAACGCTTCACACTCAATGGCCTCTACTACGAGTAGAATTCACTCCTGTGTCGGGGGTCCCGAAACACACAAATACACAAGCACAAACGCCCAGAACCAATACAAATATTTGTCATGTGTGCTGTGTCATTGTGTGCTGTGACCGTCGCGCCAACGCGTTGTCAGGAAATAAAGCCAAAGAGAGCGACTTGAGCTTACGTAATTAGTTTCATTATGAAAGTGCAGTAAAATATTGCAATGTCCATATTGGAGCGTCGTATCTTAAGAGTTCATAGTACAGTCATAATAATTATGGTATACTTCTGGAACTTAAAAGCATTTACACCTTTTTAATGAAACAAATGCTTCTTAAATTGTCACAATGGTTTAGGGACAATCCTCATTCAAGCAAATGATAAATTATCTCGTCGACTCCTTTTTAAAATAGACACAAAAACAAAAGTCATTATCTCAATTGCTAAACGGTTACATAAATCGCTGAATTTTCAAACCATAGACTACACGTAAGCAATGAGAACTGTGATACCAAACAATGGCTCTTGGCTTATAGTTTTCAAAATATTAACTAAAAGCTGGACAATACCACTCCAACGTATTGTTTTATAATATTCAATTGTCTATCATGTATTATTTTAGGGTTTTTATAACATCAATTATACATAAAAACAATTTAAATAACTGAATAATTTGCTTTGGAATAATAATAAACCATTAAATTTTTAAGGTTTCGTGGTCACGATTAATACTTTGATTTGTATGAGACTTACCGCAAATATACTTTTTGAGTTTTCTGATATCTTGGTGACATTGCAGACGCTATTGTTATGGCGTAAACTATAAAACTAAAGTTACATAAATTACAATTAAACAAAAAAATTGCGTGCGTTAAAAGTACACATGTCAGAAGTGAAATTTCTTTGACTGCCTTTTACCCCTCATGCGCCAAAAGAAGTATCACTACAAAAATCAAAGCAAAATACAAAACGAACTGCAAAAATAATTATTGATTGAGAAACCAATGAAGAAGTTTTATCCGACGATAAAATTACTATACGAAATTACGTTACTTCGAAGACTGTAGACAACGTGTTTACAAAACTCGGTTCAGTAAGTAGGTATAACTATGAACTCCGTTGTTCGAACATTGTTCACAGACTATTTATCAGCTTTTACTAAAGGCATTGAGATAAAACCTAGCTCAAGTCGCTTGTCGAACTTCGCACTTTAGTGCTGTCGAGATAAAAGTTTACGACTTGAGAAATCGTACAAACAATATATTGTTCGTCATCGAACATTTTAATTAAAGTCACAGATTTCACTGTAGTTTCGTGAGTCTCCTTATCTTCATCATGATGTAGCATTTACTTCATAGCACATAGGAAATTGTTCCCTGGTGTTTGTATCTACTGTTCTCAAGAATTATGTCTTATTTGAAATTTTTTATTATTGAAGTTATAATTTTTTGGCGTGTTAGGGAAAATCACGAAGTATTGGCACCCTGAAGTTAACTAGTCAACGAAGAAGAAGTTAGCAACGTAGAGTTAGCTAGCCAATGAAGTACGTACATAAGTACAAACACACTTTTTTACTATAGATAGCACGAGATACATTTATCGAATTCGTTGATTTGTTCGATTTATGAGATTATTATCTAGATTAGTTAATTGTTGAGTTTTGCAACTAGAGCACAATTTATATCGTCAATATCCAGTTAGATGGAGAAGAAAAATAAGCACCTTCCAAAAATGTGCCAAACATATTTAGTGATACATTAAAAATTATAAAAAGTTTATTACTTAACGGCACACTTGACAAAATTAAAACCGTAGATAATTTATTTACTCCAACAGGAAGTACGAATGACGATTCTTAATCAAAATCAGGATATGCTAATTTAGTTCCAAGTGTCAATGCTTTGATATATTGTATACGTGACCTTACTATCTTAGGACAGAAAGTTTCATTTTACAAAAAAGCTAGGAATTAATTATGCAACAATGAAATTATTTTTTTATGTTACTAAGTCGACAAAGAAGCGTACGGTGCACCTGATGGTAAGCGACTACCATAGCCTATAGACACCTGCAACACCTGAAGCATCGCAAGCGCGTTGCCGACCCTATCTCCAATCCCTCCAGTAGCTCTGGTCACCTTACTCACCAACAGGAACATAATACTGCTTGAAAACAGTATTATTTAGCTGTGGTCTAAATTTCATCTTGATATCCTTCATTTTGCTATATTTGACGTGTATGCTTTATTACTCCATCTTTCTTTTGGAAAAGTTAGTCTTGTTACATAATATGTATGTATTTCTGACTTCTTGTTTTCTGACAAATATACTTTTATCATAATCAAATAAAATAGAAGTTAGCTCAATTTTAGCATTCATCGATTACAAGCTACATAATAAATCAATCCCTTTCATAATATTCTTATGCATTAAATGGGAAGGAAGTCGAAGGGGAAATGGAATGAATATTATCAGCAATTACATTTAACCGTTACCCGTTAATAAATCTACGAGCTATTGACGTTCGGCTCATAAACAAATGTTTTCAATTTTAACGCCCAATTGAGCTTCTCGTTCATTGTGCAATCATTCAATCATCGCGATCGCACGAATTGCTTAGGAGCTCATAAAATTTCTAACTCTCCTATTATTGGTCTTTATCATAAACCATTTGTGTATTGAATTTTTTTAACATTACTTTAATCTTCCTGTACTTGAACATTCGTATCATAAATGTAACACCGGACACACACGTGTAAGTAAACGAATGTTCTAGAACTTTCGTAAACACTTTGAAATGTTTTATTAGAAACTTACGATTACTTAAATTTAGAAAACATTGGACGACGAAGTAAAACACAAATAAAACAAGTTGCGTGAAACTATTAACAAATGTTTAAAACTTCGAAACGATTTCGCGAACAAATAACAGGAATTAGCGACACGGCTTTTATTTTCGTCGAACGCGTGAGAAACAAACTATTTGACGTGACATTTCGAGTCTTTAAACTATTTGCGGTGAAAATAATTGCTCACGAAAACGGGTAAATAAGTTAAGATGGTTTCGAATACAAGATACTCGCTTTAAAGATTCATCGACCATTTATTCAGCTGCGGTCCGCATCCGAAGCAATAAAAGTAGGCAAATTATTATTCCTAGAATTTGCATATTAGACCTTCGGTTGCACGCTATGCGATATCGCTTGCAACATTACTTCGAACACGGAAGTCCATTACCGTTTTAACGAATTTACATGCCAGTCTTATCTAAACAGAGAACGCAATGTATGACGTTGAAGCTGAAAGATTAGTAGTTGTTAGATAGGAAGTGGATGTATAGATAGGAGGTGAGGATAACGTTGCATTAGGCTTTATCAGGCCCTTATCGGCCGCTTGTATACGCTTCAGTGAGCGCAGTCGCTAATCGTTGCATCGTCTCTCCCTATAGATTGCTTAGTGGATAATACCATGAGGGTCTCATATCCGTATGAAGGGACCTATTGAGATTAGGAGCAATTTGCCAAGCGTTGCCGAAATAAGATAGCTTCGATTGTAAGGGGATATAATTGGTATCAAACAGAGTAACATTTTTAAATGCACCTATAGTAACTTGGTCAAGTGTAAGAGTAGTGAGTAAAGACTTTATAAATAAGAAAAAAATAATAAAAAATACGCCAAATTGAGTATTTTATGGTTGAGAAATAAGTGTTTTGAAGTTTCTATTTGTATTTGTAAAAACATTTATATCGGGGATAAACGTGTATCCATGTGATTCTCTCCACCGCGCCGTGCCTTGAACGTAAATCTGAAGTAGGTAAAGCTGAAGTAGAGATTGTTATTCATATTTGGAAATTATACACTCACTCGTAGTAGAGTAGCATGGCGGGTTAAGCTCTAATCCTATCCTGGAGATACCTTTGCGTAGTGACGGACGCTTCCAAGCTAATTCAGTTCAGTTTCTGCCTACTTTTTTAGTTCAATACAAAAAAAGTCAAACAAAGATAGTTCGAATATTTGATGCCTTTTCGCGAATTCATATTTGTATGTACCAATATTTGATCCATATTTTTATCCTTATCAATTTTCTCTCACCCTTCATCAAAGTAAACCACATATTTTTCGATTTTTGCGTCACACCAAGATCAAAAGCACCAACAAATGAGATGCGGTCCTATTTCATTACGTAGGCACATTTTGTTACGGGACGCATTATGCCAAACATTTCTGGATTGATTCCGTGGAGTTACGTCTTTTATGCATAATACATGTGACCTCATGATACCGATTTAAGCTTACGCACAGTAGGTCGGTGTCACTTCACGATATAAAATAAATAAGATCAACTTCGGGGCACTATTAGAATTCATGGATCCTGCAATATGCATTATTATACATGATATTATTTCAGAATTTAACAGTACGTAATCTTCTTAGTTCGAAAGCGCTAAATTTTGTACTAATTATTGTAATCCAGCTATAAAATATATAAAACACTGCACCATGTCTTAAGTAAACGAAGCAGTAACAATAAAAGTATATTAGGTAAGTAATAGAAGTCAAGTGCTTCCCATTAATTCCAGTGGATGATTTGATTGATATTGGTGTTTATATTGATTTAATAGTTTTGCGTCATGTTATTGTCTTTCAATTTACTAAGTTTTCAAAGTCTTCTCACGATTATAATAAGTCTATTACGTCAATAAATAATAATCAATCATTTAAATTATTGCTAGAAAATTAAACTTACGATAGAAAAGTAAAATAAATTATATCGGTATCCTCATTCCCGTCTTGATTTAGTGTGAATAAATATTTATGCAGATCGTTGTGACCTTCCAACAATAGCGGTCGGCGGTTATGCGAAGAGGCAATCGGTATCAGCTTCACTTCGCGGAATTATCTGAACGACTATTTATATGGAAATCTTAGTCCTAACGTTTCATGGAATAGTCTAGGCCTAGCCTAGACTTTTAAAAGAATTTTCTATTTTAGTGATTAAAACACAGATAATATTATCGATTCTTTAATTTTTAATTATTGAAATTGTAATCAAAATAAAATGTTATGTAATTTAAACTGATATATATTCATGTGAAGAGTAGTTAGACGTATAATAAAAACTTAACGTATGGCTGGTTAAAACCAAATTCAAAAATTAATCTATACTAATATAATAAAGCTGAAGAGTTTGTTTGATTGTTTGTTTGTTTGTTTGTTTGTTTGTTTGTTTGAACGCGCTAATCTCAGGATCTACTGGTCCGATTTGAAAAATTCTTTCAGTGTTAGATAGCCCATTTATCGAGGAAGGCTATAGGCTATATATCATCACGCTAAGACCAACAGGAGCGGAGTCCACGCCGACGAAGTCGCGCGCAAAAGCTAGTTGATTAATAAAATTTACAAAAATTTACAGAAAAAACTTCACTCATTATGAACTTTTTTAAAATATTTATTCTAAAAAAATGTAACGTTCGAAATTTAAAAATCTCTTACAAAAGATTTGAATTTGCCTCTGCGTCTGAAAATAATAACGGTATCATTCCTCAGAGGAGGCATCTCAACTTCCAGTTCCAGTCCGAAATGTCCGTGAATAGTTTCCAAACAGCTAAAAAAATACGCGTACACATTGAAGTTCCAGTAAAAGCATAGTTGAATATTGAATTTTTTTATACAGTCCTCGGCACTGATAAAAGTTTCGAGCTATTAGCAAAAATTTTACTAACAAAAAGCGAATTTTGTAGACTAAAATTTTCTGTTCGAAATTAAAATGTGTTTTAGAGTTCGTATTTTATATAAACAACTAACTGTAACCTAACAATCTTTTTAGCATTTTGACGAATTAATATTCTGTTTTCATTTTTTTTTTCACAAATAAAATGTACATATTTGCAAATGGAAGATATTGTTATGTGATTGATTTAACTATCTAGGCTACATTAATAAAGACGATTTTGACTAAATATAACTGATATGTTATTGTGTAGTGTAATTATAAGTTATTTATCCTAAAACACAAAATTTATTTGTCTAATTCAAGATTACATTATAATATCTCAATTTAAAATTAAAATGTAAGGTTAGTTAATTGATTTCAATAAATATTTAAGTTAAGACTTGGACTTAAAAATAATCTGCGTTCAGTGACGAACGCTTCAGCCTGTAATATTCTACTGCTGGGCGTAGGCCTCTCTCCACATGTAGAAGAAGAATCAGAGCTATATATTCCCTACTACGAGTAACAATCGCTATCAGGTGTTCATGATAACAATCGGGACCGACGGCTTCACATGCCCTCCAAGGCACGGTGGGGAGACCCACAAGTACTGAACAAACACCCAGACCACAGCAAACATCTGTATGGCCAATACATGTTTGTCATGTGCGGGTATCGAACCCGCAACCGCCAGCCCAACATCCATGAACCAGTGCTGTGACCGTTGCGCCAACGCGTCGTCAACTCTGACGAACGATATAATTTGTTATAAATCTAATTAAAATTTATTTCTATGTTAGCTTTTTATCACACAAAGCAACGTCCAACTTGCCACGTCAGTATTAATTATTGTCCAACCATCTAACGGATTAACCTTATTACCAACCAATTTAATTTTAGTATTACACGAGACATAATATGCAGCATAGAGAACTAATTAATAATGCATCCCGATTGGCTAACAATCATTAAAGCATTCCTGATAATGCCAGAAGCAGGTCAACCAACTCGGCCTCTTAACGGCAAACCAAGTCAAATGATAACTGACATGACAGAATTAACTTGACGACTTTATTTAGAGTCCAAGCAATTGTTAATTTCCTCCAATGAACTAATGGGCTAAATCCTCCTCGTCAACTTTTGTAATTGGTTGATTGGACCGTGCCGCCCTTTCGTATAGTGAAAGAATGAATTGATGAATATGGGTTATTGTGAGGTGGGTTTATTAGTAACGTTCTTTCGGATGGAACTAACTATCGTCGTCAATGGAGCTCAAAGAGATTTTTTTATGTATTAAAGTGTAACCTCTATAAGTAACATTTTTACGGATGAAACGCTCGGGACGGTGACGGTGCAACGTTGGGCGCGGTCAGTACTTGGATGGGTGACCGCCTAGGAACACCGCGTGACGTTGGATTTTTGTTTTTTGTTTTCAATTAGTTTGCCATAGAAGTTTCACTTCTGACATGTGTACTTTGTACGCACACAATTTTTTTCTACTCGTAAACGTAGTGTATATTTATGCTTTTATTTAATACATTATAAGAATTAAAATAGTAAATGCGGTGTTTCTAGTCGATTTATCTCTGCAGTAATGTAGATTACATTACAAATTGGTACTTTTATACAAAAATAATTTTTATTTGTAGAATGACGACTTTTGCAGCATTTTTAAATAAAGTAAAATTTAAATTTGACTTTTGATTCTCTGCCGATAAGTTGGTGCACTGCTTACAGCAATGCGCTAGTTGCCACTGCACACTGGGTCAATTTTCGCTCATGACAAATATATGCATTTGCCAATCGTATGGTTGATGTGGTCCGGGCATTTGTATTCAGCGAACTTCCGATAACGGTCTTTCATACTAGTAAGAGCTATACGTAGTGTGGATACGTTTATTTTTTATGTTACTTTCCATATTACACCATTATGTAAATAATAACTGTACCTATGTAACATTCTTACAATATCTGTACGTCCACATTACATACACATACCTACATAATAAAAAACTCAAAACAAAAAAAAGTAAACTTATACTGAGCACATAGAATTTGAAAAGTAATTAGCAGAAATTTCTCCTAAAAACTTTTGAGTTGTCACATACTTTCAAAAGATGTATATGTTATCTACTTTCTTCAATATCTCAGTCATAAAAGTACTTCCAAAGTGAACTTTCCAAGTCCAAGTAACTTTCCAAAGACTAAAAATAAATGAAATTAAAAATTTCTACTTATTCTTAACTAACATGTTAAATAATGTCTTTATTTGAACGGTATTTTAGACTAAAACTCGTTTGAAAACAAACAAGAAATCTTTTTCTTATTTACAAAACCTTTCAATTCCTTTAGCACTGTGATAATTAATTTCAAGTGAATTTTAGCGTTAATTTGGTGTCATAAAATCTTCAAATAAAGCAATAGACGAATAGCTTGCACGAGTGATAGCTTGAATAGTACCTTACTACATAGAAATGGTAATTTACAAACTTAAAAATTAATTAAGAATTTGTATAGTTTTCAAACCATCGCAGTATTCATTATTTATTCAAATATTCATGATAAAAGTGCCACTGAATCTGACCCAGATAGGGTTTCAGAAATTCATCTGGGTTTCAGAAAACTACACATTTTTGTGCCTAAAATCAAAAGCGTTACAGCAATGTCAAAGGTCCCAAGTTGGAGAAACTTGTTGCCCAGTATCTGGTTACATGTACAAAATATTTTACACAACAAGTCTACACCAAAGCCTAAATCTATACACCTTTGATTTTTAGTTTTAATATACATATGTGTATAACTGAACCCACAAGCTGATGCAGTAAGAAGGGTCATTGCCAACTGCACCTACGCGACGGGTCAGTTAGTCAGGAGTACAATACAATTGAATACAATAACTAGCTTAAGTAGCCAACTCATCAAGTCGTTGATCGAAACGACGTCTTCGTTGGAACTGGGTTAGCAAGACGAGGTTTCAAGCGCTACTTTTAAATTAATCTCATGCTTGGTTGTGAATGATGATATTCTAAGGATGAATTTATCAGAACAAAATAGAAACACAAACATCAAGTAATAGGTAAGTGGTGTGGCGCTTTAAGCTTCATCTTCCATTTTATCCTTGACTCTAAATTCTTGAAACTATTTGACTAATCGACGCATTGGCGCAACGGTCACAGCACTGGTTTGTAGCTATTGCGCTGGTGTTTTCGGGTTCGATTCCCCTCACATGACAAACATTTGTTTTGGCCATACAGATGTTTGCCTTGCTTTGGGTGTTTGTGCAGTCCTTGTGGGTCTCCCCAACGTGCCTCGGAGATTAAGCCATCGGTCCCGGTTGTTGTCATGTACACCTGATAGCAATCGTTACTCATAATAGGAATATATCCGCCAGTTCGTATTGGAGCAGCGTGGTGGATTGAGCTTGATTCTTCTCCTACATGGGGAACTCTTTCCCATAGGCCTCTGCCTATGCCCAGCAGTGGGATTTTACAGGCTGAAGCATTGACTAATCAAGTAAGCTTTGTCTAACTGCAGAATATTAACAAGTTACAGCAGCTTGGACTTAAAAATCTTTGCACTAAAAGATGGATAGCATCAGTGGTGCCCCCTACATCAGTAGGGGATTTTGAATGTGACAATTTGTGAGGATGTATGAACATTTGTTGCTCTTTCTTACAAAAATCACAAAAATGTATGTAATATGTAATGTATGTATATGTAATATGTAATGAGTCCTGGAACGTAGATAGATGGAGATCCACATTACCACATAGGCTACTTAATGTCTCTGCATTCCCACGAGATAGGAAATAACGCGGGTGTAACCGAGGTACAGCTAGGTTATAATACGAGTATGTAATAAAACTTTTTATAGTTAGATATGATATTGTTAAAATCTCGCTTTTAAGAATGTTTAACGGTATAATATATACTATTTTGTAGGTTTTCTATTGAAATCGTTTATAGATTCGATAATAGACGTCATTGATGCATTCATAAGATTTTATTGGTGAAATATGATGATGTTAAATTGTAAATTTACAATCAATCGTTCTTTAGCGGTAGAGTGTGACATATTTTAAATGAATGGTTAACTTTTATAGTTCATAGAACCATACTCTTTTTTTCAAGTTGGTATTTTAATTTTTTTGAAGGGAATGGCTCTCTTCCTCTCTCGCTCTCTCTATAGAAAGACGTCTCATTTTATTTTTCATTTTAATATAAATAATATATGTAATGTTTGCAATAGAAAAATATTAACAAATTCAATGACTATTAAATATCAACATGAAAGAGTCCTTTTTGCTATTTGGTATATTTTAAAATATTAGTTAACACAAATCATTCATTGAAGCATATCTTATTTAATCAGTCACTTAGAATAAATTATTCAAATTATACCTTCGATTATATTCATTTACATATTTAATCTGTAAAACACTTCCACCAGTTGGCTACTAAAATACTAAGGACATCTGTGGAACAATTTCAACTCGTTACCTATATAATTTCAAACAAAGATTCGAATTTCAAAAATCGGATATACAAAAATGACAACCAATATAAATAGGACGATGTTCAATTCAAAACTGGAGTGCATTTTGTAAGCATTACAGAAGGCTTCCTAGATATCTCAATATCGAATCGAATTGTTCCAACACACTGATCTCAAGTCTCGATAAGGAATTCGATTTCTCGTAACAGTTATGTATCGAATGTTTATTCAAATCACATTCGATCGGTGCCTTTTAAATGGACTTTTTTCACTTAACAAATATTAGTCCCGGTCAAATAAGTGTTATTTGAAATACACTCGATCTCGGGAGCGATGGCGTTCTTAGAACTTGGTCGGATTCCGTTCGAATATGCGTCTATTTTATATTATCGCCTTAATCTGATAACATTGATGTGGATAATACTAGTTTTTTTTATTGGTAGAAGGTCCTTTTTAAAATTGTGTAGGTATATAATAGTTTAAAGATATCTGATATTGAAGTTTTAAACACACAATAAAAAAATGTGTGTAAAGATAACATAACTTTTTCACACTTTACTAATCTTTATAAGTAGATAACTTAACGTGAAACGACAATCAACACTTTTACGTGATTTTCAAATTTTGTGATTCTCATAAAACACACTAAGCTTAAGCAACTTAATTGTATACATAAATCAAGATGATGATTTCCATTGCCGCTTTTAAATATCAGCATCATTCATTTCCTCAAATTAAACAGTAATGTATACACTGTAACGCTTTATTGTCTCATTTGTGTAATCTTTGTTAGGTCATAATTGAAAGTTACTCGGCCGGGTGACACTGGTCCCTTACTAAATCCAATGACCGCAGGCTGTATTGTGCTTCGTTCCTTGTCAGATTAGCAGCTCCCCAGCGTTTTAGTAACAAACTAGGATTGTAAGACTTTCGACTTCATTGACAGGATCGAGGATAATGAGCCATATTACGTGTTCGACTAATTGCTTTTACAAATTGTAATTACTTTTAATTTATACAACTGTTTTGTGAATTATCTAAATTATTTCCTTCTTGACTCATATTAGCCAATTACGTATTAAAAACAGTTTATTTTTTTCAAGAGTACCTGCGGAGTTTCTTATCTGCAGTATCTACATTCCGAATCGATGTTAACTTCACTTTAACAATAATTAAAATTTTAATTTCTAAGATGACGAATGCTTTTGAAGCCTATTTGAATAAAACTATTTTGATTTTGATACTTGTTATTGCACGTACATATATATTTGGTAGACAGACAGACAAACGAATTTGTAGGTTAAATAATAAACAGCCAGAATTAAGTTTTATTGTTGAGCAGAAATTGTGTTATTGTTTTGAATAAGCAAGAGAACAAATTTGTTTGAAAGTCCTAGAAATCTCATCTTTCTTCAACGCACACACTTTAAGCAAATGTCTGAAGAAGGACACTATTTTCAGTATTACAAGTAGAAAGTTTTTATCAAATGTGTTATAGTGTGGTAGGGCACAGCAGGAAATTTTCTGCTCAAAATATGGAGCCCTATGGAGCGATACGGCCTTGTATGCCGACCTCGTTATATAAAAAAAAAATCGGACATTTTTGGACACGCCTAATTAATTATTTGCAGCACCAGAGGAGTTACGAAGGCGAAATTGTCTGAAGAGAAGGAAACAAAGGTAGCTAACGGTTCAGAAAAAATAAAGTGTCTGAAATTTAACGACACGTTGCAAAATAAGAATCTCAATAATGACAATGTTAACAGAAGAGTTGTTTTCTGCGATTATTGTGCAAAATACTGAACGTTAAACCTCAGTGTCTTTGTGTGTTACTAATTCTACATTAAATGCCTGTGTGTAAAATATATTTAACGTTAATAATCGATTAAATTTAGAACGTTATAACTGTTTATTTATCAGCATAAGCTGTAGAAAACATTTTAGATCAAAACTAATAATTATATTAAAGCTAAAAAGATTATAGTTACAGTCAAGAATATAGGCGTGCCGATTTGGAAAATTCTTTTCGATTTAGCTAACCAATTTATTGAGGAAAATTATAGGCTATAAAATATCACGTTACGGCTCTCGAAAGTGGAGCAGTGACTATAAATATCAAGCAATTGAACGGGAATTGTAATGCTAGGCGAAATCAAGGTACTTCCATTTACTAATAAATTATAGCAGACATATATGGATGGAATTTACGCGTTTACGCCACTAATGGCAGTGTTAAGATAAATCAAATGGCAATAATTGTGGTGATTTATATCAGTGGTGATAATTAAATTAGCGACACAAAGGAAACGAGAATTAATCACAGACACATTAAATTGTTTTGATAAGACGAGTGGAAGAGTTCGGTTAGATTTTGATCGCAATTTTTTTCTGTTTGTCTAACCATTGATGTCTGTGATTATTCTTACCTGTTGTTGCACCGGCGGGTTCGAATCCGGATTATGGCAATTGTTTGTCTAATTCCAAGGAGTCATTGTATGTGGGTGTTTGTGTTTGTATTGTGTATGTTTTCAGAACAGAACTTTATTCTTTGAGTTTATTTTTTTATATTAATTCTCCGTCAAGATTTCTTAGTTATATAAAAGAAAACTATAAACTTATATTTGTTTGTATAAGAATAATATCAAGCTATAATATTTATTAGAGATTCTTTATTCTTTTGAAAGTAGTGTTAGCTTCTTTCTTCAATATCATGAGTGTTAGTATTTTCAAATATGTACAATGTTGTATGTACCGGACCCCAGCTCAGGGAGAGCTAGCGGACTGTATTATGACGTCTGATTTGCCAGAGCCGGTACATAAACGATTGCGAACAAAGCCGGTACGAATATTCGTGCTCGTCGTGTGCAGGGGTTCTTCAATAAAACACCACTATAGCGCTTCACTAAATCCCGTTAGAGAGAAGGGTGGCTGGCAAGCTTCTTACTATCTTGAGTCTTGACTATATACTTCTTGACTATTCCGTTGTCTCAAGACGAGTGACCTAATGACGCCCGATATGGCGTCCTATTTATATGATTTCGGGAGTAGCTAGCCAGCGGACCCTTACCTCACCCCGGAATATCTTTATTTTCAATAAAATGCAATTTACAACATATTTGTCTTAAAACTATATCTTACCTATATTATTATATTAAAATCTAGCATTTTAACATACAATTAGCGCTGCGCGCGCGATAAATTCGGAATAATCGAGCTAAATCGATCTCTGGAATATTTATACTCCCCCGTCCCCCACCGTCGAAGTATAAATATCCCCTCCGAGTCCCGAACCCGCGTCAGTACTATTCCTGTGCGCGCAGCGTGCGTATCTATCTATTTACAAACATTTTGATGATGATTTATGCTAAAACGTATGAATATCTATCTATAAAACATGAAACATTAATAAAATCGTAAGAATATTAGAAATTATCAATCAAAACATGAATTTTCTTCCCGAACTATAGCTATCTTTGTCTATTTTCATACTAAATCTATCACTATCTCTTTCTAACCTAGATATTGAACAAAACTAAGGCGAATCTGTTCAACTAGTAACTAGTCGCACAAGTTAACATTTTCTATGATTTATGAAGCAACTTTATACGTAATTAATTATTTACATTTTATTATTACTTTGTAATAACTATTGCGGATCGTAGTTTTAAATCGAATGTTTTACTATTCTATTCTTATAAGCTTATTTACTTAATTGCTTTAACTATATGAAATTATAATTGATAAAATTAAACCTATTTTATACGTAAAACTATTTACATGTTCGGTTGTCTCGTACATTCTCCCGCCGTGCAGTGTCGGGGCTCGTCGCGACGCTGCATCCCGCTGTGCTGGGAGAGACGACCGATGCTGATGTCAGTATCACCAGTCGCTTCGTGGGTCTTCTTAAGACGCCTCCAGACGTCTTGACGTCGACAACTCGAACCGTTCCGTCTTGTCCGGGGTATGTTGCTATTACGACGCCTCGCGGCCAGGTATTGCGAGGTAGATTCCCGTCGACTATGAGTACGACGTCGCCGGCTGCTATGGCTGGTCCGGACCCTCGGGGCTCCCGCCGGTGTTGGAGTTCGGGGAGGTATTCGCGGACCCATCGGGCCCAGAACTGATCCGCTAGGCGCTGTGCGGCTCTCCAGTGCGGGCGGCCTATTAAATCTTTGTCGTTGAACTCGCCGGGCAACGGTACTCGCGCTGACCCCCCGAGTAGTATGTGGTTAGGAGTCAGGGCTTCGGGATCTTCTATATCGATTGAGACGTGCGTAAGAGGCCGACTATTTACTATGTATTCGGCTTCAGCGAGTAGCGTAGCGAGAACCTCTTCCTGCGGGCTCCGTTCGTGTAACACAGCTGTGAGAGCGGTCTTCACCGATCTAACTAGGCGCTCCCACGCTCCGCCCATGAAAGGTGCGCCGGGCGGTATGTATCTATGTATGGGCGGGTAGATTTTAAACTGTCAAGACGTGTTTTTAACTGCTCCTCAATTATATTTTAATTTTTAGAGTTAATTTTATATATTTATGCTATAATCATTACTATTCCTTGCCTTGGTTGACTATTACTTCACATCTTTACTCACTAAACAAAATGGATTCATCAGTTGAACTAGTTTTGAAGACCATGGAGGAGCTCTCTTCTTCAATAAATAGCCGGATGGAAGAGTTTGAAAAGCACATCCCTGCTATTGCACCATCCAACCCCACTGTTAAGACACTGAATACCGAGTTCTTCACGTTTAAAACACTTGTGTGGAAGGCTTTGAGTGTGTTGAAGGCCCAAGTAGAACTGTTAGTCCTTGGCCTGGATCGTGTGGAGACACACTCACGCAGGAAGGTTCTACTTCTGCATGGAGTCCAGGAGGATCCTAGTGAGGATATAATGCAGAAGACTCTCGAGGTGCTAGTCGACCGTATGAAGCTGACGGGTGTGAACTTAGATTCTTTCGAAGCCTGTCATAGATTGGGTGCTAGGAAGGACACTGCGCGACCAGTTTTAGTGCGTTTTTCTTCTCTGCGGCTTCGTGCCAGGGTTTGGAGAGCAAAGACCACGTTGAAGGGGACAAAGATCAAGCTGTCTGAGTTTCTCACCAAAGCCCGACAAAACATATTCGCATCGGCTCGCAATCATTTTGGCCTGAGAAAGTGTTGGTCAGCGGATGGTGTCATAATTGTTCTACTGCCGGATAAAACACGAGCAAAGATAACATCGTCTTTTGAGCTGAAACAATTAATTGCCAAGCATCCAAAAAGTTCCACATCGGAGGCTGAGGACAATTAGTGTTTGTGTGTTTTACTCATTCTGGTTTGTTTACTTGTTTTGGTAATTTATATGTTTTTAAGTTCTATGTGGGTATATTCATCTTTTCTCTCTTTTTCCACTTTTAACGTATGTAACTATCAATTAATTATTTAAAAACTCAATTTATAATTTTTACTACCTGCTAACCTCTATTGTTATTTGTAATAATTGTATGTCATATGTCAATTCTGTCACTTGTATAACTTTCAGACTGATGTCAAAACAATAGCGTTCGGATACTCCACATAGAACATTTGCGTCGGTTAACTTAGTGTACTAATTTAATTATTTTTTTTCTCTTCCTTTTTTTTATTATTTAAAAAAAAAAAACTGTATTTATTTAATTGCAGTCAACCCATGGGTGAGGATTTTGTATTTCAGTTTTCGTTTTTTTTTTTCTTTACTATATACAAATTATTTTATTATTTGTAATTTTTATATACATCGATATTATATATATTTTTATTATTATTATTTTATTTCATAATTATATATATGTAGGCTACCTACGCTGTTGTTGATATTCACCTACCCTCAATCATTCTATTATTCGAGTCGTTCTGACGTGTATGTCAGTACCTGTGATTATTCGAGTCATTCTGTCGTCGGCTAAGGCATTCTTGGCTCTGGCGTGGTGCGGTGCACTTGTGTATCCTGCTAGTAGCTTAACCTCGACTCTTCTAATAGTTAGTTTGTGTACACGAATTAATTGTTACTGATTGGGCAACTCGACCGGTGGTGGTGAGTGCCAATGCGCATTGTTAGGCGGCGCCGCCGTAAACCAACACTCGGGTCACAAGTCCCGGGCACTGCGTCGAGTTGTCTCTCTGCCACGCGATAGACGGTACCCGCTCGGTGAGTACATTGAATACTAAGTAGTAACTATCGTGTTTTAAATTACATTGTGAATTAACCAGGCCATCCGTCCTACTCCTCACTTCTGATTCCTACATCAGAAGTGGGATGCAACCTTAACGACCCACATCGCGAAAGCCGTGCGCCGAACAATAAGCAGTGTGCAATTAAGTTGCAATATTTCGTAGTGATCGTAGGTACATCGATATTTTAGTTCTTTTCGGTCGTTCTGCTGTGTTCTTATCGGTGTACAAGGGTTTTATTCAGTGTTATTTGTTGAATTTAATTTTATAGTTAATGATTTTTGCTAATAGATTTTGCGATTCTGTTTTTATTTCGATTCAGTTACAATATTAGATTGTGAGTGTGATTGTAGTGCGAGCTTGCAGCGCGTTCTAGGTCTAGATCTAGCGAAAGGCAAAGCGTATCGAACGGATTCGTTGCGTACTTTCTGAGTTTTTAAGAGTGAATACTCATTTTTCATATTTCGCGACAAGGTCCACCCTCACTTTAATGACTCTCTTCGCTTACGGTATCGAAGCCATTTTTCGGAAACTAGAACATATCTGTTTCCATAGGGTAGTTTTAAATAATTGTAATTTGTAGTATTCTGAACTCAGTTCAAAGTTAAAATATTAAATGATGCAAGCGTAGTTGTAGTATTTAGGTTGTTAAAGTTTTTGTGGTTACCTACTTGTTTGTGATAAAGTGTTAATATCGTCTTAGCTTGAGTATTTCCGATTACCCGAATATTTTTTTGTGTTTGTTACACGATATATCTTACACGATATTTTAACTAATATTATTTGTCGAAGTACCGAAAGAGCGTAAAATTAAAGACTCCATCTTCCGAATAGTTAATACTAATTTTCTGATTTAGTCAGTCACCATTTTTATCATCTACTGGCGGGATTGTTGTAATTTGCAAGTGAATAAGCAGTTATTGTTTAATTACGTAGTTTTAATTATTACGTGGCGTATAAGTGATTACTGTGATTAATTCGATATAGTTAAAAGTGTGTATCGTGAACTACAGATTTGAAGTGAGAAATGAGTGTTTCTTTGAGGGTTTTAGTCTTTTTCTACCTATGATTGATTTATTTAAACTGTTTAAAAGTTGTTTTAGTTGTTCTGTTTAAGAACGTTTAAATTACAGAGAGTTAATTGATAACACCTTGGTACAATCGTAAACCTATTACAACAATAGTTATAGGTAGGTCACCTAAGATTAATAATTTTGTTTATGAGTAGGTAACTATTGAAAATTCTTACTATATTCGTTTGTTTTCTTTTAACAGTTCAAGAAAATTTGAAATTAGCGACTCCCTCACACGTTACCAATTTGATTTGAAATCGATTTTAGTTAAGAAGAAATTTCAATCGATTTAATGAAATATTTTTAGTTAAAAAAAAATTAATTGTTCCTTTATTAGTTATTTTAGTTAATTACGTAGCTAGTTTGTTAAATAAATGAGTAGACAGGTGTATGATTTTCCAACTTGATTTCGACTTTATTAACCACGCGTTTTAAAGTTAAATGACACTAACGCGTGAGTAGTACATTTTAAGGCAGTCGTTGTAGGTAACTGTTGAAATTCTTATGTTTCCATCTGTGCTAAAAATTGTTGAGTAACTTTGCGAAGCAAGGGTTATAAATGGAACTGTATGATTTCGATAATTCCTTCATAGAGACAGCTAGGCTTTTTAATATCCTATTGGCAATTTTGTTCTGTTACAAAATGAGGAGCGTAATCAAACGAAACTTGATCCGAAATATTGAGGCCCTTTTCACGTAATAAAAGTTCTCGAAGGTAATCTGTATACCCTTAAAGCTTAAATTGTCAACGTACCTACAAATTTGCTCACGAAAGGTTAAGAAAAATGCCAGCACGTCATGTACCAGACGATATTGATGTAATTTATGATCTTGTTGATAATGATGATGTTCAAGTTTAAGTAGAGGGAGAAACTCGATTGATCAATTCTATCGACTGTATAATGTATTCAACCGTACCAGTCTAGTTATTTAGTAGTCGTAGCCCTGTAGAAGGTGTCTCTTGGGGCAACCCAAGAGTTCATGGGTGTGCGTTGTGCGTTTAACTCTGGCGGAGGTAGTAGTGTTTGATACCGTAGCGTGTAGTCACAAGAGGTGACTGACACGGGTGATCCATTCGATTGATATGCGTACTGAGATGTATGTGACTGACACATGTACTGTGATTACTCTTCGTCTAGAGAGCCGTGGTGTTAGAAGTCTTTACGCGAGGTTTTCGCAAGCTTGTTGTCGAAGTAGAGTACGTCTATAGTTTTGGCTGTGATGATTTCGATGGTACATGGCTGTGGTATTTGAGTGAAGTGATTAGTTATAATTGGTTTAATGACAATATTATGATTCAGATTATTGTAAAGTTCTTGAAACAAACTAAGTTTTGAGCGTAGAGTTTGTCTACTTTCCCCTTTTACGTAGAGTTTGACTGAGTATAAAGTACTGTTGCGGCCTTTCTTCTACTCCAGGTTGACCAAGGGCGTTTGCTAGCAGGATGGTCGTGACTTGTCCTTTGTTACTTATATAGTTTATTAATTGAGGCGAAACCGGTCCACACTGACCTATACTGGCCTATTCTGGTAATAATTAGTTAATTCTTGGGTTTAATGGCTTTCAGTTATGCCAAAGAGCACTGTCGATTTTGGATAATTAGCAATCCCAGAATAATTCAGATACTATGACTGCCAACTCTGATACTATGACTGCTACATCTGATACTATTTGTAACAACTATGGTACTATGATATTTTGTGCGATCTGAACCTGTCAACATTATGATACAAGCTGATGTTTACAGAACTAACTACAGTACTTAAGAGATGAATGGTAAAATGAAAAAAAAGAGACAATTAATTTCAGTAAATGAGATAACTTTAAGAAACAAAGGTGGCAAATTAACTACGAGTATATAATAAGTACTAAGTGATTAGTAGAACCGATTTAGTAGTAGTAGTAGTACTAACTTGTGTAACTTTTGCCTATTAAGACTGAGGAAGAGACTAAGTTCTATAATGTTTTCGACCTCATTGACTTGATCTCATGACTCTTACACGATGTAGAAATTCACGCTGAACTAGACAGAGCTGATTAGTAGGTGAGAACGCTTTTTGGTTTGCATTGGTCGAAAGGACAGTGCCATCCGGGCCATACCGTGCGCGGTTGGTCGAAGGGATGCACCCGTCCGGGCCATACTGTTGGTTTGCGCTGGTCGAAAGGACAGTGCCATCCGGGCCATACCGTGCGCGGTTGGTTGAAGGGATGCACCCGTCCGGGCCATACTGTTGGTTAGCGCTGGTCGAGGGGACAGTGTCATCCGGGCCATACCGTGCGCGGTTGGTTGAAGGGATACACTCGTCCGGGCCATGCTGTTGGTTTGAGTTGGTCGAAGGGACAGTGTCATCCGGGCCATACCGTGCGCGGTTGGTTGAAGGGATACACCCGTCCGGGCCATACTGTTGGTTTGTGCTGGTCGAAGGGACAGTGTCATCCGGGCTATACCGTGCGCGGTTAGTTGAAGGGATACACCCGTCCGGGCCATACTGTTGGTTTGTGCTGGTCGAAGGGACAGTGCCATCCGGGCTATACCGTGCGCGGTTAGTTGAAGGGATGCACCCGTCCGGGCCATACTGTTGGTTTGTGCTGGTCGAAGGGACAGTGCCATCCGGGCTATACCGTGCGCGGTTAGTTGAAGGGATGCACCCGTCCGGGCCATACTGTTGGTTTGTGCTGGTCGAAGGGACAGTGCCATCCGGGCTATACCGTGCGCGGTTAGTTGAAGGGATGCACCCGTCCGGGCCATACTGTTGGTTTAGGTTGGTCGAAAGGACAGTGTCGTTCGGGTCATACCGTCCGCGGTTGGCTGTGAGGACACACCCGTCCGGTCCAACTTGCTTGTTTGTTGTTGAGAGAACTAACTGAAGACCAGACTGTTTGTAATGATGAGTGATGCGCTGCTGGAATCTCACCTGCTATAGTGGGTGACGATTTAGACCAGCAGGTTTGAATTGTAGGGGTTTTCCTATTGTAAAACTAGACTAGTGTTACTTACCATATTGATATGACTGTAATGATGATGATGTTAACCATATTCAGACTGGTGTCACCGAGTGACTTACTAACTGAAACCAATTATTTCTAGTCGGAATGTCCAGCTTGGACGGAATCAGATATTAATATGTTGGATAGATTTTTGTCAGGATAGTCGAGCGATATTTTGTTTTTGCTTACAAATACCTAAGATTGTAATAAATAGCGCGCGAGGACGCGCGCAAATCAGGACGGCCGTGTAGGCTACCTACGCTGTTGTTGATATTCACCTACCCTCAATCATTCTATTATTCGAGTCGTTCTGACGTGTATGTCAGTACCTGTGATTATTCGAGTCATTCTGTCGTCGGCTAAGGCATTCTTGGCTCTGGCGTGGTGCGGTGCACTTGTGTATCCTGCTAGTAGCTTAACCTCGACTCTTCTAATAGTTAGTTTGTGTACACGAATTAATTGTTACTGATTGGGCAACTCGACCGGTGGTGGTGAGTGCCAATGCGCATTGTTAGGCGGCGCCGCCGTAAACCAACACTCGGGTCACAAGTCCCGGGCACTGCGTCGAGTTGTCTCTCTGCCACGCGATAGACGGTACCCGCTCGGTGAGTACATTGAATACTAAGTAGTAACTATCGTGTTTTAAATTACATTGTGAATTAACCAGGCCATCCGTCCTACTCCTCACTTCTGATTCCTACATATATATATATATATATATTAAATATTATATACATATATATATATATATATATATTTATTTTATTTATATCTTTTATAACTTATTTTGAGAGGAAATATGCTTGGAGATGATTATTTCACTTGTTCTTCGGATGAATCCGAGAGTGCTGGACATACTTGCAAAAATATGATTGGAGATGATTATTTCACTTGTTCTTCGGATGAATCTGAGAGTACTAGACATAGTTGCAACACCTCAATATCTGATTCCGAAACACTAGCAGACAAATTATCTCAAGTTTTTATGAATCAGCGGAATTTCCTATCCCTGGTGCATATCAATGCGCAGAGCATTCTTGCTCACTATTCCGATCTTCTCACATCTTTTAGCACTAGCACAGTGGATTGCATACTTGTCTCTGAAACCTGGCTTAAGCCGTCCATCCCGTCCACCAGTTGCTCTCTACCTGGCTACCAGTTATTTCGTAATGATCGTACGGATCGAGGTGGCGGAGGCGTGGGAATTTTTCTCCGCAGTTGCATCCCAGCTACTGTCGTTTGTTGCTCATCTTCGCACGTATCAGGGACTCTTGAATATCTTTTTGTAGAAATTACCATCAACCACAGAAAACTCCTCCTGGGGGTACTTTATAGTCCAAATGACAAAGTTAATTACTTTAACAACCTGGAGGATATTCTTGAGAGCTTAGTTCCTAATTATGAGCATATAATCTGCATGGGTGATCTTAACACCTGCCTTCTAAAAAATGACAGCAGAGCACAAACATTACTTTCGCTTACCTCGTCCGTTGATCTTCACCTAATACCTATATCTGCTCCTACTCACCACTTCCCTAACTCGAGACCATCCCTTATTGACTTAGCCTTTGCCTCTAACCCCAATCTTGTTCCATCTCATGGACAAATGACATCCCCTTTCTCCTATCACGACCTTATTTTCCTATCGTACAAAGTACGTCCTCCCAAAATCAGAGGCAAAATTCTCCTTCAGCGCAATTTTAAGCAGATGGATCTGGAACGCTTAAGAGAGGATGTGAGGAACATCGACTGGTCATCTATATACAATGCAAACGACATCAATACCATGGTTGAATCATTAACCGCTGAACTGATTAAGACCTATGACGTACATGCCCCCATTAGACCAGTACGAATGAAACGGGCTCCAGCCCCTTGGTTGTCACCTGACATTAAAAAGACCATGGCTAAACGTGACAGGGTCAAATCAGCATATAAAATTTTTCCGACGGCTGATAACTTAAGTAAATATAAAACTCTGCGTAATCTCTGCAACAGGATGTGTAGGGATGCTAAACGTCGCTACATTCATAACTCAATTCAGAATCTTACCCAAGCGCAAGTTTGGAGATTCTTACGGTCGCTAGGAGTCGGCAAATCCTCTGATCCTTGTCAAAGCTCAGTGGATCCTAATATTTTAAACTCTCACTTCACTACTCCACCTCTTACCTTAGACGCCAATGTTAAATCATCCACTCTTTCCATTCTAAATAGTCAGGCTCCTACCGACTTACCTCAATTCTTCTTCAAATCAGTCAATGCAGAAGTAGTAAAGAAGTGTGTCCGCTCTATCTCCACCAGGGCCATTGGTAGTGACAATCTCAGTCTTGAAATGATTCTTCCAGTGCTGGAGGACATTGCTTCTGTGATCACACACATAGTTAACTTCTCACTGTCTTGCAATGTTTTTCCTTCGCTCTGGAAGAAAGCAGTTGTCATACCACTACCTAAAACCTCAAACCCCTCCTGTCCTGCTCAATACCGTCCTATATCTATCCTTCCCATTTTATCTAAAGTCCTGGAATCTATAGTTCACCAACAACTTTATTCTTACCTTATTTCCAACTCTTTGTTATGCCCCTATCAATCCGGTTTCCGTCCCTCCCACAGCACTGTTGGAGCGCTATTGAATGTGACGGAGGATGTTCGGTGGGCTATGGATAATACCAAGCTCACTGCAATGATTTTGTTGGACTTCAGTAGCGCTTTCAACTCTGTTGACTACGACATACTTCTTGGCACTCTTCGTGCAGTTAACATCTCACCCACCTGCATTGACTGGTTTCACTCATATCTTTCTGGACGTCAGCAGTCAGTGACGACTGATAATAACTCATCGAATTGGTTGACTCTAACAGCTGGTGTCCCACAAGGCGGCGTACTTTCCCCTTTACTCTTTTCTATTTTTATTAACAATATCTCAAGTACTATTTCTTCTCCCTTCCACCTGTATGCAGACGATTTACAAATATACCGTCACTTTGGGCTGACTGAGTTGCATGAGACTATCGACCAACTTAATAAAGATCTTGCTGCAATCGATCTATGGGCCAAATCGTTTGGACTTATTATAAATCCTGTAAAATCTCAAGCAATAATTATCGGTAGCAGCCGTTTGAGAAACCGTATTGCCTGGGAAACAGTATCCCCTGTCTTGTACTGTGGCACGCCGATACCTTATTGCGACAAAGTTAAAAACTTAGGCTTGATTTTGGACAAAAACTTATCTTGGATAGCTCATGTCAGCGAAGTCAGCAAAAGGATGCACTACACCTTCCACTCTCTTAAGCGTCTTCAATACTTTCTTCCTTTTAAAACCAAAATTCTGCTTGCGCAATCCCTTCTTTTACCTATCCTTGACTATGCAGATGTGTGCTATTTAGATGTGACAAAAGAGCTACTTAATAAATTAGAGCGTCTACAAAATCTTGCGATACGCTTTATCTTTGGTTTACGAAAATATGATCACGTCTCCCAATTTCGTACTCAACTTAAGTGGCTCCCAATCCACCTTCGCCGTGATATGCACATCCTTTCCTTCCTCTACAACATACTTCATGACCAAAATTCTCCCTCCTACCTTCGGTCCCGTTTCCATCTTCTTCCTACCCCAACACGCTCTAGGAGGCCTTGCATCACATCTATGTTTGAAGTCCCTAGACACAACACCAACTACCTACTCAATTCATTTACAGTACGTGCTGCAACGCTTTGGAATCGTCTACCAAAAGTGATCCAAGAAAGCACTTCAATTTATGCTTTCAAGAGCAAGCTGAGGAATCACCTTTTTTCCCAAGTAATGAACCTCTCATAGTTTTTGTACTAATAATGTATGTATGTATTTATTTATGTATGTGTGTGTATGTATGTGTGTGTATGTGTGTGATCATGTATGTATGTATTTATGTATCTATGTGTATATATGTGCATGTATGTAGTTCAGTTTATATGTATTTTATATTTCTAATTTTGAATGTAAATATTACAGAATAAATTTATAGCTTTATTATTACTATCATTATTATTATTAACTTTTTGTTATTTTATCACTCTAGCACTACTGTGTCCCGCGGTAACATCTTTTACTCTCCACCATGGGCAGACTGGCAGAGATCTCTTTTAGAGATAAGTTCGCCCTTGCCAACTTTGATTACAAATATGATGTATAATCTGTATTTTTAAAGTGCAATAAAGAATATATATCTCCAGGTGATGGCTCTGACGTTCGCTTCTTCACTCGTAGCTTGTAGCGCCGCTTTCCTAAGTTCGGCGTCCGCGCCGTGGAAGTTAGTCCCGTTATCGGACCAGATTTCGGTGGGGCATCCGCGGCGTGCTATCATTCTCCGTAGCGCTAGTATTGCTGAGTCGGTCGATAGCAATGCGGCGATTTCGAGATGTACAGCTCGAGTGGTGAGGCAGGTGAAGAGTGCTACGTAACGCTTTTCGTGACGTCTTCCTATAGTCACTGTTAACGGACCGAAGTAGTCTAAACCGGTGTATGTAAACGGTCGCTTATGATGAGCCAGACGAGTCGGTGGTAGGTCACCCGTTGGTGGCGACGGTGGTGCTGCTCTTCGGATGCGACATGGTAGGCAGCTGCGAACGATTATTCTTGTCACAGGGCGGAGTCGTAGGATCCAATAGTGTTGTCGACACTCGTTTACTGTTGTTTCGACGCCGGCGTGCTGTAGGCTTCTATGCGTGTACTCTATCCATAGTCGCGTAGCTCTATGGTTGCCGTCCAGCACAGCTGGTGACTTCTGTGTCTCCATGACTCCCGCCGCTGCGTTGACTCGACTCTTGACGCGTATGATTCCGTCTACATATGTAGTTGCTAATAATCGTAGTCTGCTGTTATTCGACGGCGATTTGTTGCGTTGTAATCTGTCTATATCTTCGCCGAACGAATCCCGCTGTATCGCCTGTACTATAATTGTTTCCGCTCTTCTTAATAGCGCGGCGTCTATAGTTATATATTTCGAATTTTCCGTACTATTTTTCGACTGTTTTCTTTTAACTTCCGTGCGTTTCGATGTATTTTTATTGTCCCAGTCGGGGTCGGTGTACTGTGTCTTGCGTCTATAGTTCACTACGTCGTTTCGTTGACCCCTACACAGCTGTATAAATTGTAGTACTCTAGCAGTCGCGCGTATAAGCCGTTCCCACCTCGAAAATCGTGTACTGTCGGGTACGGACTGATTGATGGATGTCGACGTTTTTCCTATAAGGTGATGTGTGCGTTCTTCGCCGGTGACTTCGAGCTTCGCTGGGACTTCGGATGGCCACTCCGTCGGAGGCTTTAATAAGAATGGTGGCCCTGTAAACCACCGATGCATCTTGTTGAAGTCGTACGGTACGTCCCTAGTGGCGTCGTCGGCGTTGTTAAGTTTCGTCGGCACCCACCTCCACTCGCTGTTGCTCGTGGTTTCTTCTATGGCGGCGATGCGATGAGCGACGAACGGCTTGTAAGATCTCGACCCTGTCTTTAGCCACGTTAATACTGTCTTGCTGTCGGTCCAGAAGGTCTTAGATTCCGGTTTACGATCGTGTTCGCTAAGGACTGTCGCTGCCATTCTGGCGCCTAGTACCGCGGCTTGTAACTCGAGGCGCGGTATTGACGTTAGCTTGAGCGGCGCGACGTGGGCTTTGGCGGTGATGAGGGAGAGATTTACTTGTCCGTCCGTGTTAACTGTTCTCCAATATAATGCCGCAGCGTATGCGGTCGTACTGGCGTCAACGAATACGTGTAACTGTAGTGACGTCGCTTCACTGTAGTCTATATAGGCGCGCGGCACGGTGACGTCACGTAAGCTTTTCATGTGTTGTAGCCACGCGGTCCACTGTTCCGTGAGGTCGGAGTCGATCTTCTTATCCCAGTCTGTACCTCGCCGCCACACTTCTTGCATAATTTGTTTTCCACGTACTATTATAGGCGAAGCGAGGCCGAGCGGGTCGTATATAGACATAATTATTTTTAATATTTCCCGCTTCGTCGGAGCTGTATTATCTAGGAGCGCTGGCGGTATGCGGCTTAGGTTTAAGTTGAAACCTAGGCTATCTATCTGCGGGTTCCACATTAATCCGAGCACTCGTTCTGTCTTCGTTCCGTCGTCCAGCTGTTTAACATGTTGCGACGACTCCGATACTTCGTTTAAAGCTTGTTGTACGTGTAACGAGTTCGATACCCAGCTTCGTAACGTAAAGTTGCCGGCCGCGTGTATATCTCGTACTTGTTTCGCTATTCGTATGGTTTCTTGTTCTGTCGTGAAGCTGTCGAGGTAATCATCCATGTAGTGAGCTTGCACGATCGCGGCGGCGGCTTCCGGGTACTGTTTTTCGTACTTGCGAGCGTTTAAGTTTTTAACGAAAATAGCTATTGCCGGCGAACAGGTAGCTCCGAATATGAGCGACTTCATTCTATATTCGTCGGGGGTCCCGTCTCTTCTGTCGCCGCGCCACAGGTACCTCAAAGCGTCTCTGTCTTCACTTCTTATGCCGATCTTCATGAACATCTCGGCGATGTCAGCTGTTACCGCGTAGCGATGTTGTCGAAACCTCATAAGCACTCCTGTGAGCGAGCGTAGTAAGTCCGGGCCGGTAAGCAGGTGATCGTTTAATGACGTACCAGCCGTCCTGGCAGCTGCATCGTGAACTATTCGTACCTTGTCGGGCTTCATGACGTTGACGACGGGGAAGTGAGGTAGGTACAACGTTCTATGCGTTGTTTTCTCTGTCGGCGCTCGTTCCGCGTAGCCTTTCTCTATTAATGCGTTCATTTGCTCTGTATATTTTTCTTTAAGAAGCGGATCTCTATCTATCTTTTTCTCCGTAGTACGAAGTCGTTTGAGCGCATTTTCGTAGTTATACGGCATTCTCGAACTGTCGTTTACCCATGGTAAGGCCGTTTCGTATTGACCGCTGTCCGTCTGTACGGTGTTCGCTTCTAGTATGCTGATCACTCGTTGTTCGGGGTCGGAGCGCGGTTTCTTTTCTGCTATGTCGACGGAGTCCAGGGCGAAGTGGTGTCGAAGCATCTCGTCCATGCGATTTTCTTCACTATCTGTATCTGTGTCAGCGAGATGGTGTACGAAGTGAACCCGCTGACCGACGGTGCGAGAGCTAGACCCGTGGAGGACCCATCCTAAGGGTGTTTTCGATGCGACTAGCTGTGTTCTGTTACCCTTTTTCGTTTCCGATGATATTAATAGGTGCCAGTTGTCCTGACCGATCAGTATAGTAGGGCGAGCGTCTCTATATGTAAGGTTACTAGCGATGTCTTTGAGGTGTTCGCAGGCCCGTACTCGTTCTTTACTTATCGATTGCGGCGATATTTTCATTTTCTTTATAGTTCTTGCTTGTAGTCTATATTCACTATCTTGCCCCCTGATGTTGAACGTGACGCGACGAGACGAGTGTGTAGATAACTTTCGATCTATGGTTTCTATGTTCAGCGGATCTATAGGGCCCTTCGCGCCGATCTTCGAAGCTATACTTTCTTCTATTAAGGTCACGGTGGAGCCGTCGTCCAGCAGCGCGTACGTGTCTATACTTTTCTTAGGGCCGCTGATCGTCACCGGGATGTACTTTAAATAAGCGTGTAGCTCGTCGTGGCTCTGTGTGGTGGTGACCTTCTCTGTTTCTTCTTTCCTGTCTTCGCTTCGAGTCGACGTGAAGTGAAGCAGCGGATGATGAGTACGTTCACAACCGTCCTTACCGCAGGCGCGCGGCTTACACTTGTGTGCTTGACTTCTGTAACGAAGACATCTATAGCAGAGGTTCGCGTTCTTCGCTATGTCCCACCGCTTGCGTTCCTCTGCTGTCTTTAACTTGGTGCATTCCGGCGGCTCGTGGTCCTTATCTTTGCATACGGAGCAAGGGAACTTCTTGTCTTTTTCGTTCGTCGCGAGCGCGCGGTGTCTTCGTACAGGCGTTGTGTTTTCTTCGGGAGTAATGTGTTCCGCTGGTGCGTATTTCGCATTCTTGTTCGCTTCTCGTTCCATGAATTTGCAGAACAGCTTTATTTCCGGTTCATTCTTCTGTTTCTCGGTGTCTTCAGCATGTGTGTAGTCCAACCATTTGCTTCGCATGGTCGGCGTGAGCTTCTCGACCAGCTGTTTCATTATTTCGTGGTTATGTAGATAGTGATCTTTAGCTAGCAGCTGTAGGGTCGCGACACAGTTCCGTATTTTGTTAGCGAACGTGCAGATATCCTTTGGAGAGTCTGTGAGACGTGGTAGGTGGCGCAGCTTCTCTAATTCTGTACTGGCGATAGCGTCCGGTCTTCCGAATCGATTTTCTAAAATCTTCGTTATGTCTGATGCCGGCGCGTTGGTTATGAGAAGACTGGCGACCTCTTCCTTGGCTTTTCCTTTCAGCGCTCTTCTTAGTCTCGCCGAGTTCTCCGCCGCGTTGAGCTGAGAAGACGATTTGAAATATGCGGCGCGGAAGGCGAGCCATTCTGTATGTGACCCGTTGAAGTACGGTAGCTCTCCGATGTACCTTGATGGGTTGGCGTTCCTCATGGCAGTGGTGATGGCGGTCGCTAACTGCGTTATGTCTGTGTTGTTTGATGTTACTGTTGTCGCTTCAGGGGCTTCCTTTCGTATTTCTTCGACGATTGACGAGTTATTTTTCGCTTCGTGTGTGGCGGGCTTCGATATCTGTTCCCCAGGGTCCTGTGGTTCTATAGGCTTCGTGGTGACCTCCGGGTGGTTGTCCAACCACTCTGTGACTCGTTCTTCGCCTTGGTGCGACGAGACTTCACTGTCGTCGTCGTCAGATTCGTATGCTTCGAGTTTGGCTTTTGCTATTTTCATCTCGTACCTGAGTTGAGCGATTTCTGCTTGAAGTTGTAAACGTCTTCTTTCTTTTGACGCTTTCTTTGACGAAGTTTTCGCGTTCTTTCCCTGGTCCGGGGCTGCCGACGGAGATCTAGGTGGTTCCTCGTGGTGTACGGGGAAGTTCGGCGGCTTCGGTTGTTGCGACGCGATTTCTATAGTCGAGGTTTCCTCTTGAGCTTTTTCTATGTTTTCTATGGCTTGATCCATCTTCTCAGCTTGCGATCTTGTGAGCGGCATGACGAACGAACGGTGAATACGAAGACGAAGACGAAGGCGAACACGGCGGACACGGCGAAAACTATGTAGATCCGGCGAACGAAGGACCAAACTGTACCGGACCCCAGCTCAGGGAGAGCTAGCGGACTGTATTATGACGTCTGATTTGCCAGAGCCGGTACATAAACGATTGCGAACAAAGCCGGTACGAATATTCGTGCTCGTCGTGTGCAGGGGTTCTTCAATAAAACACCACTATAGCGCTTCACTAAATCCCGTTAGAGAGAAGGGTGGCTGGCAAGCTTCTTACTATCTTGAGTCTTGACTATATACTTCTTGACTATTCCGTTGTCTCAAGACGAGTGACCTAATGACGCCCGATATGGCGTCCTATTTATATGATTTCGGGAGTAGCTAGCCAGCGGACCCTTACCTCACCCCGGAATATCTTTATTTTCAATAAAATGCAATTTACAACATATTTGTCTTAAAACTATATCTTACCTATATTATTATATTAAAATCTAGCATTTTAACATACAATTAGCGCTGCGCGCGCGATAAATTCGGAATAATCGAGCTAAATCGATCTCTGGAATATTTATACTCCCCCGTCCCCCACCGTCGAAGTATAAATATCCCCTCCGAGTCCCGAACCCGCGTCAGTACTATTCCTGTGCGCGCAGCGTGCGTATCTATCTATTTACAAACATTTTGATGATGATTTATGCTAAAACGTATGAATATCTATCTATAAAACATGAAACATTAATAAAATCGTAAGAATATTAGAAATTATCAATCAAAACATGAATTTTCTTCCCGAACTATAGCTATCTTTGTCTATTTTCATACTAAATCTATCACTATCTCTTTCTAACCTAGATATTGAACAAAACTAAGGCGAATCTGTTCAACTAGTAACTAGTCGCACAAGTTAACATTTTCTATGATTTATGAAGCAACTTTATACGTAATTAATTATTTACATTTTATTATTACTTTGTAATAACTATTGCGGATCGTAGTTTTAAATCGAATGTTTTACTATTCTATTCTTATAAGCTTATTTACTTAATTCTTTTAACTATATGAAATTATAATTGATAAAATTAAACCTATTTTATACGTAAAACTATTTACATGTTCGGTTGTCTCGTACATTGTACAATTGCTGTGTACTTTTTTTTTGAAGAATAATTCAGAAGCAAAGATAGTCTTACAAAATATAATTTAAACATCCTTGAAACGAGATGCCATCGTGGTCACGTCATTAATAATAAAGTTAATTACAATTTCACCGATAAAGGAGAGTAACGGCATGTAACAAGAATCTTAGTGATAGTGATGTCAAATGTCAGAATCGATACTCTTGTATCACTGTCCGAACAACACTCACGTTACCGCGGTGTCTTATAATGACCGCAAAACATCGATATTTCTTGTTATAATAAATTTGTATGTATCGGATTACCGGAAAGATTTTGGAAAACCCTGTTAGATAGAGGTGACATAAGTTATAGTAATTATGGAGTGGGTATTACCAGTATATATATTTATTAATCCTAATTGTAAATTACATGTATACCTTATAAAGCAATTAGCGTATTAAAATGGTCAAATACGTTTTATCGACTTTGTAGAAAAGTTAGATAACACTCGGTTTTATTATCAAATAGACAATAAACACTTTGTGACCGTTAATTTTACTCCAACGCTAAGTACTATTGCTGCCTCTAGTTAAAAATATCACTCGTACCTCCTCGTACCTACTCGTAGGTACTCCTACTTCGTTAGTAAGAAAATTAGTTTCCAAAATTAAATAATCAAAATATTTTTTCTGTTATATTGACTACCGGGTATTGCATAGGTACTCGATTTTCACGACTTGCCCGTCCTCACGGTAAGGAGGTTAAGCATAACGGTAAGATGGGACGACTAGAGTGAAAATTTTAGTGAAATACAGATAAGATTTAATGATAAACAGTTACTGTCAAATAATAACAATAAAAGATAAATTTAATCTATAGTAGTTAAGAACTCATCAATTAAATGTATAATGTAAAATACTGACAATATTTTTTTAACTTTCACTTTTAACTTTCTTTGAGGCACGGTGGGGAGACCCTCAAGGACTGCACAAACACCCAGACCACGGCAAACATCTGTATGGTCATGTGGTATGGTCAATACAAATGTTTGTCATGAGCGGGGATCGAACCCGCAACCGCCAGCGCAACAAGCTCAAACCAGTGCTGTGATTGTTGCGCCAACGCGGCGTTAAGTTTTGTTTAGTAATAAAATTAAAAACAAAAGTGTTAAACACCTTACATGGCATAACAAGTTTATTTTTGCTTGTAATGTTCATACAATGTTTCTTACATTGGGGATGCTTGTTATATAGGTTGTTAAATAACAATGTATGGCGTATTGACTTGTCTGTCTCTCAATCAGCTTGTAAATCTTTCAAACTATCGTAAGTGTACATGATATGTACATGTATAAATCATTAAAAAAAATTAACATTTTAATAATTGCAATTTTATTTACAACTACCTTCTGCGCGCGACTTCGTCGGCGTGGACTCCGCTCCTATTGGTCTTAGCGTGATGATATATAGCCTATAGCCTTCCTCGATAAATGGGCTATCTATCACTGAAAGAATTTTTCAAATCGGACCAGTAGATCCTGAGATTAGCGCGTTCAAACAAACAAACAAACAATCAAACAAACAAACTCTTCAGCTTTATTATATTACTAGTATAGATAAAAAAAAGAGAACGTGTGTGAAAATAACACACGAAATAAAGTATCATATTTATTTAATGCAACGTTACTATCAAATATTAATACATAATCGATAGTAAAATAATACCTACGTTAAGATTACTTAAGAATCGATAAATTTACACGAATATTGCTGTCATTAACCTCATATTAAATTTAAATCTATATCACGTTTCACACATTTAAAATACGTAACACGAAAAAATATTCACACACCGAGAATCGCTCCGAAGCGCTATAAATCGATTACTCAATTCTTGATACGTAAATGACAATCATTTTTGGTGAGAGTTAATTTGATGTTTTAAGTTTTTGAGAGATCATTTCAATCGGTTGGTGTTTTTACTTCGATAGTTGATATAGTGTTAGGCGAGACGCAAAGTTATTTGTCGCACGTTCGTAAAGGTCAACGCCCTTATTGTTGTCGAGGCTGATATGGTAGTCTTTATTGTAATATAAAATATTTAGTAGTCATTTGCAAGTGGGTTACGAGTCGAATGATTCACGTATTAATACTAATTTATTGTGTTTATTGATCCGGCGGAGTTTTTTTTTTAATTCTCGGGAAGGAAGTTGCCATATTTTTGCGATTCAATGGGAATTTCTTAGCATTGTGAATGAATATTAATATTACGATACAATAGAACTTTATGACAAGGACACAGTTTGCCATGCGGTTTCACTCGCGGTAATTTAAAAAACTAAGCACAAAGCTTTCTTCTAGAAATGCACTGTAGGTACAACATCAAAATAAATATTTTTTCAAGTTAAACCAGTACTCCTCAGATTAGCGCGTTCAAACTAACAAATAAACTCATCAGCTAAAAACGTTATAATTTTTAACACGCTTTTATTAGCTTGACCTGTATGTATGTATGTAACGGAATCTTTAAACTTCATTTTAACCTACTTCTAGGAGTCTGATTAACTTGGAAATTTGCACAGGGGTCAAGGGCCGATGACAATACAATATAACACACTCTTTTGTATTGTCGTCTTGACACTAAAAATTCAGAAAATAAATTATAGTTAAAAATAAAACAAAAATAAAAACACGCTTTATTAGCAATCGAACTAAAAAGTAGAAAATAATTAAGTGAAAAAGCGTGGGGTGCTTAGTAACTAATAAAATGATCCTCAAATTCGATACCAAGCACTCCACGCTTTTTCACTTAATTATTTTCTACTTTTTAGTTCGATTGCTATTAAAGCGTGTTTTTTATTAGTTTTTTTAAACTATAATTTTTATATTTGCCTTTGTCAAATAATTATTTCACCAAAACAGGTTTAATCATCAGTCATCATCATCATCATCAGTTCAGCCTATCGATTCAATTTAACATGAGTAATAATCAAAGTGAACTAATTTTATCCACCATAACTAGGACCGTTGGCGCAGTTTGTACTGACCCTGATATCTGGTTCGCGGGTTGCGGGTTCGATTCCCGCCTGAGTCTGGGTGTAATATTTATATATGTATTGTTTCTACGTACTTATATTTATCAAAAAAATTACCTTTAAAAAACGGATGTTACCTATACTAACGCAAGCATCAAGTTGCTTACCTAGAGACAGACGACCGTGTGTGTGACCGTGTGTGTATAAGATATTCATTTATTTATTATTGTAAATTAATACCCTATGTTTAATTTAATAAGTCATAGTAGAACGAGCAAGGAAATTAGAAATTACTTCCCTTTAATATATGTATGGTTTCTAATCTTTAAGTATTCTATCATTCTATGTAGGTAGACTTTCCTATCGACTTAACATTAATAAAACACATGTTATTGACATTTGACAAGGAAGCCTTGGTGTTGTTAAAAGCGAATTACAGATGCGTTTACAACTTGCGATTTTCCCTTAGTATCGTAAGGGTCCCTTACGATACATTTCGTCGGATTCTTGGATGCGAACATCTATAAAATGTTTTTAACCGATTTAAAAAAAGGAGAAGGTTATAATTTCACTGTATTTTTTTGTTTGTCACCTCATTCTTACTGGGTAGACCGTTTTCGATGATTTTTTTAAATCGAAAGGTGTTATTTGTCATATTATGGTCCCATTCAAATTTAAACGAGGTTTGACAAGTAATTTTGAGTTATATCTAATAATGCGTATTTACTTGACTATTTTTTCGTTTACCTTCTTTGTATTACTAGTCAATGTAATTTTAAGTCGGTTTTTTTCTTTTGCGAACAAACTCAATTATTAAAGTATATATTGGCGGTAGGTTTGAACATCACCAAAATTATCCATCGGCAGAAATGACAGGATTTGGGTCACCCGAGAACCCAACGAATCTCTGTTTCCACTAGTGTTTTAATAAATAAAAAATAAGATTATTTATAAACGTATTAAAAGACATTGATTGGTCAAACGATATATCGTAACGCGATAGTCTCACAGGTCTTATTGAAATAATCTTAGACGCAATACCGTTATCCGCTAAGCGGTGACACAAACATGATTGGTTGACAATTTGAACGGCGATTAATCTCCGAGTAGGTGTACGTAGGACGACCTGGGAACGAATCTAACGAAATATACTTGAAACTGTATTAAATGTACGTCTCATTACAAATGTCACATTGAAATAAACATGACTCACGTTCGAGTAACGCGATCGTATTGTATTTGATAATTATTATCTTGAAGTGTAAGATAAAATACGACATACATTACTTTGCAGGGTTATATCTCGCATGATTTGTATTGTAGAGAGAGGAGAGAAAATGAGATGGATTATTTGTGATGGCAGTTGAATTAAATTTGAATTTACAATTGGCGATGCTGCCAGCGTTGTTTGTGTATGTAATTGCTGGCTCGCTTGCAATTTACGCACGGTCACTATAAACGAGAATTCTTGTATATTATGGGAGAATGACCTCCACTGAAGCATACACAATACCTTATTAATACTAAGCAGTTTTACCAGTTCTAATGTTTTTATTGAATTGAAACTTTATTAGGCGCATGAGGGGTAAAATTTGAGCGACCGCTAACGCGGAAACGTCAGAGACGGTCAGTACTTGGATGGGTGACCTGAGAACGCCGCGTGACGTTGGCTGTTTGATTTTTTTTCTTCAATTATTGTATTTTTGTATTTTAAATCCGTTTTTTTAATTCGTTTTTTTTTTTAAATTAGTTTGCCAAAGAAGTTTCACTTCTGACATGTGTACTTTGTACGCACGCAATTTTTGTTGTCTAAACGTCTTTTTTAAATTCGTTAACGTTTGTTTAGAAATAATAGCATGTTACTTTATACGGATTACTTGGTAAGTAATCAGTCGATAAGTAAAACTATTTCGCAGATATTTCCTATTGAAAGACGCGAGAACAAGTGTGTCAAAGTAGTGACCGCCTATAGTTTGGTAAATCTACATAAAAACATGTTAATTTTTTTGGAAGTAGCCAACAAATTAACAGATGAGATACCAGGTAGCTTTTCTGCTTTTATAATTGCGTCAGAATAGTAAATCTTGTAGTGTCCTTTGGTCCTAAAAATATTTGTAACCGGAAATTCTGATCTGTCACAGACCACAGTCTATAAACACAAACTTAATATTTATCAATACTTTATTATATATTTAATATTGCAATTAAGAAACATTCCCTTTGCGGTTTCACTGGAGATTGTTATTTTAATTTTATTTTTTTCTGTACTTAGATCATGTGAATAGTGGTCATGAGTGTTACCAACGTTCTTATCTAAATAAGTAAAAGAATTTTATTGCTATATATTTTCTTTTTGTGTATATTGTAAATGTATTGCACAAATACATTATCATATTACGTGGGAATGAAAGGCAATTTGTGGGTTACTTGTGTACGTTGCGATTAAAGCGCCTTTCACACACTCCAGGAGGTCTACGTGGCTCAATAAGAAAACGAAATTTATTCTCTATTTATTAAGTCATGTTATTTAAGTGTCTCCGTAATTTACATTTAAAATCGACTTTAAATTTAGTTAAATTATATAACTAGTTTATGTTTACGATGATAGACGAAACTTGGTTATAATTTATTTTATTTACTGATTGGATATAAATGTATATTATATCGTATTGACTCTCGATGCGTTTGATTGGTTATGCACGAACTGTCGAACAAGAATTATTTTTGACACGGCAGGAAAAATCCATTGCTACACACCAATGGATTTTTCAACATTGACGCTTTTAACTGACATCAAAATAATTATGTTTGCTCGAAAACGAAACAGTAGTCAAGTAAATACGCGTTATCAAAGATTACTCACAAAGTAGTCATCACATCTCGGTCAAATTTTTATAGAACTACAAGATGATCATCAGCTTTCGATTAAAATAAGAATGATCAAAATCGGTATACCAAGAAACGTTGTGGTCTGAAAGAAGATGTAGTGACAAAAATTGAGAAAGGGATGCTGAGATGATTCGGCCATGTCGAGAGAATGAGTGAAGAACGATTGACGAAAAAAGTGTATAAGGCGAGTGTGAATGGAAGTGTTGGAAGGGGTAGACCTAGGCGGACGTTTCAAGATCAAATTAGGGACATCCTGAAAAAAGGCCAGGTCAAGATTACCCTAAACCGAAGAGCATGTATGAAAGGAATAATGAAAGTGGACGAAGCGAAACTAGTATGTAAGGATCGTAGCAAGTGGAAAGAAGTGGTATCTGCCCACCCCTACGGGAAAGAGGCGTGATTTATATGTATGTATGTATGGTATACCAAGCCAGTGAAAATTATTCGGTACCTACGTATTATTAGATATAGCTCAAAAAGTACTTGTTAGGACTCAATTAAATTTAAATGGGACCATAATTATGACACGTACCACCTTTTGATTAAAAAAAATCATCGAAATCGGTTCACCGAGTCAACAGTTCTGAGGTAACATACGTAAAGAAATACAATTGAATCGAACCTTCTCCTTTTTTTGAGTCGGTTAAAAAGGAAGAAGTTCTCAAGTCGAGGAGGAGATAGAGCAGCAGTGAGCGTAGGACCGGGATAACGTACCACGCAATTTGTAGGACAATATTACCATCAAATTATATAAATATTAACTAACTAAAAGAAAAAAAAAAACAGAAAAAAATCAATTTTTGATGACCTCGTAAGGTCATCAAAAATTATTACTCACCAGCTGATTTTTTTATAGTAATCAGGTTAAAAATATGTACTAGGGATCCCTACCTATTGAGTTTGTCAAGTGGCTCAATTTAAATTTGATCGAGATCTGACGAGTATTACTAGAGTTATCCCTAATAATGCATATTTGTTATCATTTTATTTCTTGTTAATGTAAATTTAAGTCGATTTATTTTCGTTTGCGAGTACACAATTATTTCTCCTCTTGTGGTGTTGCAGGCGTCTGTAAGCTTCAGTAATCGCTTACATACTTATTACTAAAGTTTGTTTACTTAAGATTCAGTCTGTAATATCTCGCTGCTGGGCATAGGCCTCTTTCCCCATATAGGAGAAGGATCAGAGCTTAATCCACTACGCTGATGATTGCTAACAGATTTGTATTACTTATTATTAAACTTTGTTTGACCGATTTAGTAATTAACGCGCTTTAAGCAGCTATTAATAATGACGGATATTTGTATTTAAGTTGTAAACACATAGGTATTTCAAATAGTGTCACTCGGTTAGAGCAATTTACAAGCAAGAGTTTCCGGGATCAAATCCAAATTAACTGACTGAAATTCCGTTTAATTTTGAAGACGTATTCAGCTCCTTGTTTCAGAAGTAATTAGACTAATGCGTATTGCCATCTCTTTCCCACATTGTACATATTCGTATAGCTGTCTCTTTTTGGTGTAGAACGTACGTGAATAAATAAATATCTCATAACATATACACACGGTTGTCTATTCCTACATTAAGCAACTTAACGCGTGTATTATAGTTTGTTTTAAACGTTTGCTACTATTTAACCTCTGATAGAAAGAGGAGTATAATGAGTTTGGCAAGTGTGGCTGTGTATCGATTTGTAGTATCATAGCTTCTAAACAAATAATCTAAATAATAGCAGTAGGTACACTTATTTAAATTCTTTATTTATAGACTGGTTCTTAGAAACACGGACTTAATACTACCTACTTAAAAGTTTTAGTTTTATACTAATTTATTGAGACGATTCTTCTTAAAAATTTCTAAATAATATTTTAAATTAACATGATTATTTTCATTACTTAAGTGATTTAAAATGAGATATTTACCATGTATTTTTAAAATTATAAAAATAAAAAAACATGGTAAATATCCCGTTTTAAATAATTTTAGTAAAAATAACCATGTTAATTTAAAATCTTACATATATCTACGTATATTTTTCTAAACAAAAAATTGTCAACAGCTATGGCTATACCTATACTGCATACTACACAGCATTGAATTAATTACTTAAATAGAGAATCTTTTATTATCTTCGAAACTAAATATTCTTATATTAATATATTATTAAAAAGATTACGTAATGATAAATAAAGATGTAAAGATACGATTCCCAGAAGTAATTGTTAAATTTATTCCACAAAGCCGCCAACATCGCCATTAGAAGCGGTGAAACAAAGCGATAGAAAAAACAACAAAGAAGTCATTTGTATGAATGCCGTGGATGCGTCGATGTCTGATCAATAGGCATAGCGCTAACTGTTCTAATGATAGGCAACTGTTAGCATAACACGTATAATTCTATGTGTTGAAATATTGGAAGAATATCTGTTGATAGGAGATATGTGATTGATTGTGATACAATTATATCTTTGATGTTTGAATGGAAGAGTTTTTGAATGACCTTTCTCTCGCCATATTTCTTTCGCATTCTTAGTGATTAATTTCTTTGTATTTCTGTTTGAACCAGCCATCTGTTGCTCACCGTGAGGTGCTACCTTTTATAGTTTATTTATTTTGTTTATGAATGCTTAATGCATACATCAAACATATGAAATAAACGTAGGTACAAATTGACATAATAAACCGATATTATCATCGGTAGCAAAGCATTTAGGCAAACCTTTTGACGAAATTGCCGAGAATGGTGTATTATAATTAACAGTTACTTACATATCTGCAAATGTATAAAACAAAATACAGGAAGTCAAAGATTTAAAATCTATACCTACATCAAAATAATGTACTTATAAATACGTATGTAGTAAGAATTTATGAATATAATAAATATAATAAAGACAAGGATAGTGCTTGGAACAAGGAGTTATAAAAATATTTACTGAATCATTTGAAGGAACGCAAACAGAATTACCATATGTAGGTACTAGTATGAAATTTTGATGATAAGGAAATAATATAGGTGATGATGCAAAGTTATTAATAGTAAATTATCGCTATGAAATTACTTATTACTTTTAGTACCTATCATGTCAAATAAAACAAATCTGTATTATCTAATGTCTATATCTCTAAGGTACCAGGGGGTAGCCCGCTACCCACAAAACCCCATAAATCGACGGTTTATAATCTAAAGTTTAACCTGCAGGTTTAAACTTGTAAAGATAAAAATAAGTTTATAGATATCATCTATTTGCCAAATATGTATAGTTAACTTTTGTATCGAAACCTTAAAAAGTAGCGATTTAACGTCTTCAGAAAAACCACAAAAGTAATTATTAATTTTAAGTCTGACTAAAGACGGGATGAGAATTTGATGAAAGTAAAACTTTAAACGATCTTTCCATACGTTCGAAGAAACTTCAATTGAAGATTGAATTCCGGAATTCCGGGCCTTACCTAAGGAAGTTTAATCCCACAGTACACGAAACCAAACTTAAGAATCAATTTCAATTTACTATCTCGACTCTTCTGAAATATTCGCGACTGAGAACATAAAAGTTAAAGGGAATCTATTCAAACTTAGGAAATTATTCTCAATTCTTTATAAGTGTTCATGATTTAACAGATTTTTTAATTATGCGACTGGATATTTTGTAGTAAAGTCCCGTGGTAAATGTTTACTAGTGTGTGGTTCTGTCACAGTGAAAAGCGTAGGTATAATATGTATTAAATGGAAGAATTTAGGAAGGTTTGATTTTTGAAGGTTTGAGGAATACTAATTTTAAAAGTAATGGTAGAGAATATAATATGTCTTAGAATTAGAGCATAATTATGCTATATCTATCCGCTTATTTATATACACTATTAATAGACAAAAGAGAGGTTATATTTCTTTTTAATATACCTATATTATATTATTTATATTTTTACGAACGTTAGAAGAATTTTAAATAAGCTAGGAATATTATTAGAACTAATAATTCCATTTCGGAACAGTTGATAGATCGAGATAAAACAGGTAGGATAGGTACCTCAAACCTATAATGTTAAGATATTTTTTATACATGAGATTCTAGATTGTGTTTGCTACTATGAGTTATGTAAATGGACTGAAATATTGAATAAATATACATTTTTATTTTTAGTAAATTTTCGGGTTTAATTTGTAAAATAACGATTCAAAGTTGCCTTTGAACCCTATTTCAATAAAGATTATATTTTATTTTGATTTTGAATATTATTATTTTAGGGTTTACTTCTAACGCTAATGCTAAATATGAAAAATTTATAAGTCTGATGAAAGAGATTTGAATACATGTAAGGAAAATTAGGAAAGTATAATAACATTATATATTAATTACATATCATTTCTAAACCCTTTGATCAAGCGAGCGTAGAATTTCTGTTACCAAATTAACACTCATGACGTCATCACATTCAACAATGGGCATTGTTCTAACCGCGCTAATTACTAGCTAATGCAGCTTCAATGGTTATGTGACTTTGTGGTTAACGAGCCGCCGAAGATGCATTCTCAGGATAATTTTTTTTTAAAAAGACAATAGAAAAATAAATCTAAAGTAACCAGTTTCCAAGTGTGGAGAAATGTATATAATTATGTAATTTAACAATTATTATATAACTACATTTGTATGACAGTGTCTGACGATGTTTTACGATCATACTAGAAATTAATAAATTAAGGAACCAAGTGCAAAATTACATTTAATCATGTGTTTTAATTGACACAAACTAATAAAATTACTTTTCGTCCCCCTGTACCTGTTATTCTTTCTCTTTCCGTCTATAATATAACAGAACGATAGATAGTAGAGTGACATGCGATATCGTGTTATAAATAAACAAATGATCATCACATTAACATGTAATTAAAATAAAGTAAATTATGCGTGTTGTAATGACACCTTACTACGATCTATTTGTGCCGAGTCAGAGGTCCGTCCGTTTATTGTTTGTTAAGGAGTGCATCGGTTAACAAACTTTACATAAAATATGCTCACAGGATGTATAAATATAAGAGTCTATTTAAAATGATAATGATAAAATGATATTACGTTATTGCGATGTCTTTACAAATGTCGCTGATTTTCCTTTTTTTACTAATATTTGTTATTTATTTAATTGTTAGTCAAAAGGGTTTTAAGTGGTAGATTTTCGATGTGTAGATACATACCTATATTCGCCATTCCATAATAAAGCAGTAAACAACTTTATAAAGTTTTTATTCTAAAAGCATTATTATGTAATGTGTAATATTTGAATGAATTCACTCAGCTTGTTTGTTGAGGGTGGTTATCATTTATGGAATATCCGTACCCGGCGTGAAGAACTTGATAACTCCACTTACGTGATTTTTTTTTATCGGCGCAATGGGTTCCTACGGCATTGGTTTTGTAGGAAAAAAATTTACACATCGATATCTACGTTACTTTTAAAGATATTGTCTGTGAAAATTTATGAAATTGTCCATATTTTACCTATTTTATTTTACAAAACGAGATATCTACCCGATGAGTCACAAAAAATATAGAATATCGTAATATATCCTTATATCAACTTATACTGAAAACCGACCTAGCGTACCTAAATTGACAAAACAAGATATCAAAGCGACTACTAACACACTACTACGTAAACAAATGAATATATCGTTTTATCTACTTATATTCAACTACCGCTAAAACGAACGTACCTTGATATGTCAATTTATACTTTTTTAGCTTGGTAAATACAGCAAATCATACGAATACCTATTCGTGCACAGCGTGAATAATTTTATAAGTCGTCAGTAAAGTCTGAAGAGAATTAAACCACAAGACTTATGTCCCAAATTCAAATTTCTTTAAACATGAATTTCGACTTCCGGAGAGACCTAGATGAAAATAAACCATTTAAACGTTTGAACGTTTAAACCATTTAAACGTTTCAGCTGGTACATATAAATTTCAGAAACCATTTAATGTTGTGGCTATGACGCTGAGTTAAGAACTAAAAAAGGGCCTTTTTCTCTTGCTTTCCTCTGGCAACCTATTAAATTGTTACAATATAATAAGGAATGCGTTTGCTCAACGGTCACAGCACTGGTTTGTGGCTGTTGCGTTGGCGATTGTGGGTTCGATCTCCGCACATGACAAACATATGTATTGGCCATACAGATATTTGCCGTGGCCTCAGTGTTGTGCAGTCCATGTGGGTCTCCCCACTGTACCTCGGAGAGCACGTTAAGCCGTCGGTCTCGGTTGTTATCATGGAAACCTGATAGCGATGGTTACTCATAGTAGGGAATATATCCACCAACCCGCATTGGAGCAGCGTGGTGGATTAAGCTCTGATCCTTCTCCTAAATGGGGAATGAGGCCATTGCCCAGCAGTGGGATATTACAGGCTGAAACGTAATATTATAAAAAGTATAGAATCGAAAAAATACTATTCAAACACAACCTTAATCGTGAAACTCCTTTTTAATCTGTCAGTATTAAGAACAGAGAGAAGATTACTGTACATTCTTTTAAATTGACTCAGATATCTACTCAGCCATTGTCAATCAGTGCAGAAAAGAAAAAAAGATTTAATGGATTTGATGCAGTTAGTTGATATATTAATGTGTATTATTGATACCCAATTCTATAGTGAATAAGTTGATATGTCATCGGTGAACATGTTGATAAGTCAATTATAATGAATAATAAGATAATTAGAAATAAATGCATAGCCATATTTGAAAAACCATCTAAAATTACTCTTAAATCAATTTAGACATTTCAAATAAACTAAAAAACTGATTTTTAGGAATTAAATTAAACAGTGTTTTCACAGCTTTGAGCACCAATGTATGGGGAATAAGTTGATAAGTCTCCGGAACGTATGTTGATAAGTCTAATACCTTACAAACTAAGCAGATTTTACAAGAATATGTAAAATAATTCGATAGATCTCATAAAATTATCCATAAATCAAGCTATAAAGATGACTTCAAGATGAAAATAGAGTTTGGAGAAAATGTCAAACTTTAAAATCGCTCCCCTGTAAAATTGCCATTTTGGACTTATCAAGTTCTTCACGCCTGGTACGGATATAATGTTAGAACTTCTAGGAACAGAGTAGCGTAAACAGCACCCAACGCATGTCATAACATACCTGTCATATTACATCTGTCCTATGAGGTGTACTGGTTGTTCTTTTGTATATGTTGTAAAACAGTAAAAGGTGAATACCTATGTCAAGGTTATATATGCTATTATATTATGCTTTATATAATAGTATATATAACCTTGATCTAGATAAACATTTTTTTTAACTTAAACACGACTCTAGTACATAATGCGGGCTTTACACGCTACGATAAATTGTAACAATTTATCGTAACGATCCAGATTGTTACAATTTATCGTTGCGTGTAGACGTGAGATTGTAACGATTTATTGGGATTGGAGTTGAAGTGACTCTTTCGATTTGTTGGAGCGATAAATTGTTCAATAAATTGTTACAATTTATCGTAGCGTGTAAAGCCCCCATAACGCTTTTAAAAAATTGGTATATTATATTCGTCAGTAAACAAAATATTTATTCAAAACTGTGTCATAAAATAGTACAGACGTAGCAGCATAGATAGGTAGTACCTACGTACGTAGCCCTTTTGTGGAGTTATAATTATAACAATTAAATATCAAACAAAATTACCTCATAAGATATTTCTACTATGAAAAAAGTAGTGATACTAGCAGCTGTAGCGGTTTCAATGCCGTACATAACAAAAACACTACAGACACATGCAACGGAATCTGTAACACGCGACACATAAACACACAATGAAGCAAAAAGTCAAATATGCGTCTAGTATCTGTACTAGTGAGAATGTTACTGTCTTCAGAGATCCGTATTCTTGCACTGTATAATAATTATATTTAGTTCAATAGCATTTTTATGCAAAATTATTGATCGAATCTATTAAAAATTATAAAGTTGACGAATCCGTTGTTTTGAATCCTCTGCTATAAAGGGCCCCGTAGACGATCAAATATTTGATCAAACTTCATATTAAATTTCTGTTTGACAAACATGTTTGTCAAATTATTTGATCGTGTGCGGGGCTGCGGGTTTTTTTAATATGTTTGTTATATGAAACATGAAGTTTGATCAAAGATGTTTGACAAACAAGTTTGATCGTTTACGGGGCCCATAAGAAGTCATCATAAAACACACATAGATATCCATAATTTACGTTCTGTCGTAGCTCGTGGTTTCTTCTCAAATCGTACACACTTTAATTTAAATTTAATTAGTAATATTAAAAAGCCAAGCAATAGAAATAAAGACAACAATAATTTAAAAGAAAAATACATTGATAAAATAAATATAAATATAAATGTATACAACACACACACACATACACATACACATACACACACACACACACACACACACACACACACACACACACACACACACACACACGGTCGTCTGTTCCTAAAGTTGCAAAAGTAACTTGATGCTTGTGTTATAGGTAACAGCCGACTGGTATAGTTACATATTTTTTGTCGATAAACATACATATAAATACTAAATATACAAAATGTATATAAATAAATATATATTACACCCAGACTCGGGGTGGAAATCGAACCCACAACCCCCGGAGCAGAAAGCAGGGTCACTACAAACTGCGCCAACGGGCTAGTCAAAATTTATGACTTTAGTATCGTGTTAAGCACGCACCTATTTTTTTTAATATGTGTAATGTGTATAGTTTTTAATAAATGGGTCCTTGTCAAATTTTGCGCAGCTAAACTAGTCCCTGAGTCTTGTAATTTTTTAATTAGAATTATATACACATCATCGTATAAAAAATACATTAAAAACACAATACATCACCTTAATAAACACTGATTAATAAAATTAAGACTAAGTTTCGATATTTTTAGTTTTTTCTTCAAGTAACATTGTGGTTGTTTCTGGTAACAGAGCGGTATTCCTTACAAAATCTATATGTCCCAAGTAGGACACTGTTACAATAAGATTAAAATAACTTTATTTTTTACTATGCAACCCACCTTAATTAAATTATAATTAATGACAGATTATGTTTAGTATTACAAAATATACCTAAAAACCGGTAAGTATTACAATTCTGATTAATAATTATTTTCTAAAACTTGGTCCCGCGTATGGTTTGAAATGACTGGAATGTTATGTTACCAAGTAATTCACAACGTAAAATAGAGTTAGTGCTGCTTAGATTAAGTACTAGATTGGGCGAGAAGTCGGCATTCATTGTGGATGATCGGGAGATCGGGTGGAGGGGTACGGAAGGTTTTTGTCAACCGCGAGGCGTGGATTAGGCTGTGTGTTTTTATTGTGCATCCACTTTGTTACCTACTATTTACGTAAGTAGATAAACGTATTTTTTATTTATTTTCTGTTCAGTATGTTGTCAAAGTGGCAATTAATCTAAATATGAAAGAAAGATTGTTACTTTATTCAATACTTTATGATTTATGTCTTATAGTATGTAAAATTTACTACTCTGTTACTACGCAACTCTGTTACTACCGCGGGGTAACAAAGTAACAAAGTCGAATTATGACTATATCCTTGCAGTTAAATTTCATGCTTAAAACGTATTTTTTGAAGCGGGCCATGGCAAAGGTGCAGCAGATGGGATTGGCAGATTTTTGAAACGTACTGCTGATCAACTTGTTGTACTTGCTTTGAAAGCTGTTAGTAAAGTTAGATTACATCTGATAAACAATGAAGATATTGAGCAAAGTTCAAAGCAGATCCCGGAGCATATCCTACCATTATTAGGTTGGTTCCTAAAAAGTACTGAAAGACCATCAAGTTTTCACTGAGGAGATTGGAGTTCTCAAGTATAGAAATTTGAGTTGTTTTTGTCAGCGTGGCTTTTGCTCTTGCATGAATCCCAAGCGCTATATTCCATTCCAAAAAATACCGTGAAAAAATCAATTCCTTCCGCTTGCGACAAAAGTTATCTGTCTGATATAAGCAACCTTTACCAAAAGCGAGTAAAAGGGTTTTACAGTATAGTCTACAGTTCCTAGTTTACAGTACAGTTCCTCTAACATCATTAAAGAAAAATATTCTAACGCTTATTTGACAGAAGAACCCAGCACAACGAAGCAAAGTAACGATGCATTGATCAACAACGAAAATATTCACGATAATAAGATAAAAAAGTGTGTCTTGGTTAAAATATCCACCTCAAAACAAGACTACACATGTTTGGGTAAGGCTTTATCTGAAGTCGAAGATGATGGTGAAGTTAAAATTATGTTTTTAAGTCAATGGATCATGCAACCAAATTTAAATTAGTTGCGTCTGATTTATCCTCTGCCTTTTGATATTTAATTACTATTGTTCCAGAATCTAAAAAAGTATGTAAATTTACAAGAATATCCTACTATCAATTTGATACTGCTTTAGACATATTTGAGAAATAAGCGACTTTCACTTTTTAGTTACTTACATACTTTTTTAAGATTTTTTTTTTCATAAAGTTAAGTATAGATCAGTAACTACTTACCGGCAATAACGTTAATTGTTATTAATATTGAAGTTTGTGTTAATAATTATGATCTCAACACCAACAGAGTCTGATTTCGTCAAGTAAGATAAGAAAAACAACAACTGTGTTACTGAACTACAAGTCTGTTACTTTTCTGTCCCAAAGACTAAATGACTTAATTAAAAATTTTATAAAGAGAGTTGTTATAGTATGATAACGAAAATTCTTTTAACTTATTGTTAGATATTCTTACAGTCATATGTTGCAGCTAGCGGTTAATATATAAATAATTAAAGTATTTCGGGACAATTTAATGTTTGCAAACATTCAAAAAGTAACAGAGTTGTGTAGAATATAAGTTAATGATTGTTAAACTTTAAAAAAATGTTGTGATTCCAAATATAATTAAAAGATAAAAGACTGTAGTTAACATTCATGACAAAATAATTTCGACTGAATTGTTTAATTTCATAATAAAAGTTAATACGTTGTGATAACAGAGTGGTATTTTTTTACACCCTAACCCACAAAATCTGGAATAAATCATTAATTATTAGTTAAACATCGCGGCCGACAGTAACAGACCAGATTCAGTTGTTTTTATAGGCATTGACAAAAAGAAAACTCAAGTTTAAGTATTTTTATTTTTTTATAAGTTTATCATTTTTAGTCACGATTAGCTGCGCTAAATTTGACAATGACCCAAATATTAACTGTCTGTGATTTTAAATAAATGTATCTCAAATATTCACAATGTGACATTCATTAATTAATATAATATTCGAAAAATTAACACCACAATAACGTAACAAGTTCCAACTTGTTTTTCATCTTAAACTATTATGACATAGCATCATAGTAAACAATAAATAACGTTAATAAATCATTTCATTTTTCAAATTAATTTGACTTTTTGTGAATGTGTTTTGTTCTAAAAGTTAGGCAACTTTGCTAGTTTTGGTTAAATCGATAGCCATCTAGTGCAGTGGCAGGGAGCCAGGTTTAAACACTGAAGATCGGGATTTCCGGATAGACAGACAAATATTGCCAATACCGATTATTTCAGTCTGAGTATCATTTGATATTTTAAACAGTTTTGCCCCCAACGACCTATTATACTAACTGTTTTAATATATCATAGTTTGCCCCACGGTTTATCCGCGTTAGTTTAAGAAAAAATATATATACCTATATAATATTATTATATAGCCTATAGACTTATTTGGTAAATGGACTATACAACAAAAAATATTTTTTTAATTCGAACCAGTAGTGAAACTAACAAACTCTTCAGCCTTTACATACCTACTGTTTCATGTAGGAAATTTTTGAACTTTTGTGCAACTGGTAATAACAAGTTAAATCGAGTTTTTTTTTTAATATCTTGAGTCTAGAATATAATTATTTTAATTGTCGTATGCTCTCCATATATCAAACCACTATATACTTTAAAAAAATATTGACATTATATTGCTTACAAATTTCATTCTTTTAAATATTACTACCAATATATAAAAGTTATTTATAGCTAAAACATGTGATCGATATCGAAAATGTCGTTCAATTGTGATTATCTCAAGAAAAAAAAATTTCGATTTAAATCTCCAAAGAGAACTTTAGAACATAACGGTACCTATACACTCTTCAAACTGTCACTCAAAGACAATGGAACCATAGTCAAATTAAATTCAAATCACGCACGTTCGATCAACAAGAACTGTAACTGGAGTCTTCCGTAGTCCAGCAAATTGTTTGCGACTCTATGTTTGTATTGTGGACGGAGCTCGGGAACAAAAATCACGACACAGTATACGATACGGCAGATATCGAATCAGATTCGAAGCACGCACGCTGAATCAACAGGACCGATGCAACTGCATCCAGAGTTCTACACGGCAAATTGTGTCCCACAACGTGTTTGAGCTGACCGTTATGTAACAGTTTTTTTTTTGTTGACACATGAATGTTGTTGGAAAACCATTATACTGTGTTGAGAGTAAAAAGTTCATTTAAAAAATGTTATCGATAATTTTTCTCTCCAGGATTCAGATCATCATAAATTGAAGACGTTGGTTAATTGACAGTGCTTAAAATTCTGAAATGAAAGTTGCTTTCTATATCTATAGTTATCATAATAGTATGTTCCATAGTTGAATTTGAATGACTTTTGCCATATTTTGAATATATTCTATAAATTATTAATTCATTTTTAAGTAAAAGAAAAAGCGGAAAAACTTTAAAAGCTTGTATAAGTATACAACCACCCATAAGCTATTCACATTTTAAATAATGTATAATTTGTTCTGTCCTATCCAGTTAATAACAGTTAATTAGACAATATTTTAAGGCATAATTACTTTGAAAGCCTGTCGAAGAACATTTGCACTAAAAAGTCGAATACTCTAAAGAGCGTTTACAAATAAAACTTTAGAAAGTATACCATAAACTAGACGACATTAAAACTTCCTAAGAATTTAAAATCAATTCTATATGTAAGTAAACTTCACCCATTGAAATAAGATCTCAACACTAGTCTGAATGGCAGTCGTTTATTTCGTTGTGACGTGAATAGCTCGCTTTAGTACGTTTTTATTTAATGCGTCGACGACTTTAAAAGAGTCGCAAACTTCTGTAGAAAGCCATTTATGTAGGGTTGGTGATAAAATTTAGCCTCTCTTTCACGCTTGTTGACTTCATAATGAGTGGGAAAGAGTAGGGGGAGAAATTGAATGGAATATACTGAAAACAGAAAAACGATTTAAATTGTGCTTCGTAAGTTAAGTTAATCATTAATCGAATTCAAAATAAGAACATATAGATTTAAGCAGTCAGTTAAAAGGTACCTACAGTTTACATACAATTTTATTGACGAATTAAAGTCATCAAGTGTCACTGTCTTTGTCAATTAGAATACTTCTGCATTGATTCATTGAAGTAATATGTTGATTACCTCAATACTTGCATATTTTATCATTTTTGACTACTAACAAATTAAACAATGGCTTTTCTGTTAGAAAGAATACGTTAATAGTGTCAAATGTAACGTAGTTAATAATTATGTATGTAGTTGTATGTAATGTAACAAAACTCAAAGTAATCCAAATGCTTTGTTTCTGCTTGATTCCATTTCCGTAGTGGCTAAAGCAATATTTGGTATGAAGTTGTTTGTCAATTATTTTGAACTATTTTAACGAAAAATTAAATTTGTTATGTAAGATATCTGAATACATCATCGTGGGTTCGATATGGCAGATGGCTTAAAACGCTTAAAAACACAAGCAAAGTACTTTTTATAAGATTTTGCAAATTGCGATCACATAGTACATAGTTTCTAGGAGAAAAACAATATCCTTTATCACTGGTTATTTTAAGATCATAGAGTAAAAGTTAGATAATGTCAGGTTATAACTTAACTAATATTACAATCTACACTAATATTATAAAGAGGAAAGATTTGATTGTTTGTTTGTTTGCATTGAATAGGGTCCGAAACTACAGAACCGATTTGAAAAATTCTTTCACTATTGGGAAGCTACACTATCCGCGGCTGACATAGGCTATATTGCATTCGCACAAAAAATTAGGGAAAAAATTATTGTGAAATGTTTTTTAAATACCCGTGCGAAGCCGGGGCGGAACGCTAGTATGTAATATTTAACTAATTAAGGTTCTTTGTAAATCAAGTTATTATTATAAAATAATATTCATTCGTTACTTGCTATTCAATATTTACTGCAGCAGATTTCTAATAATATTATAATAAACGTGAAAGTTTGTTTGTTAAGCTTTCACGTCTTAAGATCTCAACCTATACTTGTCAAGTGAGGCAAAGATGAATTATATTTGCTTTCTCAATTATCGTATAATTTTGCCTATTATAAGAGACATGTGAACAAAAGTTTTATAACTACTGTACTGTACTTTTATAACTGAGGTAGGGCACAGCAGGAAAATTCCTGCTCAAAATATGGAGCAGCCCGACTGGGGTAGTACTTCGACCTTACAGAAGACCACAGCTAAATAATACTGTTTTCAAAAAGTATTGTGTTCCTGTTGGTGAGTAAGGTGACCAGAGCTCCTGGGGGGGGGGATTGGGGATAGGGTCGGCAACGCGCTTGCGATGCTTCTGGTGTTGCAGGCGTCTATAGGCTACGGTCTTACCATCAGGTGACCCTTACGCTTGTTTGCCAACCTAGTTACATAAAAAGAAAAAAAAAAAAAACTAGGTCGGCAAACAAGCGTTAGGCTCACTTGATAGTAAGCAATTACCGTAGCTTATAGACGCCGGCAGCGCGTTGTCGACCATAGCCCCATCCCCGCTGGAGCTCAGGTCACCTTACTCACCAACAGGAACACAACATTCTTTGAAAGCAGTATTATTTAGCTGTGATCTTCTGTAAGGTCGAGGTACTACCCCAGTCGGGCTTATTATATTTAGAATAGTTCGTCAGAATCGAAAAATTATTCATGCTACATATAGCATTTCTGTGAGTATTTATATAATAAATATATAATTAGGGTAGGGCATAGCTGGAAATATCTTGCTCAAATCTGGAGCACCCTACTAGGGAAGGACCTTAACCTAAAAAAAAATCACAGCAAAATAATGTTCGCTCTTAAATAGCAATTGTGTTCCTATGGTGAGGCAGCTAGAGCATCTAGGGATGCGCTACTACGACACTAACTAAATTAGGTACTTTAGGCTATAATTCATAGTTACCTAATTTTAGCCTTCCACCACTACCACTACAGCCTATCACAGTCCACTGTTGGACATAGGCCTCCACAAGTTCGCGCCCGACATTATGACGCGAACTCATGTGTTTTGCCCATAGTCACCACGCTGGGCAGGCGGGTTGGTGACCGCAGGGCTGGCTTTGTCGCGCCGACGGCCGAAGACGCTGCTGCCCGTCTTTGGCCTGTGTATTTCAAAGCCAGCATGGATGGTTATCCCGCCATCCGTCGGCTTTTTAAGTTCCAAGGTGGTAGTGGAACTGTGTTATCCCTTAGTCGCCTCTTACGACACCCACGGGAAGAGAGGGGGTGGCTACATTCTTTAGTGCCGTAACCACACAGCACAATTTTAGCCTTACCTTACCCTAATTAAATGTTCAAACATTACGATTGAAGTGTGCTTCCTCGAATAAAAATATATTTTTTTATTTCAATTTTGATTTGAATAATAATATTAATATATAAGCCAATTAGTTGCGTAATTAATTAAAGCTATCTCTCAATACGTATCAACGGTTCCGTAATCTTCAAAGCGACCGAAGTGTCAAGATATGCTAGTTAAAAAAATCTGTTCCAATTACGTCCGTGAGATGTGATTTGATAAAATACGGACGATTATTACGCTTCGTAATGCTTTATATTGTTTCTTTTCGATAGAGAACGAAGATATGAACGAATAAGGAAATTTATAAGATTTGAAAAAGATTGTTTTATCTGACATGTAATTTAAAGTGAAACTGGTAGTAGCTATGTTTTTTTTTTAATTTTATTAAAATAATAAATTAAAAATGTTTTAACGAACTTCAAACAAGGGAGGTTCTCAAATAGATTGGTTTTGATTGTGGTAATTCATAACTTTTTACTGGGTTTACCGATTTTGATGATTTTTTGTTTTCAACCGGAAGTTAGTGCTTGTCATGTGGTTCTATTGAAATTAGAATCTGTTTTTCAGTTATCTTAAAGTGTATTCACTTGCCTACTTTTTCGTCTACCTACGTATGTTGTATTACTGGTCGATGTAATTGAAGTCAATTTTTTATAGTTTGCGTGCAAAAACTATTATGTTTGACAACGTTGTGTGAAATAAGCTACGATCCTTCTCCTTCTTGGAGAAAAAGGCCTGTAACGCTATGCTTTTATGCCAAAATTTTAAGATAATACGAAGTAAAATTTTGCGCCCCATTCCACAATCCTTAGTTAGTCCTCTGCCCAAAAGTTGCCTGGAAGAGATCGCTGTATTAGCGATAAGGCCGCCTGTAGCAAATGATGCAACTTTTTACATATTATTTGTCATACTGTCAAAAACCTTGTATTGGTGTGCGAAAGTGTAAATAAATAAATAAATAAAAGTAACGCGGTGAAAATTATGCAAAATATGGAATATAAAAACACAATCAAGTTTCCTCTTCCATAACATTGTTAGGTATGCATTCATAATAATATAACGATGAAGAAATATCACGATTATTTTAAAGTTTGTTATCACGATGAAAGTTGCGTAGCAAAAAAAACTTATAAAAAGCGACCAACCATCCGTTCGGAAACCGCACGTAAAAAGTGTTATGGTATGTTTTTATAGATGTTACTGACCGCTCCGATGCGTTGCGTACAAGAAAAAACTTATAATTTACGATTGCTAAATCGCTACCAAATTCCAGGTACTTGTTTTTAGTTTACTTATTACTTGTTAAGCTTGTATTTACCTAATATTTTATCGCTTGTAAAGTTGAAACTATAATTAATTTAACATAACCGTATTATCAATTTTATTGGCAAAGCACGATATTATATTCTGCTCAAAATCTGGGAACCTCAATCTTACAGAAGGTCGCAACTAAATAGTACTGCTAGAAGTAGTTATGTGTTCCAGAGCTACTGGGGAGGGTTTTGGAGTAGATTCGTCAGTGCGTTTGCGATGCATCTGGTGTTGCAGACGTCTGTAGGCTACGGTAAGTGCTTACCGTCAGGTGAGCCGTACGCTTGTTTGCCGATTAAGTCCTATAAAAAAAGATTTGTAGTGTTAGTTTGTTTGCTGGAGTTCCTAAAGTTGGGTACTACTGTTTGTATTTTATTAACGCTATTTCCATTACATAAGTTCCTACTTGAGAAAGCTTATAGGCGCGACTGTCATACGCTACACATAAGTAGTCTAGTCGATCCGTTAATGGCAATGCAGATAAAACTACACGCGCCAAGGATAAGTAATAAATAAATCTAATATCTCTCATTGTCAATACATTAAATAAAAATAAATAATGTTAAATGAGTAATATTTAACATTTTTAGAATACACCTACCACATATAATAGAATCAACAATAGATTATTTTATGTGCAACTTTGGAATTCAAAATATTACACTATATTTGACAAGTCACATAAGTCAAAGGAGCAATTAAAAAATTAGGAACTTCTAACAAAAACGTTTCGTAACAAAATAGCTATGTACAATGTACCTATATATGTAACCTCTGTACACAGACATTTTTAAAGAGAAAGCCGCGTGTCAACAAAAAAAAGTCCCACAAAAGCTATCGTTGAGAGACACTTTAATCTTAACACGGCCAGCTAACACTGCTCCCATATATTACATGAAAGAAAACAAGCAAATAGATCTAAGATAACCGATTTTAAGCGTTGTAAATCAGTTTGTTACAATTAAACGTTTGCTAGGAATTAGGGCTTGTCTATAATGAAGTTAAGACACTAAGACTTTGCGTTCTATTTAATTACAAGCAAGTTTTGAAGTGAAAACTACAGCTTTAATTGTAAGGGTAAACCTATAATGTTGTTAAGATATCACTCACTCACACACTTCACCCTATCACAGTCCACTGCTGGACATAGGATGATGACCACAGGACTGACTTTGTCGCATCGAAGACGCTGCTACCCGCCTTCGGCCTGTGTATTTGAAAGGTAGCAGTTGGGTGGTTATCCCGCCATCGTTCAGTTTTTTAAGTTCCAAGGTGGTAGTGGAACTGTGTTATCTCTTAGTCGCCTCTTAAGACACCCACGAGAAGAGAGGGGGTAGTTATATTAACTACTTATAATTGCGAAGGAAATGTTAAATCAATTGTCGAAGACATGACATGACATGACTTGTGTTTGTATACAGAACATTTAGGTGTCTGACGTTTGTGATTGAATTGCCTCCTTGAAATTGAAATAAGAAAGTATCCAAATTTCAATAGGGAAGACGGATTTAAAATACCGAGTATGTGGAGTCCAGTGCTTAGTATATGTGACGGTGCGTCACGGTATCAGTGTTCAAAGCCTAAAAAAGATACTGTTAGTATAGTGTGTCGTGATCAACAAGTGCGTCCGTGTGCCGAAGCGAGTCCTCAGAAACGAAGAAGAAAGAAGGTAGACAGATTTTTCTGATCTATCGCCTTCTCAAGTACCGCACGTTCAGTCTTCCCGTGATCATGGTGATTGTAACCGAAATATAGGGACCTCAAAAAACAATAAACGCGGGAAGCACCCGAGAAAATAAATAACTTTAATATGATTAGTGATCGCGTTAGTTTAAAACAATATACCTACTTATTTTATATATAAATATTTTAAAACCACGCAAACTGTAGAATTTTAAGCATTCTTAAGGAATTTGATAATAATTTACTTGTACATATATTCAGTAAAAAAAAATCAATAACAATACGTTATACATTAATTGTTACACAAAATTCAAAGGACGAAAATGTCTTACAATCCATTTAATCGTTGTGAACGCGAGCTAATAAAAGTGATCCCACTTTACTGCTTGTATTGTATCGTAATTGGAATGTCAGTGAATGATCGATATTTATCTGAATCGATTCGAGAAAGAAACTCGTTTTACAAATCGGATTATGTAAAGAGCAATTTCATTACGATTTGAAACGATCATCGAGTTTGAAGATTATGAGGAGTATTTTTTATTTATCGGTGGCTTTATTTTGATTGTCATTTGATTTGGAGTTCTGTTATATTTGTTTTGATTTTCGCCTTTACTTTTTACCTTTGAAACCTTACCTTATACCTTACCATATTACCTTTGAAGGTATAGCTACGTATAATAGCTCATCTTAATTCCTTCAATGGACAGGACTATTTATTTTACGTATTTGTATAAATGTCCTGTTTGTAATGTTTGGGTGTATCTTCTTAAGGATTTCGGACACCCCATCGTGTCTTATAGAGCTCGTAAAGCTATCGGTTTTGCTCGTTATCGTAAACATTCAAAGTCGTTACTCTTTTTAGAGAAGTTAAAACCTTATAGATTCCGCGAGTCATATCGAAATGTATCTGTGGAAAAGTTAAAGGTAAAAGTAACATTTTGTTGAGATCAATACTGAATTGAATTGAATAAAAATGAATATAGGTACCCGAAACTCAAAATCTATAAATGGCCATATAAATAAACTTGTCAATAATATATTAAATTTTTTAAAGGTATTAATGTTGAGTTTCATCCTTATTTTCACCAGTACCTAGACTTCCATTTAGCGGAATCTTCACGTTTACATAAAACAGCATTTTAGCCATTTTAGGATGACAATTAAAAAGTGGATAGTACTTGCCTGAGTAAAATTATTTTATGATTTCTAGTTTGCTTTTTTTTTCTATAAGTCTCCTCAATATCCATATATTTCACAGAAATTAAGAGTACATACTTTTTAGATTTAAATAAAAAATAGAATACTTACAATAACCGCCATGTTTAAAGCGTTACTATGACTCGGAACTCTTATTTTTTCTAAAGTTATAATTTTGTGTTGGTAATGTTTGTGATCTTCCAAATAATTAAATTCTTTCTTTCTTTTTTATTTTGCAGTTGTGTAATATACTATCTAAGCTACTATCAGTATGTCACATAATATATCGCCGTCTTTGTATTTCTTACATTTAACAATGTAACAAACGCGACGTATCGTTTCATAGCCGTCGTTTGCTCGACAATCAATCAAATTGTCACTGTTCCAATAAATGGGTTCGTTTATAAGTCGTCATTTATGCAAACATATAAATTATAAGCGAAGAATTTTATGTGTAAACAAACATGGCAACTCGTGATTAGTTAAAGAGATTGAAATGACGTAGAAAGCCAAAAATGTAAAAAGTTTAGATTTACCTGACTTCAATGTCACTATTAAAATACTTTTTAAAGGAATGAAAATATTGTAATATCAGGTCAGTTATATCATTTTTCTTAACATGTCATAATTATGTATAGCTTTAAACTTTTTTTATTCTAAATGGATTTTGACGGACTTTGTTCCCCAGTTAAAAAATATATGTTTTTATTTCAATGTCTTAGTGAATCAGACTCGCAATGGAACCTAATAGATGATGCTTTAATTTATTTTAAGATTGATTTTTGTGCAAGACAAAGTCTAGTCTTAAATGGCTCGTTAGCGCAATTAGCAACGAGCCTACTTTTTTTTGGATTGTAGATTCGATTCTTGCTTCGAATCTGTGAATAATATTTACAAACAGATTATGCACATACATTAGTGTTTATTTAATATACACCCTAATAAACATAATAATAATTAAAAACATACATAAAAATATATAACTTTTGGCTATTGCTGTCAGTCAGTAAGTTACCTTAGTTAGTTATCTTAGCAACAGAAACGTGTGTGTATGTATTACACATTAAAAATATAATTCTTTTTAAAGCTATACCCGCATATAATCTATTTGTCTGAACAATTAAGTAATGTTTGAAAGTTAAATGCTGGATCATGTTGTCTCATTGGGACAGGGCGTGAAAGATCAATGTTAATTGAACTATGGATTAATTAATACATTAAGTTTGAGCCCTTTGTTTTGTTCAATGATTTTGATATCCTTGCTCGAATGATTGAAAATGTCTTTTTTAATCAATTACATTTTGTAAATGATGTTAGATAATAACTTATCTAATTTAAATTTAAATTAATATTTTAATGCCAGACAGTCAGTTTTGCCTATTGCAGTCCACTGCTGCACATAGGCCTCCTCAAGTTCGCGCCAGACATCCCGATTTTCGGCAATCTTCAACCAGCATACACCGGTAATCTTACGCAGATTGTCGGTACAGGGGATCGAGGCACGTCTCACACTGCGTTTGCCAACACGCGGTCATCACTCCAGGACACGTCTGTTCCAACGGGCATTGGTCCTGTGACACAGGATACCACCCCACTGTCACTTCAATTTGCTAATTCTGTGGGCTTCGTCGATTATTTTCGTTCTCTCTGGGATAGTCTCATTTCTTTCTTTGAGAGAACCCCAAGCATAGCCCGTTCGATTGCACGGTGAGCTACTTTAAATTTATTGACCAGTCCCTACGTCAGTGATTACGTCTCACCTCCGTATGTTAAGACATTTAAATATTTTAGTAAGTAATTAAATTAAATTTTTAGTTATTATTTCAAATTTGACTATATATAATAATCGTGCTTTTAATCATATACAATTACCCCAAAAATAACTGCTTGGTTTATTTACCATTCAAAATTCAAATTCAAATAAGTTTTTATAGTCTAAACTTTTGTTGTATTCAAAAATTGTTTGAAAACACACGATTCCGTAACGCATTTGAAATCATAATGAAATGAAGCCAGTGATGCGAGTAATGGGTTTCCGTGCGCACGCGCCAGTCTCACATCAAACGTTGCCGCTTTGTAGCATAGACTAAGGAAAGAAAGAAAGAAAGAAAGAAAACTTTTTTATTGGCCTATTTACCTCTTTACAAATGTTGTAATAACACATACATTGTAATTATAACAATTAACAATACGATATAATCAAAAATAAAAAAAAAAACAAAAAAATAATAATAAAAATAACAATAAAAGGAATATAAGGAAATAGATATGACATAAAAGGATTAATTAGCAGTTTTGATAATGGCAGTTGCTAAAATATCTAATATCTATATACTTTATTGCATGTAAAAATATTGTTACAGAAACATTTTTTATAATATAAGGTTAATCCTATGCCGTTTTACGAATATAAAACTGCTCTTTCATGTGCTACGTCTGTTCTTAGATTATTCTATGTTTATGACCACCAAGATCGTGAAGTACGTGACGGATGTGTACCCGCTCATTGAAACGTTGCTTGCTTAACTATGAATAGTTAAACTATTTGTGCACATAATAAAAAGAAATATTAAATTTGAAACTAATTAATAGCTCATAAGATCGATTACTTTTAAAAATTAAATTATCAGTAAATATATTTTGATGTATGTTATTGCGTACAAGGTTCTCACTATTGGACTACTATTGGGCTAATCGCTAAAGTTTTACATCATAGGAATACATCTATAACACTAGAATTCACTTACAAAATCAATTCTATAATCAAGGAATGTTTGAATAGGATAACAATACAAATAAACGTCCCAAAATTACATCTTAACGTATGTTTAATGTATTAATGAGTTAGGGACGGTGTTGAATTATACGATAACTTTGGTTATAATTGCCGTTCGAATTATCTTCAATGTTATTGGAATAGTTTCATTGTCCTATTATAGATTACGTTGATAGGGATTAGATGTTTGTGTTTCATACTATTGGTCTCTTGTGGTTTTAGCCGCAAAATTATAAACGGTTTACCAATTTATATTATAAGGGTGATGTTATGGAAGATGTAGTTTTCTATTGATGTAATTAGTATTGAAATTGGATAATTCTGTTCTGATTTAATTTGTTAACAACGAGCAGCTATTTTCGTTTTTGTTTTTTCGAGTTCTTAATTTTATTACTGTTTACAAATTTAAGTAGAAATTTAGTGATGTTTAACACTTCAAAGTGATATAAGCAATGACATTAGAAAATGTTATGAATTTGTTTATTGCTATATCACGATCGATCACGATACAGCCTGTAATATCCCACTGTTGGGCATAGGCCTCTTCTCCATGTAGGAGAAGGATCGGAGCTTAATCCACCACGCTGCTCCAATGCGGGTTGGCGGATATATTACCTACTATGAGTAACGATCGCTATCAGGTGTAGATGATAACAACCGGGACCGACAGCTTAACGTGCTCTCCGAGGCACGGTGGGGAGACCCACAAGGACTGCACAAACACCCAGACCACGGCAAACATCTGTATGGCCAATACAAATGTTGTCGTGTGCGGGAATCGAACCCGCAACCGCCCGCGCAACAGCCAATCGCAATCCAGTACTGTAACCGCTGCGCCAACGCGGCGTCTATTGCTATATACTTGCGCTGAACATTGTATAAAAGTATTGTAAGAAATTCTGCATATTTCGGTAGAAGTCTTTAAAAAAATGTAAATATTTTGCTGTGAATTTACTTTAAAAAAGACAAAATTGTTCAAGTCAAATTAATACCATCTAGAAAATTTAATCGATATATTGATGAAATGCAAAAAAGTGTTGATGAAATAACTACAGAAATAAAGCTCCTTGAACTAGGATATAGGTATCTGTCTAAATATGAATTGTGAAACATTATACTGATACGATGTCCTTCGTGTGAGAGTACATTCGCGTTCTGTCATATCTTCTATATAAATCAATTGCTGTTCGTTAGTCTCGCTAAAACTCGAGAATGGCTGGGCCAATTTGGCTAATTTTGATCTTGAAATGTTTGTGGAAGTTCAATGAAGGTTTAAACGGTGAGAAACATAAATAATACGAGTATGTAACGTAAAATACTAAAAACAACGATTTAATTTTCCAATACAAAATGTTCCTAGCGGGGAAATTTAATGTCTTTAACTGTTAAAAACGTTGTCAATTGGTAGTCAAATATTTATAGGTGCGTTCAAAAAGTGTTTTGTGTATATTTTTCACAAATATACGTAGGTGATACGAAGTTCACCGGGCCATCTAGTTTTTTATAAATTTCTAATATTAATAATATATTTCAAAAGAACAATAACCATAATTAAATTTCGAAATATCCTTTTAAGGCTATACCCACCCACAGTGAACAATACATTTTAAAATGGGCGTAGCATCAAATAATTGACCATGTATACCGGGTTACCACATTTGTTTCTTTTTTACCATCATTTTTTTTTGCCATTCGGCATCTTTGAGCGAAGACTGCTTTATGGCAAAAAGATCGCTTCGTTCCGTACTGATAGCTTTTGGGCGTTGAAGTGCCGATTATGAAGCGTAGCCAATTATTTGAAAATTAATGGACTACCGCAGGCCTTGAAGGAAGATTCGAGATGGGCTTTGTACTAACGTACTTAGTTGCTTACAAACTGAAAGAAGTAAAAAATTTAGTCCTTGGTTTTATTCTTACTTCTCAAGTATGTTTTTACCGACTGTGAAAAGTGAGTAGGTGCCCAGTAACCAAGGGTTTTTTTGGTTATATCTTACCAAAACAAAACTAAATTATATTACAAAAAAGATAAAAATAAAGTTTTAAGTACAATAAAAATACAGTATACATCACTAATCTTATTTATTACAGGAACGATATCTAAAAGGAATAACGATGCTTCGGTCTTCAGAAATAATAGGACGATTCTAAAGACGAATGCTTCGAACCTTATCTCGTTCGTATCATCTGAAAGAATAAAATATTGATGTAGTTTAAAATAGTGGTTTGAAGATCGAACCGTATTTTAAATGGTAGTATTTATAATTGGGTAGTAAGAAATTTAGAGTATTAAATGAAACATCACATTTTTTTATTTTTTTATTTAGGAAGCAAACAATGTAAACACAACATACAATTAAATTTCTTACAAAACACATTTATCAATAACGTTTCCACTAACAATAATAAACAGACATGTCATTTGAAAAGTCAAAATGTTAAATTAAGTAACAGAATAAAAATGGAATTAATTATCAAAACAATTAGGTAAATAAAAAAAATATGTGATTTAAAAAAAATACGAATTAAAAATATAACAATACACTTCTTTTAACGATGTTTTGTGTATTATTTTTATTCGTATGGGATCTTCTGCTAATACATTATTTTTATATTAAATCATTGCAATTTTATGAAGTTCTTAACAACATTTACGTTTCGTAAGATTTTATGAAATTATTCCTATTAGGTATCATTTAAAATTTTAAAGCGCAAGATGCCTTTCTAATAATAATAAATAAATATCTCGTTAAACGCTATATTTTACGATAATCGTTATGTGCGGTTAATTAAGTATCGTTTAAAATTAACTACCATTTAATATACTTGCTTAAGTAGTTTAATGTGATTCTCACACATACAACAACGCAAAACATTTTACTATGCGGTGTTTATGTACTTCAACGTGATTGCGTATTTTGAAAATGTGTAAAATAAAAGATTTAATAAAAAAATATTAGAAAACTACTGAACCGATCAGAATAATGTTTTGGAGAAGGTTTTAGTATATGATATGTTGGTGATTACTTATCGTGTAAAAAATATGGACGGACAGAGGTCGATAATTATCATTCTTCTATACTAATATTATAAAGAGGTAAAGTTTTTAACTTTCTTTATTTGTAGCGGGTAATCTTCGCAAATACTGAGTGACTATTCAGGAGTGATATAGGCTATATTTTGTTGTTATTAAACAAAAAATTCAGTGAAAAGTAATTAGTAGGTATATGTAAATCAAGTCGGAGATGTGCGAGCGAGATGAAAACTTTACTATATATTTGCATCACAAAAATAATTAACGCCCTGAGTTAACGCCCAACGAAGTGGGCACGGGTCGGCTAGTTATAAATAAATATAGATTGTGATATCCTTGATTAAAAATACGAATAAAAAACCTCTACTCGTTAAAAGGAAAGTAAAAATAATTACAATGATAACTCATATCGTGAGTCACGCGTTACCGTGCACTAAATATGGATGAGAGAATTAAAATAATACAAGCGGTATCCGAGGTGAGATATGGGTTAGCTTTATTTGAATAAAACAGTCTTCGACCTTCCGTCCGTAAGTTTATTAGCATATGACACGGCCATGAATACGATTACTATTTGTCGGATGCATTAAAATTATATGTATAACATATATGTTCATTACTGGCTATCTTCGATTGTTTATTTGAAGCTTTGTCGTGTCTTCAGTCTAGACTTGCATGTGGGTAGAACAAATTTAATTGTGATCGAAAGTTCATTATTCAAATTTGCAAAACAAAAATGTCTATATATTTTTGTTTTGCAAATTTGAAATAGTTGAAAATAATTGTACGCATATTTGTAAAAGGCTGTATATATTACTTATTATCTTGAATAACATACAAGGTTATGGGCAGTACCTAAAAATGTCACAAAAAATAAATGATAGCACCCATAATCGTCACTGAAAACTGTCCTGTCCTAGGCTCTCTGAATTTAAAATTTAAATTTTAGACAAACGGCCTTAACGTTGAACAAGGCCCGCGCTTAAATCCTGCCAGCTTAAAAATATTTAAAGGATCTGAAACATTCTTAACAAACCACGATAAGCACAAACGACTATTATTAAAACAAGTATCTAGTCCAATGTGAAAAAATAGTCAAGGAAACTCTGAAACGATTAATACTTAACCAGATTAGTAGTGGAAAATCTAAACCTAATTTGAATCTTATAAAAAACAACGTGAATTCACACTCATCAACGAACAAAACGAACTTTCCACGGTCACAGCAGTGGTTTGTAGCTGTTGCGCTGGCGGTTGCGGGTTCGATCCCCGCACATGACAGCATTTGTGTTGGCCATAGAGATATTTGACGTGGCCGGGGTATTTGTGCAGTACTTGTGGGTCTACCCACCGTGCCTCGGAGAGCACGTTAAGCCGTTGGTCCCGGTTGTTATCATGTTTACACATGATAGCGATCGTCACTCATAGTAGGGAATGTATCCGCCAACCCGCATTGGAGCAGCGTGGTGGATTAAGCTCTGATCTTTCTCCTACATGGGGAAAGAGGCCTATACCCAGCAGTTAGATATTACAGGCTGAAGCGATATGTAATTATTATATTTAAGAACAAAAATAAGGCGGGACGAAGTTCGCCAGGTCAGCTAATTAATTTGTTTTGACATTCTTAATTCGACAAAGAATTAAACTAACTGTCAATACTTATCTAAACACGGACAGCGTTGATAAGACTCTTTAAATTTATACTAATTTTATTAGCTGAAAGTCGTTTGGGATAAATAGTCAAGTTACTTAAGTCGATGGTCCACATAGCAACTACGGCCATTCTTAACCGAACTATAGTCATTAATTCAAATTTTTTGTATCATAAAATATTTTCTGACTGCACAGCCACCATTCTTACCAAAAGTTGCAGGATTTAGATTTTAGACAAATGCATCAGACGCTGAACAGCCAACTATCGTCTAGATTTAAAAAAAAAAAACCCAATTTTAATTATCTGCACTTTACAATTGTACATATTATATACTTAAAAGCAAGATTCTAATAAATTTGAAATCCTACATATCAACTAAGTTCGTTTCGAACGGAACTAGAATTATCATTCATCAATTTTAAGAAAAAACCTTTCTTTGTAACTAGACGTTATAGTTTAAAAATTGACAACAATATTATTTTGTAAGATCTGCGATATTTTTTAACATTAATTAAAAGGAACCTTAAAGTAAACTGTAAGATTCTCGTTAAAACGTGCCGACATCTTTATTACTTACTTAAACGTCCATTTCGTAAATCAATACTTTATTTAATTGAAATCCAAGCGACGTCATGACTTTTATTACAAGTTAATTGTAATTTATTTCGTTTTAAAAGCCTAATTTTACGTATATTTCTGGTAAATTAAATTTTTATTATAATGATCACGAAGATTTAATTTGAGACAAAATTTGAGATATCAAAAATAATCATTAAAGTTAGTAATTAAATTAGTTATTTTATATGTTATACATCTTGTATCACGGTCGTCAGTTATTAATTTAAGATTTGAGTCAGTTTTTGGATATAAGCCGAACGGAAGAAATATTTTTTTTAATATAATTATATTTATATAGGTCGGCAAACAAGCGTACGGCTTGCCTGATGGTAAGCGATTACCGTAGCTTATAGACGTCTGCAACACCAGAAGCATCGCAAGCACGTTGCCGACTCTATCTCTATTCCCCAGGAACTCTTGTCACCTTATTCACTAACAGGTACACAACACTGCTTCAAAAAAGTATTATATAGCTGTGATCTTCTATAGGAGTACCTCGACCTACATGGGGTAGTAATCCCAGTCAGGCTGCTCCATATTTTGAGTAGGAAATTTGTTGCTGTCCTCAGTTAACTGAGGTAGACAAGAGCAGGAATATTTACACCTTTTAATAAATAAATACAAATTTAAAAAAAATATTAGAAGTATCAACACAATCATTACAAGCAGACTTTGTACGGGATCAGAACCAACGACATTCGAGCAAAAGTAGGATGAGTGCCAGTTGAGCCATCAGGCCAATATGCGCTACATTTAGTTAAATAGTTAGAAAGGTATATCTAATTCAGATTTATTTCATTTACTCTAAATGTTGTGTTGAATGATAATGTCAAAAGTTTACGACATGACATGACATGATACTCGTAACAAGCTTTGTAATAATGCTGTGAATAAATCTAATTTTGTTAAATCAGAAATTTCAAACTCAAATTATTTAAATACATTTTATCGAGTAAACATTTTGTCCATTTTGTTGTTTTCTATGTTAAATTATATTTCTTTTAATTTATTAATTGTACCAGGTCCTATATTTTAACCGACTTGAAAAAGGAGGAGGTTCTCATCCTACTGTATTTTTTATGTGGTTACCGTGTGAACTTTGTACTTAATGGACCGATTTCAATGATTTTTTTCTTTTATAGAAAGGTGGTGCTTGTGATGTGGTCCAATTTAAATTAATTCGAGATCACACTAGTAGAGGAAAGTGACCAAATATGGAATACCATTTTGATTTTTAGGCAATATTTGCACAAATTCTATTAAAACAAAACTTTTTGTAGCAATTATTAATAATCATTTATCTGTAATTAAGTTTGTAACAATTTTAGGTTATATTAATTAGTTGGAATTGAGAAAAAAATCAAAAACTAAATAACAATAAAGGTACCTATATATGGAATAGGTACCCCAAATATGGAATACTAAAAACACTATCAAAAATTAACCTTGTCTTGTTAGAGACTCTTTGGAAACTTTCGTATAATATAGAAAAGAACACAAATTATTTATAAAATAGCAAATCCAGGTTATAAATTCTGGCCCAGCGCAATCATTATGTGCCCAGAGCCCACACATGAGGCACTAGATCCATGTATCCCCATGAGTATCATGCGAAAACAGCATACCACAGAAAATACACTCCGAATCTTCAGAGTCTGGAGCTGTCTGTGCTATGAAAGCATCAGCATCACCTCCTCATCATCTGAATGTGACTTAGTCTTCTCTTTTGGTTTTTTCCCTTTTGATTTTTTCTCATTCTGTTTTTTATTCCTGTTTTTCTTCTTTTTCTTGCTTTTGTCTACAAGGTCATATCATAAATCATCAAGTCAGCTAATACATCATACTTCAGAGAACCAAATATGGAATAGTCCATAATTGGATACTGTGATCTGTCCATATTTGGATTTTCCAACGATTTCAAATTGACATTTATATTTTTAAATTTAGGAAAGTAATACAGTCTAATACCGCTAAAACATACAAAAGAACATCTAAACGGTCTCTAAAAGTTATAAAAACAATACTGTCTACACTTTCTGTACGAAAAATACTTATTCTTTACATACCTTAGAAAGTTATGCGGTAGTGATAAAACAAAAAACTGTCATAACGACGAAAAGGCTTGCTCGACTCGAGATGCTACAACTTGTACGCCTGAATAGGGGTAGAAAGATATAGGAAATCGCTGTTTACTGCGTGTGTGAGTTTGCATTTGGGAGATATGGGGGTATTCCATATTAGGGATACTATTCCATATTTGGTTACTTTCCTCTAGTTTTTGAGTTTTACTTGACTACATTTTCGTCGATCTACGTTGTTTATACCTCATAATTTTTACTGACCGATCACGATCACGATTCAGCCTGTAATATCCCACTGTTGGGCATAGGCCTCTTCCCCATATTGGAGAAGGATCGGAGCTTAATCCACCACGCTGCTCCAATGCGGGTTGGCGGATATATTCCCTACTATGAGTAACGATCGCTATCAGGTGTACATGATAACAACCGGGACCGACGGCTTAACGTGCTCTCCGAGGCACGGTGGGGAGACCCACAAGGACTGCACAAATACCCAGACCACGGCAAACATCTGTATACTATTTTACTGACCGGACCGATTAAATTTCAATATTCTTCTATATAAAAAGTGTTCTTCCTACGTATTAATTCGAAGGATTCGCTTCAGTGCAACAAAGAAGACTTTTAAATGTACGTACGTATGTTTGTTCTAAACATAATTATGATATGTAGTGGTAAAACTTCAAAGAAATAAATAATTATGATTTATTAGGAGTAAAAGATCTTAAAGACAAAAAAAAAACGCCCATGATATTTAGTTAGGGATCCCTAGTACATTTTTTTAACCTGATCAGTATCAAGCTAATTTTCCGTGAGTATCTTCATTTTGATGAGACGAACAAAAAGTTCCTCTTCGAAAACTCTCGATTGTGGTAGATAATAGAGTTAGCAGGAGGTAGAGCAGCAGTGAGCGTAGGACCGGGATAACGGACCACGCAATTTGGAGGACAATATTACCATCAAATTATATAAATATTAAGTAACTAAAAGGAAAAAAAATCAGCTGGTTAGTAATAATTTTTGATGACCTTACGAGGTCATCAACTTGATGACCTCGTAAGGTCATCAAAAATTGATTTTTTTTCTGATTTTTTTTTCTTTTAGTTACATATTATTCCTACCTAATTGTTTTCTAATGTTTACGCGAATTTTATTCATTGAAATTAAACAAATTTTACGGATTTTATCGCGGTTTATTAAGTTTTTTAAATTCCCGACGTTTCGGATACTTTACAGCAACCATGGTCACGGAAGGACTACTCCTCCTTAGCTTAATAAACCGCAATAAAATCCGTAAAAGTTGTTTAATTTTAAAAGGCCATGATGTTAATATAATTATTGGCGACGCGTTAGCGCAGCGGTTATAGCACTGGCTGTTGCGCTGGCGCTGACTGACAGACACTTGTAATGGCCATAATATGTAATGGTTTATCGTTGTCTGGTCGTTTGTGCTTGTGTGTTGTGTGTGTTTCCGGACCACCGGCACAGAAGAAAATCCTACTGGGGGCTGTTGAGTGTGAAGCCTGTATTTATTATTTATTTATTTATTGGTATGAGTATACATGACGCCGCGTTGGTGCAGCAGTCACAGCACTCGATTGCGAGTGGCTGTTGCGCGGGCGGTTGCGGGTTCGATCCCCGCACACGACAACATTTGTATAGGCCATACAGATGTTTGCCGTGGTCTGGGTGTTTGTGCAGTCCTTGTGGGTCTCCCCACCGTGCCTCGGAGAGCGCGTTAAGCCGTCGGTCTCGGTTGTTATCATGTACACCTGATAGCGATCGTTACTCATAGTAGGGAATATATCCGCCAACCCGCATTGGAGCAGCGTGGTGGAATAAGCTCCGATCCTTCTCCTACATGGGGAAGAGGCCTATGCCCAACAGTGGGATATTACAGGCTGAATCGTATCGTATACATAGAATCTTTCGAAAAATCCGCCAATAATTTATAAAGTCACCGAACTTTTAATTCAAAAACCGCCAAAGACGAAAACGAAAACAAAACACCAATTACTCGATCCTTAATCACGTCTCTTAAGTGAAGAGTTTGCTGGTAAAATAAATTACGCCGAATTTTTGGAAAGAGCCTTATTACACGCACATACACACACATACATACACACACATTACGAGTTTCTCGATCTCTTCGTCGACTATCGATCATTCGGCGAGAACATTTAAAGAAATTTAAGTACGCACAGAATGAAATGGTGTTTGTTAATTAAAAACGTCAATCAACAGTTCGGGGTCGATTTGAATGGCATAGACTAAAATTTATGGATGTGGCACATCTTGTGAGTGATGGACGTCGTCTAATGGACTGAAAATTGAGGAGATATATGCTTTTAAATTGTTGCTAGTGGTTTTTTTGAAGTTATACTTATTGTGGCGCGTTAGGTAAATATGATGAGAGTAAATTTTTACGATGCGCGCGCACACCGTTACGAAAAAAATATGACAGTTGATATCATGAAGTTAGCTAGTCAATGAATAAGAAGTTAGCAAATTGAAGTTAGCTAGCCAATGAAGTATAACTTCTTACGTGCGTACATATTTAAGTACATACACACTTTTTTATGGTATCTTTACTTCATATCAATTATTACGTAACTTGTATGTAGGTGAAGTTATTATAACTTTTAAATGATATAGGAATTTTATGTTGGTATAAATAGTAAGTATTAATTTTTTTATTAATTCCATAAAGTTTCACATACTATGGATCATTAAAAAAATAATATCAAAATACCCATTGAAGTATGTTTAACAATTTATTTAAAAAGCGTATTTAGTTACTTAAATACGAAACAATTAGAAAATTTAAACATTAATTATAAATAAAAGTATCTTTCAATGATATTTAATCTAAGGCTACATCAGTAAGCTACTGTTAATGATGAAAACAAATAAATCGTCAAATTAAATCTCCTTAAACTTAACGGTCGGTTGATATTTTAAGCACTTTGTGTTGTCGCTATTCGCGTTAATGAGACAACGGCTTTAATGGCCTCTTTCGGAATTATTGTTATTGTATCACCTTGTTCGAGAGGCAGACAGAGGCGCACACATAAGACAAGACAGTCGCATAATGTACATAAAACTACAGTAAGTATAATTGTGTCTTAAGTGGCGGAAAAGCACTCATGCATACTTAAGACAAGACGATCGCGTAATATATGAATAAGAAATTAATACAAAAATTTACCATCACAAGATCAACGTTTTGTAATGATTTTTAAGGTATAAAAAAATCAACACGCTATGGATTATAAACATATATGCAAGATTTACATATATAGAAAAATGAACACCTAGAATAGAACATCACAAAATATTATATCGACTGAGCTACCTATCTATGAAGCATAAAGTTATTAATTTAATCTATGTTAAAGAAAAATATTAACTGTATTAATAAAAATACTAAAATTAATTATTCTTAGACGTCTTTAACATTATGTTAATCTAAGTACTAAAATTTATTCGTATTCAACGAATAGAAAACAAGCTGAATATCACTAAGTAATAATGTATAGGTATATTTAATATAGAAAACTATTTTTATATATCTACATCAAATTCCACAAGTCGCCTTTCCCTAACTTGTAATTTAAAAAAAGGCGTAAAAAATGTTTGTTTTAGTGCAGTATAAAACTTTGAAAGTCGCTCGTGTGTACACATCGAGATCTAAAGATAATTTTAGACTGCACCTTATTTATCAGACGAAAATACTCGCCTCTCGTTAAAATCTTAACTGCTTCGATATTTCAGAAAATGGATCTTATGCCCATTTTCTTTATTTATATCGTGAAAAACAAAATTATTACCGTATTTAATTCAGGATATTGACCGAGATTTTGTTTGGAAAATGTTTTGAAATTAAAGTCATTTTTTTTTCAAAGCTATATGCTAACGCGTTAGCGCAACGGTCACAGCACTGGTTTGTGGCTGTTGCGCTGGCGGTTGCGTGTTCGATCCCCACACATGACAAACATTTGTATTGGCAATACCACGGCAATACAGATGTTTGCCGTGTTCTTACTTATAGTAGGGAATATATCCGCCAACACGCATTGGAGCAGCGTGGTGGATTAAGCTCTAATCCTTCTCCTACATGGGGAAAAGGCCTATGCCCAGCAGTGGGATATTACAGGCTGAAGCAACATGCTAAATATCGATACACTGTAATTATATTTGCTAGCAAATGAAAAAAAAACCAACCTTTATACATCGAGCACCATTTACACTCATAAAAAATTTATAAAGTAAAACACACATAAAAAATAAATACAATAAAAATGTGAAACACATCTTGTTTTGAAATTGGTTAAAAAGATGCTATAAACTTATGAATGGACTATAATGCTTACCTAAATATAGAATATGTATGAATAATATAGCATATCTTCAAACTAATATTATTCATATTATCAGCATGTGAAACACTCCATCATAGATAGAACTGTTTGCCATTACGTTTTGAAATAAGTGGTTAAACCTTACACTTTGCTTAAGAAACCCTATGTTCAAAATTTGTTCTTATTTTTATGGATCGTAAACATAATCTCAGTGTTGCACTCCCGTGGCCTCTTTACTGGAAATGATATACAAAGTTAAGCACAAAATTTATTACCGCTTTTAAACCAACAATGTTAACTTTGTACTAAGGTAAGGAAATTGGATACTTAGTTACGTAACGTGGACTAGATACGGTATACTTCTAGTAGCTTAACCTAAAATAGATTCAATTTCTATGTTAAACAATTTTTACTATAAAGAAACATACTTGACTTGATAGTTTCAATTAAAAAAAATTAAACAAAAATATCCTAAAAGTATTTTCTTGACTAAATAATGTGAGAATTCATTTATACATTACCAAAAATATAGTCTTTAGATCTAAAAACGCAAACGATATGAATCAACTTTTTTGTATCATAAAAATAAATCAGAAAGCAATACAGTATTATCTTTGACAAGTCATCACGTTTTAAAAGCTAAACGATTATTTCTTGTCAAATTTGTGGTCTAAAATATAAATGTAATATGCAAATGAAGCAAATTGCTTTTTCCTGCAATAAAACGAATAACACGACACTTAAACGAAGACTCAACGAAAATGTTAACACCGCGAATAAAGATTAACGAGGAATCAATAGAAACGTATCACTCGGATAAAAGGGACGTCCGCGCAATCAATTTTAATCAGTGAACCTTACACGTGGCTATTTTTCGTCATGCTCACACTTTTGAAGGTAATAATGAGAGAGAAAGAGATAGAGACACCAATAAGGCTTGTATCGGTTTTGATGGAGGTGCCATTACGATGATGCGAGGCTACTTTCGAAATTAAAGTCCGCTAAAGAAGATTGAACGGGAGTTCTTATCTGAAGACAATGATGTAAGCAAAAAAACTGATAGAATCTACGACGTAAGAAATTCACTTAGCGTTGTTTATAATTAAGATAAATACTTTAAAAGGTTTGTTTTTTTTGAGATATTTAAAGAATGACTTATTTATGATTCACGACTAAAAGCCTTAAAAATTTAAGTTCTTTTTTTAAAAGTTAAATGGCACTTTTATAACATTAGTATCACGAAAAGAATAAAGAGGCTTTGAAGAAAACTATAAAAAGAGGACATGATTGATGACGTCGATGAAGACAACTAATATTTAAAAAAGAAATATTTATACAATAACACATATTATTATTAAAAAGTAAATTTAAATATGGAATACTAAATCCAAAGTTCTCAGACAAAACGTTGTTATCTCAAAAATGTACATCTGGTAACATGCGATCATACAATTCGAACTTAAAGTAACCGGCTTATTTCGTAGGGGGATATAAATTACATGGCCTATAAATCTAAATGGATTAAAATCGATTTGTAATACAGAACCAGTTACACAGAGTATTTGCTCTTAGTATTGATGTGGCAGGCTGTATGATTGATGATACATTACCAACGAACCGTAGTGAAGCTATAACGATATTTAAAATAAATTGATTCGAAATGGAACTCCTTGTTGAAAGGGTTAAAGGCGATAATGGTTTGTTTATCGAGGAACTTAAAATACAAAGTGATTTTATACTTAAGGCGCTAACTCCAATGTAAATTGTGGCAAAAAGGAATCTAAATAAATAATCGCTTAGATAAAATGCAAATACATCTATATATATAAAAGAAAGTCGTGTAATCGTGTTAGTTACACTATTTATAACACAAGAACGGCCGAACCGATTTGGCTAAAAATTGGTGGGGAGATAGCTTAGAACCAGGAAAAGGACATAGGATACTTTTTATCCCGTTAAATTACAGTTTTTTTTCAGACTAATATAAAATTTTACACTAATGTCACTGACACAACTCACTTTATTGACGGGTAGTGAAGTGCCCTGTGCATGACAAAATTAACAAACAACCACAGACTATGAAACAGTTCTTGAAATACGATAAATCGATCATATGATAAAAATAATTTTGTTTCTATAAATGTAATAAAAAACGGAAATAAAAATAGTATCTATGACTCCAAATGAATTAAGTCGAAATCTTGGAATTTAATTTCAAACCATGAGTAAAGAACAATAATTCTGTTTTTTGACAACTGCCAATGTAACTATGCATGCGTTAGTGAAATTTAACTTTAAAATGCGTGGTTTATAAAGTCTAAATCAAGTTTATATCAAGAGTTAAAAATAGAACTAAAAATATTTCATTAAATCGATTAAAAAATTTTCTTACTTAGGTATAATATATCGATTATTATTTCAAGTCGAATACGTAGTAACTAATACTTAATCTGTGAGTCGAATCGGTAAAGTGTTGAGCTACGTAATTGGGTACACAAATGAAATAATTAAAATTATTTAATAAACTAACAAAATACCTAACTAATCAACTAAAAATATTTAATTAAATCGATTGAAAATTCTTCTTATATCAATTATTATTTCAAATCGAATCGGTAACGCGTTGTGAGGATGTCACAAATTTCAAATTTTATCTCAATTGGACCCGATAGGTGGCGCTGCTATCGATATGTAACTCCGAAACTACTGAACCAATTTGTATCAAATTTTGTAAGCATCTATAATTTGGTCCAACTTGGGAGATAGGGTAGTTTTCATTTCGATTGGACCCGGTAGGTGGCGCTGCTATCGGTATGTGATTTCGAAACTAATGAACCAATTTTTATCAAATTTTGTAAGCATCTGTAATTAGGCCCAACTTGGGAGATAGGGTAGTTTTTATCTGAATTGGACCCGGTAGGTGGCGCTGCTATCAAATCAAATTTGGTAGCTGTTTTCCGGGCAGGACAACGTCTATAAATATATTACTGAAGTATGGAAAAGTGTACCATTAATTATATTATTGTGTATCATGTTAGAAAATAGTATTCGAATTAAAAAATTGTGAAAACAAAACTTCAAAAACTGTTACTAAACACTTTATATTATGGTTTAAACTTTTAAAGTATTTAATATACAAAGATGAAACAAAAATATTGAGATAAAGAAATAAAAAAGTGTTTCTGAGATTTGTTTTGCCAGTGATTTAATAAGTTCCCTCGTGATTCGAGGCTCACGAATCCAACTCATGAAACCAATTTTTACTTATGTTTGATTTTTTGTTTTACGATTGCATATGTTATTTTTAATAAATAAACTATTATATTATCGAATATGTTTCGTGTCGAGTATTGAAATCAAACAAATATATACGGAAAGAAATGGTACAATAAAAATAATTATTTAGTCGATATACAAAGAAAAACATTTGAATTTCATTTTGAAACAGAAAATGATAAAGACAGTGTAACAGATATTTATTATGCCCGTACAATTGTTTTGCATTTCTACTTTAGACGGGAAAATTCAAATAGACGACCAACGAAGGCTCTAATCAAACAATCAAAATTTCCATACATAATATATCATACGGCACCATACGAATTAAAAGCCTCAGGCCACCCGGCTTACCGTCTGCTTTAGCGAGGTTCGTTCCTAGTCCTGAGAACTAACAGATGACTTTAGTATGGTGTTTACGTTTGATGGTAAAGTCACGAAATACGGATGTGCCTTTCTTCAAATTGTATAATTCTACTTTAAATGTTTAATGGTCTATACTTACATACTATTTTAGTGATTTTACAGGACATTTGACATATGTGCGACATAAAAATAACACGTTTTAATTATTTTAATTTTTTATGTTAGGTACTATCTGTGCCCAACTGCCCACGACATCGTCCGCGTGGAATTTAAAGAAAAATTATTGTTCAGTTCGCAGACTTATAAAATATTTAGATTTCTAAAATAAAAGTAACCTAAGTTACTCCTTACTATATCAGCTTTATTTAGCTTTATTACATAACAGACAGACAAAATTTGTAAAAAATGTTATTTTGGTATATGTACCATGTATACATCCATATGCATTTAGAAAAAAGTGGTTATTTTAATATTACAAACAGACACTCCAATTTTATTTATTTGTATAGATAATTAAGATTATGTAAAATTATTAATATTCATATTTTATTCGATGCACTGTTGTCAAAACAATCTGTTTTAAAAGTAAATAATTTTGATTATTAAATCAAAGAGCTTTTGGCTAGAAAGAAATATAGGTACCCTCTGCTGATGTAATATCCTTTGCAATAAATATTTAATCGAGACAAAAAACAAGAAAAAGCAAAACAATGGCAGCCCATTCCATTTATACCACCTTCGAATTTTCTCTTTCGAGGCAAAGTCAATGCCGACGTTTATTAGCCAGTTCCCTGGAGTGTGCCGGTGTTTTTCCAAGGGGCAGGCAGACTGTCATAAAAAATTTACTCCGACCGAAATATCAAGTAAGCCTTCGATTGGTTATTTTTTCCGCAATATCTTTATTAAGTTGATATTGAATTATGTATTATTGATTATATTACATTATTGGAGCAAATATGAGCGAAAATATAAATAAAACTAAAATATTGTACTTTTATTTCTAAAATATGAAAGCATGGACATAATTTTTCTATTTTGCATAGGTGTAGAGATTAATTAAGAAATTCGAATCTATTGAACTGAGGTAGGGCACAGCATGAAATTTCCAGCTCAAAATATAGAGCAGCCCGACTGGGGTAGTACCTCGACCTTACAGAAGACCACAGCTAAATAATACTGTTTTCAAGCAGTATTGTGTTCCTGTTGGTGAGTAAGGTGAACAGAGCTCCTGAGGGGGATTGGAGATAGGGTCGACAACGCGCTTGCGATGCTTCTGGTGTTGCGTTGGCGTCTATAGGCTACGGTCTTACCATCAGGTGATCCGTACGCTTGTTTGCCAACCAACATAAACATATTTGAAAGTTTAGGGGACCTTTCCTCAAACTCTCAAACTCTTGTAAGTTGCGAAGTGAGTCAAACAGTATTTAACTTACTCACTGCTGAACTAAGTATTCCTTTTGGAGAAGGATGACTCCTATAGTGAAACGCAATGAAAACTAATATCTTCCTATAAACTATAGATTAATTGCATATTATGATTAACCTTTCTTGATTAACAGGTCATTCCAGTTATTACTTGTTACGCAAGTCGTATCAATCTTCATTCACGAAACATTTATAAAGAAAATGCTGCATTGAAGCGTGGTGTATGTGGCTCAATTTAACATATTAATTACATAATTAGTGGGATAAGCGTACGGCATATTAGCAAATTGACGGAGGCAGCCGTGATAATGGGCGCGTGATTGCATTTGATCGAAATTCCTGACGGAATGATCTGGAGTCCGGTCTACTTTACTGAATACAAGGTGAACGAGTTATATCCCACTAGTAGCCAGCTGTGAAGTAATTCAACAAAATATCATCATTGCAAGATTTAACCAAATGGTATTTATGTTGATTTCCCACACATTTGAATAAAGAGTATTGTGTCTATTTCTAAAACAACGTTTTTATTTATTATTTATTTTTATTTTCCATTAAATTGCATTAAAATCGTTAAACTAGGCCTTGATATCCGTTAGCTTATATCTTGTAGAACTAAATATCGTGAAGTAAGGATCTTCATCTATATTTCAATCAACTGCTATTGAGAAAAAAAAATCCCATCGAACGGTAACGATCGATATCAGGTGTATTTATTATTAGTCCGTAATCGTTTTGTTGTTACTCCGGTCTCCGTCGTGTGATATTGGAAAAAATCAGTACTTATTAATATCACTACCCAATTTATCCATAAGGAGACAAACTATATTCAGCGAATGTTTCATATTTTTAGTTCAATTATATCTTAATCCGTATTTCATTAAATATGAAGAATCATAAAGCCATTTCTCATATCATCCTGTACTACATGATGCGGATGTGATTATTAAATCGAATCGACCCTTGTATTACATTTTAAATGAATAAATTTCTAAACACGAAATGGGCGCTGATAAGTCGTTAATATTGTGTTATAAAATGTTGTACTTGTCACGACTATAGTGAAGAGTGAAAGGTTTCTTCCATACGTGTCTTACTATAAAACATGTCAGTTGAGTTTTTAATAAATAATTTTAAATATTAAACATAACATAATTATATCTTATTATAATATTAATTACTGAATTAACTAAGCCAATTTTAACTAGCGTAATAATGTAATGGCCATTGATCTATTCGTCTAGAAGATTTAATACACTATGGAAATCGTCTATTTATAACGCTCACCAATATTTGGTTTGACATTAGTTTTCTTTGTTGTCAGATTTGTTTTTAAATTGCGTTAAATATCGCTTTTAGAAATAAAGATAGCATAATTTGCTATTTACTACAGTACCATTCAGCAACCCGCATTGGAGCAGCTTGGTGGATTAAGCTCTGATCCTTCTCCTACTTAGGGGAATGTGGCCTATGCCAAGCAGTGGGATATTACAGACTGAAGCGAGCGACAGTACCATTTTACCTCTTGCCATTTTAGTCTTTTTTTGTATTAATTATAAGTTGAATTATTTTGTAAATGGAAATATTTTTCATTTATAAAATATCACTTAGCAGTTATATTTATTTTTCATTATTATCGTCCTCGATGCAAACGAGCTAAAAATAATTTCCACAATTATCTGCAAAATAATATCCGGTTACAATTGGAACGTGCCCACATACGCCCGAGTAAATTGAATACGTAGGACCGCCTCTTACCTGTACCTTGTTATGTGTTCCTGAATATTGAATAGCTTTCCGAAATATAAACCGATATTCTCATAAATAACCGAAACTCAACATTTTATTAATTTAATGCGCTTGACAGCTGCTTTATTGTTAAAGAGGCGTCGTGATAAATTGATGAAAATTCACCGCTTTATTAAAATGTTGTCTATTTTATATAAGCATAAATAACATTTTGTGGTTACGGAATAATTACTTACCCGGTTATATCTGTGTTTACATTTTATTGTTTCTGCCCTCCATCTTTGTACTGCGATATTTTATAACATAACCTTAATAACCACGTTATCTATACTAATATATAAAGCTGAATAGTTTGTTTGTTTGTTTGTTTGTTTGTTTGTTTGTTTGTTTGTTTGTTTGTTTGAACGCGGTAATCTCTGGAACTACTGGGCCGATTTGAAAAATTCTTTCAGTGTTAGATAGCTTATTTATCGAGGAAGGCTATGTGTCATTACGCTAAGACCAATAGGAGCGGAGTCCACGCCGACGAAGTCGCGCGCAGAAGCTAGTCTTAAAATAAAATCGGACTGGAATATTTAAAAGTAGTAAAGACTAGAGAATTAAAAAAAAATGAAAATAAAATCTTTTTGATATATTTAGCAATAATGAATTTTACTTTCATTGCTCATTTATTTTTAAAGATCATTTGTTTTCAAAAGAGCTTCGACCAGCATTTTTAAACGTGTAGGCAGTAATCTATTGACAATGTGGTGTAATGAAATATTAATTCATGAAGGCTAAAAATCGTAATCAAGGTTCTTCTACTCCTATATGAAAATTATTTTGACATATCAAATATTAGCATCACATTACATTAACTGATGTTTTAACAAATATAATTTTATCATAATTATCATATCTTTGTCATAATTTATACAAGAATAACTACTAAAATAACATTTAGAATAACGATTAAAATAACACAAATTATTATAATTACGAATCGGTCTGTTTGTGTTATTACATAATTATAGTAACATAAGACTTTGCATAATATTAAGTTAAACTGCACGCGACTTCGTCCGTGTAGAAATTGTAATATTTCGGTAGAATATATGCTATCCCATAAGAATTGTAAGTTTTTCTCAAGTGACTTGTGTGCTCCTGAAGTCCTGACCCCTAACCTCGCTAAGACCCTTTGTCTATTAAAAAAAATGTTTGTCTGTAAAGTCGGTTTATGGACGATAGTTTAACGTGACAACGTCATAACAAAACATCTCCTTGGACGCATAGGCCAATCGAGTGGAAGAGAGATAGATGCGGCTCAAGCGTACAATGAGCGCAACGCTACAATGAGTCATCCTTTTTCGTTTATGTCGCCGGCGTTTATCAATTTATTAGACGTTGTCACGTCAAAAGCAAATCTATCGCATTTTTAATCTCGAGCTATTTGTTCTAAGCGGCTTATAACAGTTAGCTTACTAAAATATTCGTTAGTATAAATCAACGTAACGTGACAAATTTCCTATGACTTATAAAACGTCACTAACACAAATTACCGTTAACTGTAAATAGATAAGTAGCGATTTAGTAACGTTTAATTGCGACAATTATATCGTTAAGTTAAAACGTTAAAGAACTGTTGTTATTCACGCGAACGTAATTAAAACGATAATACGAGTAGGTACCTACGTATCGTTTTAGCTCGTGATTATAATATAATGGACATGTTGACAAAGTAATGCGATGTTAACGAACGAATTGCCCGTGAAATTGTTTGATAGTTTAATTGTTAACTTTTTTAACCACCTGGCGAATTAACGGTTGATTGAGAATGATGGGTGGGTTTTTACAGTTTAATATAACATACGTTAAGGGCGTTATAAAACAATTAAATGTTTAAGCAGTTGATAAGGAAAGGTTGGTGTGTTTGACAGTTAGTTAAAGTACTATTAATTAGCTTTACACTACTCATATGTGTACATATTATATATCTACATATTTATATTATGTAAAGTACTTCACGTAATGTAATTGCATAATCCCCCTTTTTTATAATTATATTGTTATAGGTGGGGATCCCTAGTACATATTTTTCACCTGATTAGTATCAAGCTAATTTTCCGGGAGTAGCTTCATTTTGATGAGACGAATAAAAAGTTCTTCTTCGAAAACTCTCGATTGTGGTAGATAATAGAGCTAGCATAGCAATTCTGAGGAATTGTTTGGATTAATACCTGCAGCTGAATTCCACCACCGGACATCGCGTCAAAATTCCAAATTTCATCCTTATCACCTCGATGTCCGGAAATCTACAACAACTCGATTTTTACGCCACTTTCTGCCGCGCACGACCACTATATGGAACCAGCTGCCACCTACGGTATTTCCGATCCGATACGACTTGGGGACCTTCAAAAAAAGAGCATACTCCCACTTGAAAGGCCGGCAACGCGCCCGCTAATCCTCTGATGTAGCGGGTGTCTATGGATGTTGGTTTCACTTACCATCAGGTGAGCCAACTGTCCGTTTGCCCCCTATCGCATAAAAAAAAAAAAGGAGATAGAGCAGCAGTGAGCGTAGGACCGGGATAACGTACCACGCAATTTGTAGGACAATATTACCATCAAATTATATAAATATTAACTAATTAAAAGAAAAACTGTACTAGGGATCCCGTACTATTATCTTTAAATGGCATTCTTAAATAATTAATTTCATGTTTATATGATATCTAGGAACAGATAAAAGTAATTAGTATTTTCAAGCATTAAATAATCTTTGTATTTGGCATCAAAACCGAGAAATACATTCAACAATATACTCGCGTAATTTTACATTTAAATAAATATTTTTTTTTATTAAACAATATAAAAAGAAGTATTTGTTCAATACGTTATTTAAAAAAACAAATTATTTAATTATTCAAATCTATATAACGTTATAATATCGTCAATGCGAGCGTGGAGTAGGTATCATTTTAACACATGAGAAAACCGCATTCGTATAGCACGCGTCATTTTAATCTACCGAGTAAAATCTCCTTGGCAGCCACTAAGTAGCTTACTTACGCATAGAGTTCTAACCTAAGCTTATTTACAGGGTTGCCTTACAAGCATTTGTTACAATTTATTTTTAAGTAGCATTCTATTTGATTGAAAAAATTATAATTATAATAATACGGCAGGAATACTACAGGGCTGGTACCTGCCCTAAAGCTACCAACATAATATCTATCTATTAGCAAATATATACATATATTTTTTTTATTTTGCAGTTTTTTTGTACTAAGACTGCCTTTTTGAATATTTTGTAGAATATATGTTTTTTTATTACTGTAGGTAAGTAGGCCCTAAAAATAATGTTGTAAGTTATTAAAGCAAAATAATAACATTGATATAATTATACTGTCTTTCAACTTGACTGAATGTCCAATAAACCATTTTAAATACACCAATATATTTTTTAAGGTAAGAACCCTAACCTATTCTACTAAAGCACCGTAAGAAGTCTTAAATCTTACTTCTTATGACTTCTGTAAAGTGTAAATTTTATTCGTTTCAAAGGATATAAATTCTTTTTGATCGCTTGAATATATTTTATATCTACGTATAGATATTTATTAATTTTGTTCCGTCGTCGTTCGAAAGTTGTTCGCTTAAATACATTTCAGCCATTCATTTTTAAACATAATTTTATTGTGTAGAGATTGTTATTTTGCTCTTTTTTCTGAACATTAAAACTACGTCTATTTAAGGTTAGAATTTCTTCTTCAAATCGCGTCGAAACTCTAAATGAATATTATACAAAAGATATTTAAACAGTTAACACTATTTAAAATCTAATCTATTAATATTAGAAATGATTTCCATAAATGCAGACATACAAGTAATTTTCACAAATGCACAAACACACACACACATCTACATCGTATGCGGCAGGAGCAGTTATGCAAACTTTGACTTATAACACATAGTTCGGACCACAAAAGTTCTAACCAAAACAGAGGCTATAATTTTGCTTCGTCTCTAACTTTTTTAACATTTGCATGTGTTACGTTCAAATGTTTCACCGTACTCTCTTATTTATAGTAATAGTATCTAACCCGGCGAATTTCGTACGGCTATATATTTTTTCAGGAATGGAGCTTTTGCCAATCAACACAAGAACACAAAACTGCTTGAGAGCAGTATTTTTTTAATATAACTAGGTCAGCGAACAAGCGTACAGATGACCTAATAGTAAGCGATTACTGTACCTTATAGACGTCTGCAATGCCAGATACATCACAAGAGCGTTGCTGACCCTATCCTCAATCCCCCCAGGAGCTCTGGTCTCCTTATTCACAACAAGAACACAACACTGCTTGACAGCAGTATAATTTTGCTGTGACCTTCTGTTGGGTCAAGGTGGTTCCCCAGTCAGGCCAGTCCAGATTTATAGAAGTACATTTCCTGCTGTGTTGACCTGATAATAACGAAAAAAAAAAGAATTATCTAATTTGGCGTAATAGTTTGGAAACTGTGCATTTACTTTATACATTTCGCTTAGGCGTTTTTATTTATGTAAAATTAAATGAAGTTAAATAATAGTTATAATAGAGAACTGATTTAATAGTTGTTTAGTTATTAGACAGTTAAAATTGGCGCCATTTTTTCTACATTCGTGAAGTGTGTAACATAACCTTTTTTCTGAAGTTTTCCTTGTCGAAGAAGCAGCTACCTTTTCTCTAAAGACGGATTAAGGACCTGCAACTCTTCTTAAGGTTTATACAACCATGTGTAGGAACCACTTGACAACAAGTCGATCTTACGAAAGACAAAATGTTAGCACTAAAACTTTACGCATTTAAAGTTTATAAACTTTTCATTTTGACTATTACGAGTAACATACATTGGAATTAACAAAAAAGTCTAAAATAATTAGTGTATTTACACATAAATCAAAGGCTCATACTTATAAACGAGTTTCAAACACTACTTATATTGCTAATAACAAGGTATTGAAGTGTGAAAGCAGGATAAACAACCTCTCTATTACATTTATAATATTACAGGCAACATAATATTATTCTCTTATCGAAGTGGTGTCCTCAGCAACCTTAAGGTACAATCTGTACAATGATTTCATGTAATCAACAGCCTTAACTCATGTCAATCTGGTGATAATAATCACTACTGGGATTCTAGACAAAGGGATTACAAGTTATAAGCGGTGGCGAATTAATATTTTTAAGCAAACGCTCAAAGAATAACCTTACAGGGCCTACGTTTGACCCTGTGCGTTGTTGGTGACTGTGAGCAACGATATGAATTTATGTAAAATTTGTGTTACAAATGCAATGTCAATTTTTTCTTGATATATTTTTCATGATTTTTAATCTATACTATACAATATATAAAGCTGAAGAGTTTGTTTGTTTGTTTGAACGCGCTAATCTCAGGATCTACTGGTCCGATTTGAAAAATTATTTCAGTGTTAGATAGCCCATTTATCGAGGAAGGCTATAGGCTATGTGTCATCACGCTAAGACCAATAGGAGCGGAGTCCACGCCGACGAACTCGCGCGCAGAAGCTAGTGGTTAATACACGACTGACTTGGAATCATAATGAGACTTTGTCAGTCGATAGAAAACATTTTTTTTTGTATTTTATACTTAGAATTGTAGGTTGGTGAATATTTTTTTACAAGAATAACTATCGTCATTAGTGTTTTGTTAACAACAAACACTGGTATTTTTATGCTCTCTGAGGTATACTAAAGTAGACACAAATAAAATAAATAAATATACATTCAAACTAAAATTTCAGCTTCGAAATCGAATTGGATCATAAATTTTGACGTTAACAAATCTTTTGTCATTACTATACCACAAAACAATTTAAAATACCATATAGGAAAATAAAAATATAACGCATTTAACTGCGTACCCGCTGTCACTTATAACTAGTGATGTTCCGGATATCCGTATCCGTATCCGTATCCGCGGATATCCGCGAAAAAAATAAGCTCCGTATCCGTATCCGTATCCGTCACTTTTCTCGCGGATCTTTTACGGATCTTTTATTAATTTTCAAATTCAATTGACAGGATAAAATGCTGCATAACTTAGAATGCCTATGTGATTAAGTTCATTAAGTAGTAAAATTTAAAAAATTCCTTTCAGAATATTTTTTATTTCTTAATATCAAATATTTGGCACCTTTAATTGCAAACATATATTCTTTTAAGTTACCATACTAATAGTATATACTAAATCAACTATCTAATGAGATCACTATTACACATAGAAAGCTATGACATTATTTTTATAAATAGTTATAAGAAAATGAAAAACAAATAACTTTTTTATTGAAACAACTTATTCGGAGTTTATCGCGGTTTATTAAGTTTTTTAGATGCCCGACGTTTCCTTGACCTGGTTGCTAAATAATTGGGTTTCTCGTAAACGAAAAAAAAACCGACTTCAATTACAAAAGTAGTTATCAGATCCCGATCAAATTCAAAATTCCGATAAAAGAAACTACATGACAAGCATCAGCTTTCGATTAAAACAAGAATCAGCAAAATCGGTGAATCTAATAAAAAGTTATGATCGTTAGATCGACGAAAAAATAGTCCAGCAAATACGTAGTATTAGATGTAACTTGAAAAGTACTTGTTAGATCTCAATTAAATTTAACTGTGACCACATGACTCGCACCACCTTTCGATTAAAAAAGAATCATCGAAATCGGTCTATCCAGTAAAAAGTTCTGAGGTAACATTCATAAAAAAATACAGACGAGAGATCCTCCTCCTTTTTTGGAAGTCGGTTAACAAAAGTAATATGCGTGCAATGCAAGTCAAATGTGTTCTGCCCATCGTAGTAGCGGGTTGACGGCAGTCAACTATCGTTTCAAGGTCACGCGCTGACTCCGATTGAGTGAATAAATAAAGATCCGTATCCGTATCCGTATCCGCGGATCTTGACACTAAATATCCGTATCCGGATCCGTATCCGCGGATATACATTTTTGACGATCCGGCACATCACTACTTATAACATATACCGTATCGAAATTTCCAATGATAATTTAAAGTCGCCAACGAGCGGTTACGTCGGGTTCGGTGTTATAGCGAATTGATTAAGCGTTTTACCGGAACAATCGGTAGCCGGAATGCGGTCAGTTACTTCACCGCGATGCTCGGCGACGACGAGTCCTGGAAGGCGATGGTCTCCTTCTGCGAGACAGTAATGTCCCAGAAGGAGGCCGACGAGCGGGTGAGAGAGGAGGCCGCCGACGTGGCTTCCACCCGCGGGCGACGAATGGGGGTGCGTAGGAGGCGCTACTTAATGCGCTTCCAGTAACGCCCCTGTGCCCGTGTCGGGCCGGGATGGGAACCCGGTCCTGCTAGACACGGCGTCGTCGGGACTGTTCAGAGGTGAGCCGGACAGTCCCCATGGAGGAGAAGTCTGGCCTTTTCGCCGAGGCCAGCCTGTCGCTGGAGGGATCCTGTTGCCTGCAGATCCGGGACCCTCCAAGTATAGCGGCTGAAGGCTCCCGCAGGGGGTTTAGTGCGGTAGTGGCACCCCAAATGCTGAGTCCGACATACGGTCTAGGACTGCCTACCCGGGCGTCCTGGATATCACCCGTAAATGGGTTACCCTGCGATACCAAAAAAAAAAAAACCCGCTGTCACTTATAACATATACCGTATCGAAATTTCCAATGATAATTTAAAGTCGCCAACGAGCGGTTACGTCGGGTTCGGTGTTATAGCGAATTGATTAAGCGTTTTACCGGAACAATCGGTAGCCGGAATGCGGTCAGTTTATACTAAACTATTGGTTTACTGGTGCTTTGTTTATTATAATTTATTTTAATAAGATGATTTACTTTCTATCCCCGCTATCACTTTAGTCCGATAATGGGCCGTGTTGGACAAAAGAGAGATCCAAAAAAATTAACAAACATTTTTTTATTCTACTGTACCTAAATAAAAATTCTTTAACAGCTATTTTTAATAATCTATCTATCTCTGGTTTTGCCAACTAGCGATAGATTTTCGACACAATTTGTATGGAGCTTACGTCAAAATTCTCTAATAAGCAAATTCAGAGATAAGTATATAGAATAATAGCTGTGCCCCGCGGTTAGCCCCGCGTTAATTTGAGGAAAATCATAGCTATAGCCTTTTCTAATTTCAAGTTTGTAGGTGTATTTTTCATTGGACTTTCATACAAACTATCATCCCCTGTTTTAACCCCAAAAGGGGGTTGATTTCTCAAAATACATTATTAGTACACCTCAACATCATCTATAGAGCATACATTTTGAATTTCAAGTCTCTTACTTCAAAAACATAGGACTTTCATACAAACTTCCAACCCCCGTTTAACCCCCTTAGGGGTGGAATATCGTAAAACCCGTTCTTAGCTGACCTCTACTCGGCGAAAGGAATATTCCTACCAAAATTCAAGTCTCTCCGCCTTATGGTTTCAGAGATATCGTGATGAGTCAATGGGTGGGTAACTCTTTTATATAATTATATAGATTGAAAATGGCCGCAAAAAAGAAAAATATTATTACTCTCATACCATTACATTGATTTATAGATAGGTATACTCAACTTCAATTTAACAATTTACAGTAATTTTGTAAAATACTTTAAATGCGTGCTTGGCATTTGCTAGGGCGTCGCGTGTCGTATTACTCTATACTTCGAAAGTTAATATCTGTGTAACAGCTCTCTACCAGTAAAATAGGACAAAACTGGGCAATAGAATCAATGCATGAAACTATTACACTTTTAGACTGACTAAACTCTTATAATTGCTATAAGACATTTTAGTAATTAAATCACAAACCTATAGCTAGCGTAAAAACCTATTGAATCTACCAAAACTAACGTTTTAGGAAAAGTCGTCGCTTCAGCTTGTAATATCATAAAGACATACAACAAACAAATTATGATGTCTTATTTTATTCACAAATATGCTAACAATATTTTTATAGCGCATCTGACATGGATTAGAAAAGCATTAAACATTATTAAATACCTAAACACAATACAAATAAAAGTCTATGTTAGACAAAACTTATTTTATTTGCATGTGACATAACAATAGCTATATAACACGTCCATTTTGCTTAATATTGTTTCATATAACCACACTCTACACATTCATAGTAGTACCTACTATCCTATGTATTAATGCTGTGAAACACGTATGAAATCGATTTTTTTTAGCAGGTCACATCTAGCAAACGTGACTTGCGACCAAAGTTATGAAGCGTATCGTCACACGAATTAACAAAATGTTATATGAATAAACTACTAAGCATTTGTTTGCGCTCCTATTTAAGGGACCCAAATGATCTGCGGAGGTACCGCTGTTAGGAAAGATACAAGGAAGGGACATGACTGACCTAAGATGTCTATGTTTATCGGACTAAATGGATGAGGGCCATATGTACAAAATAGGCAATGTCTATTTATTTATTTAACAATTTATCATACGTACAAAACTTACATAATAAATTTGTCATGGAGACTCACGTATAATGGGTGTGCTTATCCCTTCCCTTCCCTTACCCCTTTATAAGAGATTTCTTCCAGCACACCTAAAAAGGAACGGTTACAGACAGAAATTAAAGTAGGTAGACGAAAACATTAAATCATTAACACACACACACATATAATTATATACACACACACATATATATATGTCCTTATGGGTACATATAATAGTTCATTAGAACCATGCCGATAACAGGCTTAGACAACTATTTTATGTGGCTTATTAACTTTTAAAACATTTGTTTAAATAATTTGAAATCTTTGGATATTCCCGAGATACTCATTGTATTAATGTAGTATACAATAATGTTTGTTTTTTTTTCCATGTGCTAAAATACTAAATTTTAAAATTTCAAGTCTCATTTACAGTGAACTTCTTTGAAGGTTCTAATGCATCCCATTAAGGAAAGAGGACTTTACTTAAGGGAGATTATTCGGATCGCAAAAAAATTATCTACTACTATGACGTGAAACTGACTTTAGGGGCGTTTACATGAATACTATTACGTACACACTCATACTTTAATATGAATACGTATTATAAAAAGCAGGTTTAGTTAATTATTTACTTGATAATATTTACGTGTGTTTAAATTTAAATTCTATTAAAATAACACGCCATACAGCATAAAATTATAACCACTTAAACGCCATATTTTCATCAAAACACGGAAACGGCACATACAATAATAACTCATTTCAAAATGGCTTTCTCCGTTGAATCTCATAATACAATAAACAGACGCCGTTCCCTCAATAATGTTACTAGTCGAGAAACACGTTAGCTGTTCATATTATCACAGCCAATAATTTATAGGACATTGCCTTTAGTATTGTCCAGATACAACCGATATTGGTATTGTTGTTTATTTTATATCGTAAAGACATTGCAAGCCTGCTCCGAGTATTATCGCTCCTTGGGAGCCGCGGTTTGAACGTTGCACTTATCACTAGTTATTACGTGAAAGTTATCAAGGTAAAGTTGGAACGAGAGCAAGATGACGTATTCCTTCAAAATGTTTCAAAATTTTGTCTTCCGTTTCTTAACCGACTTAAAAAAAGAATGAGGTTTCTAAATTCGACCGTATAATTATGATTATATATCATGAACCGATTTTGCTGATTATTTTTTTGTTAGAAAGGGGATATCCCAATGCTGGTACCATGATAAGGAAACTAGGATCTGATGATGGCATCCCAGAGAAATCGAGGGGGATCTTCGAAAATTGTAGCAGCGACTAGTACGTTTGTTAATTATTTTTTTTTCGTATATTTACGTTGTATTACTTGTCGATGTAATTGAAGTCAGTTTTTTCTTTACTCGTATTTAAAGGAATGCTTAGTGAAAGAAATAACAATATTTTTTCAAATATTTAATTGGAAATGAAACAGAGAAAAACTCAGAGAACTAGTTCGAATGCTATAATTTCACTTAAAGTATTTATTCCACTTCAATTAATCATATTTCAATAATAAATTAGTCCAAGAATGAAAGTATTTAATTGAAAGGAGAAGCAAATAGTACAGTTAAGGAATTTAATTCTTGCATTCTCGGCTAGACCGTTACCAATCCAACATCCCGGAACCGACAATGACAATGTTGTTTTTATACTCTATCAATTAACGCTCTCGCATTTCTTAATGCTTGAACCTCATCCTACATTGTAAGAGCATGTACTTGGACAACTCCTACTAAAAACCGAAGAAACTTCATGTGATTTTTATCAAAATTCCAAAACATTTTATACACTTTTTCTGGAAAACAAAAACTTATTTAATCGTGATAGATGTGTGTGGAATATCAAATTTGCTTCTCCTTTTGAAAAGAGTAAGTGTATTCTTAATCCTTATGTGATATTGGCGAAAACGTCGTGTTATTTTTACACTTTTAAACGACATCCTAACAAACAACGATTTCATTAAAACAATTAATTTGATAGACATAACAAAATGTGTGTGATTTTTCGTGATACATTAATCTAAGGACATATAGAAACATATGAAATATTTTCTTATGATGTGTGAGAAGCTGAAAACATTGAATAAATCAATGACATTAAGTTATCTTAAAGAAATACTTGAACTATATTTTTAGTAGACGTGTATTAGCAACTGGTTTTACACACTGATATTTCTTGAAAATTTATTGAGCTATAAATACAGGTGAACGTTATATCATACGTAATTACGATTTATGTCAATCATTTACATGTAATAATTTCTGAGAATGACTCCTGTAATCGACAGATAGCGAGCCATTATCCACATCCTTAGTTTTCAACTTGTAAATAATCATTTACTGTCCTTAGACGCCGCGTTGGTGCAACGGTCAGAGCACTGGTTTGTGCCTGTTGCGTTGGCGGTTGCGGTTTCGATCCCCGCACATGAAAAAATTTGTATTCGCCATACAGGTGTTTGCCGTGGTCTGGGTGTTTGTGCAGTTCTTGTGGGTCCCAAACCGTGCTTCGGAGAGCACGTTAAGCCGTTGGTCCCGGTTGTTATCATGTACACCTGATAGCGATCGTTACTCATAGCAGGGAATATATCCGCCAACCCGCTTTGGAGCAGCGTGGTTGATTAAGCTCTGATCCTTCTCCTACATGGGAAAGAGGCCTATGTCTAGTAGTGGGATATTACATCCTGAAGCGAAATAATTATTTATGTCAGGTTTTCTTAATACTTTCATCTCAATCCAGATACGCCGTGCTCTGCCATTAGCTAAAAAAACTACACAATACTAAAAAAATACAATGAGAGCCTTTTAAGTAACAAGCTCGAAACTGTAAAACGCATAATCTCTTAAGTTCCTTTCTTCTTCATCATGAAAAGTAAATTCCGACGAGAGAATAAAATAAAAACTCGACAGCAGTAAAAGACTATTTACTGTACCTTGAAGAAGACATTTTGAGTGTAACTACTTAGTCTGTGGGCGTTCGAAGTGGTCGAGTATGGTCTGTCTTGTAAGCAATAATATTTGATACGTATAGTAAAAGTTTCAATATTAGACTGGAAAAAAAACGACTATATTTTTAACGATACTATGAAAATATCATATACTAGCTGCTGCCCGCGATGTCGTCTGCGTGCGTTCACTGATACCCGTAGGTGATAGCGTGATAATACGTAGCTTATATGTTGACCCGACTTCTTAATAGTATTCGTGCCAAATTTGAAGTAAATGCATGCAGTACTTTTTGAGTGTATCCCGGACATACATTGACTTTCCTATCATTTTATTATATAATGCATAGATGTATAGATGATAATAAAAAAAAATATATCGTGAAAGTATGAGCCCATATTTTATTCAAAACTTGTCAATTATCAATCTGAAAAATTGGAACGATGCGTATTCTTAAAGGTAGGCAAGGAAGGGAAGGAAATAAAATTAGGTACCTAGAAAAAACCTTTCTTAGTAAATTAATGTAAAACAAGCCGTTGTAACGGGACGTCCTCCGGCCTGCTGGAGCGCCAATTTACGTAAGATTGCCGGTGTCGGCTGGATGAGAATTGCGGAAAACCGGGATGTCTGGCGCGATCTTGGGTAAGCCTGTGTCCTGCAGCGGACTCCAATAGGTTGAATTGGTTGACTGACTTACTGAAGAACTTGTTTTTAATTTGACTTTGTTGATGTTTGTATGTGAGTTAAGATGGAAAATTTGACATTTTATTTGAAGGCAATAAGTTTGTTTTAGTATTTGTCAGTGTTTTTCATAGCTAAGGTGCAAAAAGTTTTGATTAGGTATAATTGTACTATTGTACAAACAAGGGTGGATGGATAAGGTAGTAGATTTTCTATTCGATATAAAAATCTCGTATTTGATATATTACAGACAGTAGCTAACTATATTTGAAAGTCCATAACGCTTGTCACTTGAAGCAAACTGACTGCAAGTTCATTCGTGCGCAGATTAAGTTGTAGCGATCAGCATCATTTCTTTACAATCAGATTATAGCCGCCATTACACAATGTCATGAAGTAGATGCGCCTGCGCCGATAACGCGATTCGTTCATTGTGCATTGTTAATAGATTACTTTCTTTTATTATTTATTTTTATTATAATATGTAACGGATGACATGTTCTAGACTAAAAATATAAATTTCTGTTTTAGGAAATGTATTGTCTTAATTGAATTATCAAAGTCCATATGTAATGAATTATGCAGTACTTTGATAATATTACCAAGTATTTAACTTACAACGATTTTTTAACTCTTGTTTTTAAGACTAATTATAATTTATTTTATTAGACTGGAAAGATTTTTTTTTTTTCATATATTTCGATACAATAATTTGTTGATAAAAAGGCGTGCAGTGATTTTAAACTTTTAGTTTGAGTTTATGTATACACACTTCAGCCTATCGCAGTCCACTGCTGGACATAGGCGTCCAAAATTTCGCGCCGGATATGGTGTGAACTCATTAGTGTTTCGCCCATAGTCACCACGCTGGGCAGGCGGGTTGGTGATCGAGTTTATGTATACTGTAATGTAATAATGATGTAAGCTGCCGTGGGTAAAACTTGCAACTGTGCTTAAGACTCAGCTTCGTGTTCCAATCGACTAATATATAAATAAATAACCATAAGATGAACATTTTAGCTCTTTAACATAGCACACCAACAGTATTTATTTATTTAGTATTCGGAAAACCAACAGCACAAATAACAATACATAGTAATTGAATTGAACAACATTTGGCTATAGGTCTTCACGTATAAAGTAAAAATCGGCCAAGTGCGAGTCGAGACCATTGACTAAACTAAATATAAGTAAATTTTCTGTAAAATATTTATTCTGTAAAATATTTATTTAATTATGACGCCATCTATGATGTTATTAGAAAACTATTATTATTAGTCTATTGAAGAAGTTTTCTTAATTTCTGATAGATGGCGTTTTAGACTAATAAAAAATTATCGCCCCCCTTAAATGTTTATTTTATTTTGTTTTTAGTATTTGTTGTTATAGCGGCAACAGAAATACATAATTTGTGATAATTTCAACTGTCTAGCTATCGCCGTTCTTGAGATACAGCCTGGTGACAGACGGACGGACGGACAGCGAAGTCTTAGTAACAGGGTCCCGTTTTTACCCTTTGGGTACGGAACCCTTAATACATTACTATTCTTTAAAAAGCAACGATATAGTCACATAGTGTTTTATTTCATTTCATCGACAACAGCAATCCGAATCTATTAAAATAATAACGGTTCAAGTGCTATAATACTTAAATAGGTATTTAGAGAGGAATTTAGTATAACGTACAAATTTAGACGCGATGGCAAGTTCTAAATGGCTCTCGTTATTTCGTTTCCAAGTCATTCCAAAATACTATTATTATCTCAGAACATTCGACACCAAAAACGATAACAAGCTAAAGGAGTTTATTTATACAATTATTAATAATTTAAACCTTATTTGAAACTTACGATTCTTGTTATTTCAAATGAATAGTTAAAGCAGTTTATTTTACATTTAAGTAACACGGTCTATGTAACTGGTTTTCTTCCGATGCTTATCTATTCGAAATCAACTGTTTACACATCAAGATTTGTGCGACACTTAATTTGTGCTTGGTAATTATTTCGTTCGTTTACTTGATGTTTTAGTTGAGTTGTTCACAGTTAATTAAGCAAAATCATGGACAATAAAACGATTTTCGTTTCAGCCTGCAATATCCCACTGCTGGGCAAAGACCTGTTTTCCCAAGTAGGAGAAGGATCAGAGATTAATCCACCACGCTGGTCCAATTCGGGTTGGCGCATATAAATCGAAGTGAGTGTCATAATATAATTGTGTTTTCTCGTAAACGATATTATCCCTATTAGATCTCGACCAAATATTAATGAGACCACACGTCACATATGAAAATACAGTCATATTGAAAACCTCCTCCATTTCAACCGAATTAAAAAAAGAGGAGGTCCTCAATTCGAGTGTATTTTTTATGTATGTTACCTCAGATCTTTTGACTGAGTGGACCAATTTCGATGATTTTTAATCGAAAGGTGGTGCGTGTTATATGGTTCCAAGGATTGGAGCTTAATCCATTACGCTGCTCCACTGCAGGTTGGCGAATATGTTCCCTACTATGTAACAATCGCTATCAGATATTTAGGATAACAACCGGGACCGACGGCTTAACGTGCTCTTCGACGCACCGTGGGGAGACCCACAAGGACAGACATCCAAACCGGAAAGAAATATTTTTACAAATCAAATATCAATCCGGAGCGGGAATCGAACCCGCAAACCGTCAACTACTAGCACCACTACACCATAGTGTAGAGTGAAGAATGTATTTCCATAATATAGACACTAACACCATTAAGCTATAAACACGTCAGAAAGATCTGAAACGGCAATATTTGTGTAGTTTTGTTGGAAATTTGAACATATCCGTACATGTTTCATTGTACTTTATGTCCACTTGTCTATTCGAAATGTCTCTAGTATTTATTTACTGTTTATTAAAATATCATATAAATGTATTTGTACAAGTGTCCCACTTGTTGTCTCGTTTAATATTTTAACGGTATTATATTTCAAGTTTATAACTTTAAGAGTCAGGGTAATAATAATTATGATAATATTTTCTCTTGATATTTAAATCATTACTTTCTCTATTATTATTTTATTTAAGTATTTTTTAAAGCCCTGCAGTTTCACGCGCGTTCGTTAGGAAAAATAAAGCTTATAGCCTTTCTCTGTAAATGTCACGATCACGATCACGATTTAGCCTGTAATATCCCACTGTTGGGCATAGGCCTCTTCCCCATGTAGGAGAAGGATCAGAGCTTAATCCACCACGCTGTTCCAATGCGGGTTGGTGGATATATTCCCTACTATGAGTAACGATCGCTATCAGGGGTGTCCATGATAACAATGTAAATGTCAACACAAAAAGAATTTAAAAGAATTTTAAGAATTCAATTCGGATCAGTAGTTCCTTCCTAAACGATTTTTTTCAACTTTATAATATTAGTATACATTTTCATATATTGCTGTTGTTCTTGTAAGGAAATTCTGTATAAAGTATAATTATTATTTGTAAAATGGCGATTTTAATGATGTTGAGTGTAGGTACTTGAATAGAGAACATACTTACACCTAGTTTTAACATCTAACCAATCACCTGTCCTTCTGTCAAATTTCACTTTAGATAGAAATTAATATCTGAAAGTCAAACTCATATTAAATGTATCAAAGTATTGAAATAAAAGTAGCTTATATTAAATTATTCTGGTGATACAGCCTTGTAAAATAAGTTTTCGAAACTAGAACAATATCGACTAATATATCACTGAATATTTTATATTGCTATCTATATCTATCTATATTCTATATTACTTATATAAAATCTTTAGGTCATTGACTTATCACGAAATCTCAAAAACCGCTGGATGCATAAAGATTAAAACAGTCTATAGGTACCCAACCATCGATATTACAAAATCAGTTTAAAAAATTTCATAAATAATTTTACAATGTAATACTGTAATAAAGTATAATTAATATTAATACTATTGTCGAAGTAAGTATACTTCGAATAAAATAAATAGCGTACACTTTTATCTTTCTTTTTAAATTTTTTTTTCTTTTCATTATTAGACTTAAATTGACTTTAAAAAAAATAATAGAAAATATATAAGTTGCACTAATATTATATTGTTAAACTAAAAAATATAATATTCGTGCGAATCTTACTAATAAGTATTAAAATTAAAACATAAACTTTAAATAAAGTATTATACCATAAAACTTTTAAAGATAAATACACTTCTTTATAATTAAAAACATTACTTCATTAAAACATTTTCCATAAAACAAATACCTCAGCAAATAAATGTCTAGACAAAGTATAATTTAAAGGAACCTTAGCACATATTCGAAGTAAATGTTTTTACAGAGGAAGCTATAAAAGTCCTTGCAGGTGGCGCTTTCTCACAATTTTTCATTCATATAGCGTCAGTAATAACCTAGCGAAATTGTTTCTCGACATTTATTTTAATTGAGACGTATTTACTAAACGTTTTCAAATGTCAATTTCTTAATTGTATATGTAAATAATAGAGAACTGTTAATAACGAATTGTTTAGTATATAATTTTCATTTCCATTTACTTTCCAGAAAATGTTTTGTCTAATGGAGTGTATAATTTAGTTTTAATTGTTTTAATAGATATCAAGCTACTAGGGTACTAATGTAAAAAATCATTAAAGTGTTACTACGTGTCGGCGTGGACTACGCTCCTATTAGTCTTAGCGTGATGACACATAGCCTATAGCCTTCCTCGATAAATGGGCTATCTAACACTGAAAGAATTTTTCAAATCAGACCAGTAGTTCCAGAGATTACTGCGTTCAAACAAACAAACAAACAAACAAACAAACAAACAAACAAACAAACAAACAAAAAAACAAACAAACAAAAAAACAAACAAACAAACACACTCTTCAGCTTTATATATTAGTATAGATATCTTCTTTTCTTGCAGTAAGACTCGCCCAATTGACTTGGTGATGGTTTTTTTAAATCTACTCAGAAGATCCTGGTCATCATAAGAAGCTTATGGTTGTATTTGGATAAGTTTAAAAAAAATAAACTTTGTCAATCTTTCTCGCACATAAATTTCTCAATCAATGACAACTCAATACACAACGACATTTTTTACATCTCGTCACTTTTTTTTAAATAGTTTTACAATTGAATATATCTTCGAACATGTAAATAATATAGAACGTGGAAAATCTCGTAGAATCTTCCTCCTTTTTTAAAGTCAGTTAAAAATAGACATAATGACCTATAATTAGTATTCCCTCCGCACAAACATCAGAATGCAAAGCTCGACCAACAATAACTAGGGCCGATTCGGTTAAACAAACCAAATGTTCATCTTACACTCGAAGGATTAATTAGAATTGTAAATGCCCGGCCGTAAGTCGGCGCGATCCTACCAGTTAACTTCGAATCTCAATGTTTACTGTAAACAATCCTTTTGAAGATTAAGACGGAATTGAAACGTCGTCAGAATATTTATAAGGGTTAATATTTATGGAAAATTTCGACTTAATGTTGCAATCTAACGAAATTGTCTTCTATTTTTTTGGGGAGAGTTCCGTGCATCTGTCGTCGACTTTATCTTCTGTTTGTATTCGGCGAACTGTGAAATTGATTTACTTTGATGGTGACTTTAGAGGTTGTACTGTTGGTTATGTTTGATTCATTTGTTTACGTGAACGAAAAGCTTAGTACGTGAAATAAGATAATCGAGAAATATCAGTATCGCTTTGCAATGCTCTTGAATACGTTAAAAGTAGGTTTATGAGAATTAAAAATTAAAGTGTTCGCTTTACAATAATGAGAGAAAGAGAGAAACCAAATGTGTGCCCACACCTCTCTATGTTGCTCCGTTCGTATCACCAGATCACACTTTTCGTTACGCTCTCATCACGCATTCACCAGCTTTCTCTCCAAGTCAAGCATGCGTAAAGAAGTTTTACTTCAAAAAAAAACAAACTTAGAAAATATGCTACATAAGTGAAATGTCATGATCATATCGTTCGTAAATACTAATTTTAAATAGTAAATACACGAAACAATCAAAATAAATAAACTTACGTAACAATAATACGTATAATAAATTTAAAACTTCTGAAATTTCATTTGTATCTATTGTTACTATTGCTTCTTTGAGCAAAAATATATGACTATTCAGGAAAATCCTTGTTTCATGCAGTAAGAATTGTAGAAAGATAGAACGTTTGTATTTTTGTTTAGACAGGTTGCGATTCTGATTAATATTCAACTAAGCATTTTTAAGGAAAAATTTAAAACGAATAATTTAAGCGAGGCTTATTGTCCCTTGCAGTATAGCCGAGTCCAGTATAATAGTAGAGAAAGAATAGAGCAATATCGTATTTTTTTTTTCATGGCAGTCGTAACAATAGCACTTGCAATCAGCTTGCAATATTGATAACTCAAAATTACCAAAAATAAAATGGTAAGTAGGGATTGTATTTTACGTGTTAAACTTAATATTCTATTACATTTAATTATAAGCGAATTGAATCTAGCAACGTAAAGAATATCGTCAGAGGCACGTATACTCAATATACAACCTATAAAAAGTAACTCAATTTTTAATTTCTACAATAAAAAAGTTATCGAATTTATTTGCTCAAATATGTATCTAAATTACAACCCGACTAGAAATAAAGTCAGGCTCAACCAGATCATATATCTGGACCGGATCAGGATTGGATGAGGCATGCAAGATCCGGCAAGCCCTATCAGGACCAGGTCTGGTCCAGATAAGGATAGCCTGATGTAAAAAATAATCAAGTATGGCAAGGTATACTGGATCAGGACCAGGTCTGATCCAGATTAGGTTAGCCTGATGTAAAATGTAATCAAGTATGGTAAGGCATACTGGATCAGGACCAGGTCTGGTCCAAATAAGGATAGCCTGATGTGATGAGCCTGAATCGCGCTATCGATGTTTTTAAGCGCACTTAGTATATATACAGTTATCAGGACAATATAGCAAAGAGTCAGTTTCTACACAGTGGAGCAGTCGTAAGTAGTAGGAAGTAGTTAATTAATAATATTTAATTAGTTATAATAATAATTAATAAATAATATAAAAATAATTGATATTTAAAGTAAAAACATAAATAAATAATACATATGAAAAAAATTGAAAGAAATACAACAATACTTTAAGATAATATCAACTCATTTTTTTTTTATCAAACAATTTTTTCAAGACTATACACTACTCATGTTTTTTAAAAGGACCGGACCGGGCATACTCGATCCGGACCCGATAAGGTTTTCCTGATCAGGTCCAGACAAATCTTCTGCGTTACATACCTTATCCGCTCCAGATCGGGCATGCCCGGTCCGGTCCTTCTAAGGAACACGAAAAAATTTCTAGTTGGGAAGTATATATGTCATTAAATTGACAAAAATACTAATTTTATTATTTAACCTATCCATGTACCCTACCTGTGCATTTAGGTACACAAATAAACAAAATTGTTCCACGTTCAACTTACAAGAGATAGGCTTTCTTTATCCTCCACTATATTATATGATGTGATATTATCAACAATTTATATATTGTTTCTAATTCCATTATTGAAAAGTCAATTGTATACAGAACAACAGACCGTATAGACGACGATGGCGTCTTAGTAGTAAGAGCTTACATAGTACTCGAGACGATATTCAATATTTGCAAATAGGTTTGAGAGTGCGCAGTCATTGTTGGTTGTAATTGCGGGAATGCGACTCTTGGCTGTGAAACACTAAATGAAAGTCAAACAAGACATGTTGACATAATCGATTTGTGATTCGTTGATGAGTGTACATAACTTGTTACATGATGTTGCGACATGTCGAATGTGAAAACAAAATACACATAACAATAATTACACATTATTATGTGTAAATATATTTTTATACGCATACAAAATGCAATTGTCAATAAGTACTACAAAGTTTTACTTAATAATTTATTGAAATTGTAATAAAATGAAAGATTATGCTTTATTTATAAAACAATATTTACAAACAAAAATGAATTCCCAGGTTCTTGAGATAAGCAAAAGTCTTCAAAGCAAATTATACGTAAAAAAAACTTAAGTAAATATATTTCCTAAAAGTAAATTACCTATACACAATGAAAAAAAAATGCAGAATAAGGAAGATGTGTGTACGTATCTATGTATGTATGCGTGTGTGTTTGCACAATAAATTCTACAAGATCTACCTTACTACCCTCAGTATGCTTTGAGGAGCTCTTCAGTTTTATTTTGGTAGCCCAGCGAGGACAGTTACTTGAGTACAATCAAAAATCAAGCAATCAAAATTCTCACATAATTTATAGTAAAATTTATATATTTATATAATAGTTCTTAAATTTCCTTAAAGAGATTTCAAATTTAAGTTTACAGTTAAAATATTTATAACCACATTTAGAATATTTGAGGTTAAAGTGATTTAAAAAGCAAAAAAAAACCTTCTACATTGTCTATAATGCCCTTGCATTATGTTATACCTTCATCTACTCCATTTAGGTCTCATTTAACAACATTCGCATGTGAACGCTTGCTTAAATTCCATCACTCACGTTTAGCATTATCGAAAATTTTCGACAGCACAAAATGTACCTCTGATATTCGCGTCGCATTTCGTCGAGCGTTAACAGCGCTATTGTCCTTACATCGTATGTGAATGCGAGGCTGGTTTTAAATTGACGTGCCAGTTCCTGGGTTGAAGAGTTTCTGAGCACTGAATAAAATGGGCTGTTTGTTCAGCCTGAAACGGATTTCGTTGTCTTTTTTTGGCGTGACGTGACGGGAAACTTTAAATCGATTTTAAGAGTGTGAGGAATTATTTTAGTCAGCCCGTTCCGTTTGATTGGATTTTAAATTTGGAAAATAAATTGTAGATTTTTGAATCTGTAGGTTGACATTGTCTAATCACATGTCTTGTACACTTCATTGTATGAAACGAAGATTTGAAATTGATCAAGTTATCGGGATTATTATTTCTAATTGGCTGAACATTTCTTTGAAACGCAATTAAATTGTCAATGCTACATAGTAGGCTAAACCACTAACAACCAGTATTGTCTACTACTATGTTCTATTAAGACGGTAATATTGTAATCAATCTAATAAAATTCTGTACCACCTACATTTCCACATCATGTGAATCTAACGTTTCTAAAGATGAGACTGAAGATTCAAATGGCACAATTGTCATTTACGTGCTCTTTATTAATGTAATGAGCACGGAATAGCATTTGACTTAATTAAAAACAATGTAATCTAAAAATTTAAATGAATTGAATATGAAATATTTGCGGTGGAATAATTTAATCTCTTGATTTTGTGGATCGACAATTCCTTAAGACTGTTGTAACACAAAAAATAATTTACTTAAAAGTTTTAGATCATGATATCTCTTAACATATCAATCAAATATTATATTAGTGATTTATAAAAAAATATTTCATCTGTGCGAAACCCGAAAAAAATATATGATGTCACATAAACTCGCACATTTCAACTTCACCAAAAATATCTTGATATTAAAACGAACCTTTATACAAAAAAATACTCACAGAAACGTTCAGCTATGAAGTACTTCTGATTTCCAATCACCTTAAAACGTCTGGTCATTCGATTCGCTCCCACGCGTGAATAGACAGGCCTTATTTGTATATATATGTTTTATAGAACCGACGAAATATGTGAATATATAAATGAATGAGGTATTTTAATAATATTGCCACTTCCTTGATCAAAGTAATGAAGGTATGAGATTTTCCCTTCAAATATTTTACCGAAAATAACTGTTTCATTCAAATTCTTTGACATACATAACTTGAATGAGTATAATATTATTAAATTAATATGTACGGAATTGTGTTTTAAACTGCTACAGTGCAAATTACCAAAAAGTCTAAATTGGCTGCTCATAAAATGAATGCCCAAAAATTGAAATAAAAAAATCCTCCCATATAACACTTAAAGTAAAAAATAAATAAATATAGTAAACATTTTAGCTACCCTATTAGTCCATTGAAAAGTTACATTTGGGGTTGCGTTTGTCAGAGGACGCAATTTTATTTTTTAGATATGAAGGGGGGGTTAGTCTAATGTTAAATCCAAGTTTGTGGGTTTGTAGTCCTTGTGCAACGGCCGCCATCTTGGAATAAGAGGTTCAAATGGTTTTTATGGTTTATCTGCCAAACTATAAGTCTCACAAAGAAAATTATGTAATATTTTTTGTTGCAAATAAAATTATCTATAACATATGTTCAGTAATTTTTAGTCGTAGAATCATAAATAAAAAAGTTATGAGTGAAAAACCATAAAAATTTAAGAGAAAAAAATCTATTTGTCGATAAAACTTTTTTTCTAATCATTTTACAAAAAAATAATATCAGACCATTTCTATAGATAATATTTTAAGGAACAATTCTTATCGGAAACCTTTTTAAATTTATTCATTATTTAAGGTTTTACAGCACTGCGAAACGAATACTATTCTTCAACTATTTGTAACTATACATGAATACTCGTATATTTTGCCATAATTTTTAATCACCTTGTTATTTTTTATGATGATCTTTTTAACTATTGATAGTAAAATATTGTTAATATATAAATAATTCTTGATTTGACACTCTACCTACGAGGTGGAGTCTGGAACTCTGGAGGCGCGTTTTTTTTACGCGCGTGATTTTCTAAATCACAACTACTCTGTCTTCGGTCTTTTTGATGGACCAAGCTGCGGCTCAGCGGCTGGTTGGCTTACTATATTAAATACTTGAGGGGGAACCGGAGAAGGAAGGTAGCAAGAAGTGTGAATTGGTTTTATGTACGGAGACCTTATTGCGTATAACTTGCTGTTTCTCCATGCTTTCTCAGGATGTGACACAATTTCAGGTGCTTACAATATGGGTAAACTCAAATTTCTGAAAACCCTGGAGAAACATCTAGAGTTAGCAAGTAGAACGGCGTTGTTCCTCAACAAGAGAGTTGACTTGGCTTGGCACTGCTCACTATCATTGGTGAACGTTTTTTTATCATTATTTATGGGGAGACTTGCAGCAAAATAATGGAGCTCTCCAAATTAATTGAAGAAAATGATTTACACACATTTTGACATTATTATGCCACTTTCTTCTTCGGTTCTCCCTCAAGTATTTAATATAGAAAGCCAACCAGCCACTCGTCGCAAGATAGAGGACAGTAGTTGTAATTTAGAAAATAACCGTGGATTATGCCTACTGCGGATACCACGTAAAACAAACGCGCCTCCAGACTCTACCTCTTAAGTAGAGTGTTAAATCAAGAATTATTTACATATTAACAATATTTTACTATCAATAATTAAAAAGATCATCATAAAAAAATAACAAGGTGATTAAAAATTAGGGCAAATCATGAATATTTATATTTATATTCACGTATTGTTATGAATACTGAAGAATAGTATTCGTTTCGCAGCGCTGTAAAACCTTAAATAATAAATAAATTTAAAAATGTTTAAAATAAAAATTGTTCCTTAAAACACTGTCTATAAAAATGGTCCTATATTATTTTTTTGTAAAATGATTTTAAAAAAAGTTTTATCAACAAATAGATTTTTTTCTTTCAAATTTTTATGGTTTTTCACTCATAACTTTTTTATTTATGATTCTACGACTAAAAGTTACTGAACAAAAGTTATAGATAATTTTATTTGCAACAAAAATGTTATATAATTTTTTTGTGAGACTTATAGTTTGGCAGATAAACCATAAAAACCATTTGAACCCCTTTTTCCAAGATGGCGGCCGTTGCACAAGGACTACAAACCCACAAACTTGGATTTAACATTAGACTAACCCCCCCTTTATATCTAAAAAATAAAATTGCGTCCTCTGACAAACGCAAGGTAAGCCCAAAAAAATGTAACATTTCAATGGACTATATCTTTTGTATTTGAATAGTAATAAAACAACCGTTAGACGTTTGCCGATCTGGCATGAAATTACCAATGCTGTCAAGGAAATGACAGCTGCTGTTAGCTTTCTGTTTAATTTTATTTACTAAGCGTTCCCAAAAAAAAATGATCTAAATTTTATTCATACGGTTTATTTTAACTGTAAATTTTAATTCCCTTTACATTAAGTGTTTTTGTATTTTAAACTTTGATTTTTATTTCGTTACAATTAACTGATATTTATCTTTTTGATAGTAAATTAATATTTTATTTTCCGAATAAAAATCCAAATATTCTTGCATTCACATCACAACAGTCGCGACAGTTTATTAATTCATGCACAACTTCCATTCCGGATTTAAGCTTGTCAAAACTACTTCAAGTACAAACAAGTACCAAAAACCAATTAAGCAAGCACAATATTTGCCGACATAACCAGGAATGATGTCGTCTCGCAGCAGTCATTAAGCATTCAATTAAGTAAAACGCAACGTGTTTGCCAGACACTCGGCTGATATTTACATTTAAATGTTTGGTTCAAATGATGTTATGCCTAAGCTGCGTTAAATGTTTTTGGAAAAAGTATCATCGCTAAGGCAAAAAAGACTTTTCGGTTGCTTTGTATTGTATTAAAAGTTGGTAGAGTAAATGAGGAGTCTAGCAACTAGTTTGTCCAAGTGTAAGCTTAAATCAATGTGTTGTCTCCTTTTTATTTTTGTTACTTTTCAATCTTTATTTTATTGTAAAAGAAACAGAGCACAGATTATTTCATCAATGTCGTAGAGAATGCACGATTATCACGAACTAGTACTAAACCAAACCGGGCTCTCTTGTTCAAAAAATCGAAGAAACCGAATGCAATATTTTACCTACCGTAGTTGTGTATCTTAACCATTTGATTGAATATTTATTTTTACAAAAGAAAATATTCAATCAAATCTTTTTCTTTCAATCTTTAAGAAGAGTTACAGTTACAATTATTTAGAATTTCAAAAATATTTTTATTCAATTAACTGATTCATGAACAAAAGTAAATAATATCTATAATTTAAACTAAAACCTCATTTCAATAAATACAACACAAACAAATGGGCAACATTATCTGGACTCGATCGTCGCTCGCGATACGATCTGAGACACATCTGTCAACTTATATTAGAGCAGCACAAATTACGAGAGACAGGCGTGTGATAGGACGATGAAAACAAATGAAGATCTTTTAGGAAATGCACATGACCCGTCGCTGTTCATTAGACACGTTTGACTGACCTAATTAATAAATATATTATTATTTTTGTATTTAATTTAGATGTTCATTTTGTGCTTGGTCAGTTGGAAGTTCGTGAATCAAATGAATTAGCTAAAGATCACGGAGAGAACGTAGATTAAGTAGTCAAGATTTTTGATCTATATTTATTAGTTTATTTTAGGGATAGTTCACAGCTCAATATAATTTAAATTATTAATATTTATTATAATGTTAAGGCCTATTACGATAATTCATCCCACTAAAATTAAAGTTAAAGAAAAATGAGAAAAGAAGACATAATTATATATAATACTATTGAAACTTTAGGGATGTTCAACAATACTTCGAAGGACTAAGTATGAAACAGCATTAACTTCTTTAGCATTACAGTTAAGGTTTCCTAGCACAACAGATTCAAATCTATACTAATATTATAAAGTTGAAAAGTTTGTTTCTTTGTTTAAGCGCGTTAATATCAGTGAACTACTGGTTCGAATTGAAGAATTATTTTTGAGTTGAATTGAGTTGAGATACCGTAGTGTACTATAACGTCCAATTCATATAATTATTTAAAAACGAAATTGACTATCACAAACCAGTTATGTCAAACGAGTTGTATTTTGAATATATAAGAGCTCGGTTCGATAATATGTTATATTGTCCGTTCAATAACTTGCAGAAACAGTTACTTCAACTATTTTAAAAATACCATAACATTAGGATACATTGTATCAGAAACGGGAAGTAAAAGGTTCTCTAGATAACTTGCTTCTGATTATTATTACAGTTTACAGATGAAATCGTGATTCCCTTGTAATGGATAACGATTTAAGTAATTCCGTTGAACATTTTCTCTACCTTTCATAAAATAAGTTCCTATCAGTTTAATTCAAAACATTGTTACTGGAAGTGTTGAAGATAGAACTTGGTTATTTTGAAGCGAAGTGGTATATTAATAACCAATTGTTCGATGATTTTTGTTGTAGGGTTCGATGTTGCTTTTTAATATTTATGCAATAGAAAATCAATTTAAAATATTTATTTAAAAATCTTTCGTCCATTGTGGTCTTTGTGTCCAGTCTTACCTATATAAAAATATGTTGACAAGCGTTATTTCCGCCGATAAACTGTCACGCAGTTTGGCGGGTAACGAAATTGTAAAGGTATTTAGTCTAAATCAGGGCTGTCCAAACTTCAGACCTTCGCGGGCTAATTAAATTTACTACAAAAGCTGGAGGGCCGCAGATTTTTTTTTCAGTATTTTAGTTAAATAAATACAGGGCCCAGGGTAATCAATTCTTAATGCGTTTATTTGTCCTTCGTTAATTCGATCGCAAAATCTTTTGAAATGCAGTGAATAAAAATTATTATTATTTCATCGATATAATTATGTCTGATCCAACATGTATTTTTTATTTTTCTTCGTGTAAAGTAGTATAAAGTTAAACATTATACTATTTAGATTTCTTATTTATTATAAGATTATAGTTTTCTTTATAAATAAAAATAAAAAAAAATTACTCACAGACAAAACGCATACAAATCATACACTGATTTTTATTATTATCGTTGCAAATAAAATAGTTAAGTTTTCATTAAATACACGATCTTTATCACTTAATTTGTGTTCACCTTCACACCTAATGAAGTGAACGCAAAAGACACTGAAGAAGAAATTGATACAATTTTTTGTCAAGATTATCAAATGTTACGACCACCAACTCTAGTAACCATTCGAGGAGTGTGGAACAATCAAGAACCTGCAAGAAAAAAGGCACCTGGATTTGACTTAATTACCAAAAAATCCTAAAAGAACTCCCTAAAAATGCTATCGTGTTCATAACATCCCTCTATAATGGAATCCTTAGAGTACAACACTTTTCACAAAAATATGGAAGGTGTCAGAGATTCTCATTCTACACAAACCGACCCGACCGATTAGTCTGCTGCCAATCCTATCTAAAATCCTTACTAAAAATGGTGCTTAGGAGAATTCTGCCAATCCTTGAGCAAAATAAGTCCATCAGTTTTGCTTCGGGTAGAAACACTCAACAGTAGAACAGATTCACGGATATGCGACAAAATAAGAAATGCCTAAAGGTCATCGCTCATTAGACCCACCCGGCACCCGACCAGCACCGCCTCGACTCGAGCGGTTAGTATTCTTTCTATGGATTTGTATGGATATACGCTCACTACATCAACACCGGATCGCCTCGCACGCGAGCTGGCCACGCGTTGACGGCGGGTGGACCATGCGCGGACGGCGGGTTGACCGCGCGTTGACGGCGGAATGACCGCGCGCGGTGGCGGGTGAACCACTCGGTGACGACTTGCTGCTCGCACGCTTGTCTTGCGTTGTCACAGTGACTGTGAGTCGTTCACGCGCCGTCCACCCGCGGTCCACCCGTTGACAACGCGTCGTCAACCCGTTGACGGCGAGTCGTTCTCGCGCCGTCCACCCGCGGACCACTCGTTGACAACACGTGGAGGCGTTTCGGTGAGGGTCTAATGAGCGATGACCTTTAGAGGCAAAAGAGTATTACTCATCAGTGTTCTTGGATATACAGTAAGCCTTCGAAAGAGTCTGCCATAAAGGCCTGCTATGCTGCTAAACTTAAGTCATGCTTACCATACTCGTATCATCTGCTTTTCACTTCTTATCTGACACACAGGTTATTCCGAGTTAGAGAAACAGATAAGTACTACAAGTTCTGTGAAGCCAGGGCTGAAGTACCTCAACGCTCCGTACTGGGTCTGATGTTGTACACATTATATACTGCAGATCTACCAGAAGAGAAAGGTGTAACAACCGCAACATTTGCTGACGTTATAGCAATACTAGGGAGCAATACAGATCCGTTGGTTGCGTCACTAATGCTGCAGAGTGGATTGGATTCTGTCATCAACTGGCTAAATAAATGGAGAATAATAGCTAGCCTATCCAAATCTGTACAGGTAACTTTTACACTGAGGAGAGAGAACTGCCCCTCAGTTCAACTAAAAAATACTGTGCTTCCTCACCAGGATCATGTAAAGTACTTAGGCATACATCTGGACAATCTGACCTGGGAAAAACACTCTATTCTAGGCTGCAACAGCAAACTCATATTGGACAACAAACTTCTCATATACAAAGTTATCTTAAAACCGGTGTGGTTGTACGGAATCCAGTTATGAGGCAGTGCTGCTAAATCTAACATTAACTTCATACAAAGAGCCCAAAACGGTATTCTACGTTCAATAAGTGACGTGCCATGGTTTGTCACGAAAACCTTAAAATTGAAACAATCACAGAAGAAATTCGAAGACATACCTCCAAGTATCGGGAACGACTGGAGAGACACTCTAATGAATTAGCTGTTGCATTGACGACAAATCAACACAAAAAAAGATTAAAAAGAAAAACTATCCATACATACTATATATTATCCAAATTCCAAACTATTTATGTATAAAACTATTTTCTGATTAATTTACACCCTAAAAAATGCGTCGCGGGCCGCATGGAAACAAGCCGCGGGCCGCATGCGGCCCGCGGGCCGTGGTTTGGACAGCCCTGGTCTAAATAAAGAATTTATTATTTACTAGCTTCTGCGCGCGACTTCGTTGGCGTGGACTCCGCTCCTATTAGTCTTAGCGTAATGATATATAGCCTATAGCCTTCCTCGATAAATGGGCTATCTAACAATGAAAGAATTTTTCAAATCGGACCAGTAGATCCTGAGATTAGCGCGTTCAAACAAACAAACAAACAAACAATCAAACAAACTCTTCAGCTTTATTATATTAGTATAGATTTATCATTTTTCTTTGTCAATTTTACTTAATTACAAGATACTAGGACTAAAGATAGCAAAATGACAAAACAAATCTTGCATATCCCTTGGGTTTTGTTTAAAAAAAAACACGTATCGCTTTTATATTCTTCTTTATTTATTTAACGTAGTTTTAAAACGTAGGCAATTTTTCAAAGAATACAAAATATACAAGTTAAGATTTTAGATCAATTGCCAAGTACCAAGTGGTTGTTCTATTATCCTTTGACTACATTATAATATTTTACCTTGAGAGCCGACAGAGTTTATATTGCGCCATGAAGCTAGGCCGTCTCTAAATACCGTGTCCAGTATCACCGCATCCTAACCATCCCACAATGCTAATTTTAGACAAGAATCTTCATTATAAAAGTATTTTAATGCATAGTTTAATAATAAGGTGTTTCTAATTGATTAATTAAATAATGAAAACAATAATTATACTTTAAAAAAAAAGATAATTGAAACTATTGTTTTCTAATGTTTACGCGAATTTCACTCATTATAATAAAACAACTTTTTCGGTACCTTCGGTGTTGCTGTAAAGTATCCGAAACACCGGTTATGTGGCGACATCTATCGAGCCACATACGAACTGATGATTCTAGATCACGCTATAGAAGTTTCCAAAGCGAATGAACTATATATACAAGAACCCGACAACAACCGTTGGGGCAGTAGCCCTACCAGACACGACACCCGTCTGGTTGGAGGATCCTCCCTTTTCGGTGGACGAACAACATTCTTCCAAAGTTATCTAGGAAATTTAATTGACCGCGATAAAATCCGAAAAAGTTGTTTCATTATAAAAAGTATTTTTAAATTTCACTACTTTGTTTTTTAATAGACATAAATAAACATGACAAAGGCTTAACTATTATATGTAACTAGCTTCTGCGCGCGACTTCGTCGGCGTGGACTCCGCTCCTATTGGTCTTAGCGTGATGATACATAGCCTATAGCCTTCCTCGATAAATGGGCTATCTAACACTGAAAGAATTTTTCAAATCGGCCCAGTAGTTCCAGAAATTACCGCGTTCAAACCAACAAACAAACAAACAAATAAACAAACAAACAACCAAACAAACAAACTCTTCAGCTTTATATATTAGTATAGATTAATGAGTTAAAAAACAACTCACCACATATTCTCACCTAATACCATATTTCTTTCAATCTATCTTATACATTTTATTTTTATTCCTCGCTTGTATAATATCATCCGTTACGCATCCGTCACTCATATGTTTCTACTTAACTAAACCAAAAACGTATTTCACCGTCTAATTGGGACTCGAAGCTACAGATGCCACCTATTATCCTTCACTAAAGCGTACCGAGTATATAATTTTTGTCTTAATTCCTGTCCATGTATTGGATGAGTTAGAAATCTGTTTTCGTTCAAATTGTTCTTGATTATTCACAACTAGATGGCCCGGTGAACTTCGTATCACCTACATATATTTGTGAAAAATATACACAAAACACTTTCTGAACGCACAATCAATTTGACAACGTTTTTGACAAAAGACATTAAATTTCCCCGCTAGGAACATTTTGTATTGGAAAATTAAATCGTCTTTTTAGTATTTTCCGTTACATATTATCTATGTTTCTCACCGTTTAAACCTTCCCTGAACTTCCACAATTATTCCAAGATCAAAATTAGCTAAATCGGTCAAGCCATTCTCGAGTTTTAGCGAGACTAACGAACAGCAATTGATTTTTTATATATAAAAAATTAGCAGACTCAGCTATCTATGTACTGCCATATTTTGTTTTCGTGACTATAATTTTTATTATGTATCTATTAATTTAATTTTTTAAGTAAGTACATTGGTTGCGATAAATAGTAATAAAAAAGTATTCGTATTTCGCATTATTCGTATATCGTCCGGTAAGTTTACTGTAATGTACCAATATTATCTTTTAAATATTTCACCTTCCTATATCTAGGAAACAAAATCCTTTCCTTTAAAAAAATAAATTAATTAACAAATAAATAAATCTTATAAAGTATTGAAAATCAGCTTATTTATTATAATTTTACAATCTTGAATAATGAAATCTTCATTGTCAAGAACTTGAAAGATGGGATGTGCAAGACAGTTAACATTTTCGTTTTTTTGCTCAAGGTCTGACATTAGTTCCTTAACACAAACGCCGTTCATACAAACATGTCACTTTCACGACACGGCTGGCAAGTGGCCAGAACAAAAAACAATATTTTTGAAGACTTCTATTGGCGCGTTAGGGGAAAATTCTGAGAGTAAATTTTTGCGTCACGAAAAGAACCGACACCCTGAAGTTAGCTAGTCAACGAAGAAGAATTTAGCAACGTGAAGTTAGCTAACTAATGAAGTATAACTTCTTACGTGCGTACATAAGTACACATACACTTTTGTTAAGGAAGATGGGGCTGACATGTTTGTGTCAGACAAAATTCCCTAAAAAGAAAAGAATTAAAATAAGAAAACTTATATGTTGAGGTCATAGTTTGATAAAAAAATACTGAGTGAAATTTTGATGATTTACATTATCTGTTTCTTAAGTTTAATTTTTATTTATTGATTTAGAATCACAAATGGAAAGTACACGACACTTTAATATAAAAATAAAAAACCATTAACATTTAAAGTATCTTCCCAATTATAGGCGAATACAGCAAAAATTGAATACAAAGGAATACTACGTTTAAAACAAAGTTTATCCATATTTTGTTACTTACTACATCATTTCAATAAAATTAATAATTCGAATGTTGGTTTCGCTTATAATCTATATATATGTATGTATATAAAAGAGATTTCCACCCATTGACTCATCACGATATGTATCTCTGTAACCATAAGGCGTAGAGACTTGAAATTTGGTAGGAATATTCCTTTCGTCGAGTAGAGGTCAGCTAAGAACTAGCCGTGCGAAGTTTATATCACTGAAAAGATAAGAGAGATATATATCATTTTGATCTTAGGATATATATCACTCAATTGTTTCTTCATCTCATTTGGCTCAGTGAATGACAACTGACAAGTGTTTCATCGTATGATACAATATGAATCGAAAAGATACAGAGCTATAGCTATCTCTCTCTTTCGTATGATAAGCGCCATCGTCCGATCTCGTTTACTCTGGCTCAGTAACAGAGTTACAGCTGTCTCTCTCATTCGCATGATAAGCGCCATAGTCCGGTCTCGTTTACTCTCTCGCAGTCCGTCAGTATCTCGAAAATGAATCATAACCCTAGTGAGCTGGAGATACATTTGAAATGCAAGTGAGCGGGTGAAACATTAGCTCAATTGAAAAGAAATGTTTCATTTATATCTTTCTCTCATGAGTTACCCATGTCTACTAAGAACGGATTTTACAAAATTCCACCCACAAGAGGGGGTTGCGGTGGTTAATAACATATATTGCAAAACAACGTTTGCGGGGTCAGCTAGTTTTTATTATAAATAATAAGTCCTAGATCAGGAGTGAAAAAACATTTTATGTAATTAGACACGGTTATTATATTTAAAGCATTCTGTAGTATTTATTATACTTTTAACTGGGTGTATGTTTTAATGTATTTTTTTTAGTCGAAAGCTGGTGCGTGCCATGTGGTCTCGTTTAAATTTGATTGAGATCTGTCGCATCCATACATTTATTCTCATAAATTTTTGCATTATCTCTTGATATAATTACGGGAAGTAGGATCTAACCTCATATATTATGTCGTTCGTTAAAACCCATTCCCACACTTCTAAACGTCTAACTCCAGTCTTGTTTACAATGGAAGATACCAGTTAAAAAAGCGTCAAAGAAAATTTCTCAACGCTTAGAAGACAATGATGCCATTGTAAGCAATTTAGGTTAGTGTAGTTCACTCAACTCTCGACCAAGCTCCTGCGGGATACACAATCCTTCTCTGCCTACCACTTCGTTGGTTTTACAACGCACAAATACTAATACATCTATTTGCTCATTATACATTGCTGGTTTTGTTCATAAATTGCTTAGTAAGAGATAACAAAACCGTCAATGTATCTAAAATTGTGTGGGGCCTCATCAAATTGTGTGATTTCTTTAATATCATAGTCGGAAAGAAATCCGATACCACGAAACTTCATGTGGTTTGCTCAGCAAATACAATATGAAGTGACTATTGACTATTCTCGTTCCCAGTGACGTACATTTTTTTTTTTTTTGATTTGGCATTTTCTATATGAACGACGTTTCGAATTTCAAAAGGGTTTACTGGTATTATTGTATCATGGATAAATAAGGGCCCTTGAAATTATGGATCGGTTTACCGATTCCTTTATAAATTGATTGATAAGTATTTAATACCCTGATATTTCGCTTAACCCCTATCTTTTTATTATTAATCTTTTAAAACACTCGAGTTTGCAGGTTTTGCCTTTCAAAAAAAAAAAAAAAAAATGAAAAAAAAACTGATAAATTGTATTTTCAATTGAAAAGCATTTAGCAACTTTCGTAATGCATACATTTCAGCTTATTTTTTATTTATTTATTTCTATACTATACATTATAATTAACAAAAAAAAAGGATTTGTAATGAAAAAAATATATCGATAAACATTTTTCATAATAAAATTCTCCATATCTAGACTATATTATAAAATACTATGTAAAACATTAATACAAATTAACTCATATTTAGTTAAGAGAGATATATTTAGAATCTGAAATTCCATTTTAAATCGTTGATCAAAAATGGAATTTCTAATTCAAAAACAGACTTTAATATCACAATAAAGGTTTAGAACCTGTCCATTAGTCCATTACAACCTAACGTCTTTATTAACGGGTTAAAGGTATTAAGGGAATTAATCTTGGTCGCTTTGACCCGCATCAGTGTAGGGTTGCAGCGAATGACGTAATTAAAGCACATTGTTGACGTGGGTCGTTTGGACCTGTTTTTAATTATGACTTTTTTGTTTTTAATTATGATTTAATGTCGGATCAATGTAGCGTTAGTAATTCGGAATGGCGTATGAATTGGTTGTTTAAATGTATTAGGTTATGCAATGAAGGTGTATAAATTTGGAAATCAACTTCTTTTTTTTGTTGGAAGTAAAACTTCTTTACGCACTTGACTTGGGGAGTAAGCTGGTAAGTGCATGACGAGAGCGTTACGAAAAGTGTAATTGGGCGAGGTGGACAGAAGTTGAGAGGGACATATAAGTTAGCGAAGATAAAAAGAGAAAGAGAGTTACGTTTCGTATAATTATGTAGGGGTAACTAAAGAAGTTTTACTTCAGGCGTGTGGTCTAAACTGCCCCCGATAGTTGAATAGACGCATCTAACAAAAAGGTAAAATGGAGAAAAAAATGTTTGAATGTCAAAATCGGGAATTTCTTTGCTGTCTCTAAAAGAAAATAAAAATGAAAATGAATTATGTACTGAATGATGGCCGACGTATTCATCTTTGATTTCTATTAATTAGAAATAACACTTTACATTTAATTCAATTAGTTTTTTCATAAAATCCTTTTCATCTTAGCAAAAAAAATCGAGTAAAATATCTTACGCTTAATTGAAAGGGCGCAAATGGTTATTTGCGCCCTTTCAATTAAGCGTAAGATATTTTACTATGTACTTATTACTACATAATTTTACATGTACATTAATTTTCTCTCCATTTTCATTATTTAAAAAATATATTATAGTTAATTCACGGTTGATTTTTTTGAGTACCTGTTTTTAATTTGTGTACGTCTTGCTGGTATCGCTTGAGAAGTATTGTTCTTTACATAAAATATTCTGTGTTGTTACTGAATTTACGAAATTGCTTATTTAATGTGACTATGATCTGAAGAAATTTTCGCGTTGCATCTTTTTTTACAACTTTCGTCACAACCCGGTTTCAGGCAATATTTGAAGTGCTTTTTTTTATTTATTTTTTATTTCTTTTGCGCTCTTCTAATTTTGTATCGTAATATTTAAACATTAATTATGAATAGAACTCTCGTTCAAATGGAATAGATAAGGCCGCCTTTTGTACTTATATCCTTTTTTTATTTTCGTAATTTTGCTCATTTTTGGTGTACAGTAAAGAGTTTTTATTATTATTATAACCAGTAGGTAATTGTGAGCTCTAGCTAATTGCGTTTAGACATATAACAGATAAACAAATAACAATGACATATATTTTTATAAATGCAAGTAAAATAATGGGTTCCGAAATGGCTATAGCACCGTTGACCGCATCCATACTGTTCGGCAGATTATTATTCAAAAAATAGAAGAATATAATCAGCCGCTGTGTATGGCATTTGTGGACTTCGAGAAAGCCTTCGACTCTGTTGAGACTTGGGCTGTCCTGGACTCTCTGCAGAGATGTCATATCGACTAGCGATATATCGGCGATGATGACCGTTCATATCCAAGACCAGAGAACACCCATTTTTCTCCGGCGTAGGGTAAGACAGGGAGGTGTAATATCACCGAAACTGTTAACGACTGCGCTGGAGGATGTCTTTAAGACCTTGGTTAAGTTCCATTAGGGGGAACGAGGCATCAACGTCAACGGCGGATACATATCCCACCTTCGCTTTGCCGACGATATCGTCATCTTTGCGGAGACGTTGGATGAGCTGGGCCAAATTTTGGCCGGCCTAAACGAGTCCTCCCGACGGGTCGGTCTCGGTATGAACTTGGACAAAACGAAAGTTATGTTTAACAACCAAGTCATACCGAGACCGGTATCGGTCGATGGTACCCTTCTCGAAGTTGTTCAGGATTGTGTTTATAGGTAAACACATTTTTGGTTGGTTGGTATGGCCTAGGGGCCATACCAACCAACTGGGCTGCAACAACTTCGAAAAGGAGGCCGATAGGAGGATTCGGTTGGGCTGGTCGGCGTTTGGCAGGTTTCGTCGAGTCTTCACTTCAAAGATTCCGCAATGCTTGAAGACGAAAGTCTTTGAGCAATGCGTCCTGCCTGTGTTAAACTACGAAGCCGAAATGTAGACACTGGCGAAGGGACTGGTCCACAAGCTTAAAGTCACTCAACGTGCAATGGAACGGGCTATATGCTTGGGATTTCTCTCAAAGATAGAATTAGAAATGAGACTATTCGCGAGAGAACGAATGTAACCGATATAGCCCACATAATTAGCAAGTTGACGTGGCAGTGAGCTCACTAGTCTTCTGTGTCGCAGGATCGATGGCTATTGGAGCAGATGTGTCCTGGAGTGGAGACCGCTTCTTGGCAAACGCAGTGGACTGCAATAGGCTGAACTTACTGACTGACTGAAGTAAAATAATATTATATCACTCTTACCCTTAATAAGTCACCATCAGAACACAGAGAGCGCGCTAGATAACGACGTCCTGCCTGCTTAGCCACTTGGGCGCAACTGGTCGTTTGCTGTACATATTTTGTCTTACACCCGCACCTCAATGTTTGTGGTGCTATATTGAAAGGGCGCTATTACACATTTGCGCCTTTTCTATTACGCACTACTTAAAAGTTAGGCTATTTCTAGAATGGCCAAAGACGTATGTACCAAATGCGCTCGAAAAAAACTTGATGTACGAGGTTGAAAGGACGCTTGTGACAGATGATGACTTTTCTTCTTAGTGTGCATGAATTTTGTAACTACTATCGAAGACGCATATGGTCAGTTGCGTCCAATCAATTTCCTATTTGAAACATGTGCCTTTTCAACTTCCGAACTTAGAAGAATATTATAAAACTAAATGGCGTTTCTACGTAAATGTGCCTTTTCAATTAAGTTTTAACGAAATCCGTCTTTTCATCTTCTGACTAATAGGAAAAAGTTTATAATTGCGCCCATTTTCGTTATAATAAATCTGTAACGGGACGAGATAACAAAATAAGAAAAATACTATCAGATGCGCCTTTTTTTCCTGATTCCGGCAATATATATAACTCAATTTCGGCAAAAATGTTAGATGCGTCTTTTTAACTATCGGGGGCAGTAAAGCACACCCGTTTTTTTTTTTAGTTTCTACGTGTTTCTTATAGTCAGAACAAGGTTTGTATAAGAAAGGTATATTTACATAACAATACTAGCCGACCCGTGCCCACTTCGTTGGGCGTTAATTATTTTTGTGATGCAAATAATATACTTACAATTACTTAAGTTTTCATCTCGCTCACATAAAACTACCACCCCCCGTTTCAGCCCCAAAAAGGGTTGATTTCTAAAAATACATTATTAGTACACCTCCACACCATCTATCGAGCATACATTTTGAATTTCAAGTCTCTTAATTCAAAAACATAGGACTTTCATACAAACTTCCAACCCCCGTTTAACCCCCTTAGGGGTGGAATATCGTAAAACCCGTTCTTAGCTGACCTCTACTCGGCGAAAGGAATATTCCTACCAAAATTCAAGTCTCTACGCCTTATGGTTCCAGAGATATCGTGATGAGTCAATGGGTGGGTAACTCTTTTATATATATAGATTATGATTTTAAGTTATGCTAAGTTCTATGTCATTTAGTAAACTGAAAGCTTAATAATTAAGTATTGATTGAAAGTTATATCAAACATTCAGCTTTAATATAAAAGTTAAAAAAAATGGCAACGGATTGGCCTAGCTGTAACAACTACTGTCTATAGAGGTTAGAGATGGGTCCCTCACTCATGAGGTGCCTCATTTGAGGTACTCGTGATTGCAAATTGAAAGAGTTACTCGAATTTCAATTTTGAACCACCTCACTCGTTTGATGCGTCCTCACATTGTCATTATTGACGCGACTCGCGAGTCACGAACTCACGAGGACTCGACGAGGAAGATTCCTCAATGAGGACGATTCCTCAATGAGGACGATTCTTTGAAATGGAAGTACTTATTTCATAATTGAAATTTGAACAGCGAGTTAGAGAGTGCGTGAGGCGAGGAATCGAAATTTTGAAAACACAGTACTACACACATTATGATTTTGATCTTATGTAACTAATGAAATAATGATGTTTGTGATACTGATGTTTGGTAGGATATTATTCAGATAATATTAAAACGTGTGGCAAAAACTTTGTACCACTTTTACGCGGTAGGAGAAGAATGAAATTTCATTTTTAACACGCCTAAAGTTTAGAGGAGTGCAGAATGATTATATTTTTTTTAAATTACGCATTTAAAATGCATTAAATTTAAACCAATAAAAAAGCTCCGTGTGGTTTTATGAAACCACGGTAAAAGTGAAACTTTTTTCAAGGAACTTAAATGAAATAGGAACAATCACCCTTTTTTGCATTTTCACGCCATCTATGCAAACAAATTAAGCAAACTAAAGCTAAAGGTACTAACATCAGCTGTGTGTTGTCAATAGTGTCTACTAGGTGGCCGACCGTCAAAACCATAGATATAATAAAAATATTTTATCTATGGTCAAAACAGACGAAAAAGTTTGAGACGATGTAATAAAACTTTCACTTTAAAAAATATTACGCACACTATGTACCATGTATCAATCACACGCGTCAATCAAATTGAGTTTAAGATTATAGACTATAGGATTAATCGTCAAATGTCTCATCATCTTTACTTTCTACGAGTAATTTTACCTATGTAAACCTTATGTGAAATAAATAAATACTTATTAGATAGATTTAGTTTGAATCCTTAACAGATATAAATATATCCATAATAGATATATTTTTATAGCACAGTTTTTTTTTATTTATTGGTGGATTTCTAATGAAATTCTAGCAACCCAAAAGTTTTTTAAACTGGTAACTTTAATAATTGTCAAATTATTGTGGATTTTTTTTCACTTGTGGTTGTGGTCAAGGTCAATGGTAAAATGTCAACTTCAGTAGTTAATGTTTTATTATTTTCGTAATTTCGTATTGATTTGATTTGAAACACAGAAACAATAAACATTAGCTGATCGTATGTTTTACGTATGCGCACGCTTATTCAGTAAATTTGAAAACGTACGTTTACAAAGTGCGATGTTTGTTTATTAAGTAAAGTATAATTTGGAATTTCCTAGGGAATTTCTTTCTAAGAACAAAAGATTTTTGTTGTTCTTTAAATTTTGTTTAAAACATGTTTTACATATTTTTTTATGTTTAATTTAATTTTAAGCAAAACTATTTATGTTGATTTATCGTTAAAATGTTATTTAAATATTATTGTCAATAAATAATTTTCGACACCTATTTGTTGCCTTTTCATTATACCTAATCGATGCTTATTGATTGCGATGTTATTGTGTAATTGTAAATGAATGAATATGTTACATATTATGCTCACGCTTAAAATTTTCAAAATAGTAAATCCATTGCAAATTTAATCGATTCCGTCAACAGTTCACTTGAATTTCTACACTCTACCTATTAGGTAAATCAAATTAAATTTAGAATAGCTTAAACACAAGTCTGGTTAAAAATACGTAAAAGTGAAGATGCCCTTTACGCTATTGCGTACATAACTATTACTAAAATAATTATATACTATAATAACATATAACTACGAGTATAACTAACATATTTATAATGTAGAAGTATGTTTTCTACAAATTATTACGAATGTTGCGAGACGCCGCGATATCATACAGTACGAGTAGGTACCTACGCATTTACTATTTACTATTTTTATTACTGAAAAGTTGAAAACAATATTTTTATTACGTATTGGTATTACCATGAACTCTAAACATTAACTATGAACTCTAAAAACACCCAGATTAGATTGGTATTCAAGTGTCATTGATTCGTTTATTTATTTTGTAGGTGGTCTAAAATTTATCAGCGAAAGGACATGATGTGTGAGGGAGATGTAAAAATCCGAATCAATCATTTTTAGAAAATTTCGTTATAATATCCCTGTTTTTAGACAATGAAAAAATTGTTACATTAATGTAATTATTTATGGCTTCATTAGAACACGAAGGTAAATTTCGCAAATGTTAATTAAGTTGTATTAGCTCAGGGGTCAGGTGGGACGTCGGCCGGTCGGGATTATCTGAGAAGACGATGGTTCAAATCTCCATATTATGATTATTTATTTTTTTTATTATTTTTCTAATTGCACTCGCGATTTTTTATTTAAATAACCAGTTCATATTTCTTATTATTATGTCAGTAAAATTGAAAAATATTATTCATTTTTTATCAATAGGTATGTAATTCGTATATGATTTCCAAAAACACTATTTACTAAAAATACCGAGCTACTCGTAAGTCCAATTTAAAAAATCATTTAAAACAAAAACATTATTTATGAATAAATATTTGGTTTAGTATTACCTAAATAATATATAACGTTTAACAGCGCGCATCAAAACGCGTCGTTGAAGCAAAGTGATAAAGATAATTTAAAAAAATAAAAGTAGTGTATTGTCTATAAGTTAGTTACTCGTGAGGCGCGCGTGACTCACGCTTGCCGCTTCCTCGAATCCTCGAATCCTCGGACAATCGGATGAGTTCGGCTTTCCTCGTACGATACCTCGCCTCAAATGAGGCGCGCCTCGTGAGGCCTCAAAAGCTAAAATGAGGAACTTCCTCATCCTCAAATTAAAATGACGAGTTACTCATCACTAATAGAGGTATATGTCGAGGGTTCGATCCCCACTCATAACAAATGTTTGAATAGGCTTTACGGAAGTCTATTGCCTGGGCGCTCTATCATCTATGTCTTTGTATATTAGTGAATTTTATCCTGTTTGATGATATTATACGTAATCAAATAAAGTGAGGTACTTTTATATATTCACTTAATTTTTGGAGTTTACTCCTTAAGAATCGATTTTCATATAAGGTCCCGGTATGAAAAATATATGAGGAGTAAAATCTACTGAACGAATGACCTCGTTACGGTTTTTTTACGCCATCTTACAACATTTTCTAATAACGCCATCTATTATTTTATCATACCCTATTAGGTTCCAATAGATGGCATTATTTGATTCGTTTATTTATCATTTGATATTCTATAAATCTTTTTCTTAGACTAGTTAGCCTTTTTTGTGCCTATTTAGACAATCGAGCCGAAGGAGTAAACTCCAGTCGAGCGTCGGAGCTGACACACATACTTTTTTGCAGTACTTTGGATCCGCTAGTTATGTAATATGAGAATGACATATAGACAGTTCTTTGTAGGAAACCTTAAAAAATCATAATGGTATGGTAACCATAAATCATATTCACCATTTCTATACCACGTGTTCAATGTCTAATAATTAGTAATTCCGGGCATATTTCTTTTTAATTGGAGCCCGGTGCTCTAACATCTGTCTCCAATTATTACACGGAATTAATGGCCGTGAGAGTCGAAACTAGTGTCGATATACATTTGTGTGAAGGACGCTTCCTTTTAAAATAATTATTGTAGTTTACTTTAAAATAATTGTGTTTGCTCGCAAACGAAAAAAAGAATTACGTCAATTACATCGACATGAAAACGACGTGACTAGTTGGTAATACGGTCAATTAAATACACTTTATTTTTTTACTCAAAAAGTAATATATAATTTTAAGCTAATGCGATCACTTTTCATATTTAAATTTATATTTGCTCGGGTGCTTACCACGTTTATTGTTTTGTTGAGGTCCCTATATTTCGGCAATGTTTCAATCGCCATAATCACGGGGAGACTCTCCCCTTGTCAATTCAGTCACATGATATGAGATATAGACATATAAAAACTGTCCGATTGAGAACATTCTCTTTTTTTTGAAGTCGGTTAATAATAACTACTTGAGCAGTCGGCCTCGGTTGTTATCATAGACACCTGATAGGGATCTTTACCCACAAAATGTATTTGCCAACCAGCAGTGGAGCAGTGTGGTAGATTAAATTCTGAAACTTCTCCTACATGGAGGAAGAAGCCAATGCTCAGTCAATCAATCAAAAACTACTTTCCGATTACTATTTGATAAAGTTGAAATACCGTTCGCTCAATGTACTACAGAATCTATATCTACGAATATCTTAAAACTAGTTTAATGTGTCGTGTTGTTATCTAATTGTTGCGTAAAATTTTGTTTAGACAAATTACATTTATATCTAAGACGTGTAACTCTGCAAAGATGTGGGTATTGTGGAAAAGTTTTAAAATGACAATAAGGAAAAATAAAGCTTAAGTATTCAATTAGAGAAGGCGTCAATCTATAAATAAATTTTACATATTTTGGTTGTGAAACAAAAAAAAAAATACTTCAAAGAACTTAAATAACAACGCTATCGGAATTTTCTATAGATATAAATGGAAAATAGTGAATTGTAAAAGCACATTTTCTTTATTTCTTACTTTCTAAATACAATAGGTACTTTTTATTTTGTTCGTATAGCTCTAGATTTAAGGCAATTATAAAAGGACAGAGAAATCTAGAAGGCACCGGCAAGTCTCCGATAAATCTCTCTGCCAATAAATGGTCGGGCGCTTCTATGTTCAATTGAAAGGTGCTACAATTAAATACTAGGAGATTAAATGGACTCTAGCATTTGTAGTTCTTTGTTGTCTAATGTATAGTAGAAAATAAGTTTGTTGAAATCGATTACTGATTAATTATTATATTTTTTTTTGTATTTTTTTTCATTAGCTTTTATTTGTAACATTACCCATAGACTATGGAATAACTAATTAGATATGAATAGTTTTATAACTCGAATACTAGATTCCTTATGTCTATTATGTCTGTAATTTTCTTTTTTCATTGTTAGAATTCATTCTGAATCCCAACTGTGAACAAAAAAATTTGACTGTAGTAACGATACGAACTTCGATGATAATTTTTAAGATATGAACAAAATTAAATGTATGTATGTATTAATACTTTCTAACCGTTACTGTAACAGCTAGATTAATGCTGATATTATGTATTAAGTTTTATTTAAAAGAATTAATTACTGCAAAACTGTGTGGTGACTAATTTATGCTATAATTAATATAATAATATTAATAATCTCTTATTAAAATACATTTACATGCTTAACATTTTTATTAATTGAATAGTAAAAAATATAGACCTTAAAATTATTAATTAACTAGCTTCTGCGCGCGACTTCGTCGGCGTGGACTCCGCTCCTATCAGCCTTAGCGCAATGATATATAGCCTATAGCCTTCCTCGATAAATGGGCTATCGAACACTGAAAGAATTTTTGAAAATGGACCAGTAGATCTTGAGATTAGCGCGTTCAAACAAACAAACAAACAAACAAACAAACAAACAATCAAACAAACAAACTCTTCAGCTTTATTATATTAGTATAGATAACGTAAAAGTAATTCTAATATTTTGTTTCTATTACTGTACATCCTCATACGAATGACTCATCATCTTGATTGTATCAGAAAAAAAAACAAAAATAAATACTTAATACAGTTTTGACTTTACTATAAATTAAATGATGCGTGCCTTTCGAATTGTTCTTTCAATATCTGGTGGATTTAGACCAAACTAACAAAGAGCTAGAGCTAGAACAAGAGCATTCTTTCTTGATCTGTGTAAACGAAAACTCGTATTCAGCGTTTACATAAAATGCTCTACGCCTGTTTACACTAAAATAATTTGATATAGTGGGGATAGAATGAGCATTCGCTCGTCTGATGTAAAATTGTAAATCGACCCCAACAAATACCTACTGTTTATATATTTAAAAACGTTAAGTCATTGACTCATTAAAATTTTTAAAAACCACTGGATAGATTAGGATGAAATTTAGCTGAGAGGTAGTTAATTGTTAGACATCTGCTAAGAACGGATTAAAGGAAGTTATAGTAATAGTCTAGTTTTCCTATATATATGATTTAAAAAAAATTACTACGCATTTCCAAATAGTATTTGAATTAATTTACAATGTACAAAATTTCATTTGTTTATCTATACATACAAAATTTGTCACGCACTCTAAACAAACCGTGTCATTTGTATTATAGATTGAGTCAAACAAAATTTGTACATTCCGTTCACTAATCATACCTGTACAATTTATATTGGTGCCTTCACGCATCATCAATGAAACATCAGCAAATGTAAATTTGTCGTGTATACAAGTGGCAATCGGGAATCCATTACGTTAGTACATCCCCTACCATGGGTTTAACTGTCACTTGATATAAAAAAAATTCTCATATACCATAATGTGAATAACAGAACTAAACTTCCCTAGAGTTTGTGCATATTGTATGTTTGAATATAAGCGTATGTTTATGTAAAGGTAAGTTTCACTTTAGGGTGCTATGCTCTAAGTATGCGAAAAATTACTCCTAAGACTAGGTCAGTCTATCAATCTTGTAGTCACGGGGCTGTGCCTATAGAAGCATACAGCGTCTTTTTCCTCATTTCTCACTGTTTCTGCTTCTCTTTGTCTATCTTTGAAACATTTTCTAGTTTTCCTCTTAGTTTCTCTTGCGTTCTAGCATAAATTATTTATTTACCACGACATGCACTGAATTTTCATAATATTATGGAGTTATTTTTTCTTTTATATTTCAGATAATAGTAAGATTTTTTTTCTTTTTCTGTTTTTAAATACGAGTATTACGTATTATAACGAAATAAAACAGCAGTACATTAACATTTATTTATTTTAAGTAAATTCTAGAATTTTTATTACTAAGATTCTTGTTAATGTTACTATGCTTACCAAAAACACTAAAATAAAGAACCAAATTGTTTATTAAAACAAACATGAAAGAGTATATTATAATTATCCTCAAGGTTCTAAACTACAAAAAAATAATGAAAAAGATTCTAAATTTAAAATGTAATTCAATCATTTTTCAAAAATCCAAATTTTTTTAACAATATTTTACTGACTATATTTTATTGCAAATAAAAATGAACACATTATTTATATTATGCCCCATAATGATTCATGTATTATTATATAATTATAATATATTATTATAGTTTTCTCACAAGATTTTCACTTGAAACTCGTATTATTTTAAACAAATGGTAGGGTAATGATATAAGTAAATACGATGCAGTATTCACTGAATGTTATTCACGTAAGCCTCAGTAATGGATACTACGTACGGAAATTATTTAATGTTGTAAAACGAAATATAAAAAGATTTTTTGATGCAGAAAGAAGGGGTTTAAGTTCGATACCTTTGTCTGTTGTAGTATCACAAATGGAAATCAATGCTGTATTTTTTCATTTTGACAATAGATTTGGAAGATTTTATAATATTGCTGCAATATGATAACTATCCGTTATATGGTACATCAAAAGGACTGTTTGATATGTGCATTATATTCTACAATATTTTGTTTAGATTTAATTTAACATAACCATAATTTAATCATAGATTCATTCATTGAGGTAGGGCACAGCCAGAAATATCCTGCTCAAAAACTGGAGCAGCCCGACTCGGGAAGTACCTGAACCTTACAGAAAGTCAAAGCTAAATAATATTGCTCTCAAATAGTGCTGCGTTCTTGTTGTGAGTGATGTAGCCAAAGCTCCTTTGGAGCGTCAGGGGAGGGTCGGCAACGTATATGCGATGCTTCTGGTGTTACAGGCCTCTGTAGGCTACGATAACCGAACGGTAATCAGAACCTTACGCTTTTTTGTCAAGCCAATCGTATAAAAAAAGGCGTGTGTGCGATTCACACACGATAGAAGTGAAACTTCTATGGCAAACTAATTAAAAAAAACTAATTTAAAATTAGCGGCTTGCAGCGCGGCTCGTCCTTCCCTGTCTTTTTGCCGTTGCTTCCGGTTTGAAATCACAACGATTCTAAAGAAGTTTCACTTCAAAAAAAAAAACCTTACATGGAACTATTGTAAAACTAGTACTATGTATAACTGTTCGTTACTGGAGTTTACTCGTTAAAAACCATTATATTCAAATTATAATTAATTCTAAATATAAATACTGATACTAACTCTTAAGTTTAATAAACAAGATCTCCATTAAAACTAGCATTGAAAAGTTTCGAATAATTCCGCAGAATATCGCAGAAATTAATCTACAAATTAAGTTCCAATCAGGTAATGGCGTACCTGCATTCAAGCGTGCGTCAATGCATGTTTGAACGGTTAGCGGTTAGACCATAATATTTGAGAATAGAATGGACTTGTGAGACAGACAGCTACTGAGAAGTTTTTAGTGATGTGCGTCTAGTCAGTCAATATTATTTTGGGTATATAATTTTCATTGGGGATAGGTACGTATAAAATGTTTTAATTTAACAATTTAAGGTCAGTATAAAATAACATTAGTGTTTTAGAAGTAAAACTTCTTTATGCACGCTTGACTTGGGGAGTAAGGTGGTCAGGCGGCGGTCTCCTTTTGCGAAGAGGTAATGACGCAGAAGGAGGCCGCGGAGCCGACCAGGGAGAGCGATGTCTCCGCAGACCCGCTCCGGCGCAGACGTACGGGGGCAAGGAGGAGGCGTTTTGCCCGCCTCCTCCCCCCCTCGTAATAGTGGGGTCGCCGGCCGAGGCCGGCCGGACGATGTGACCCCACAGGTCTGCGGGGTGGTCTTGTTGTGAGCGAGGCCACCCCAACTTTGTGACGGGGACCGGATGTTCAGACGTCCGGGCCTACCGCCGGGGCGAGGTGGCGATTGCTAGCGCGACCCCATCTCGCCCCACCCAGGCGGACGACAGCTCACACGTGGCGGGGAGTAAGGTGGTGAATGCGTGACGAAAGCGTTACGAAAAGTGTATTGGACCAGGCGAACGAAGTAAGAAAAAGAGGTATGAGCACACATTTTCTTTCTCTCTTACTCTCATAGCCAGTTACGTTTCGTATATCTAAGATACAGTGCAGGCATAATATGGCTAAAGAAGTTTAACTTTAGTCGCGTGGTCTAAAGCACACTCGTTTAAAAAAAAAAATGTCAGTTTTCTAATATTCATAATGTTCAACAAAGAAGAATTCTCCTGTTACTTAAATAATATTGTATTTTTTTTTAATTATCGATTTTACAAAAAATAATTATTCAAAATTATTCATATCGATATACTATACGTCGCGTCATGTCCCCTTACTAATTCACTAGAGTGTTAGGTTGGCGGTGCTCTTGAGGTGATTGCCGTATTTCGCATTGCACATGCTTCCAAGTCTTGTTCTCTGAAATTTGAACCATCCATCCATTTAATATTACCTATAACGTTAATTATTTAGAAAATTAAACACAAAATCTTAATGTAATGGAAATGTTTTTACAAAAAGCATCTAATATACAATACAAAAGATTAAAACTTACAGATAATTACATATTTAAATCGCAATATTCTCTAAAACTAATTTGTAGATGATTGCAGTATAAATCATGTCCCATGAGGTATGTATTTGTAATTATTTTGATTTTGTGAAGCAATAATACTCACAACATTGAGTGAGAGTAATCTAAAGTCCTATTAAAGTACATATATAGATATGAAAACAATAATTATTTTATAATATATAAAATACGCAAATACTATACTATGCAAACTGCATTTACAAATAGATTTGATTGGATTTTTATAAAAAAAATTAAAAAAAAATCTACTCTCACAATAGAAAAACCTCAACGTAACACATCAAACTTAGGTATAATAATTGATATAATTATGCAAATGCAAATGCTCTGTATAAATATCAAAAAATAAAATACCATCAGGTTGAAAGCCTATAAAATGTTTGAATCTACAAAGAAGAATAGATATTTTCATTTTAGAATACAATAATATTGTATGAAGATATTTCGTAATATAAGACCTTACGCTTCAGTGATTGAGACGGTATTGAACACGAATTCAGCGATATTAGTTTCAATATTCAAAGCTTTTGATAAAAATATGGAATTTTGTTATAAAATGACGGTAGGCAAATGTAGCTATTGTTATCCTGTTTAAGAACCTGCAGGTAAGCATGACATGTTGTTGTAATTAGCGGTAACATAATTTTTGTTTTAAATGTTTAAGTATGGTCTTTGTTGATTAACGTATAATGACTTAATGTACAAACCACTAGATTTTTAGGTTCTTAAATCAAAATCGTGCAATAGATATTGTAGAAATGTTAAAATTACAATTTATTAATTTGGATCGAAAAATATTCTCTTTTACAATGTTAAAAGAAATCTGGAAGAAATGGACTGAGTTTTCTTTATACAACTGGGTCGGCAAACTTACGGCTCACCTGGTGGTAAACGATTGCCGTAGCTTATAGACCCCTGCAACACCAGAAGCATTATAAGTGGGATGCAGAATTGCAGAGCCTACCTCCAATCCCCCCAGGAACTCCGGTCACCTTACTCACCACGGGAACACAACACCGCTTGAAAGCATTTTTATTTAGCTGTGATCGTCTGTAAGTTTGGGGTAGTTTCCGGCCGAGCTGCTTTAGATTTGACTTTCTTAATGCTCCAGATTTGACTTGCTTTATGAGTACAGTCAAACAAATTCAATAAGTTTACCTTCACTTTCATCTGTTTTCGAACGAAAATTATAAATAATAAGTCCCTTAACAATAACCAGAACCCCTCATTTCATATATTCAAGAAGACAAACCTATCTTATTTGTTTGTGAGAAAATGTCATTTATTATAATATTGCTTCTCATTTCACGATCTAATTTCCCAGCGTCTTGTATTCGATTTCGATCACAAACATACTTTTGCATCTTATATAATTCTTATTGGCTTAAGGATAAGGGCTACTTTCCTATAAACCACAAGAATTTAATATTGCTTAGTTTCAAAAAACGATAAAGCTAAATGGTTTCAACTTTGATACCTCGAAATAAGGTTTAAAATTGCACGAAAGAAAAATAGAGGATCTGATAAGGCGTTCGTTACAAATTCAAAATGTATATTTTTTCATTTCGTAGAAGGCCTCAGTTATGCTTAGCCAATACAAAAATATTAGTCCGAGATAAATACGTGATTTATCTCCCGTTGACTGCATTAAAAGTTTTTTGGTAAATAATAACGGTCCAAACTTCGTCTTGTCGACGTGTCGATTTTATTTACATAGGTATCTATCTTATAAATTCAATACGTCTTATCTAACAAATCAGAACTAAACAATCCGTTAAACAAATAATTAAATGTGTTACATGCATTTGCCCCAACCCCATTTATAACGCACTTAGTACTGTCCCTATTTTTAATTCAGGGTTGTTGATTCGATTCAGACATGGAATATTTGTATAAATTTTAAATGTGTATTGTGTCCATATGCATTCATTACTAAAACTATATCAGTCGGCTGTGACCTCTAACTTAGGCATTACGTTTTTTTTTTTAAAGTATAACTCGGTCGGCTAACAAGCGTACGGCTTATCTGATGGTAAGCGACCGTACCGTAGCCCGTAGACGCCTGCAACACGAGAAGCATCTCAGGTGCGTTACTGACCCTATCTCCAATTCCCTCGGAGCTTTGGTCACCTACTAGGAACTACTAGTTACTAAGGAATACAACACTGCTATTTCAAGCAGTATTATTATAAGTATATTTGTATTTAGCAAATTGAGATTAAACGAGTACAGAAATATACATGCATAAGCACCTGAACCGAAACGATATTCTGTTACAAATTACACACAGCTAAATAATACTGTTTTCAAGCAATATTGTGTTCCTGTTGGTGAGTAAGGTGACCAGAGCTCCTGAGGGGGATTGGGGATAAGGTCGGCAACGCGCTTGCGATGCTTCTGGTGTAGCATAGGCTACGGTCTTACCATCAGGTGAGCCGTACGCTTGTTTGCCAACCTAGTTACATAAAAAAAAAATACATAATTATTTGTTACTTCGTTACAAATTACAAATATTTAATATTTCTTATTTCGGTTTGAACCCCCAATCTTTACAGAGTAACCGCTGTCCAAACACCACTTAACTCATTAATATTAAAATTGATCAAATTAGCCTTTAACATCCAACTGCTGAGCATAGGCTTTTTCTTAATATAGGAAAATGATCATTACATTTTCCATTTATAGGGTTTTAGTGAAATTTAAACTGTAAACATAAGTACTCTTCACAATCTTTAAAACTCAAACTTATTATTTACTAGCTTCTGCGCGCGACTTCGTCGGCGTGGACTCCGCTCCTATTGGTCTTAGCGTGATGATACATAGCCTATAGCCTGCCTCGATAAATGGGCTATCTAACACTGAAAGAATTTTTCAAATCGGCTCAATAGAACCAGAGATTAACGCGTTCAAACAAACAAACAAACAAACAAACAAACAAACAATCAATCAAACAAACAAACTCTTCAGCTTTATATATTAAGTATAGATTTTATATGTTACTTAAACGAATTAATATCATGAAACGACACTAATATAACCCTTACTAATGTGTTGAAAGGAAGAATAAAAACTCCGATAAGAGCAAAACGTCAGCAAACTTCCAATAATCCTTTGGAGCTCAGTAGCGCCGTGACACAGTCGGGTAATCATTTAATTAGGTGCAACGGAGTCAAAGAATTAACCAAGATTAGCCTGTCTTACTGGACTTTGTTACTATATTTACGAAAGCCATTTTGTTTCTTGTTAACGTCTCCTATTTATCCTTCTACGAAAAAGAAGGATAACGTGTTATTTTAGTTGGATTATCAATGACAAAGAGAAATAAAGTATAAAGTCCCTAGAAAATCTAAGCCGTTTCAATACTTATAATATGGAAAATAAAAGGTTTAAATTTATACAATGGAAATATTCTTCGTCGAAATGAGGACTATTTTCAATTTTAAGCTCGCTTTTGGTACAATACTGTGTAGATATTCTTATTAAAACTTTAGTTAAAGTAGCCCAAAAAAAGGTTGATTTAGAAGAGACATGAAATTGATCTTTGCTTCTTCACCATTGCATATTATAACTAATACAACTAACGTTTTGCTGTATCTTGCCCTTATAGCAAACTTTATTATAGCATAGAGCGATGCAGTACAACTTCTTCATAAACATACTTTCATGCCTCTGTTAGTTTTGTGTTTTACGTTGAGAAAACTCGTAGAAAGACTTGCGTTGGTCGACAGTTGTTTATGTACAAAATAATTAATTTCCTAACCTTACAAAATATACAAAATGATAAATGTTTTGGACCAATGTCGAATCTTCTATTAAAACTCATTGACGCAGATTTCTTATCTATTCTACGATTACGATTCAGCCTTTAACATCCCACTGCACTGCTGGGCTTAGGCCTCTTTCTAATATGGATCTTATGGGAAATATTATTTGCTCTTTGTAAGAAAATTATACGCCAATCAGAAGTTGAGCAGCGTAGTAGATTTTGCTTTTCGTTTTTTCATATACTAATGAAGCGCTTTTAGCAGCGTAAAAATATACATATATAAACATATGACATGAATTATCATATATCTATATAATATATGAGTCTAAACTAATATTATAAAGTTGAAGCGTCGCGTTAGTTTGAACGCGCAAACTGGTTCAAATTGAAAAAAAAAATTGTGTTAGATATTCCATTTTCCGAGGAAGGCAATATATAGGCTGTATAATAATTTAGTACCTTTTTCTCAAATTAACGCGTGTAGAATCGCGGGGCACAGCTAGTATAGAGATAAATTGTATCATCACACAAGTCCTTTTGCCTTACAACACAAAAACTTCGATCTTATCTACCACAGCGAATATAATGTCAATCACCTAACTAATTGAATGAATGCTTGATTGAATTTCCATCCACTGTCCTTTCCCTAGGGGAAATGAATAGTTTCCTGCTACGATGGATTTATAGTTATCGAAGTGATGGCTCTTATTTTTATGATCTTAGAGGCTAAAACACTTTTAAATGATTTGTTACGTTTTATAACTGCATCGTTGTTTTTTCGAGCGAATTCAACGGTAAACAGATTGGCATTAAAGTAGAATGACGCCTACGTATATGTATGTGTGTTTTTACAATCTTAATATATATAAATCTCGTGTCACAATGTTTGTCCTCAATGGACTCCTAAACCACTTAACCGATTTTAATCAAATTTGCACACCGTGTGCAGTTTGATCCAACTTGAAAGATAGGCTATATTTTATTTTGGTATATGTAATTATTATATTTAAGAGAAAAAAAGGCGGTACGAAGTTCGCCAGGTCAGCTAGTACAATTATATTTTTGAATCTGTAATATAACATGTGAGCTATTGTCGATGAAATGAACGGAACTGAGTTATTCTTATATCCTTTCCAAGTCTCTAAAAGGAGAAACTATACAGATTGAGTATGTCGAGGTACTACTGCTGCTGTCGAATCACAATATGAAAGTATATGTATTTGAAAATAAGAAATGGTATTTGTGATACAAAACTAGCTATGACACGCTGTTTCACCTCTAAAAATTTAAAATTTATAAGTTCTCTACCTATTTTCTTTTTCTCGTTTTTAACTATTAACAAACAAGGTAACAATTTTAGCTTGAAAGAGAAAATTATATGTCGGAGACAGTCATTAATTCAATAACTATAATACAATCTGTAGTCAAATTCAATTTTTTTTGGCAACAAGCGTACGGCTCACCTGATGGTAAGCGATTACCGTAGCTTATAGACGTCTGCAACACCAGAAGCCTCCCAAACGCGTTTTCGATCCTATCCCCAATTCCCCCAGGGGCTCTGGTCACCTTACTCACCAAAAGGAACACAACACTGCTTGAAAACAGTTTTATTTAGCTGTGATCTTCTGTAAGGTTGAGGTACTACCCCAGTTGGGCTGCTCCAAATTTTGAGCAGGAAATTTCCTGCTGTGCCCAACCTCAGCTGTTCAGATATATCAAAAGATTAGCTTATCTACTAGTTCTTTGTTATACTCGTATTGTGTAGCAAAGTATAAAAGATCTTATATATACTATCAGATTCAAATACAATACTTTAAAATTTATGTGCAAGAGCCTTTATTCCGTAAAAACTCCTAATAAACTGAATTCAAGTCATGTCAGCGACTCTTTCGAATAAGGGTAACTGGGTAAAGTACGGATATCCGATAGCGGTTAATTTATTTACTCACCGGGCTCCGCGCAATTGAACCGGATATTTTCACTCGGATAAGGTTTGGGCAGGGCATAGCTTTGGAACAGGTCTTAACGTGAAATTGGAAGGGTAAACTGCGAATCGGAAAATCTTTTAAGACTTTTTCGGTAAAACGTTATAATAAAATTTTACTGAGTACAGGATCTTAATGGAGTTTTTACTTTTAGTTTTACGAATATTATACAAGGTGTGGATGACAATAGAACGATAATTGAAAACACCGTTAGTACTAGTATAAAGAAGTATTTCAAAACCATCAGATAAGTCCTAACATCAAAATAAAAAAAAAAGATTTTTTCATACAAACTAATTCAATATAATTTAATAAAATTTTATAACATCATTTTTGTAACTACAGGATCACTGACCTGTTACACGCGTCATCGCGCCGCCTTCGCGCGTGGCCTTCTTTCTACGCGGCATAATCGCGTGGAAATGCTATGTGCTTGTTGTACCTACAAAACTTCATTATTTTGATTGAATAAAAAATAGTAAGTTAGAAAAGTAAATTAAAATAAATTGTTACGCATTTAAAATTAAATTGAATAAAAAACTATTTGATTTAAATTTTCTCAAACCATCAATTTTTTTTTTAAATATGCAGAACTGATCAGTAGCCGATACTGAATAAGTTATTTTTTTTTTTAAACATTAGTTATTATAATATTATTTGGTCTGCGAACTGTCACTAAATGGAAATGATTAAAAATTTTGCCTTTTTTTTGTGGCAGTCGATCCCATATCCATTATTTTTATGCTCTATCTTTTTAAAAATAATAATAGCTGTCCTTGAGTCGTTAACCGCCGGTTTTAGGGTAGGTCAGGTCTTTAGTATGATACATACGTAGAAATTTTAAAAAATGAAAAATCATAATTTGTGACTAAACTACTGGATGTATTTTATTGATTTTTTGTATGTGGGCTTGGAATGTCATTACATATACGCTGTCCAAGTTATCGTTGTATTATCATCCCCACCCTGTATAGTAATCGTAACGATTTAAAAATAATAATTGTTCTGGTGTATGTATGGTGAAAGTACTTTTAAACCTTAAGATTACGGGTTAATTTCAATATATAATACCACTAGCTACACTTGCTTACGACTACTAAGTAGTTTTAAAGAAAATTCTGGAAAATTATAAATTTGAATAATGTGGTAAAAGTAAAATATTACTAGATACTTTATTTAGAGAAATGGTTGCTTCATTTTGTTACAGAAATTCAAAAATAAATTTAGATGTCTATTGGTCACAAAAAATAAGACTCGAGACGGTAAAGGAATCTACAACTCTACAGTGAAAAAAAAGTGCCTGATGTTGTTACTGATGTGTTGATGTTGTATGAGTTTTCAATGATCAAAAATATAAACATAGGTACGGCACAATAGAATATACCCTGCTCAAACCTTGGAATAGCCCATCTGGGAAAGTACCTCAATCTTACTGCTTACAGAAGATCACGCTTCAGTCTGTAATATTCCACAGCTGGGCATACTGCCTCTTTTTCCATGTAGGAGAAGGATCAGAGCTTAATCCACCGCTCTGCTCCAATGCGTGTTGGCAGATATATTCCCTACAATGAGTAACGATCGCTATCAAGTGTACATGATAACAACTGAAACCGACGGCTTAACGTGCTCTCCGAGGTACGGTGGGGAGACCCACAAGAACTGCACTTACCATTGAGATATTATTACTATCTCAATGGCACTTACACTTATAGCAAAACTTGCGATGCAAATTTTCTTCACCAATGTAATAGAAAAGAATTTGTAATTTTATTTACAAAAAGATTAAATAGTGACAATTGTTAATCGACAATTATCGCCTTATTAATTTATTCCCTACTATTACAATGTACTCTGTGTTAATTTATAATGCATGTTAGTGTAAATATTATATTTATAACATTGTAATTGATTACATTAGTAGTACACAAATCTGTTAATAGATGGAGTTGGTGTCGAATAAAATCGTTTTTTGTGTTTGACGTTTGTCATAACCTGTGATTATTAACATTGTAGTAAAGTAACTTTTCAATAAAATGGAGTACGGTTCAGGATAACAACGGCGTTTTATTAAACATAGTTTGGTCCTTCGTAGTCGGAAAAGTAGTGAAAAAGTGCAAGTATAGTGGAAATTTCGGTGAAAAGTTATTAAGATAGTAAAGTTGATCGGTGGAAATAAGAAATAACAGGATTACAATTTACAATACAGTGACAGTACTTTTGGACTTGTGTTAGCGGTATCGCGTGTGTGGACTAAAATATTTCAATCAAACGAACTTGGTAAAATAAAATTATTACATACTGTTTTCAAATTAACTTTAACAATAATTGTCAGTGATTTAATAATTAAAAGACTTAAATTGTGCTTCAATTGTTTTGAACTTTAAAGTAAAATATGGCGGACATTAAAACACAAATAGGAATTCTTACTGAATTATCAAACAAAATCATAAAGTTGCTGAGTAATACTAAGAAATGTAGCCGATCTAAAATTACAAGAGGTTATTTAGATACACGATTAGAGACATTGAACGAGTATAGAGATTCATATAACAAGCAGTATCATTATTTTCAAACAAAATATACAGAAAAAGAATTAAAAGGTTGTGAGTTCGATTTTGAGAATAATTATAGTATTACAGAAGATGCCTATTTGGATTTAAAGACGTTAATAAAGGATTATTTATATGAATTAGATTCTACTTCTACCTCCAATAAGAATGATAATGACACACTCGACTGTTCAAAATTGAAACCAAAATTACCTCCAATACCAATACCAAAATTTAATGGAGATTATAGTAATTGGATAAGTTTTAGAGATTTGTATCTATCCCTCATACATAATGATAAGAACTTAACAAATATTGAGAAACATCATTACTTGAAATCTAGTTTGACCGGGGAGGCAGAACAATTACTTCAAAATTTCAGTCTCAGTGATGCTAATTACCAAGATGCATGGAAAAAATTAGTTGATAGATTTGATAATCAAAGAGTTATAGTAAACAATATCTTAAATCGTTTATTGAATCAAAAGAAGATGACAACAGAATCTTCACAAGGCATTAAAGATTTATTAGATACTACTACTCAGTGCCTCGATTCACTAAAGAATATTAAAATTGATGTATCAAATTGGGATGCAATCATAGTTCATATAACTGTCAAGAAATTAGATATTGAATCACACAAGTTGTGGGAACAGTCTCTCGAAAACTCAACGAATATCCCTACTTTTCAACAATTAACTTTGTTTTTAGAAAAAAGATTTCGCTCTATGGAAATGATATACACTACACAACCTAAGGATTATGTAAGGAAACTGTACAACCCTTCAAAAACACTACACCAATACTACGGGAATTACAAAATAATTACGCCGTTTCAAGATGAGGTCCTTTATTATAAAAGGCGAAGAACAATTTAACATGGAGATGTGTATATCAAACCGTTTGAACCAAACGATAGTGTGATCTAAATGAGTACAGCGACATCTATCGTTTGGTTGCAGTACTACATTAAATTTAGTTAATATTAAATAACAAAATATGTTGCATTTTATTATAGTACTAAACATTCCGCCCGCCATGGACGACAGTTCATCATACTATTTCTAAAAGAAACGTTATACACTTTCAATAAACCGTTAATATTAATTATTAACAAACAGTATAGACTACAATACATACAATGTAAATTAACAAGGAATTTAGAAAAAATCTTTTAGATTGACAAAAATATTTTACTTAAGTAGCAATTGGTAATATGATAAAATCTTAGAAACAGTTCTCATATAACATAATTTTTACATACATCTTAGTCTACACGAGTGAAATTGTCCAGTCCAGACTGCTCTCTACTATTACACCGTGTAGCTAACAAGAAGAAGGAAGATCGTCTTCCTTTACAAGGACTAAATCTCCAACCTATGGAATTTGTTGAGAATTTCCATTTAAAATGATGTTTAAGTTTAGTTAAGTATGCCATGACTCTAATTAACCTTAATTTGTATATAATATAATTTTCTCTAATAACTTTTATAGTATGACTTTTGATTTTACCTGCTTTAATTTTTATTTTAGTTCTCCTTATTTTGTTTCTATCACAATTAACCTTTAATTTAAATTTAGTAAACTTTGATTTTAACCAACTCGATTCGACTAATTTATTATCATAAAGTTTAGCATGCATATTAACAAGTTTAGAATTAAGATCAACATTTTTAAAATTTACATTATCCACACATCCTGAATAAACATGACCAGATAAGATCCAACCTAGTTTGGTTTTTTGAGCTATAGGAGAACCAGGCGGACCTTTGATTAAACCATCTTCCAATATCTGGGCATACACCTCGGCACCCAATAATAAATCAATTTCATTGGGTACATTGAATGCGGGATCAGCTAAATCTTCTTTAGATAAACCTTTGATACATGTTTTAATAACCTTTCTGTCGGGTAAGAAAGATGTAATTTCACGTACAACATGAGCCTTAATACTGAGAACAAAACTGGAATTATGAAGTGAATGAATATTTAAATTAACAACATATTTAGATTTCATTATCTTACTATGATCACTTCTTAATCCTGAAATATGGCTCTTGTGTGGTATTTTCTTTAAACCGTAACGTTTAACAGCGGCTTCGGTTATAAATGAAGCCTGAGATCCTTGATCAAGTAAGGATCTCATCGTCATTGTTGCTCCAGATCTCATCTCGACCTTCACTAAGGCAGTGGCCAATAACACTTGGCTTTGAATACCTGAGAAGCTGGAAACAACATTATACTCACCTTGTGATGATGTCGCAGACACAACATCTTTAGCGTCCGAGTTATTTTCCTCGGACTGCTGAGGTGCAGTTTTGGGATGTAAAATAGAATGATGGCGCTTTTTACACACTCGGCAACGAGTAGACTGATGGCATGATTTAACTGAATGATTAGAACCTAAGCAGTTGAAGCATAAACCCCTGGACTGAACAAACTCACGTCGTTTGACTATGTTTTCTTTACAAAACTTTTTACAAAAACACAGCTTATGACTTTCTTTACAATATGGGCAAGCAGTAGAAGTTACATGAAATGATTTAGCAGTGACATTTTTATTAATACTTGGTTTATAATATTTATTTTCACAATATTCTAATGATCTGAATCTTTGTTCTAAAAATAATTTAAATTGATCTATGGTAGGCAAATCTTGTGTTAAATTACATATTTTGGCTTCCCATTGCCTCCTAGATTCAGTGTCTAATTTAATACATAAAATGTAAATTATTAAAGTATCCCAATTGTCTAAATTTAAATCTAAATTTTTTAAAGCATTCATACACTCATTTATATTATCTAATAATTCTCTTAAAGACTGAGCTGATTCTGAAACAATATTTTTTTGACTCATAAACCTTTTTAAAATACAATTAATAATAAACCTTCTATTATTATAGCGATTCTCTAAGTTATTCCAACATAAATTATAATTCAAACTAGTAATCGGTATGTGACGTAGTAATTGTTCTGCTTCACCCGAGAGATGTGATTTTAAATATTGCAACTTCTGCACATTGTCTAAGGAAGCGTTGTTATGAATTAAAGAAATGAATAAATCTCGGAAGGAAGTCCATTCCATGTAATTACCCGAAAAAGTAGGAATAGTAATTTTTGGTAATCGTACTAAATTGTTTTGACATATTGAATCGTTAACTTGCTTCTCATTTAAATTTAAATCTTTCAACTTATCTTTTAATATTGACTTGAATTCCAAATAATCTTCCTCCGTTAAATCATATGTATCCTCTTCAAAGTAATCTGTACTATCTAAATTTTCTGTATCAAATTGACCTACAAATTGTTTATGAGTATCTTTAAATGCAAGCCATTGCGATTCTAAATTCTCAAGGCGAGCTTCTACATATGACAATGTCAGCCGCTCCTTAGGAGACTTTTTAAAATTAACTTTACTTCTGCTAATTGCTGAAGCGGTATCTTTTTGTATTCTAATTAAAGCTTCCATATTTATTTATTTTTTAGCTATGTAGAAAAGTCTTACAATATGACAACAATAAATTCTAACGTTAACTTAATAAACAATATTTCTTAAAATTTTAATTATTATAAAGTTCCTAAAATATTTCTCGAAATTTTTCTATGTTAACTTTCATAAAATTATTCTAAGTCTTTTAAACACAATCTCTGGATGAAATCGGGCGTAGGTTCCCCGTACTATCACTTTTAGCCAAATTATTCTAAGTTCTACTTTTGTACTTTTGAAATTTTTCTAAGTGTTTGAACATTTAATTAGTCTGGGTGAAATCGGGCATAGGTTCCCCGTATTATCACTTTTTGCAGAATTATTCTAAGTCCAAACTAATTTTAATTTAAATTTACAAGTCCAAGATTTACTTTATAATTTCACTAGTAGTTGTTGTCACTTTAATTCTGATTTTAAATAGTTAAAAGTACTTACGGTTTTATTGCCACTCACTCACTGCTAAACACTAAACACTGGTCACTTTGTTGCACACACTGTACTTGCGTCGCCGACTGTACCCTGTGCCGCCAACTGCTCGCTGCAACTTATCCGCCCGCCGTGCTCAGCTGATGCTCCGAAGTCCAAGGTCCAGTCCTTACACCATCAGCGCCCTCTGGTGGTGGATGTCTTCACTTACTCCATCAGAAACAGTCCACTTCTGTGTCGGAGCTCTTCCGGTACACGTAATTGCCATCAAGTCTTCCCGAGTGATATCCGCTCGTAAGGACCAATGTACAACCCTTCAAAAACACTACACCAATACTACGGGAATTACAAAATAATTACGCCGTTTCAAGATGAGGTCCTTTATTATAAAAGGCGAAGAACAATTTAACATGGAGATGTGTATATCAAACCGTTTGAACCAAACGATAGTGTGATCTAAATGAGTACAGCGACATCTATCGTTTGGTTGCAGTACTACATTAAATTTAGTTAATATTAAATAACAAAATATGTTGCATTTTATTATAGTACTAAACAGAAACCTATACTGCAAAAAGTCACTAACGTCAAATCTTTTGTAACTGAAATGAAAAATGCTTGCACATATTGTTCACAAAATCATTATATTTGCCACTGTAAAGATTTTGCCAACTTAAAAGTTTCAGAACGCCATGACTTCATTAAAAGAAACAACTTATGCTTTAACTGCCTTATTAAGGGACATAATGTTTTGAACTGTAGACAGAGTACAACTTGTAAGAAATGTGGGCGACGCCATCACACTCTGCTGCATTACACAACCCTCAGTAAGACAGATTTATTAAGTAGTAATAGCTCATCTTCAACTGAAGACAAGAAAGAAAATCCTGCTTCATCTTGTAACACAGTCTGTATGAACACTGAAACTCAAAGTCATCAAGTAATTTTAGCGACTGCTCAATTATCTGTAAAGGCACGAAATGGTAATACATACACATTACGAGCGCTAATAGATCAAGGTTCTCAGGCCTCATTTTTGACTGAAGCAGCTGCACAACTATTACAACTGGACCGTATTCCTGTAAATGGCAAAGTCACTGGTGTATCCAATTCAACAGTGGTTACAATAAAGTCTATGGTGAAATTTACAATACAAGCTACTAAGCAATGTACACAACCAATTGAAGTCAAAGCATATGTACTTAAAAAACTTACTTCGTTACTACCTTCGAGAGAATTCACACAAGATGCTTGGCCTTCTACTATGTCTTTAGATCTAGCAGATCCGGAGTATTACAAGCCAAGGCATATTGATATTTTGTTGGGTGCCGACGTGCATGCTCAAATAATACAAGAAGGTATACACAAACACAAGTCTCTTATCGCAGTCAATTCTAGCTTGGGCTGGTTAATATCGGGAAGAGTCTCACAAATAAAAACACAAAAACATGATGTTATTGTTACTCACACAAAAGTTGATGTGGATCAGCTGCTCAGGCAGTTCTGGGAAATAGAAGAGCCCTTATCACATGAGAAACCTCTCACAGAATTGGAAATATTGTGCGAGGAACACTTTAAGAAAACTCACACTCGTACTGATGAAGGAAGATATGTTGTTCGCTTACCTTTTCGAGAAACTCCACCGACAGAGCTCGGTGACACTAAACTTGTAGCGTTGCGTCGTCTGCAACAGATGGAAAAACGTTTCACACAGTCATATGACCTGAAAGAAAAATACACAAAGTTTATGGATGAATATTTAACAAATGGACATATGGAACTTGTACCTGAAAGAGAACTTAAAACTAAAAATCAATGTTACTACTTACCTCACCATGCTGTAGTTCGACCTGAGAGTCTCAGCACTAAATTAAGAGTAGTTTTTCATGGAAGTGCTACACCTGACAACGGAAATTCATTAAATGAAGAATTATTAACAGGACCTTCGATACTACAAGACATAAGAAACCTGATCACTCGCTGGAGACAACATAAATTCTGCTTAATTGGTGACATTATGAAGATGTATAGACAGATATTGATATCAAAGGAGGATTGTGATTATCAAAGGATATTATGGCGAAAATCTCCCAAGGATCCTGTAAAAGAATACAGACTACTTACCGTAACATATGGTACATCCTCTGCACCATTTCTTGCAATGCGTACCTTGCATCAGCTCGCTGAGGATGAAGCTGTTAACTTCCCTCATGAATCTGAAATTATAAAGTCAGACATTTATATGGATGACCTGATGACAGGAGCCTCCACCGAAGAAGATGCAATACGGCTACAAAGTGGCTTAACAGAGTTACTTAATCGTGGTGGTTTCAAACTACACAAGTGGTCGTCTAACAGTGAATCAGTGTTGTATAAAATTCCAAATATCGATAGAGAATCACAAAGTGTAGTGCATATTAAGGTTCAAGGTACAATTAAGGCATTAGGTATAGTGTGGAATTCACAGACGGACAATTTTGAGCTAAAATTAAACTTAGATTGTAATAATGAACTAATCACTAAAAGAAATGTACTCTCTGTTATAGCGAAGACTTTTGACCCTCTAGGTTGGTTAGCACCGGCTATTATTTGTCTTTAAATATTTATGCAAAAACTGTGGCTAGCTGGCTTAGATTGGGATGAAGAATTGACTCCAGAGTTGAAAGCTGAATGGTTGACTTACCTTGATAATTTTGTGAATGCACCAACCATTGAGTTTCCACGCTGGCTTTGTATTTCAAATGTAACTTCTGAAATTGAACTTCATGGATTTTGTGATGCATCTTGTGTTGCCTATGCTTGTGTCGTGTACCTCAGAGTTCGGGATGGTGACAAAGTTAATATTCGTTTGATTGCTGCTAAATCACGAGTAGCTCCTGTGAAACAAGTGTCGTTACCTCGTCTTGAACTTTGTGGCGCAGTATTACTGACTAGGATGTTAAGAGTATTGATACTAGAATTAAAGATTGATAAAAGTAATGTGTATGCTTGGACAGATTCTACCATCGTTTTGGCTTGGTTGCGGAAAACTCCTAATAACTGGTCTACTTTTGTTGCTAATCGTACTGCTGAAATTTTAACTTGTACAAATAGCTCTCAATGGCATCATATTTCGTCTATTTGTAACCCAGCTGATGTAGCCTCGCGTGGAATTAATCCAATTGAATTACAGCAGTCCGAACTATGGTGGAATGGCCCTACATTTTTAAAACAACCAACTGTTATTGAGAATTATAGTAACATTCCTGAAACAAATTTAGAATTAAAAACAAAAGTACTTACTCATGTTTGTTTAAATGAAAATTTTATTGATTCTTATCTGAATAAATTCTCAAGCCTTTCTAAATTAGTCCGTGTAACAGCATATTGTCAGAGATTCATACAAAATTGTAAACTTAAAGGTGAAAGAAATGTTAGTTCATTTTTAACTGCAACTGAATTAAAAAATTCATTAAATCTTTGTATTAAATTGTCACAACACAAATATTTTGAAATTGAAATTGATTGTTTGTCACAAGGAAAATGTGTTCCTAAGAAAAGTAAGTTGTATACTCTTAATCCTTACCTTGATAAAGATCAAATTGTTAGAGTGGGTGGGCGACTCCGCAATGCAGAAATACCTACTTGTCAAAAGTCTCCTATTGTTTTAAGATACAATTGTCATCTTTCTAAATTAATAACCGTTGATGCTCACATAAGGACGCTGCATGGAAGTCATCAACTCACATTAAACTACTTAGGACAAAAATACTGGATATTTAGAATTAAAAACTTAACAAAATTTGTTATTAAAAAATGTATTCCATGTTTTAAACAGTGCGCTGTACCTCACTTTCCATTTATGGGTAATCTACCTCACTATAGAGTACGACCTGATCGTCCCTTCAGGACTACAGGCACAGACTTTGCAGGACCTTTTAGTTTAAAACTGTATCCAGGTAGATGTAAAAAACTTTGTAAAGCTTATATTTGTCTTTTTGTGTGTACTGTAACAAAAGCCATTCAACTGGAATTAGTAAGTGACTTAACTTCTTCAGCTTTTATAGCCGCGTTTAAAAGATTTACAGCTCGACGTGGTCACTGTAAAGATATATGGAGTGACTGCTATACAAATTTATTGGGACTTCACGTGAATTAGATATAGTTTAAAATTGCTAAACGTCATGTTATTTCAGAAAATGGGTTTTGGGTCGAGTAGTGGATAAACATCCAGGTATAGATGGTATAACAAGAGTAGTGACACTTCAAAATAAAACAAAGCAGTTTAAAAGAACCATAGTCAAGTTATGCCCTCTACCCTTGGACGCTTGAGTAACATTCCATGTTATGATTGTGAATTTGTATTTTTTTTTACTCTTGTGTTAATTTACTATTTTTCAATAATTAAGGACAGTCGTCCCGGGTGGCGGGATGTTAGTGTAAATATTATAACATTGTAATTGATTACATTAGTAGTACACAAATCTGTTAATAGATGGAGTTGGTGTCGAATAAAATCGTTTTTTGTGTTTGACGTTTGTCATAACCTGTGATTATTAACATTGTAGTAAAGTAACTTTTCAATAAAATGGAGTACGGTTCAGGATAACAACGGCGTTTTATTAAACATGCATGTTAGAAACAATAAATACAAAATAATCAAAAGGTACAAATGAACAATTAAAAGCTACTCCTGATATAGACTTAACCAATTATTTCTGTACGATTTGATCTAACCTCTCGAACTTTCCTATCGCAAGCTACTAACACTTTAGGTTAGAACGATATTTCTTCCGAGGGTTAACGGTTATTATCGACGGGTAATTTTGGTAAAACCCTGTTTTAAGGGCGACAAAAAGCTACAAGATTATTTTTTTTTAAATATATGCTAATCGAATTTGATTGCTACGTAGTAATGTCTTTAACGCTCTACTAAAAAAAAATCAAATGAATTTTTCCATGTATATTATTATTTAACTAGTTTTTGTATTAGTCATTAAAACATTAGTAATGCATCATACGTAAAAATACGTAATTGAATATGCCGTGTATGATAATAATTTCGATGGTTTTGCGCAGTTGACACAGAAATAATTATATTCCTCTACTAGTGGGCTTAGTTTAAAAAAAAAATATTATGACTTTTGACATGTAATTGTATTTTTGTAGTATTTTTTCCTGAATTCGAATACAGGAATTCATCCTACTGATGTCCTCAAGAAAGAGGAGTTTGTGATTAACGAACTTCGAAGTTAACACTACGACAAAGTAGCTATGTCCATATCGTACGTATATATACAAGTTACATTATATACGTTACCTACATATACATACTATATATAATTATATATGTACATTTTAATTTATTTTTAAAATATTTTAAGGCTTTAATTTTATAAGACTTACTGTCATTGTCTTTGTCGGCATTTCTCAATAAATTTTTCATTACAAGCCAGTGATAGCTCCTCATTAACTTAAAATTTAATTATTTTCGATTCAAAAACACTTTTAAGAGCCTGTTTGAATACGGTATATTTTGATTGGATTTAAATACAAAATACCGAAGTTTAATTTACAATAAGATGATATTTCTCTAAATAAATGAATAATGTGAATATAATCTCGTTGTTTATTAAACAAATTGAATCGTACCTTTATTAGAAATTTCAATTATAGAATAAAATTAACTGAGGTAGGGCACAGCAGGAAATTTCCTGCTCAAAATATGGAGCAGCCCGACTGGGGTAGTACCTCGACCTTACAGAAGACCACAGCTAAATAATACTGTTTTCAAGCAGTATTGTGTTCCTGTTGGTGAGTAAGGTGACCAGAGCTCCTGGGGGGGATTGGGGATAGTGTCGGCAACGCGCTTGCGATGCTTCTGGTGTTGCAGGCATCTATAGGCTACGGTCTTACCATCAGGTGAGCCGTACGCTTGTTTGCCAACCTAGTTACATAAAAAAAAAAATTTAATTAAAACTCTGAAAACAAAGTCAAGACGTGAAACTTTAATACTAGAAGCCTTACGAAGGCGGTAAGGAGGCAAATGGCATTATGAAAAGTAGGTCAGACTAAAGCTTAATGAAAAAAGAATGGTAAGAATGGTTACAGCCATTTATTCTTGTACATACTTAAATGTGCACTTAGCTACTACCAATACTTGAGCAATAATGAAGATAAATTAATTATTTACATTATTACGTAACTAAACGATATTAAATATTGATAGTTGAAAAAAATTTTAGCTGGAAAATTACTTAATTACTTAATACGACAGGCTGGCCTCGGCGAAAAGGCCGGAAAAAGCTGGAAAATTACTGAATATACTTCCTTAAAAAAAACAGTTCTTTTGATAGGTATCGAACCAAATAAATTTAGTTAGATCGTAGTAAAATTAATAATAAATTGCCTTCTCTTATACCTCGTTCATAATTTAAAAAAATAAAAAAATAAGTAATTTCAATATGTACAAATAGTGTGACTAAAAGTTTTAAGCCACATGTGCATAAACTTAATACTTATAAAAATCAAACATGTGTTCACTTAATATGCGTGTTTCGATGCATTCATAACCATTAACATTAACATAAATCTTAAAATTTCTTGGGTATAGTCAAATATGCGAACTCGTTAATATACTTATATAAAAACTAGCTTCTGCGCGCGATTTCGTCGGCGTGGACTCCGCTCCTATTGGTCTTAGCGTGATGATACATAGCCTATAGCCTTCCTTGATAAATGGGCTATCTAACACTGAAAGAATTTTTCAAATCGGCCCAGTAGTTCCATAGATTACCGCGTTCAAACAAACAAACAAACAAACTCTTCAGCTTTATATATTAGTATAGATTAAAAAAAAAAAAACATTGGCGAAACTATTACGCCCTACACTACTTAATACCTACTCGGTTTTAAAATATTACATTTCAGAGATAGATACTAAGAAATCTGAATTACGCTAAGTTTAAAAACCTCGTTGTCATTTGCCCTACTCTTGGTTTCAATCACAATTGTTCGTAAATATTTACTGAAATTCATGGAAACGAAAATATGAAAATATACGTAGGTATATAAAAGTATAACTCTCAAATCCCAAAAGCGATTTGTATCAATTGATATACGAAACTTCGGGTAAGGAAACCCACAAGCTGGAACGAATTCCTACGGGATGCCGTGAGAGTGATTGAATAAGTTTTGTGTTTAAATTGTAACTGAAGTTTGGATATATTTTGGTTTCGATATTTTTTATTACAGTTTAATGTTATTTTCTTAGTATAATATTGTATTTCATCTAAACTTATTTATATTCTACATGGCTCTTTATATTTAGCGTTCTCCTGTTAATATACTATTGCTTGCCATCAGGTGAGCATACAGCTTATTTGCCGATCTAGTTATATAAAATAAAAAAGCCTATAGACGCCTGCGATACTACAAGCATCGCAACGCGTTGTCGACGCTACCTCGTGGTCTATACGCTTGATGACTTTTTATTGCAAGTCTTACATATATCATCATCTCCCTGCCCTTATCCTATTTATATAGGGTCGGCACAACATGTTCTTCTCTTCCTCAGACTCATGTTGTAAGTGAATTGGCATAATATTATTTTTTACGACCGGCCGCCTGCCTGACATCAACCCTCCTTGGGAATCAATAATGAGATATGTTAATAACATTATTATGATAATTCGTCAAGTTGCAATGTGTTTCCCATTTCATATTGATTATCTTCATTTTCTAGTAAATTTTTATCTTCATCAGGATATTTTTATATTTAGATTTTTCTAAGCTCAGTGACAATATGTTTGCATTTCTGACTTCTGTTCAATTGCTTTATGGTTGGTTTTATTGCTTAAGTCTTACATATAGTAATATAAAATGAAAATCAGTCTTACATATAGTAAAATAAAATGAAAATCTGGGTTGTCTGGAAAAAATGGCTAATTAGCCATAAGTCCGCCCATTGTACTTCAATTTCTGTAATTATCTTTATACTTTGTTTGTTTGTAATATTTTTCTGGTGTACAATAAAATATAAATAAATAAAATAAATAAATGAAAATGACGAAACTTTGTTAAGAATAGAATTACATTTAACGCCACAATTTCATATAAGTGATTTGCATCAGGGTATCCCCGTGCTCTTGACACGTGCGGCTCGTAAGTGCAATTGACAGTTATATAAATAATATACGCACAGCGACGTTGCAGGTGTAAATGTTTAGACTGTGTGTTTAGAGCTTTATGAAATTGCGAAAACAAACAAATGAATCTAATGAAAAACTATAATAAATTTCTGAACTAAAGGTTAGGGATTCAATACAATTAGGTATACGTGTTAAATATGCTAAAAATATAAATATACCTATTAGTAAAATAAACAAAGCAAACAAATACAAATTAACCCTTTGTCTTCATTTCAATAAATATTTGAAATTATCCAGAAAAGTTACAATAAAGACAAAACCTTTAGAACATTGATTACCATCAACTGGATTAGTTGTACTTCTTCATTCTACCTGAAGATTGAATAAAGTGATTGTTGGAAAGTTAATCTATTACAACCAAATAGGTACTTACAAGTAACTTGAAGTTAAAATATGAATCACTTCAAATAAAATCCATTTAAAGTTTTATACTCGTTTTTACTCATTTAAATTATTTATAATTCAGTCATTATAATTCAGTCAGTTAATATTTGATTTCTTAATATAATTATAAATAGAAATAATTATTGCATTTACAAATACTAACTATACTGGATTACTTGAATTAAAAAGAATTCTGTTTGCTAGCAAACGAAACAAACCGTCATCGTCAACATCGACAAGTAATACAACATAAGCAGATGAAAAAAATTAACAAACGCACTAGTCGTCACTACGATTCTCATCGATTTCACTGGGATTCCATCATCAGATCCTGGTTTCCTTATCATGGTACCAAATTAGGGATATCTCCTTTCAACAAAAAAATAATAATCAAAATCGGTTCATAAACGACAAAGTTATCCTCCCTTTTTTGAAGTCGGTTAAAAAGGGAGGAACTAATATGCATAAACTACGACCAAAGTCAACGTCAAACAAGACCAAATTATGGGGTAAGCTTAATAATGATAGCATACTGTTGGTGGCTTCACACGCATAAAAATGTATGTGTTAAAAAAATACAATTCTAAATTCAGTATTCAAAGTGTAGGATTTAGGTACCAGTCCATGAATAAAGTATTATTTATTGTTCTAAAGCCATCATACGACAATTTATGGGCATGAACTAGAAGACTGCGTTTTATTCAAAATCAAAACATATTTTTTAGTTTACCTACAGTAAATTAAAATGATTGAATGAATTTAATATAAACTTATGAAGGTTTATGTGAACACACATAGTTTGAATTTTTTTTAATGTTGCTAGTATCAAAAAGGATATAGTGCGTCTAAATGCATGCGGTTACTGAAGCATCTCATGCGCGTTGTTACCCTTATTACTCTTGTTGTCAAAACAGTGGAACCTCAGGCTATATTCGCCACCGATACAATACATAACAACTTGATAGCAGTATTTTTAATCTGTGATTTTCTGTATGTTAAGGTACTTCCTCATTTGAGACGCTTCTGATTTTAAGTAAGACAGTTCCTTCTAGCTAAAGTAATATTGTAATATATCATACAGTTTAAAATAATTCATTACGCATACAAAAATATACATTAACATTTTTTTTTATTAATTAACCCATTGTATTAAAAAGTATGAGTAGCTATGAAGTCCAGACTACTACAGATTAAAAACATATTTATGAAATTGAAAAAAAAATGAGTAATTTGAATATAGCCATTATTTTTCCACTGAAAGGAGTTTAAATTTTGATGCACAATAGCGATACTAAAAGCGAATGTGCATCTTGACTATAATACAAATTGAAAATAGAATTCACGTATCAATAAAACAGACAAATTCCAGCACTATTTCAATGAACGTAAGATTCAAAATTCAAATACAATATTTTTTACGTGCAACCGTGCGCTTGGACAACGTGTTCCTACATTCGCATTCAGCAAGCCTCTTATCACGTGACCCGCATAAATGTTTTGTGTTTCGGTAAACAGTACAGACAAATTTGATTCCTATGTCAATAGGATACAGGCGTTATTTGAGTTAGCAATAATGTCGCCACGTGTTGCCTACTGTACGGTGGAATGGCTTCATCTGTTCAGGCGAGTATTTCGGCCATGTTTTTCTAAAGCCGCTGGATAAAAGTTGCGCTTTTTGGTGCTTTAAATTCCTTTTATACGTTGAACTGCGGACTAAATTAAAATGGTAATTTTTTTTCTTTTAAGAATCTGTTTTTTAATCATTCTCTAATAAGATATCTAAAACATCAATGCCTATTGTTAATATCATGAAAGTAAGTTAATATTTTAGCTAAAAATGAATATACTAGGTTATAATTCCGGTGTAGTTTTCTTAACTTTTCTCACATTAAAAAAATATTTAATCCACACAACAAGCTACTTTATCTTTCCAAGTTTTTAAATATAGTGTTACATTTTAGACTATTTAACTTTTCTTACAATTACTAAAACTGACGTCTTCTTATATGATACATTTGATTTCATTAATTATGTGTTCAGACTTTCAAAAAAGAACCTCCTGGTGTTAAGCGATTATACAAAGTCTGTGGACCCCTGCAACTCCAGAAGCATCTCAAAAGCGCTGTTCATCTTACCCCCACTATCAACAAAGCGCATCCTCATAGTTATGGCTATTTTACTTACCACAGAGACACACAACTTGAGATCATTATTTCCAAAGCTGCACCAGATTTTAAGCATGATTCTTCCTTCTGTGCTCTTCTACCTTAGTAACGTATTACAGTTTTATAATTATTATTATATTACTCAATATCTGCTGTGTGGTTACGGCCGTAAAGAATGTAGCCACCCCCTCTCTTCCCGTGGGTGTCGTAAGAGGCGACTAAGGGATAGGACAGTTCCACTACCACCTTGGAACTTAAAAAGCCGACCGATGGCGGGATAACCATCCAACTGCTGGCTTTGAAATACACAGGCCAAAGACGGGCAGCAGCGTCTTCGGTGCGACGGCGCCAGCCCTGCGGTCACCAACCCGCCTGCCCAGCGTGGTGACTATGGGCAAAACACATGAGTTCACTCCTTTTTTTTGGCGCGAACTTGTGGAGGCCTATGTCCAGCAGTGGACTGCGACAGGCTGATGTGTGTGTGTGTGTACTCAATATCCGCTGCCCCTTAGTTGCCCACGACTTATGTATTACAGTTATTGTGGTCTACCATTTGATTCAAAATATAAATTATGTTAAGAAAAACCACCATGAAATTTAACAGCCCCCTTATGTCGAAAGCTAGTGTCATTTCCATACATTGAGAATTCTATTCTATTCTTTCGTTTAGTTTTTATGCCACTTTCTAAGGGGGTAGTTGAGTTTGGGTGTAATATTTATATTTATATATTTTTGTTTATTATTTCTAAGTATATGTATCAAAAATAGCTATAACAGCGGCTGTTACCTATAACACAAGAATTAAGTTGCTTACCATAGGAACAAACGACCGTGTGTGTATGTTATAAGACCTTTATTTTTATTTATTTAGATGCTCCTAAAAATGGCAATGTAAAAAACTGACTTAACACTGAGTACTCATAAAATCATAAAAACTATTAGTAAACCATTTGTTAATACCTTAACAAGCGTCCATAATAAAGTTTCCTATTTAGAACATCATTAAAATTATCAAGGGACAGTCCGGGTTTCAGGGACTAAAACAAGGTAAGGATTTTAATACGGTAAATTGATGTTTAACTATCCCACAATACCCGTAAAACAAGCGGTAGATAACGTGTGACACTATTCACATGTTTGTTTTGATAAAGAACGTTACGACATTATGTTTTGGAATTTTAAACATTAAACTTTTGCGTAATAGGAGTTTTAGGCATTACATAACATTCAATTTTCTACGTAATTCTATGTTTTGTAACTGGATTTAAAAATAAGTTGGTTCTTAGTTGTAATTACTACCTACTAGTTATAATTAAGACACAACTTTTTGTTACAGGCAGAAGACCAATTGGTGCAATAGTCACAGAAAGAAGAAGACTTTTACAGTTTTAATCACAAAGTTATATAAGTGATAGATAATGAGAATTTTTGAGTTTTTTATAGGCAGATAAATTGACCTCCGAACGTTCTCCTACTTGGCGAGGTAAGCCTGTGCCCAGCCGTGGAATGTTGAATTCTGAATCAATAGGTAGATATACATCTTATTTTGGTAGTAATCTTTATTCCAAGGAGAATTGGCTTATCAACCTTATTATTATGACCTCAGTTAATTTAAAAGTTATATAAAAACATAAACTAAGCTCAAAGGTATAAAGAGACACGTTGCACACAAAACTTTCTGAATACTTTAGGTTTATGAAACTTTTAAGAGCTTTTCTTATGACTCCTCTTCTTAATTATTATGATTACTAATATTTTAATAAATGCTAATAATAGTTTGAAATTAAAGTCCGTTGACAAGCTAAAGTCAGCTAATGCTAAAGAGTTTGTTTAAAGTTAGCCAAAGTATAGCGATAACTTATATTTTGGTGTAAAATGTAAACTTTTGCGATTTAATATCGCTCTCTGTATTATTATATACTTATTATACGTATTATTACAATAATTACGTATAATAAATATATGTATAATAATACAGAAAGCGATATATGTAACAAATTTTTGTATTTTCATATTTAGTCTTTTTAAATGACACTTAGGCTAATTTTCATCCTGAAATTACTAGGGAATCAGAAGTAATTAGGGTGAAACCGCGTCACGCATCTTACTTACAGTTTATGTCGGGTCAGTCAAGTTTTGAACAACTATAAAAGAAATGATATCGCTGCATAATTGGTACGTTTTGGAGTCTATTTTTAATTCGTTTTCTAGATAATTTTCTGTAAGGAAATGTTGTTCATGATAATATGCATATTATACATATTATATTCGGTGTCGAGACCCTTGGTCCGTGGGGTCCTAGCGCCTTAAGGCTTTTTAAGGAAATAGCTAAAAGGTTAGTCGACATCACAGGAGACCGAAGAGCTGGCAGCTACCTCGGACAAAGAATTAGTCTAGCTATTCAAAGGGGGAACGCTGCCAGTATCTTCGGAACCTTGCCTAAAGGGACTCCTTTTAATAATATATTTTAATTATTATATTACAATTTTTAAGGTTTTTTAGTTTTAGTTTCATTTTTTTTAGTATAATATTTTTATAATTAGTTGTAATTTAATAAGCATTTAATCGATATTGTTACTTACCTATTAAATAATAAACACGTAATCATAATTTGAAATATTATATTCGTATAATAAACGTCAAAGTATGTCATTTAAGCCACACTGTTTAAGACAATACAAAATTTAATTAAAGTTTAGTTTGGATAGTTTATTGGTTTTTCGCTGAGATTCTGTTTTATGAGGAGAGTTCTTTGTCTCAGTACACTCGGGTGAACTTTGACTTAAAACACGATTTTGTTAGAATTCTATCAAAAGCTCTTCAACCGACTTTATGAAAAATAAAAGTAATTTCAGCGTTGTCTTGGAAAATGTTATGAGGAATTTATTTTAAAACAGCTTGTGGATGCGTTTTTGACTACGGACTTTTAGCTGAAATACTAGGAAACACATTTCTTCACAGATACATGGCACGAGGTAATACAGTCAAAACAGTTAACACCAAACGGCTGCAAGCCCAGATTTGTGTTGCTAAGCGTCGATTCTCAACTGCTAAACTTGTTTTACAAAATAATCTAGTGTTCGATGGTGCAAAAATAACTTTCTTTAAATTTACATCTCACTGTGGAACAGCGTTCAGGATTGACAACCGTCTTTGTACAGTGGTGCGTGTAAGGCGTAAGCGATTAAGCACCAGAAGCCGCGCGTTCGACTCCTGCTCGGGAAGAATATTTGTAATTGCACAAATATTTAGTGTCAGTGATGAGATTCCCCAACGTCCCTCAGATAGCAATTTAAACTGACCGTCCTGGTTGTTACCATGGATACATAATTGCAATCATTACTCGTGGTAGGTAATATATCCGTCAACCCGCAGTGGAGCCGCGTGGTAGATTAAGCTTTGACCCTTTTCCTACATGGAAAAAGAAACCTGTGCCCAGCAGTGGGATATTGTATGCTGAATCTGAGCATTTATGCTTGAGTATTATATGCGTTTCTCAACTCCCGACTGATCAAATCCTAGTGGGGCCGTTGAAAAATGATACATATACGTACTTACCTATCTTTAACAAAATATAACCTGAAGGAAAAAAACTGGTACAAGTTGGTAATGTTTTAATTTTGTCCTATTAGTCCCTTATTTTTAATCGGCTGGATGAAGGTCATACACAATAATCTTAATAAAAATGTATTGCTAATACCAAGAAATTATCAAAACTATTTACAAAAGGACTGACACTCTAAAGTCTCTAGATTAGTTGCAGTCTTATCTAGGAAATGTCTCAAGCTTTCATACGAAAATGGAACTTTTCATACTAATAGCATTAAGCTAACAACTATTTCTTCTCTTTCAAAGACCTTTCTTTAAACTCGGATAAAGCAAGCACAGTTTAAAAGTAGCCTTATAATTTCTCAGCTGAAAGCCGGCTTGGATTTCAAAGTGTTAGCAAGTGACGTTCGATGGGACTCGTTAAAGAAGCACAAAGCGTCCATTGTGCTGCCCAGACAGCGTCAAATGAAAATAGAGCCATATTTCAGCTAAAGATCCCATTCATCTAGTCTTACATTAGATTTATTGATGCGGGAAATTCCGTTACATGTTAAAATGTTTTTGTTTTACTAATTTTTAATGTATAGCTAAATAATGTGTTGTGAAATTGTAAACACCTTACTTATGAATAAATCTAACCATGCATTGACTGTGCTAATAATGTGCATAAAATTTTGTGTCCGATTATAATATAAAGTGAAAAAATTATTGAGACAAAAACAAAAGAATAGAAAAAATATAGCAATTCATTTGAAAAATTATGATTTTGGACATTATGAGTTACAACGGTTAAGTAGTAGTTACTAAAGTATTTATTATAATTTTTTTTTTATCTCTTTCGACTAAAATCACTTCAGCCTATCACAGTCCACAGCTGGATATAGGCCTCCATAAGTTCGCGTCAAAAATGGCGTGAACTCATGTGTGTTGCCCATAGTCACCACGTTGGGCAGGCGGGTTGGTGACAGCGGGGCTGACTAAAATACAAAAAAAGCAGCTACGATCAAAAATTGTTTTGTACTAGGTATATAGCATAACAAATTATGAATATAAATTTTCGGAAAAGATACTTTTTCTCGTCAAAATAGATCTAATCTATTTAGATATTCTTTGGTTCTGTTTCTAGATTTATTTTATTTATTTCATTTAACACGATTAATTGCTAAAATCTCCTCTCGCACAAACAAAACTAATCGACACGACAATATAAAATATCTCTTTAATAAAATGATAAGAAAGTTTGCCGCTTACGCGCGAGTTACCGAGAAGATAATTTAAAATAAAACACCCCCAAACAAACTAAACCGAACATCTGTTGCTGACAGCCTTGTGAAGTTGAATTTTTGGTCAAATTTATTTTATCTCTCGATTGAACCGCAAGCAATATTGTCAGAGCTAAATTGAGCTACCCTCGACATTATAGGCGTATTCTAAGGTAATATTTAAAAAAAATGTGTCAATTCTGGGTGGCTGTTTTTATGGTTCCCTTAAGCGTACCATAGAAAGAACGTTAAGTTAGTGGTCCCGGTTACCTATTACTGATCATTCTTGTAGAAAGGAATATGTCCGCCAACCCGACGTCGAAAACGTTGTGGATTAAGTTCCAACCCTTCTCCTACATGGAAAAAAGGCCCCACGCCTAGCAGTGCGACGTTACAGTCTTAAATAATTAATCAGCATTCAAGAAAGCTGATTTAAAAAAAATATTCACAAGACAAACACAACAAATTAAAAATATTTAAACAAAACTATGCAGCACGTCGAATAAACTTATACGAGTACATATTATATTTATTAAATAACTAGCGGACCCGGCAGACGTTGTCCTGCCTGGAAAATAGCTACCAAATTTGATTGCTTGCATACCGATAGCACCGCCACTTACCGGTCCAATTGAGATAAAAACTACCCTATCTCCCAAGTTGGACCAAATTACAGATGCTTACAAAATTTGATAAAAATTGGTTTAGTAGTTGCAGAGTTTATCTTTAACATACATCGTGACACGAAATTTTTATATACCTATATAGATAATGTAAAAAAAAAAACTAAAAATGTAAATACACCCAGTGGAGGATAAATTCCCTTTGAGTGAATTCGTTTCAGACGAGCATTGTGTAAGTCGAAACAAACAAGTTTACGCATCTGTGAACGGTTATAAGAAGTTGGAAACTTATTTTCTTCTCACTTTAACAGCTCTTTATTGTTATATAAGATACACTTGGAATGTAATATTATATTGAAGGGTAACTATCTTTACATATACTTTTAAATTGATTTAGATTTAAATAAAAGTTTTAGATATACATGACTAAAATGAAGTGACCTAAGTGAGGATGTACGTATTTTTGGCTGACTGTTTTATATCAGCACCACATTTTTTTTACATCCCTAGTACATATGCTTGGGTTATGCCACCTCTCGTGCTCGACTTCAGACTTGTGCCGCCCTTCGCAGAATGCCGCCCCGGGTCATGGCCCTTTTGGCCCTACAAGAAATCACCCATGGGCAAAAGCATCTTTTTCATATAACTTTTCTACAAAAAGTCAAGATTGCGATCATATATTTCTATTACTATCAGGACCTATGACTTTAGGCTAATTAAGTTAAATTATACCAGTTACATTACATGTTACAATATTATATTATAAGTCGACATCGGAACCTATTTTGTACGAATAGATAAACATAAGTTGAACAGTATTTTTTCGATTCCTTGTCCTACAAACAAACCAAAAAAAGTTCTTGAGTATGATTTGCTTTATTTTTTATTTTTAGATTGAAATTTTTAAATCAATACTATAAACAACTTGTGGTATTTTTTTTATTCCACATTTATAATTGTCTTTATGGTTATATGGGTTGTCTGGAAGAAATGGCTAAATAGCCATAAGTCCGCCCATTGTACTTCACAGTCTGTAAATGTCTTTAAATGTGTTTAATGTTTAAAATGTAGTTGTGGTGTACAATAAAATATAAATAAATAAATAATTTCAATTCGCAGCAAATAGTTTCCAAAACAGCCGTTCCTACCTGACATTTGTTTAAATTTACTAGTAGTTCATTCTTTTGAGTAAATGAATAATTATGAACACTAAAACTAAATCAATTATAGTTTGATTAATCTGTTACTCAATTTAAATACGTATTTTTTATTTCCCACAAAATATTCAAGCGCGAGAAATTCCGAACGATCATTAATACTTTGATCAAGTTGGTTGGCTGTCGTTGAAAGTCATTTATTTTCCTTAACATTCTCTTTTCTTATTGACAGGCTTTTTTGGAATATTTGATTAAAAAAAAGAATCGTTAAAATCGGTACACCTAGTAAAAAGTTATGAGATACCACACATCTAGAACTAGTCAAATTGAGAACCTCCCTGTTTTGTGAAGTCGATTAAAATAAATGTGACAACCCTGTGTGAATGAGGTGGACTACATTTCGCGGAACTTCAAAGGGAGCAGATTGTAGACAGTTTTTACGCTGTGATTACTGTGATTAAGTTCTTTGCAATTTCATTACATAATTGACTTTAAAATATGAACAATTTTAACATTAAAAAATACGAAATCAAAACAAGTCACACACTTCCAGGCGAAAAGAGCAACAATTATTTTATCAACAAATTCGTAAGAATACGGATGAAAAACAATTAAAAAAAAAAAACAAAATTAAATAATTTTAACTTGTTTTAAATTACTGTTGACTATGTTCAAATGTTTTCAATTAAAAAATTATAGCGTGTAGAATTTTTACATATTTAAGAATTTAGTAGATGTTTGGCGCGAACTTGGGTAGTATGTCCAGCAGCGGACTGCGACAGGCTGAAGTGAGTGAGAATTTTTACTAACCTACCTATTAAAATTACTAAATATTCTCCTCATTAAAACAACACTATATATTTTAATAAAGTAATCCAAAAGAAAAAAAGAGACACAAAAGAGCCTCACACAAAGCCCGCAGCGGTATCACAAAAAGAACATTTTTAATCAGAGAAAATCTTTTCCCGCGACAGGAGTGAAATATTAAAGTAAAACAGAAACTTTTGTTCGACCAGCCCCTCCCCCTACCCCCTACACTGTCACACGAGTTTGTTTATACCCCTACATTGTAATTACTGGGTACTTTTACGACTGCGCACTTTATTATTGTTAACAAAGAAAATACTGTTTTTCGGATAATTAAAAAATGACTCTGTAAAACTGAATACTCTTTTTTTTTATTTATCTTCGCTGTAATGTAAATTTAAAAAAAAATCTTAGAAGTTGTAAGTTTTTTTTGCTTTACTTTAGCTTTGATGCATTTAAAATTGTTTATAAGTCTAAGGGCTTGTGTGACAAATTGCTGATATAGTATTTCGTATTATCTAATAAAAAACTACTTGAGTTCACAAGTTGTATATAGAAATACATGACAGATAAAGGTTAGTTTAATGGCTAGAAAGAAAAAAAAAGGTGTGTGTGCGATTCACACACGATAGAAGTGAAACTTCTTTGGAAAACTAATTTTAAAAAAATATTAATTTAAAATTAGCGGCTTGCAGCGCGGCCTGCGGCCGTCCTTCCCTGTCGTTTTTCCGTTGCATCCGGTTTGAAATTACAACGATTTTAAAGAAGTTTCACTTCAAAAAACGAGTTTGCTTTAGACCACACGACTTAAGTAAGACTTCTGCACAATAGGCTTGCACTAGCTGTGTCTTAGATATACGAAACGTAACTGCCTATGAGAGAAAAGCAGAAAGAAAATGCCTGCTCGCACCTCTCTCTCTCTCTCTTTCTCCGTTCGCCTCACCTAATCACACTTTTCGTAACGCATTCACCAGCTTACTCCCCATGTCAAGCGTGTGTAAATAAGTTTTACTTTAAAAATAATATCGATTATGGATGACCAGTACAAATGAGGACAAGGCTAAATTTTTATAAATAATTTTATATATTAAGTTTTATACTGAGGTAAACCAATTAACGCATCGCTAAATTTGATATTAATAATAATCTGATGCGGTCGGATGTTCGCCCGCAGCAGATGTGACCACTAAACGTCGTACTACGTCAGCTTATATTTTTAGGTAAAAATATTCAATCAAAACCTGACGGTAAAATATATACATGGATAACAAAAATTCTGATTAAGTGATATTCGATAAATAATCATTCCGCGATTTTACTCGCGTTTATTCAAGAAAAAAAAATTGTCTATAGTCTTCTTCGGTAAATGGGATATACAACACAAAAGAATTTCTCAATTCAAACTAGTAGTTCCTGAGATTAGCGCGCTTAAATAAACAAACAAACTTATTAATATAAATCACGATCACGATTTAGCCTGTAATATCCCACTGTTGGGCATAGGCCTCTTCCCCATGTAGGAGAAGGATCAGAGCTTAATCCACCACGCTGCTCCAATGCGGGTTGGCGGATATATTACCTATACTATGAGTAACGATCTGTTAGGAGCCTCAACGTAAGAGTCTTTTTAAAAAAAACTTATAATGAAATAGTAATATAATTATAATGAAGTAAAAGAACAATTGGATTTTGATGCACACGTCTAGCGCGGATGGATGATGGATTGAGACTAACTGGAGTGGATTAGTATTGACACCTGTTAGATGATAGAAGTGTTGAGTAGGCAGGATGGGAATGCTAAGTAGGGAATAAAGCTAACAGATCGGGGTTGTAACACCTCCCCGGGGTAGAATAAACTTCAGGGGCCTGAAGTTTAGGAAAGACAGGATTACACTTTAACCCTAATGCTTGGGGATGGAATTTCTTCCGAAGAGAGTTTGGCAAGTTTAGTAGGGAAAGAATCTTCTGAGGATTTTGGATTATTAACAGGGTTAATAGGATTAAGGGTAATGTGGTTATCTTGGTTATCTTGGGTTGGTTGGGAGAGATTGGGAAAACGATAGGAAAGACGTTGCGATTTAATACATAAAAATATTTTAAAAGTACAGTAAATACAAATAAGGGTAAACATTAAAATTATAAATATCGAGTAGTGAGTCCCGTATTTTATAATCTGGTGCTGGTTTAAAATCTTATCAGCTTCCCTTGACATAGATTTTAGCTTTAAACTAGTCTCTGAAGTAAAGATATCTAAATCGATATTTTGAAGTTGAATAGGGGGCTCATTACTTATTTCATTTTTGAACTTATCTAAGATACAACAAGGGTCTTTTATTAAATCAAAATTAAGACGAGGAACACTTATATTTAGTTTTAAGCCGCTGAATCTGGGAACTAATTTTGTAGTTTTACAAAACGCCATACAATTTTGTGGTACCTCCAAAATACCAGTACCGACTATATCTAGTTCTACAATCTTCTGGTTAATACAGTCCAAATATACTTTATTGTTCTGAGATTGTATGTAGATCCACTTATTGTCTGAAATAGGCTTCCATAAATCCAATATTCCACTAAGAAAATCGGTTTGACACTGCACAGGTAAAACACTGATAGTTTTTGACATTAACTCACTTTCACAATTCGGATGAGCACTTGTGGAAAAAACACTCATTATGTTGCAGATGTAGTCGTTTGCGTTAATCGCTTGGCAATCCGTAAGTGAATCGAGATTACAATATTCTGTCTTATCTTTGGTCATTGCGATAAACTTATTACTAGGTCTTATAAGGCTAAAAGTACTAGGGTTTACATCATCATGTGGAGTGGGCAATGCTATATTATGAAATAATTCATATTCTCGTGGGGAAACTAATGGTAATCTTAATACAAATATTATCTTATCATTTAAACTATAACAAGTTATACTAGATACATTTAGTAGCAAATGAATATTCCTTAATTCTAAACTTATTGGTAGTTTAACATTAGTTGGTAAGTACCTATAATTATCGACAAGCTCTTTATACAATTGTTTCTGAGGTAATATAGCGGGATGCAAAGTATTGCGACTGCTGAACAAGATAGCATTTGTTATATCCTCCATTTGAAATGATAATGTAAGCAAGGATGCTTCTAAACTAGTCAAGATTGAATCTATATTTGATTTGTAATTTAGTTCAATAGAAATCTTAGAGATATTTTTAGTTTTAAGGAGAGGTTGTTAACGGCTTCGTCAAGGCTAGCTTCATTGATTTTTATCTTATGGAGTGTTTCGTTGAATTTGGACAAGGTTGTAGTTGTGACTAAAATACTTTCCTTTATCAATGAACTTAGTCTTTTTTCGTTGTCTTGGACATTTTGTATTGCGTTATCATATTTAATTGCGTCGTCTTCGTCTAAAGTTCCAAATATAGTTTTAGATAAAGTTCCTACGGCACCTATCCAGGCTCTCTTAAATCTTTTACTACCAATTAAATGTGAAATAGAGGAATATGCTGAGACGATATCGTTGTACTTTACACTAAGTGGTTCTAAAGTATTATGACATTCTAGGTTTATCATTGTTTCCATCTGGATCTGATTACATAAAAATCGTACTGTACCTAAGATAGAATTAATATTTTCTATGTGCGGTTCAATATAGGAAACGTCGTAGGCGGTAACAATATCTAGACGGCCAACATTAATCTTAAGTTTCCCGATTGGATCAAAGTAAATGCCTGGGCTAGACTTGACTGGATGGGTATACTCTTGAAGAGCATGAGCCATCATGCTGTAAAGAAAGATAAAATTTGTAAATATTATTATAGAGTAAAATGATCTTAATTATATTAATTTAATTTTCAGGATTAGATGTACCCTCGACTTCAGCGTGTTTAACTTCGTCGTAATGGTGTTTGACATGGCGTCTATTAATGAGTAGTGAAAGTGTGTGGTCACCGTGTATTTTAACTACCTTGAATGGCCCTTTCCATACCGGAGATAAGGCTTTACGTAATCTTAGATGATTTTTGAGTAAAACGTAATCGCCAACTTTATATTCAACAGGACGAGTGCGAGTGTCGTAGTATTGCTTGGATGCAGTTTTGGACTTTTGTATAAACTCTAATGCCTTGTCGCGGGTAAATTTTAGTCGATGTTGTAGCATCCTCACATATTCGGGGTAAGTAGCTGTAGATGATTCCTCGTATACCGATGTTGGGATATGCGGTTTATGTCCAAATAATAATTCGTATGGGGAGTAATGAGTAGTTGAATGGACGGCTGTATTATATGCTAACATAGCTGTATAAACGTACCGAGGCCAGTTGTCCTGGTTGTCATTTATATACGATTTGAGATACTCCTTCAAGGTGGAATGCGATCTTTCTAGAGCACCTTGGGTTTGTGGATGATATGGCGAGGAAAATAAATGTTTGATTTTAGGAATTGACACGTTGTTTGGAACAATTCTGCAGTAAAATTTGTCCCTTGATCGGTAAGAATGTGTTTAGGGATGCCAAAGAGAGATACAAAGTGTAAAAGGCAATCGCTTGTCTCTTCGGCGGTGATGCTGCGGATTGGGTATGCTATACTAAATTTGGTTAGGTCGTCCTGCATGGTTAATATGAATTTTAGTTTACCTGTTCCAGATTCAGGAAGAGGTCCTACAATGTCTATGGATAATCTTTCGAATGGGGAAGTAGAGGTAGATGTAATAACCATCGGTGCTCGGTTTATTCTGCGAAGGGCTTTATTAGATTGGCATGATTGACATTTTTTAATATAGGATTCGATATCGGTTCGCATGTTTTTCCAGAAGTATCGCTCTTTAATGCGATTAAGCATCCTGTTGGTTCCAAGATGACCGGCAATAGGTATGTCGTGGTTCTCTTTAAGGATTTTTGGAATTTCGTTCAACGTTGGATATATTATTTGATCGTGATATACGTGAATTCTAATGTTGGTTCCATCAAACAGGTAGCCTAACATATTATAAATTTTTACGAAAGAATGTCTATCGAATGGATTTTTGAAGTCGGATATACATATGTCGTTTTCAGTCGGATAAGTCATCATTATCTCATCTCGTACATATTTTAGGGTTTTGAATATATCTGGGTATGAATGATCATCGAAATAGTGAACCTTCGTGAACGCGAAGAGGTAAGTTTTATTTTCATATTCTAAGGCTAGACAGGTAAACGGACTTCTTTCTAATTTCAGAAATTCGCTACGGATAGGTTCCGGACAGTTATTAATTATTTCTTGGACGTAGGGCATGGACTCGTCCATGTCCACTGAGGTGGGTATTATTATTAGTCTTTGAGTGCTCTTAAGCGGGCTATTATTGTGTTCCATTATTTGTGTATCAAAGGATTTCGTTGGTGATTTTAAGAAGTTGTTATATGTTTGATCGGGTAAAGGTAAGGATACTTGTGGTTCAGCAGGACTTCCTGCCTCATTCGAGGGCATCGGTGATATTTCATTATTTAAGGAAGGTTCGAGATTTTCGGCTACGGGTAATAATAGTTCTTCCAAAGTAATTAAAGATTCGGGTTCTGGATTTAATTCGGGATTTGGTACAGGGTTAGGAATATTAGGTGGAGATGGTACCTGCCAGCTAGTTGACGGTTGGGGATCAGTGATCGAGTTTGGATTTGGTTTATCGGATGTGATTGTTTTTTCAATAGGAATAGTAGGGGTTAAAGGCATGAAATCTAAATTTCTTTCATCCATAGGGCTAAATGTTAATTCACCCCATTCAGTAAAGTCGTTATTGTTCATAGTTGGTTCTGGTAAAGGTATAGGATCGTTAATTACTGGTAACGGGTTCTCGTTGGCCCATTCACTTAGCTCGTTATCGTCAATAGAGAGTTCTGGTAGAAGTGTTGGGTCGCTATTTGATGGTAACGGTTTCTCGGTTTCTGGATATATGGGATTAACGGGATAGCGGGATAAAGCATCTGCGGCTGAATTAAGTTTGCCCTTCCTATAGACTATTTCGTAGTCAAACTCTTCGAGCTTGAGACGCCATCTTTGTAATTTACTTGACGGGTCTTTATGATTAAAAAGCCATTTTAACGGGCGATGGTCAGTAACAATTTTGAATCTTTGACCGTAAAGGTACGGTCTGAAAGTTTTGCATCCGAATAAAATTGCCAGTAATTCCTTCTCTGTAGTACTGTAGTTGCTCTCGCTTTTGTTTAGGGTTCGAGAAGCGTAAGCGATTGGTCGTTCTTGACCATCGGGACCCTGGGAAAGAACCGCTCCGAGGGCATAGTTTGATGCATCGGTTGTGACTGTAAAAGGTTTGGTGAAATCAGGGTAGCAAAGAACAGGGGCTGAAACGAGTTTATTTTTCAGGGTTTCTAATGCTATTTGCTGTTGGTTTTGCCAAACAAAAGGTTGATCCTTCTTAAGGAGAGTGGTTAAAGGCTTAGCAGTTTTCGAGAAATCGGGTATAAACCGTCTATAATAAGATACTAGTCCGAGAAACGATTTTATGTCTTTAGGATTCCGTGGAGTGGGAAATTGAAGGACAGCTTTAATTTTGTCTGGATTCGGTCTGACGCCGTCGGCAGAAATGATATGGCCAAGGTAGGTGACCTCCCGACGTAAGAACTCGCACTTGTCGGGTTGCAACTTAAGGTTAAAGTTTCGCATTCTTTGGAAGATTAGTTCTAAATTTTGTATTTGTGTTCTTAAGTCGTGAGAATAGCAAATGACGTCATCAAGGTATATAAAGCAACGTATACCTTGTAGTCCAGAGAGAGCAGAATTCATCAACCTTTGAAAGGTTGAGGGTGCATTTTTTAAGCCAAAAGGCATGCGGAGAAATTGGAAATGGCCTTCTGGGACTGTGAATGCTGTTTTGGATTTATCGTCTTCATTTAATAAGATCTGATGGAAGCCGGATGCGAGGTCTAATGTGGAGAAGTAAGTGCTTTTGCCAAGTTGGTCGAGAATTTCTGTAATTTGGGGAATGGGATAGGTATCGCCGATTGTAACGTCGTTTAATTTTCTATAATCTATTACAACTCTCCATTTTTGGATATTGGACGCGTCTAATTTTTTGGGTACGACCCATATTGGGGATGACCATGGTGAGTTCGATGGTTCTATGATATTCTGATCTAACATTTTATTAATTTGGTTACGAACTTCAGTTTTATGTACTTCAGGGAACCGGTAAGTTTTGGTGTGGATTGGAACATCTGTGGTTGTTTTTATATCATGTTTCAATGCATTTGTATATGTTAGGTTCTCGCCCGGGAGATGGAAAATGTCGGAATAATCTGAACATAGTTGCATAAGGGCACTTTTTTCCTCTTCGTTAAGGTGAGAGACGCGTAGCTGTCTTAGAACTTCTTCTGTACGTTTGGTAACATTAGAATAAGCATTAATATGGTTAACGGTTGCGGAATGATATTCGTTGGATTTGCAAGGCTCAATCGGGATCAATTTTAAGTTTAAATTAGACTTTAAAGTGATTTCCTTTTCGGAAGTGTTGACTACGGATAAATTTATTCTATTATTTTCCTTAACCCGAACTACGCAATTGGCTATTAATAATGAATCGGAGATTTTTTGGTCGAGAACTAATCCTTCTTTTATTTCCGGATTTGAAACGGAGCACTCGATAATTTGCTCAGTTCTAGGAGGGATTAAATAGGCAGGCTCATTGAAGTGTAATTTTAACACTGCCTTCCCGATTTTGAGTATATCTTTATTATAATCTATATTACAATTAAGCGCGTTAAGCATATCTGAACCAATAATGCCGTCGTAGGGTAGATGAATTTTATCAATAACATGAAATTTGTAAGAGAAGTTTGATTTGTCTATTTTTAATTTTAATTGAAAATGACCTCGTGTAAGAATAGGATTTTCTGATGAGTCAATTCCCTTAAGTTGGATAGTCTCTTTTATAAGTATAGGATGATTTTTCAGGCATGAATGTTTAATTAAGCTTACAGAGGAACCTGAGTCAACGAGTAGGGAAAGAGGAATATCGGATACTAAGGATTCCACGATTACATGTGGTAGGAGCATAATAGCTGGATCATTAATAATTTCAAAAATATTGGATTTAGTATTATTATAGCCACTATGAGTTTGGGGCTGGTTACCCTGTTTGTTAGTGGGCTTAGAAATAGTATTAGCCAGACGGTCATGTAGCGACGCTGGCTTAGAATTATTTTGGATATTAGAAATTTGACTTCCATGTATCGGAGTCAGGGTTTTGTAATTGGAATTATTCGATTTAGGATTAGGATTATGAATGAGGGTATCGGTTTGTATTCGACTGAGTCCCGCACGATACCGGGACGAGACATTTACTCGTTTTTTGAGCTAAAATCTACGGTGTCATAGCCCTCTGTAAGGCTAGCTGGATTCGTTGGATTACTTGTACCTTCATCGGGGTTATCGGTCACTAAATTAACACGGTGTTGTGTCCTAGAATTATTTGGATTAAACTTAAACCGTTCATTGTTATATTGTCGTTTGCGACATTGTTCTAATATGTGACCCGGTGTCTTGCAGTATCTGCAGAATATATCTGGGGCGCTTGTCGAGGCTTGATTATTATTATTATAATAATTATTATTAGCTGATTTAGAAATTGACTGGTTTGGAATGTTACGATTAGATTTGTGATTTTGTTGATTAATAGAATTTTGATTAAAATTGGGCCTAATATTTCTTGATTTTTCAAATCTCGCGCTAGGTTGAGAGTTTTTATACAGGAATTGTTGTATTTTCTCCTCTGAGATGGCTATGTTAATAGCTTCGTTGAGGGTTTTTGGGGATTTGCACCGGATTATGTTCGAGATACGCGGGGTTAGCCCCATTTGGAAGTGGTGCAGTGCTAGCTCTTCCATGGCTGCCGTTCTCCCTACCATCTCTCTACTTTTGTGGCCATGGGTTATCGATATCTCAGTAAGGAATTGTGACAAACAGGTCTCAATCCTCAACGCGTATTGGCTAACGGGTTCGTTCGAGTGCTGTTTACACTCTTGAAGATCTGTTAGTAAGTGTGCGTAGTGTTTCCGCTCGCTAAACTGTGTCTTTAAAAATTCTTTAAGTTGACTCCAATTTGTGAATTCTTTAATTGAGCAGGCTATTTGTGCCTTACCCTGTAGTTGGCACAAAATATATTTAAAGACAATATCTTTTTGTACATCTGTTGCTAAGTCGTAGGCATTGCTACAATTTACTAAGAAAGAATTTAGTGTTTCCCTTGCCCCATCGTAGGGTTTTATGAATTTCAAAATTGTGGTTAAATCTAGCTCTACTTTAATGGTAGGAGTGACCTTTTTCCTACTTTGTGACCTAGTGGTCGGACCAGGAGGGTACACATTGTCGTCCTCCGTATCTGCTACTACGGTTTCAGGGTTTTCTAGCTTTGGGCTCTGAGCTCTGCTGTTTGCCATTTTTAATGTATGTAATAATATTTGGTTACAAAATTTATGAAATTGCGTAGATTAAAATAGTATGAGATGTATAAAAGTTTCCTTATATTATAATTAATAATTACTATTATAAACAGTTGATACTTAAAATTAATTGCAATGACCAAATGACAAAATTAGAATTCGACTTACAGGAATGCAGCTAGAGCGATAGCGATGCGTCTTATCATTTCCGTTCGTCCCACGCGTTGTCTCGTCGTCTTGCGTATCGTGTTTCCAAGCCTCCAAGCGTTGCGTCGATCGGTTATACTCTCGGTCACAGGTTCGATGTTATATATATAATGTATACACTGATGATTTATATTTATAATAGCGAACTTCGAATGGTTGTCACACACTTTTAAAGTCTTTGAAACTCGTTGAACTCGCGCACTTTTAGGATATTTAATCGATATTGACTTTTTATTTAAACTTTTAAGGATAGAGACGTTTTTCCTGGGACCTGTCAGATCCCTTTTCCGCTGCCACCAATGTTAGGAGCCTCAACGTAAGAGTCTTTTTAAAAAAAAACTTATAATGAAATAGTAATATAATTATAATGAAGTAAAAGAACAATTGGATTTTGATGCACACGTCTAGCGCGGATGGATGATGGATTGAGACTAACTGGAGTGGATTAGTATTGACACCTGTTAGATGATAGAAGTGTTGAGTAGGCAGGATGGGAATGCTAAGTAGGGAATAAGGCTAACAGATCGGGGTTGTAACAGATCGCTATCAGGTGTACATGATAACAACCGGGACCGACGGCTTAACGTGCTCTCCGAGGCACGGTGGTGAGACCCACAAGGACTGCACAGACACCCAGACCACGGCAAACATCTGTATGGCCAATACAAATGTTGTCGTGTGCGGGGATCGAACCCGCAACCGCCCGCGCAACAGCTAATCGCAATCTAGTGCTGTGACTGCTGCGCCAACGCGGCGTAATTAATTTAAATGTTTTTTATTATCATAATATCAAAATTTTCGATCCAGCGGGATTCGAACCCGCACCTACTGACATTACGTGTCCGGTGCTCTAGCCGTTGAGCTATGGATCTATGTCCAGCCGGATCGAAATTCTTGATATAATTTTCATTCCGTTTCGGTTTTTATTTGGGTATTCAATAGTTTATGGATGCTTGTATCCAAGACCATCATAAAATCACGTTGCTAAACCTGAAAATATTAAGACTTTTACTTACTACAAAAACACTCATAAACCCATTACACTAAAAAATTACTACACAAACCCCTTTAGTGGGTTCTGGGTGACACTTCCCAGAGGCACAGCCCTATGCCACCCACCGCGTCGCAGGTTGCGGATAGCGAAACGGCTTTCAGATATGGAGGCTAGCTGCTTTGGCAGTCGCGGACAATAGGGCGGTCCATCTTGAGGGGTGCTGGGGTAGCTCATGGCCGAGTTATCTCTATAAAGTGGTACGAAACCCTATGAGAGTGGACGACAGTGGCGAGTAAGAGCCGCCACTCTAATCAAAGCTCCGACCCGGGGAGACCAACCTCGTCAACCTTGAACTGGTAGTTGGTCTAGGAGACGCTAGCTCCGAATTAAAACTGCAAACCTGCTGCCTTGTAGAAGAGATGTTGGATCATTAAAGGCTAGGTTGTCATACCGAAATTCTGGCGTGTAGTACCTTGGGGAAGTACTGCACTATGCTCCCAAACTTCGATTATGAAATGAGTGAGCCTAATGAGATTGTTTTGCCCTGCGATCCGGCTAGCACCCGGCGCTCACAGGTATCCGGGCCTGTGAGTGAGAAATTGGTTACCGAAGACTGTGAAGGGGTGGGTACCCAGGCCCCCTCATCAGTTAATACTACTGGTCCTAAAGAAACTAATAAAAAGCTGGTTCAGCAAGCATTCCACCCTAGTCTTTTTCTATCTAAAACTAGGAGTGCGTCCATGAGTCCCGTGGTTGACGCAAATGCGCGAAATATAGACCTTGCTCGTCACTCGGAAGTGCAATCGTTGAACGTGACGGAATTCTCCGAGACAGAGAACAGAGATGCCAATCCTCCCTCATGGCAGCGAGTTCCAATCATAAGAAATCCCAAGAGGAAGAAAATGTCTCCACCATCCCCTGAAAAAATAAGTACCTCAAATAGTTTCAGTGGTCTACCAACCGATCAGATAGAAGAAAACTGCCCTGAACAGGGTGATGCAGCCAAAAAGACTTCCAAGCCACCACCTATTATCCTGTATGGTATAGAAGATGTCAATAAGTTAACTGAACTTCTTGAAAGCGTTGCGGATAAATCAGAGTTCACCTATAAAAATATGAACAAAAACCAACTTCGAATAAGTTGTACTAAGGTGGACACTTTCAAAAAAATGATGGAGGTTATTAGGAAGAATGGTCTTATCGGACACACATTTAATCGTAAAGATAAACGACCATACAGAATTGTCATAAGGAACCTTCACTACACTACTCCCCTATGTGTGATTAAAGAGACCATAGAAGACACAGGTAACACGGTTGTCGGTGAAATAATTAATGCCAAATATGGACCTGAAAAACGACCAACTACCACATTCTTCGTCAATTTGGCACAGGGACCTAATAACAAAGCTGTGAAAAATTTGAAATACATCTACCACCAATCCATCACCATAGAAGATCCACGTAAACGGAATACTGTAGTCCAATGTCAGAGATGCCAACAATATGGACATACCAAAAACTACTGCATGAGGCCGTACCGTTGTGTGAAATGTGCAGAGTCTCATAAAACTTCGGAGTGTCCAAAAAAAGACCGCAACCTGCCGGCTAAGTGTGCTCTGTGTTTTGGTGCTCACCCGGCAAATTATAAAGGCTGTGAGGTCTACAGAGAGATACTTGCTAGGAAAACTGCTAAGCAAACACACCTTAAGACCAGAAACAACATCAACCCGGTAATCGACCAGCCCCCTTCGATACAACCGACACAGGAAGCATCAAGACCAAAACCAGCGAACAATCAGCAACGGACTTATGCGAAGGTGACAAAGTCAAAAATAACAAATGATAAAGAAGATCTACCATCACTCCAAACCTCTAACAGAGCAGTGGAAGACTTACTGTTCAAACAAGAAGAAAAGTTTGATCTTATCCTACAACAAATGAGCACTTTAATCAGTCTCATGACTACACTGGTTTCAAAGCTAGTAAAATGACATCTCTCAAGATAGTGGCCTGGAACTTAGATGGGCTATCACCTAAAAAGCATGAAGTTGAAGTCCTCTTAAATACGCATAATGTCGACGTTCTATTGGTTTCGGAGACACACTTTACGGCCGCTAGCAGTGTTAACATCCAAAACTATAATATCTATACTGCCAACCATCCGGACGGAACCGCACATGCGGGTGCTGCAGTCATAGTGAGATCTAGCATTAAACATCATGAGCTACCACAATTCAGAAAACCTCATATACAAGCGGCTAGCATCGCCGTAGAGGATCGAAACGGCATGTTCAACGTTTCTGCAATATACTGTCCTCCGAAACACGGAATAACCGTGGAGCAGTATGACGAGTTATTTGACTCATTGGGATCGCGATTTATTGTCGGAGGGGACTGGAATGCGAAGAATATCCATTGGGGTTCTAGACTTACTAATACTAGAGGTCGACAACTTAAGAAAAGTATAGACAAAAACCATCTGGATACAATTTCAACATCGGAGCCCACCAACTGGCCCAGTGATCAGAATAGACTACCAGATGTTATAGACTTTTTTGTGGTAAAGGGTCTGTCTCGACTTTTCTACGATGTCTACACATGCCTGGATGCTGAATCGAACCACGTGCCAGTCGTACTGATAATTGGTACCACAGTCGTTACCATAAAGAAAGCAGTCAAACTATACAATAGCCGTACGGACTGGACCTCATTTCGAGAACTAGTGGATCGTAAGCTAGACCCAAGAGTTGCTCTGAAAACAGAAAATGATGTTGATATAGCTACAAAAATACTCACGACAACTATCCAGGAATGTTGTTGGGTTTGTACGCCGGAAGTTACTGAACATCCATTTCAATGTAAAATCTACTCAGAAGAAGTAAAGGCAAAAATAAAGGAGAAAAGGAGGCTACGGCGTGTATGGCATACTAGCAGACACACAAGTGATAAAAGAGCCCTCAATAGAGCAGGCAGAGAGTTGAAAGTTCTAATAGCGGAGGCCAATGATTTAACTGTGCAAACACATATAGAAAATCTCACAGCTACTAATTATTCGCTGTGGAGAGCTTGTAAAAACTTTAATAGACCATTGCACCATAGGCCTCCTCTACGGAAGCAAGACGGAAGCTGGGCTAGGACCGCGCAAAGCAAAGCTGAAACGTTCGCAAAACATCTAAGCGAAGTGTTTAAGCCGAATAACGGGGGACCTGATGCAGACGAGTCGGACATTGATTCTATTCTCAGCCAGGATTTCCAACTTGATCACCATCTAAAGTTGGTTACACCGGGAGAGATTGCCCGGCAAATCAAATGTCTAGCGAACAACAAGGCTCCAGGTTACGACCTCATTGATAAGAGAGTCCTTGAAGAACTACCACGTAAAGGAATAGTCTACCTCACCATGCTGTTTAACGCCATCATGAGAGTGGGACACTTCCCAGAACTCTGGAAAGTCTCCCTGGTTACAATGATACACAAACCTGGCAAACCGCCACATGAAGTCGCTTCCTACAGGCCTATTAGTTTATTGCCAACTATGTCAAAGCTCTTTGAGAAATGTTTTCTACAGAGACTTAGCAAGGTCCTATTGCAAAATCGTATCGTTCCTAACCACCAGTTCGGATTTCGGAAAGAACACTCAACCGTAGAACAGGTCCATAGAGTTTGTAGAAAAATAAGATCCTCATTTGAGAAGAGGGAATACGGTGCGGCCGTATTCTTAGATATTCAACAGGCCTTTGATAGAGTTTGGCACAAGGGGCTGCTTTGCAAAATAAAATCTTTGTTGCCCCACCCCTTCTTTGGAGTACTGAAATCATACATTTCAGATAGGATATTTCAGGTGAGAGAGAACGATGCCACATCCAAATTCTACGAAATATCTGCAGGCGTACCACAAGGCTCCGTCCTGGGACCAGTTTTGTACACGATATACACGTCGGATTTACCACAGCGACCAGACGTTACTGTCGCAACCTTCGCGGACGATACAGCTATATTAGCGTCGAGTGAAAGTCCGATCGAGGCGTCATCTATACTCCAGAACTCTCTTAAAGAGATGGAAGAATGGTTAGCCAGATGGAGAATGTCTGCTAGTGTTACCAAATCCATACAGGTTACATTCACGCTTCGCAGGGAGAACTGTCCACCGGTCACCCTGAATGGCACACAGCTCCCACACCGTGACGATGCCAGGTATCTAGGAATGCATCTTGACCGAAGGCTCACCTGGAAGAAACACATACTAACAAAAAGGGATGCAATCAACCTAAAGTTTAAGGATCTCCATTGGCTTTTGGGTCGAAACTCAAAGTTGAGCATTGACAACAAGCTGCTCATCTACAAAACTGTTCTAAAGCCGATTATGACCTACGGCATACAATTGTGGGGAGTAGCGAGTGCCTCTAACTTGATGGTACTACAAAGAGTGCAAAATAGCATACTACGGCAGATGTCGAACGCGCCATGGTTCCTCAAAACCTCAGAACTCCATGAACTGCTCCACATTCCAACCATCAAGGAGGAAGTAGCTTTCTCTTGTCTTAGATACAAAACACGACTGCAGAAACACCCAAATCTACTTGCGGGTCAGCTGACGATACCTGAAAGTAATCGCCGTCTGAAAAAGCGACGGGACATATTTGACGACGAAGACGGCCGGTCAACCTGATTGGCTGTAACACACTAAAGGGCTGAACTTCGATGGAAGTTGCACCCTACACAAGATGGACCGACACCGCATCTGCTCATGGCCTACCAGCCGATTGCACGATTACAAACAGAAAAAAAAAAAAAAAAAACACAAACCCTTTGAGTACAGTATTACTTCTCAAATGGGTGCAAAAGATTCTGAGTTAAGATAATTGTTTGCTAACAAACGAAAAAAACCGACTTCAATTACATCGACAAGTAAAACAACCTAAGTAGACGAAAAAAATTAACAAGCGCACTAGTCGCTACTACGATTTTCGAAGGTTACCGTCGATTTCTCTGAGATACCATCAGCAGATCCTGGTTTCCTTATCATGGTACCACCTTTGGAATATTTCATTTCCAGCAAAGAAAGAATCAGCAAAATCGGTTCATAAAAGACTAAGTTATCCGCGAACACACATAAAAAAATATATATGCGGTCGAATTGAAAAACCTCCTCCTTTTTTGAAGTTGTTAAAAAGAGAGATAATTCAAACTATTCCTAATGCAATACTCCTACCACGACTTTAACGCAAATTGGTATAAGAACCGAACGATTCAATTATACTCATTATATATATATTTTTTTCAATAATTTATAACCTGCTAACCTCTATCTCATATAAAAGGAGAAAAAAATACTTATAATTTTATCAGTCATCTGCATCACTGGATTGAACTAAATGGGTTCACTTACTTTTTCGCCGCCATTAGGGTGAGGTCGAATGGCGCCAGGAAAGGGTAATGAAAAGTGAAAATTACAACGTTAACAAAATTATTACTTCATCAATTTAAAGATGAATCTAAAATAAATTGTTAAGTAAGTATTTTTAATGTTGGTATGAATGTTCATTTCACTTGGATACAACTGACCACAATAAACCTTAGTGAAAAAAAACCGTGGTGTCATGAGGCACCAAATAAAAACGAAGTTCCTTATTATAAAATATTAATTTCAAGTTCTATTCGAGGTATAAAGAAAATAGTTATTGGGTTTAGGCTATTTAACATTTTTAGATGTTACAGGGTGAAGTGTTATCAATCGTATATTATTTTCATTACTGCACTTTCTTAGCCTATTTTATAACAGGTTGGCTGGAATAGATATCTTCTACAGATAAGTCCACCGTTGCCAACTAAATGAGTATACAAGTAGTCAGTCAGTAAGTCAGTTCAGCCTATTGCAGTCTACTGCTGGACACAGGCCACCCTAAGTTCGCGCCAGATCTCCCGGTTTTAAATTTAAATTAAATAAAGAATATATAATAATATATTATTATTATCCTATAAAATACATGCATACATATTATCACGCCTCTTTCCCGTAGGGGTAGGCAGAGACCATTTCTTTCCACTTGCTACGATCCTTACATACTCGTTTCGCTTCGTCCACTTTCATTATTCCTTTCATACATGCTCTTCGGTTTAGGGTACTCTTGACCTGGCCTTTTTTCAAGACGTCTCTGATCTGATCTTGAAAATTCCGCCTAGGTCTACCCCTCCCAATACTTCCATTCACACTCGCCTTATACACTTTTTTCGTCAATCGTTCTTCATTTATTCTCTCGACATGGCCAAACCATCTCAGCATATAGCTATAAAATAGGATTCTACATTATTATATTATAACCATCATTAAAATGTTTTAATTAGAAAACCCAAATGTTGCGTAAAGTTTACCACCACACGATACCACAAATTCGCCTATTATCGTCAGCAATTATCTACATCACGGCAATTTCTCACGAGCGACTGGCTCAAGTCGTCTGTACAGGTAATGGCGTGGAACACGCTGCGGTTTCGTTTATACGCTGCTAACATGACGTTATGTTAAGGCATAATTGATTAAAAACCTCGATTTATATATATAGCTATGATATGTTATGTATATTAATTTATGTAATTTAACTTTATTTCTTTAAAATATAGTTTATAATTTTCATTATTATTCAATTAAGCCTTAGTATATTTTTAAGCTTTAACTTTTGCTTACATTTTTCATTTTGTAAATCTGGCATTCATATGATCACGAAATAAACATGCATATTTCATAGTTTATTGTATTCTTTCATTTGTAAATGTCTGATATCAAATTGTACTACTGCATATATGTATATGTAATATCTATACTTCTATACAAAGAAATAAAATTGGAGTGTCTGTTTGTAATATTAAAATCACCGCTTTTTACTAAATGCATATGGATGTATACACGGTACGTATACCAAAATATTGTTTTTTACAAATTTTGCTTGTCTGTCTGTCTGTTTGTTCCGCCTAATCTCTGAAACGGCTTGTCCGATTTTGACAGGGACTTTCAGTGGCAGATAGCTGATGTAGTAAGGAGTAACTTAGGCTACTTTGGTTTTTGTTAAATTCCACGCGGACGAAAAAGGGCACAGTCAAGACACACAAGGTCACTTGTTTGCCTCGTAATATCTCGTAATATCGTATATTATAACGATTAAATGGTCTGTAGGATGATTGTTCAAAATTACTGCTTTCAGTAAAAATTATGTTAGCATCTTTTTTTTTTGTTACCGTCTCATGTGGTTTTGATTGATTATTGATTCAATAAAGGAACTCGGTGAAAACTTGTGCTGACAGTTGTAGAACAGGCAAAATAAATGAGTGTTAAAGGTAATTAAACTTATTTTACTAATGATTGTTACTCCCGCTTTTAAAGGAAACATAGGTAGCATGATAGGCACATGGTGTAAATAGCTTTAGAATGTTTCTCACGCAAATGCGTTACATTTACGAGTTTCTTTGTGTTGGGTAGTCCAAAATCTAAGATCACTCTCTACTGATAAGATGGTCCTTTGAGACCCTTTTACAAGGGTTATTCTTAACCTTTGATTTATATCTTTATTTTTTGTCATATATCAATAACTCTATAGTATTTAATATGATCAATAAACACGCTCCTTTAAATCGAGTCAAAATGAAAGATACCTCAGCACCGTGATTTGCAAAAAAAAATCTGTGACCACGACCCTAAAGGGGTCGGCGAAATTCTCACGATTATTGTGTTAGGTACTTGACTTTAGAAATGCATCCAATTTTGTTGATTTCAATGTTTTCCTAAGTACTTTAAGGTCATTAAACGTTTCTTCCTTTGAGTGCAACTGGTTAAAGTCTCTCAAATGTGCAGGTGCATTCTTAACTCGGGCATGCCTCAAGGTAGTGTTCTATCTCCCGCACTATTCCTCATTTTCATCAACACAATTAAAACGGTTATCTCTTCCACTTTTCATCTATATGCTGATGATCTACTATTTTATCGCCACTTTAGTGCTGTGGATGTAGCTGATGCTATCGCTAGTGTGAATGAGGACCTTAACCGTATATACACTTAGGCTGGGCGTTTCGGCCTTGTAGGTAACCCTGCAAAATCACAGGTGCTAATGATCGGTAGCCGTTATATTTACCCATACCTATCTTTAATCAATATTCCTACAGTGATGTTTAACGATGTTCCAATAAAATACACCACTGCAAAAAATTTAGGTCTCCATTTTAGCCATATCCTGGTCCAAGGATATTGACAAAATTTATAAAAAAATATATTTCTCATTTCATTCCCTTAGAAATCTTCAATATTTTCTTCCTATTAAAACTAAAACACTACAATTGTTCTTGTTGTGTAACGAATGCATAAAGTTTTCAGCCTCTTAAAAATCATGTATTGGTTTCATTTTCGTACTGTGTAATAGGGATGTTGCGAACATTCGCATCTGCATCCGCAAATGCGGAACATCCGCATTGATTTGGACATCTGCATCTGCTTCCGCATTCGCATTAATCAATGCGAATGTTCATGCGGATGCGAATATTATACAAGTAGCGACAAGAAAGAAATTGGGCGGGGCCGGTGATTGACGCGTGCCGGTCGCACGTGACAATAACCAATGGGAGCGACGAAATTGGTGACAAGATTCGACACGTTTGTTACTTTGTTTGTTCTAGCTAGTGCATCATTTGTTTCTTGCAAGTGAATAAATATCACGTGTTTGTTTGCGCTGTGAAGTGAAAGTGAACTACTTATCGTATCATAAAGATAGATAGGTATTTTTAATGTTGTTGTGATACAGTGTGTAAATAAGAAAAGTTTACAAGAAAACTTGATATTATTTAAGACTAATATCCATAAGATCACAAGGTAAATTCTATTATATTACGCCGGTAATACGTTTTATTGTAGGAAAAATTATCGTTTTATGACGAAATTCGTTATTTTTCCAGTGTGATTCCCGTTATTGATAGTTTATCTAACTATTTAGTCAACAATGTCACCACCGACCAAAAATAATGTATGGGATTATTTTGAACCAAATAAAGAAGACCAGGATAAAGCTATTAGCAGCATTAAATGATATAGACTGTACTGTTCACAAGATACAACTAGCTATCTGTAGTTGTTTAGGTTCTCAAGAAAACATAAAAATACTAAAACAAAAATGTAAGAGAATTTCGACCCATTTCAATCACTCTACCATTGCTCAGAAACAAATGCAATCAATTCAGGACAGACTGAATCAACCGCACCTGAAAGTGTTTCAAGATTGTGTAACGCGATGAAACAGTACATTCTACATGTTCGAGCGTTTTTCAAAGGTAAAGGATGCTCTGAGTCTTTACATGAATGATAATGAAATTGACCCTATTCTACCAGAAGAATGGAAAATGATTGAAAGTTTCATTTATTTACTGGGACCTTTTGAGGAAGCAACGAGGGAACTGAGCAGCTCTTGTGCTCTTATTTCATCTGTGATACCGATAATACAAATGCTTGAAAAAAAAGTTGATGACTATTTAACAAGATCGCAAGAGTTTGATCCGATTCGCCAGGCTGTTACGACTTTGAAAAACGAACTTTCAACAAAGTTTTCTAGCTTGGGAGAAAACAATTTATATACCATCGCTACCTACTTAGATCCTCGCTATAAGCACAAATTTTTCACACCGGTGACTGAAAAAAAGATTAAAGATGACATTTTAAAAATGATAAATACTGAGAATGACAATTTTGAACCTCTTAATACCAATGCCGAAAGGGCTAAAATAAATAAAATAACTGATTGCACGGAAAATGATACGGAACAACTAGGACCAGGAACTTCAGGCTTACAAAACGACCTGGCTATGATGTTAGATTCGTCGAGTAAAGACGAGAGTCAAGATGAGTCAGAAAATGGTAACATTGAAGCTGTATTAAAAAAAGAGTTACTTGCTTACCGTACTAAAAAAAGAATAAATGTGAATGAAAATCCTTTAAACTGGTGGAGTGTACATCGAGGGAATTTAAGGTATTATCGCCGATAGTACGAAGATTTTTATCTGATCCACCGGGCAGTGTTCCTAGCGAACAACTATTTAGTAGCGCGGGATTAATTTACGAACCTCTGCGTAACAGACTTGAATCAGAAAAGGCGGCAATACTACTCTCCATCAAGTATAATGCTCCTATTTTTAAATTCAATTACTGATATAAAAAAGTAGGTGAAGTTTAAAAAATTTGTTACATTACTTATATTTAACATAAAAATAAGTACTTAATTATGTTTGATTAGAATAAAAATGTTAATAATTACGTTGTCATTGTTTTAATTCTTCATTAATAGACTTTATTTACATAATATCTTGTACATCCGCATCCGCATCAGCATCCGCGGATGTGAGCCTGCTAAACTCCGCATCCGCATCCGCATCCGCGGTTGTGGAAATATTGGCATCTGCAACATCCCTGCTGTGTAAGTTTAATAACATCTCTAAGTTTCGATCTGAAAAGCAAGCTAGTTTGTGGAGTTCGTCACAAGCATTTTCTTTCCTTATCATAACTTTCATTACTTATATATGTATATATTGTGTATATTTAGATAAAATAGTATATACTTGTATGTAGTTATGTATTATTATTTTGTTAGATTTAGTTATTTTCTATAATACTTATATTTGATCATTTTCATTGTACGTCTACCATTTCTAATTTCTGTCTGTAACGGCTCCTTTTCGGGTGTGCTGGAAGAAGTCTCTTCTAGGGATAAGCTCACCGTTTATACGTTAGTTTCAATGACGAATATTTGTATACAATTATGTTATTATAATAAATTGTTAAATAAAAGAAATAATTAAGCAATCCGTTTCTTAAAACAAATCGTTTTTACTACACATACAGCGTAAAAAACAAATAAATTCATAAACAATTTTGCAAATCACCACTGAAACTTTTTTAAATTAATGTCGCTGAGTAAAATTATTGATACAGTGAATCGTTATTCTATTTTTTTTAACGTTGATAAAAATTACATCACGCAGCACCAATGGAAGGTTTTAACAGGCACATTCACAAAACACTAATATAATAAAAAATATTGAATTTACTTGGATTACTTGACTCAATTAAATTGTAACATAGCAGCACAGCGTATAAAATAAATGAATGAAATCTAATTTTTGATTTATGTTTGTTATGACTTGTTCTAAAGCGGCTCGTGACCAAGCAAAACTTTTGATATATCACAAGAATGCTATATTCAGTCTGTAGGAAACCAGCGAAACCAACTCTACTGCTTAAGAGAAGAAAATATTATTTTCCGATTATTGAACTTTTGATAGGTATTGCTACAACCAGTATTGTAACAATGATAAAGTCTGAAAGCCTCTCTCTCTTTACACTGAATAAACTTTATGAATAACTAGCTTCTGCGCGCGACTTCGTCGGCGTGGACTCCGCTCCTATTGGTCTTAGCGTGATGATACATAGCCTATAGCCTTCCTCGATAAATGGGCTATCTAACACTGAAAGAATTTTTCAAATCGGCCCAGTAGAACCAGAGATTACCGCGTTCAAACAAACAAACAAACAAACAAACAAACAAACAAACAATCAAACAAACTCTTCAGCTTTATATATTATGAATAATTTTCACTTCATCAACTTCAGTTAAAACGTCGATATGTGCCTATCTGTATTTCCGTCAAAACATAGTTAAGGCGTAATATTCGTCCCTCGTCCTGAATATTCATGGCTGAATCCCATAACGCCGTCCCCTTTCATTATCCACAACGGCCCTCAACCGCTTTCTTTGTTGAGATTTTCATTATATCGGTTATACTTTTATTTTTGGCAAACGGTAACTTTTTTATTGTACAAAAGATAAATATCAAGAAACAGATAACTCTTAAGAAAATCTTGCACAAAAGTATTCGAAATATTGCAATAATTTGTAGTGTATTGTTTTTATCGTCTTCCTAGCATGAATATTTTTAAGCTTTTTTGTGCTAGCTCTTTCTATGTTTGAACTATCTAGATACAAATTTCTGCAGAACAGTCTGATCACAACCTATGGAGATGATCTCTTAATGCTAGGATCTCTTCATACACATACACTAATAACTGAGATAGGGCACAACAGGAAATTTCCTGCTCAAAATATGGAGCAGCCCGACTGGGGTAGTACCTCGACCTTACAGAAGACCACAGCTAAATAATACTGTTTTCAAGCAGTATTGTGTTCCTGTTGGTGAGTAAGGTGACCAGAGCTCCTGGGGGATTGGGGATAGGGTCGGCAACGCGCTTGCGATACTTCTGGTGTTGCAGGCGTCTATGGACTACGGTCTTACCATCAGGTGAGCCGTACGCTTGTTTGCCAACCTAGTTACATAAAAAAAAATACACAACGTATAGTACATATACACAATATACTCGTAATACACATACGTAGAGACGTGACATTGTTAAATATTCATGTATATAAATAAAACGAATCAACGGAAGTTAATTTATTATTATTTTCGTTACCACAATGACAAGTCACAGACCATTGATATCCCTTTGAACTCACGCTCAGATGCTCTTAAACGAACTGCAAAATTACAGCGAGATGAAAGCATCTGTGACATTCAATTTCGTTTACTGGAAACGAGAGTTTTCTAGAAATATCTTAAGATGTATTTGGTGTAACGAATTTTCAGTATTTCTTTATCTTAAGCCGCTGCACTCACCTACTGATGCGTACCTACCTGTATTTACCTGTATGTTGTTGAAGCTTTACTCATAAATATTAATAAATTTCTGAATTCTTATTAATATTTTATTAGTCCGTAAACGCCCCTTTCATCTTTTACATATGTAGGTATTATAGCACCAAACCAGGGCAGCAGCACCTTCGGTGTGACAAAGCCAGCCCTGCGGTCACAATCCCGCCTACCCAGCGTGGTGACTATGGGCAACACACATGAGTTCACGCCATTTTTGGCGCGAACTTGTGGAGGCTTATGTCCAGCAGTGGACTGCGATAGGCTGAACGGGATAGCACCAAACAAGCATACAATCCTCTTGACAGTAGTGGTTCTTGTATCTAATAGAAACTGGTGCATCCAAATTGATGACTCTATCCTATATTTACAAAGCGCATCCCTAGGAGTTCTGGTTGTTTTACTCAGCACAGGAACGCATTGTTCCTGGAGAGCAGGATTATTTGAATACGATCGTATAAAAGAGAAGTGTAAGTTTCTCAAAGCTTAGAACTCTAAATTTTCACATTTAGGTTGCTTCAGATTTCATGCAAGATATTTCTCGCAATGTATAACTCAAGCTAGGCTCATAAAACAACTATTGAGCAAGAGCCTTCGAGAAAATCGACAAAGGGTTAGAGTTTGATCAGCAAATATATAAGCTTCAGAACATATTTTGACAAACATGGACTATGATATCAAGACGAATAGCAATATCATTTTATCCAATATTTTTAATATATATATTGCGGTTAGGCTGATATAAATCAATGTTGATAAATGGTCCGCCAATATGATGACTTGCTAAAGTCAGCGAAGCGTCCACTATCATTTTTCATGGCTTATTACATTCGATAGAAGTTTCTTCTTAAACTTCCATGCTTAAAGAAAATCTTTACAATATAAACGATTTCTCGTAATAAATTCGATCATTCGATGTTTTTATCGCTTAAAAGTTACGTATATTTTTTTTCGAAGTAACAAATTCTTCGTTGAAAGTTACTTTTATTGTTATCGTTATTTTTTTTATAAAAATACGCTCCGTAGAGTTTTAGTATAGGAAGTATTTTAATATATATATTTTTATTGTTGTAGAAATTACATTTCTTTTTCGATACAAAAAATATTTGTAGGAAGTTACTTTTGTTTATTACTATCGAATACGCGCTCTATTTATTTTACACATTGTATCCGCTATTTTACAAATTTAGTTCGCTGCAATATTAAAACTTCAATATATCTGAGTATTTTTTTTTATTTTTTTGTGCATCCGCGTACTCTAATTTTCCCATGCCTTTTGTCTAATATTATGCATAAAGCTTATCCTGGGCATTTATTACGATATACTGAAATTTGAAAGACCAGTGACTGCCTAATAAAGCTAGGTCGTGGTCCGACTTTATCTATGTTTTAATTTTTTTTTTGTTAACTCAGTAGAATTGTAGAATTCGTATTGACACCGTTTAGTTTTAGTGCCTCATTTTGAATTGTATATCCGAGTTCATGTTTCTAGTAAAGATAAGATAATCAGATCAATAAGGTATTCAGGCAAGGGTGGATTACACTCAATGCATGAAAAACATCTGTAATAGTTATTTTTACTCATCGTCGGCAGGAGCGTAATAATTGAAGGTACTCATGTGTAGCTCAGGTTAATAGGAATGTACCTGAACAATAGTATTTTATTATGTCTGAATAATAGTAAAATAATTAAACTTTAGTTTGCAGTAAATTTTCAAAATATGCACAATATTTAAATGCAAGTGACATAAAAAAAATTTTTATTGTTTGCTAATGTTTACGCGAATTTCACTCATTATAATGAAACAACTTTTTCGGATTATATAGCGGTTTATTAAGTTTTTTAGATGCCTGAAGTTTCGGAAACTTTACAGTAACCATGGTCACGGGAGGACTGTTAAATTGTTATTCTAAAATAACATCTGAACATATGAAAAAAAAAACATCTGCTACGTCACATTTCACATAAAAATTTATAAATGTGAGAAAACTTCTAAGAAAACATAAGAGGAATAATGCGAGAATGACAAATCGAATATTCGTCCAACGAAAAAAAAGATTTGAAAACTCTTGATATTAACCACTATCGAAAGATTTTCTGCCCAATAAGCAATCCTGTATTGTCCAAACACTCGTGAAGCAATAACTAGCACGTGTCGATTCATAGCTCAATTTGATCGCCACTTATTGCCCTTCATTGATTTTCTATCACCCAATTCTAGTTCTTATCATTAAACTTTAAAGGCTATATTTCTGTGTACGTTTTATGGATTTATTTGAACTTCTGAAGTAACATATCTGCTGGCTGAATTAATACTTGAAAGTGACAAGTAAGCATGGAAGCAAATGCACACTCGAGTGGTTCAAATAAGTTTTGTAATCAAACGCAGAGATTAGGGTGACTTTTTTTGTAATAAGCGTAATTCTTTAGAATGTTTCAATATGTAAATATGAAACCTGCCGAATGTCTTGTTTCAGTTCGAAGGAAAAAATAAATAAATAAATATTTTTATTTTATTTTATAATTTGATAGGCTTGCGTTTGATCACTATTTCACCTGATATTAAGTGAGAATGTGGTCTAGGATGGAGCACGTTCACCTAGAAATAGCCTATTCACTCGCGACTTGAAGATTCTCAGATTGTATATTTAATTTTTATTTTTAAATAAAAAATATGACGCAGTAGAAAACCTATTTCCAACGTATTATTGCATGCTCTAATTATGAGGTACATACAATATACCGGTGATGCTAGGTTAAGTATTGTCTCACTACAAAACACATAATTGTGTTTGCTCGCAAACTCAAAAAAAAACTGACTTCAATTACCTACATCGACAAGTGAATCAACGTAAGTAGACGAAAAAATAGTCAAGTAAATACGCGTTATCAAATGTTACTAAAAAGTACTTACCAGATATCGATCAAATGTGACTACAAAACATGTATTAGCTTTCGATTAAAATAAAAATAAAAAAAATTGTTGTACCCAGTTAATAGTTATGCTTTATAATACAACGTAGGTCGACGAAAAATTGTCAAGTAAATACGCATTGTTTGATATAACTCGAAAAGTACTTGTTAGATCTAGTAATATACATAAACCCATTACATATATAATTAAAAATTTTAATAAAGCAATCAATTTGTGTATCTGATCTAGACCTAATAATATAGCAAGCGGGATTCTGCAAATTAGTAGCTCAGTAATTGGCGACAATTAGGGGCCGTCTCCACGAGCGAGCGTATCGCCGGCGATACGCTCGCTCGTGTAGACGGCTCCATAGAGAGTGTATAGAAATAGGTGGCACGACGATACTATCGCCGGCGATACGCTCGCTCGTGGAGACAGCCCGTTAGTGAGGCGACGCGTGAAGGCTGCAGCTTTGATTACATCCAAGAACGTCCTGCACTGTAGGTACTATATCATATTTGTATGTTGGTGTACCTAATGTGTCTATGTCTAGTTTATATGTGAGTGAGTGATGACATATGAGAAAAGATGAGGTAAACCAAACCCAATGAAAGTCGATCTAGCACTAAGTTTATTTAGACGATTTTAAGTATATGTATACCTATAGGTTTAAGTACAGACTTCATATGTGCAGTATGGAAATCTTAGGTAAAACAGTAATTTCGTTAGAAATAACCTAAAGTAAAGAAGGTTGTTAGATCGCAAAGACAATTATATTGCTGAATGTGCGGTAACCTGTACAATTGGGTAGAGTTTCTTTCCTATAAATTGTATTTATTATGCACTAGCTGCTGCCCGCGACGTCGTCTGCGTGTGTTCACTGCTCGTTCCCCTTAGATGATAGCGTGATAATATGTAGCCTATGTTCTGACCCGACTTCTTAATAATATTCGTGCCAAATTTGAAGTAAATCCATGCAGTACTTTTTGAGTTTATCCCGGACATACATTGACTTTCCTATCATTTTATTATATGTATAGATATCTTATTGTATAATCTCCGTGCTAAACTACTAAGACAATTTAAGAAGCGATTCTATTTTTTCAAGCTTTGTTATAACCATATCTATTATTTTTATGTGTATAATCGACAGCGCTTGCAGGGTACAGTTATAAATTTTTATCACACTTTAGATACTTATAGTACACTATATGTAACCGTAGAACAACGACTTTCTGTGTCCACGATTCAGTCTTTAACATCCCATTGCTGGGCAAAGGCCTCGTTCTCCATGTAGGCGAAGGCTTGAAGCTTAATTCACCACGCTGCGGCTTGGCAAATTCTGACTTTATAAAGTCGAAATTCGTCTATTTGCATATTTAATAGTTTAAATACTTTAAAAAGCATGTGAAAATTTTGTATTAAAATTCTAAAATTCCAACTAGCAAGAGGTTTACGGTGGTGTTGTGGTAATGTATCTTGCAAGCGTATTACATTTACCAGCGATCTCATAAATTTCTTAATAAAATTATAAAATGCTATTGTTCTTAGTAAAGATTTAGTGATTTAATTAGCATAGCAGAATTAATATAATAAACGTAATATGTACCTATATGTAAACTAAATTATTAAAAAATGTACTTAATAATTGTGCAATTTTAAAATTAGAAAGAAATACCTATAACGAAAAAAAAAGTATGATGACAAAAAGAACAAGTCAATATTATCTTTCACAAACGAATTTATCTCATAATATTTCAAAAAAAAAAATTATTGAGTTATATTTTGTAGCATGTATTTTGTAGATAAACTGTCAGTAGTATTCCTAAACTATATAAATGAGTCCACATAAAACTTTTATTTATCTGTCCAGCAACTTACAAACAAGTTTAGCCTTTGTCTCTACGTACTTCTTTTTTATTTATAAGTAGAATAACATTTCTATGTTCAGACTTTGCGTCGACACCTAAATTTTATTACAAAAGACATTTTCTTACACACCACTCGCGTTCAATTTCAATACTAAAAACACTAACGAAATTCGACTTGAACATACAAATCAATGATTAAAACCATTTGAAAAGTTGTATACTGAATTTGTATTCGAAATTTAATAGTTTTTTATTTTAACTTATTGTTTATATTATTTTTTAACTGTTAACTAAATAAAATAAATAAAAAATATAATTATATATCATGAGAGATATTGCAAAATTAAAAAAATAAAAACCGTAAATGTGTTAGTTAGTAAGCTTAATAAAATATTTATTTTAGTAAGCTAACTAAACCAACAGATTAAAAGAGCGATGTTGTACTTTTTAAATAAATACACGGCTATTTAACATAACAACGAAATGCATTTTAATTTTCTCGGTGGGTCGTAATTTATGCGCTGGCTTCACCTTTATTTTACATCACGGCAGCGGAACTTGGCAACGATACAAATTATAATTTATTTACTAAGGCATCTCCTTTACGTATAAAATGGACGATAAAATTTATTTTAACGATACGAGAACGCTTTTGATGTGTGAAACTATTAAATAGTGCTTGTAATATTTTTTTTGTTTGTTTTTTTTTTTTCTACAATGTAAACGGAATATTTTAGTGTTTACAGATAAATGAAATGTGTCTACATTTCATTTATCTGTACAAACTGTGGTACAATTCTGGTCACAAAAATTAAGCAATTATCGATATTCGTATAATCGATTGCTATTTGAAACCATTATTATATAAGTATTTAATTTTTTTAATTATATATTGATATTATATTATTATTATATCGAACGTTTTCTTATCGTGTTTAGAATGTATTTTTAAAGTGAAATTTCTTTAGGCGCATGATGTGTAAAATTTGAGCGAACGCTAACGCTACTTGGAAGGGTGACCGCCTGGGAACACCGCGTGACGTTGCCTTTTTTGGTCAATTAGTTTATTTTTGTATTTTTATTTTTTTTGAAGATATTTATGTTGTTAAGCTTAAATACCTCTAATAATACATATATACTGTATAATTTATTATAGTTCGTCATGTACTACAATCTGAGAAATCTCAATGATTCATCTTGTAATATCCCACTGTTGGATATAGGCCTCTTCCCCATGTAGGAGAAGGATCAGAGCTTAATCCACCACGCTGCTCCAATGCGGGTTGGCGGATACAAACAAATCTCAAATTACATATTCATTTTTTGATAAACATAAACTAATACAATCCTCAATTTCTTGAACATTCCGGACAATGAAGACTCGACTTCTCCCAAACTAGATCAATGAAAATATGCAATTTATGACTGTTACAAGATGTGAAATAAATGCAAGTAAGGTCAATAGCACGGACCATAGAATACTTGTCTCGTGATATATTTTTTTACTATTTTATTTCATGTTCACACCTTTTGTGTAGAATATTACAATACAGCTCAACGCGCTTCGTACATACACACATGGTATAAAGGCACATACGATGCGAGATACAAGAGAACGACTATTCAAAATCAAAATCAAAAACAATTCAAATAGGCTTCAAAAGTACTTTTTTACAAATATTTTTTTTTAAAAGTGATCATTATATTTTTTTAAAGTGAAGCTACCACCGATTCGGAATGTAGATTCTGCAGAGATAAATCGGCAAGAGAAAGTTACTCTTTTGAAAATAGTATGTAAACTATTACCTTTCTCGAATAGAACTTATTTATATGCTAGATACGCTGAATTCGTTCAGTAGAACATTTCTCATGTAGACGTCGTAGAAACTTTTTTCTAGGTTCTAGGTTAAGTTCTTTAACTTTTAGAAAGTTATACTTTTAATTGATACAAAATATAAAAGAAGCAGAAAAGTAATTGTTTGTGATTTTAATAACAAAACTAGAAATCTGGATTTGAACACATTTAAAATTTAAGATACTGCAGCCACTAAATGAGTGCTATAATTTAAAGGTTATAACTTATATTTCTTTATATTTTATACATGTTTGATATAATATATTTATAAAGGAAATACAGCCACGATACTATTTAAGACAAACATATTTACAACCTATTTTAATTGAATTAGGTTATCACGCAGATTTCTTTAAATGTGTATGTATGTATTAATATCTGATACAGCCACAATCAACAGTGTAAACGACAGCTATAAAGCTAATAACCTCTTTTACTTAACACATTTTTCCAATCGAGCGAAACACCGATTTCAGGACCGGACGGTACGCGTCATTACTCCCTACACCACATTTCGTCCAAATGATGCGACAAACATTTCAATTGGCTTGTGAATGGCGTTCCTTATTTTATTTAATATTTCCTTGACTATTTTTATTAGGTTAGATAAAAATATTTCGAGGTAATATATTGTTATTATAAAAAATATGATAGCTTCCGTTGTTTTTCTTTTGATATACTTAACTTTATTAATTTATCATAGTTTTGTTTGTTTTTTTATTGAGCTTCATTTTGCAACTTCCCGTCAATTTTTTTTTTTTTTTCGCTTTAGTTAGTTTCTTTTTCTGTTGTCTTATTTATTAATTTCCACGCACTATTGAGTTCACCTTTTGATGTTCCACCTAGTGTAGTAAAACCTTTAGCAGTAGAACTAAAACCTTCTTATATAATATTGTTCAATTACTTTATGATATGCTTTTTTGACGCCCCGTTGGCGCAGCGGTCACAGCACTGGATTGCGACTGGTTGTTGCGCGGGCGGTTGCGGGTTCGATCCCCGCACACGACAACAATTGTATTGGCCATACAGATGTTTGCCGTGGTCTGGGTGTTTGTGCGGTCCTTGTGGGTCTCCCCACCGTGCCTCGGAGAGCACGTTAAGCCGTCGGTCCCGGTTGTTATCATGTACACCTGATAGCGATCGTTACTCATAGTAGGTAATATATCCGCCAACCCGCTATAGAGCAGCGTGGTGGATTAAGCTCCGATCCTTCTCCTACATGGAGAAGAGGCCTATGCCCAACAGTGGGATATTACAGGCTGAATCGTGATGCTTCTTTACCAAAAATGATGTCGTTTAATTCTTTTAATAACAAAGATATTAAGTAGTAGGTATATTCGATAACTTTTATTTTACGCACATCAGAAGTCAGAAGTGAGAAGAGATTACACATGTCAGAAGTGAAACTTCTTTGGCAAACTAATTTAAAAAAACTAATAAAAAAACTAATTCAAAACAAACTAATTAAAAACGGTTTTAAAATACAAAAAAAAACTAATTGAAAAAAAAGCCAACGTCACGCGGTGTTCCCAGGCGGTCACCCATCCAAGTACTCAAATTTTACCCCTCATGCGCCTAAAGAAGTTTCACTTCAAATGTTTTAAATGAACTTATAAGAGTTTTACCTGTGGCGTCGACACCAGATTGAACCCTAACACCATGTAAAATATGAAATTTCAATCGCTATGATTAATTTAATTGTCTTACCAACAAAATCAATTAAAACTTATTTCGATAGCGTTCTGAGTTATTACAATCAATTTTAAGTATATATAAATATAAACTCAAATTTACAAACTATACAGTCATACTTTAAATATGAATCTACGTTTTTAGATTAACAATAGAAAGTGTCTAGTTAACTACTTATATATTACAAGAACTCAATAACTAACTCTTTCAAATTGTCTATGTCAATGCTAAAACTCGAAGTTATGCTAAAAGAAACTACAGTTACGTGAGAAAACTTGGCCATAAGGATGTTCTGAATAAGAAAGCGGTGTTATAAATTACGCCTCGTACACCATATTAGCCCATGGGAAGTGGTATTCATGGGTAAGCAGATACTTTGTACTATAAAAGTGGCCGCCAGCGACATCGGAGTATGGTTAAGTATAAACAATTACTGGCAAAGTGGAGATTTTGTTAAAGACGCTGTTTTAATGGGAAAACTCAGCTATAGCTAGACTTAAGATATTGAAAAACTTTGAAAATGTTTTGATTAAAACGTGTCATAAATTTACTTTAAATTAAAAAGATGACGATATTGTTTTATCTAAAGCAATGCTTTTATCTAAGCATGCGTATTGTATTTTGTGTGTAGGTATTGTACATGTAGTCGCTAATATTACTGCAACGGTTAAACATATATTACAATATACACGTAATAATAATGCAGGGTTTAATCTAATACCACCACCAGGAAAAATACCGCAAGGTCGGGTGCTAAAATCTAAGTGATAGTCTCTGAGATCGCAAGAGCTATTTCTTTTTTAGGGTTCCGTACCCAAAGGGTAAAAACGGAACCCTATAACTAAGACTTCGCTGTCCGTCCGTCCGTCTGTCCGTCTGTCACCAGGCTGTATCTCGAGAACAGCGATAGCTAGAGAGTTGAAATTTTCACAAATTATGTATTTCTGTTGCCGCTATAACAACAAATACTAAAAACAAAATAAAATAAATATTTAAGGGGGGCTCCCATACAACAAACGCGATTTTCTTGCCCTTTTTGCTCGATATCAATAATGGCAACAGGTAGGCACTTGAAATATTCACAAAATACTCAGTTGTATTTTTACTTTAATAATAAATAATAAAATTAAAATAAAATTAATATTTAAGGGGGGCTCCCATACAAAAAACGTCATTTTTGCCTATTTTTGCTCTCATACAATAAAAGTGATTTTAGCCGCTTTTTGCCCGATGTTAAAATCAGTGTACCAAGTCAATGGTACGGAACCCTTCGTGTGCGAGTCCGACTCGCACTTGGCCGATTTATTTTTAAATTGACGTCCAAGTTGTTGCAATTGTTAATTTTTTTAGATGGATGTTTTAGGTGTAGCAGATTATTCTAGATGACGTTGTTGACTGTCTGGCTGGAATTTATTAGAAAAATAAAATTTAAATAATGTGCAAGTCATCAAGTAAATATATGTATAGCTTGAAAATGAATATGAACCCTTAAAAGCGTACCACCAAATTGGCGTTAATCTGCATAGCTCAACTATACAGCTATACAGCTGTCATTAACCAGTGCATAGCACACGCTTCTAGACGAGTTATTGCCTATTCATAAGCTATGTACAAATATATAATTTACCATCACAACCGTATCCGTAATCCTTCTTGAGTTGATATAAGTTCTATTATTGTCAAAGAATATTATTTCTAACAGCAAAAATAAAGTTGTTCTGCAAATACAAGACCTAATGTTATTTGCAGTTAGATTTATGCGTGTCGTTCGATTTTAGATTTTATAATTATGGCTTTAAGGCATTGCATAATTTTGGCGTTTATTAAATAACTAGCTTCTGCGCGCGACTTCGTCGGCGTGGACTCCGCTCCTATTGGTCTTAGCGTGATGATACATAGCCTATAGCCTTCCTCGATAAATGGGCTATCTAACACTGAAAGAATTTTTCAAATCGGCCCAGTAGAACCAGAGATTACCGCGTTCAAACAAACAAACAAACAAACAAACAAACAAACAATCAAACAAACAAACTCTTCAGCTTTATATATTAGTATAGATTTGTCAAAGATTATGCGTTTAATGCGTGGAGTGAGAAGACGGTTAGGCATTTCATTACAAACTGTTAGCGTTTGTTCACGAGGTAGATTTTAATGTTTGTTTATAAGACTACTAGCTTCTGCGCGCGACTTCGTCGGCGTGGACTACGCTCCTATTGGTCTTAGCGTGATGACACATAGCCTATAATAGCCTTCCTCGATAAATGGGCTATCCAACACTGAAAGAATTTTTCAAATCGGCCCAGTAGATCCTGAGATTAGTGCGTTCAAACAAACAAACAAACAAACAAACAAACAAACAATCAAACAAACAAACTCTTCAGCTTTATTATATTAGTATAGATTTATTTGATATCTTTTGCTTATTTTCTGGTCTTTTAGATAACTTTTACTAATGATATATTTAATAAAATATATAAAAAATGTATAACTTCTGTAGCGTTTTCCGTGTATGAGTTCCATCACTGTTAGTGTATAATTGAAAGTGTTATGCGTATTATAATTCAAATATTTAAAATATATGAATCGTAATTTTATTTTAGAAAATATTATTCATTTTTATTTACAAGTATATGATACCTATATTTAGCAGTGATCTATTCCATAAATTGGTATCCTTAGCCGTTAAAAACTGACTAAACATTTTAATCTAAGTACAGGTAAGTTCAGAATTAACATATCATTAATTATTATGTTAAAACGGGAAAGCCGTGGGTACACAGAGTGGATTGATTGCGTAGCAAATCAGTGCGGTGTCATAGCGAGATAAAGTGATACAACGACAAACAAAACAGCGTAATATTCACGAAATTTAGAAATATGCAAATTAACTGCAAATCCATGTGCCATAGAATGTTTTAATAATAGAGCAGAAGAGACGGAAATAGCCATAATTTGACTAATAGGGGTATGAAAAATAAATGTTGGCAGATTCTCAGACCTACCCGATATGCACACAAAATTTCATAAAAATCGGTCCAGCCATTTCGGAGGAATATTGTAACTAACATTGTGACACGAGAATTTTATTAAGATAACATACACTGCCTAGAAATTTGCCAGCACAACATGGAAATAAGCATCCTCAAGCAAGAAAATACAAAACAAGACTCGAAACTATAAGAAACCAAACTAAAGTGACTGATATTACCGAATGTATTAAGAAATAACATGGAGATGGGCCGGTCATACAATTAGAAACAAACAACAGTGTCGTAGGTGGGAAGACGATTTTAAAGTCCTGCTAGGACCTGTTTGGAGACAAAAAGGACATAACCGCACACTATGGCAAGATCAAAGGGAGGCCTATGCTAGAAAATAAGACAATCTTAACGCAACAATGTCAAATATTAAGTAAACCCTAGCTTCCCAAACTGTGCGTCGCGACGCCCAGGGGCGTCGCGGCGTTGTCCCAGGGGCGTCGCGTGTCGATGCGACTGAGTTGAGTGAGCACCGGGCGCAAGAAAGAAAAATTAGTAAGAAATATTTTCCCGAAAATCTGGAGCAATATGACTGGGTCAGAAACCCTTTCCAGTCACCCACACCATCGATACTTTCAACAGATGAAGAAGAACAACTAATATAATTGTCCTGTGATTCCAGCCTAAAGCTTCAATACAACAAGAACAAACTGTTTGAATTTTGGAGCTCAGTTTCTCAATAATATCGTGTCATCGGCACTACTGCATCAAAGGTTGTAAAACCATTTGCGACTTCGTACTTGTGCGAAATGGGCTTTTCTGCAGTTGCAGTAATTAAGAACAAGTATAGGTAAACATAGACTTAGAAAAATAAATGAGTGTGGCAATTACCAAACTGGAGCCCTGGTTTCATAAGCTAAGTATGCTCAGAAAAGCAAGCACATCCCTCACATTAACCAGCCTGCATTGTGCTTGTTTCGATTTTGTTTCTTATTTTCTACTAAAAAAAATATTGTTCAAATAGTGTTTTTCTGATAACCTGTTACAAGGCTAGTACTCGTACTAAAATTGGTAAGTATTTTTGGGGGCTGGGGCGTCGCAAAAAATAGCTAAGTCCCAAGGGCGTCACTGTGCGATTAAGTTTGGGAAGCCCTGAAGTAAACTATAAAATTTATATTTTAAAAGTTATATCAGTCAGCCTATTGCAGTCCACTGCTGGACATAGGCCTTCCCAAGTTCGCGCCAGACATCCCGGTTTTCCGCAATCCTCGTCCAGCCTACACCGGTAATAATCTTACGTAGATCGTCAGTCCAGCGGGCTGGAGGACGTCCCACACTGCGTTTGCCAAGACGTGGTCTCCACACCAGGACACGTCTGCTCCAATGGCCATTGGTACTGCGACACAGGTTATGAGAGATTGTTTAAATAAAGGCTTTTATTATCATTGTTATATTGTTTGCTATAATATTTTTATTACAACTTTTTATCATTATATTATATATATATCACTTATGATATTGTATTATAATAAGTAAAACCATATTTTCAATTCTTACGTACAACACGAAACGACGAAATGAGGATCAGTAAAGTTCTAGCAAATTCAATAAAACTAGTATCCACGTTATTCTTTATGACATAAGAATGATATTTCTTTTTGAATTATCCAAATCGGACCATTACTTGCGAAGATATTAATTTATAAACATTATGCCGTTCCTGCCGCTACGTCAGTGTGCGCGGGATGCGTGTGACGTCACTCCGACGTTCCATGCCAGTTAGCCCTTAGCAGCGACAAGATGCGATGGTGTTTTCTTTTAAACTATGTGTCCTACAAAAAATTTGTAAGGACATAATTTGTAGCAAATTGCTTTGCCTACAAATATGTTCATATAACTTTGCCGAAATTTAAAAATTAAAGAAGTTATAAGCAAAAAAGTGAGAAAATTTTTATAGAAATTTTCTTTATTGCTCTATAACTTTTTTTTTATACATTTCACAAAAAAATACCTCAGACCAATCTTGTAGATGGTTTTTAAGGAAAATTTTTCTCTACAATTTTTTGAATTTCATTCATTTCAAACGCAGTTACAGCGCTCCAAAGTAGACCGGGTTCATCAATGCTCATGAGAATCCGGTCAAAACGAAATGCTTAACTTAGTTTTATGATCCTTTTTTTATTGTAAATATATTCTTAAAATTTTTGTGTTAAATCCCTGCCTACAACTTTACTTATTCATTGGCATAAGCTGTCTGTGGGGTAGGCCTACTGGGAATACCACGTTAAAAAAATATGATTTATGAGATATTTGATTACCTAAGTAGATACATTCGAAGAAGATTAAGAGAAGTCAACGCATTTTTGGAAAACATTAGTATTTCCGAAACTGGTTGAGACTCAAAAGTACTCTTCTACACATATGTATAATGAGGATCAATAAAGTTATAGCAAATTCAATAAAACTAGTATCCACGTTATTCTCTACGATATAAGAAAGATATTTCTTTTTGAATTATCCAAATCGGACCATTACTTACGAAGATATTAAGTTATAAACATTATGCCGTTCCTGCCGCTACGTCAGTAATAATAATAATAAACGTTTCACACTCAACACACACACACAATACACAACCACAAACGCCCAGACCATGACAAACATCTGTATGGCCAATACAAATATTTGTCATGTGCGCGGACTGCTAGCGCAACAGCTAGTGCTGTGACCGGTGCGCCAACGCGTCGTCATGTAAGCGGGATCAGTGTATGCGGGATGCGTGTGGCATCACTCCGACTCATAAAACTCACTCCGGATCATAAAACTAAGTTAAACATTTCGTTTTGACCGGATTCTCATGAGCATTGACGAACCCGGTCAACTTTGGAGCGCTGTAACAGCGTTTTAAATGAATGAAATTCAAAAAATTGTAGAGATAAATTTTCCTCAAAAAACCATCTACAAGACTGGTCTGAGGTATTTTTTTGTGAAATGTATAACAAAAAGTTATAGAGCAAAAAAGAAAATCTTTATAGAAATTTTCTCACTATTTTGCTTATAACTTCTTTAATTTTTAAATTTCGGCAAAAAGTTATATAAAAATATTTGTAGGCAAAGCAATTTGCTACAAATTATGTCCTTACAAATTTTTTGTAGGACAGATAGTTTAAATGAAAACACCATCGCAGCTTGTCGCTACTATGGGCTAACTGGCATGGACCGTCGGAGTGACGTCACAGCCTTCCGCGCCGGCCGGTTAGTAAACTCCGCTAGTAATTTGATCATAACTTCGTCAATTTTTGTCGTAGAACAAAAATTTTTGCACTGTATGTTAAGGATTTCTTAGTTCTATAAATCTGCATTCTCAACTAAAAACGTTACGGATCCTCATTAGAAAAAAAAACGTATGAGGAAGAAAAATCGTTTATGTCGCTTAAAATTTATTAGGTTATATAACGCGACATTGATAGTCAATGTTAAATATTTAAACAAACAAATAAGAGGTCAGCTGATATATATTTATACTTTTGTTTACACCAAAGATAAGTAACCCGCCATTGAAAGGTAAAATCTAAACATCGCATCCAGCATTTAAGGTGAGGTAATTGATGTATTCCTGCAAAACACGTTTCTATGAATTCAGTTTTGAAATAGTAAACAGTGAAATTTTTATCTAATAAATTTAATTGATATTGTTGAGGGTATATTCTAGTTCAGGCTTTTGTCGGAAACATGATTTGATAAATTTGGCTCGATAGAATAAATTCACAAAGTTACCTCTTTTCGGGTCATTTTATTTACTATGATTGGGTTTTATTCTTAAAATAACTGATTTGATATTATAAATAAATTACCAAAATAAAGTTCATATATAACTGGAATAATTTGATCAAGTGTTTTTTTTTTTAATTCCATAATTTTTTTTTAATCGATTATTCAAGTGATTTTCGACCGCTTTTTTGCTCTAGCGGCACTGTGCAGTGTCCTGTCGGACGTCATAGACGCTGGACGTGTGAAAAATTTTTCGATTTTTCCCGCGCAACATTTCGTATTCCGTATTTTTTAAATATTAGTATGCATTCAATATTCGTACCTACTGAAATTTGAATTCGCTATTTATAAATTTAAATTAATATATTTTGTTGCTGTTTTTGTAAAAAATACCTATTTATCTACATAAAATAAAATTGGAGTGTCTGTTTGTAATATTACGGTTTTTAACTAAATTCATATTATGTAGGTATGTATAATATACATACATTGTATATATACCAAAATAACATTTTTGAAGTGAAACTTCTTTAGGCGCATGAGGGGTAAAATTTGGTAGGTGGCGCTGCTATCGGTATGTAACTCCGAAACTACTGAACCAATTTGTATCAAAATTTGTAAGCATCTGTAATTTGGTCCAACTTGGGAGATAGGGTACTTTTTTCTCAATTAGACCCGGTAGGTGGCGCTGCTATAGGTATGTAACTCTGAAACTACTGAACCAATTTGTATCAAATTTTGTAAGCTTCTGTAATTTGGTCTAACTTGAGAGATAGGGTAGTTTTTATCTCAATTGGACCCGGTAGGTGGCGCTGCTATCGCTATGTAACTCCGAAAGTACTGAACCAATTTTTATCACATTTCGTAAGCATCTGTAATTTGGTCCAACTCGAGAGATAGGGAATTTTTTATCTCAATTTGACCCGATAGGTGGCGCTGCTATCGGTATGTAAGCAATCTTTGGTAGCTGTTTTCCGGACAGGACAACGTCTGCCGGGTCCGCTAGTTTAATATAATTATTTTGTTGCTGTTTAAGTTTTTGTAAACACTATTTATCTATATAAAAATTAATAAAAATGGAGTGTCTGTTTGTAATATTACGTCTTTTAACTAAATTCATATGTATGTATATATACACGGTACATATTACACCAAATTAACATTTTTGAAGTGAAACTTCTTTGGGCGCATGAGGGGTAAAATTTGGTAGGTGGCGCTGCTATCGGTATGTAACTCCGAAACTACTGAACCAATTTGTATCAAAATTTGTAAGCATCTGTAATTTGGTCCAACTTGGGAGATAGGGTACTTTTTTCTCAATTAGACCCGGTAGGTGGCGCTGCTATCGCTATGTAACTCCGAAAGTACTGAACCAATTTTTATCACATTTCGTAAGCATCTGTAATTTGGTCCAACTCGAGAGATAGGGAATTTTTTATCTCAATTTGACCCGATAGGTGGCGCTGCTATCGGTATGTAAGCAATCAAATTTGGTAGCTGTTTTCCGGGCAGGACAACGTCTGCCGGGTCCGCTAGTTTAATATAATTATTTTGTTGCTGTTTAAATTTTTGTAAACACTATTTATCTATATAAAAATTAATAAAAATGGAGTGTCTGTTTGTAATATTACGTCTTTTAACTAAATTCATATGTATGTATATATACACGGTACATATTACACCAAATTAACATTTTTGAAGTGAAACTTCTTTAAGCGCATGAGGGGTAAAATTTGGTAGGTGGCGCTGCTATCGGTATGTAACTCCGAAACTACTGAACCAATTTGTATCAAAATTTGTAAGCATCTGTAATTTGGTCCAACTTGGGAGATAGGGTACTTTTTTCTCAATTAGACCTGGTAGGTGGCGCTGCTATCGCTATGTAACTCCGAAAGTACTGAACCAATTTTTATCACATTTCGTAAGCATCTGTAACTTGGTCCAACTCGAGAGATAGGGAATTTTTTATCTCAATTTGACCCGATAGGTGGCGCTGCTATCGGTATGTAAGCAATCAAATTTGGTAGCTGTTTTCCGGGCAGGACAACGTCTGCCGGGTCCGCTAGTTTAATATAATTATTTTGTTGCTGTTTAAATTTTTGTAAACACTATTTATCTATATAAAAATTAATAAAAATGGAGTGTCTGTTTGTAATATTACGTCTTTTAACTAAATTCATATGTATGTATATATACACGGTACATATTACACCAAATTAACATTTTTGAAGTGAAACTTCTTTAGGCGCATGAGGGGTAAAATTTGGTAGGTGGCGCTGCTATCGGTATGTAACTCCGAAACTACTGAACCAATTTGTATCAAAATTTGTAAGCATCTGTAATTTGGTCCAACTTGGGAGATAGGGTACTTTTTTCTCAATTAGACCCGGTAGGTGGCGCTGCTATCGCTATGTAACTCCGAAAGTACTGAACCAATTTTTATCACATTTCGTAAGCATCTGTAATTTGGTCCAACTAGAGAGATAGGGAATTTTTTATCTCAATTTGACCCGATAGGTGGCGCTGCTATCGGTATGTAAGCAATCAAATTTGGTAGCTGTTTTCCGGGCAGGACAACGTCTGCCGGGTCCGCTAGTTTAATATAATTATTTTGTTGCTGTTTAAATTTTTGTAAACACTATTTATCTATATAAAAATTAATAAAAATGGAGTGTCTGTTTGTAATATTACGTCTTTTAACTAAATTCATATGTATGTATATAAGACACTAGTTGAATTGGCAAATTAAACAATGTGTTGCTCTGAAAAATTAAAGATTTTATTGTACGATTTTATATAATGATACAAACGATATGATATATACAATTTACACACATAAAAACCCTTTACCTACCTGAAAAATTAAAGAAACGACATTTAAAGTTTATTTACCAATTCCTTAAGATAAAATTAACATAAAACATTTCTTTCATATTTTACAATTCTGGAGTGTCAAAAATATCTTCTTAAAACAAAAATATAAAACCACTGCTATAAAAAAGGCGACATACTTCATATACAAACTTTAAAGGAATCTTATTCCTTTACATCTCCCCCCCCAGGTCAGAAAATTTCTTCCGAAATCTAGTCACTATCTTCTTCAGAAGGGACAGGAATAAGTTTAGTAATGTGAAATAAATTTGACTCCAATTTTCTATGACCTGTATTAACCTCATATATTGATTCTGATATTTTTTTATTTATTTTAAAAGGACCAATCCTTAATTCGTCTAATTTTTTTCTATTTAGTTTGTGCCCATTTTCGACATATACCATTTCACCTTCATTAAATTTGTGATATGTTCTATATTTATCAAATATCATTTTGTTATATTGATGTGATTTAATAGATCGTTCATATGCTATTTTTCTATCTTTAATCCAGTCGTCTGCTCTTTTTTTTATTTTAAGTTCATTTGGTATGAATAGAAGATCTGTACCGTCCAATAGATATCTCGGAGCGAATCCTGTGACAGTATGTTCAGTGTTATTATATCTATCCACACAGTTATGAGCAATGGTAGTCCATGCTTTAGTATTTTCTTTTTCATTTATTTTGCATCTTATTTTATTTACAAGTGTTTGATTTAATCTTTCATTAAGACCATTTGAAAATGGTGAATTTACTGCGGTAAAAATCAGCGTAATCGATTTTTCATTTAAAAAGTCCTTAAATTCTTTTGAGTTCAGTCCAGGATATTGGTCAGTAAGTACCATGTCAATTTCGTTACAATTTGGAACTTTATTTATAAGCTTTATAAAATCTTTAGCACTCTGTGTCTTCGATGTTATTATGTATGCATATCGAGTAAAATGATCAACCAAAAGGTGCAAATATTTTTTTGTTGATCGAGAGCCGCCAAAACCTCCAATCGTGTCTATTGAGACAATTTCTAATGGTTTTGAGGCAGGACCTAAGTGCGACATAGAACCGTATTTTATTACTCCTCTTGATTTATTCTTTAAACATACTTCACATTTCTTGCACAAATCATTAATATTTTTTGTTAAATTCTTTGCTGTATAACATTTTCCTATTTTTTTCTGCATTTGTTTTATACCTATATGACACATATTTTCGTGTATACTTTTTAAAAATTTTATACTGAATTCCTCTGATAATATAATTTTATCTTGTTTATTTACTCTCTTATAATATATTTTATCTCTGTGTATTAGATTATGTTTATGTTTTTTAATATCCTCATTTCTCTCTTGATCTGTTATTATATCATCTAATGTTATTAAATTTATTATTTTTAATTGTTCATCTATATCATTATTTGCTTCCAATACTGGATTTGTACAATAAAATCTTTAATTTTTCAGAGCAACACATTGTTTAATTTGCCAATTCAACTAGTCTATATATATAAAAGAGTTACCCACCCATTGACTCATCACGATATCTCAGGAACCATAAGGCGTAGAGACTTGAAATTTGGTAGAAATATTCCTTTTGCCGAGTAGAGGTCAGCTAAGAACGGGTTTTACGAAATTCCACCATTCCGGGGGTTAAACGGGGGTTGGAAGTTTGTATGAAAGTCCTATGTTTTTGAAGTAAGAGACTTGAAATTCAAAATGTATGCTCTATAGATGGTGTTGAGGTGTACTAATAATGTATTTTGAGAAATCAACCCTCTTTTGGGGTTAAACAGGGGATGATAGTTTGTATGAAAGTCTAATGAAAAATACATCTACAAACTTGAAATTAGGAAAGGCTATAGCTATGATTTTCCTCAAATTAACGCGGGGGTAACCGCGGGCCACAGCTAGTGTCTTATAAAACGACATTTAAAGTTTATTTACCAATTCCTTAAGATAAAATTAAAATAAAACATTTCTTTCATATTTTACAATTCTGGAGTGTCAAAACTATCTTCTTAAAACAAAAATATAAAACCACTGCTATAAAAAAGGCGACATACTTCATATACAAACTTTAAAGGAATCTTATTCCTTTACTATATACACGGTACATATTACACCAAATTAACATTTTTGAAGTGAAACTTCTTTAGGCGCATGAGGGGTAAAATTTGGTAGGTGGCGCTGCTATCGGTATGTAACTCCGAAACTACTGAACCAATTTGTATCAAAATTTGTAAGCATCTGTAATTTGGTCCAACTTGGGAGATAGGGTACTTTTTTCTCAATTAGACCCGGTAGGTGGCGCTGCTATAGGTATGTAACTCCGAAACTACTGAACCAATTTGTATCAAATTTTGTAAGCTTCTGTAATTTGGTCTAACTTGAGAGATAGGGTAGTTTTTATCTCAATTGGACTCGGTAGGTGGCGCTGCTATCGCTATGTAACTCCGAAAGTACTGAACCAATTTTTATCACATTTCGTAAGCATCTGTAATTTGGTCCAACTCGAGAGATAGGGAATTTTTTATCTCAATTTGACCCGATAGGTGGCGCTGCTATCGGTATGTAAGCAATCAAATTTGGTAGCTGTTTTCCGGACAGGACAACGTCTGCCGGGTCCGCTAGTTTAATATAATTATTTTGTTGCTGTTTAAGTTTTTGTAAACACTATTTATCTATATAAAAATTAATAAAAATGGAGTGTCTGTTTGTAATATTACGTCTTTTAACTAAATTCATATGTATGTATATATACACGGTACATATTACACCAAATTAACATTTTTGAAGTGAAACTTCTTTAGGCGCATGAGGGGTAAAATTTGGTAGGTGGCGCTGCTATCGGTATGTAACTCCGAAACTACTGAACCAATTTGTATCAAAATTTGTAAGCATCTGTAATTTGGTCCAACTTGGGAGATAGGGTACTTTTTTCTCAATTAGACCCGGTAGGTGGCGCTGCTATAGGTATGTAACTCCGAAACTACTGAACCAATTTGTATCAAATTTTGTAAGCTTCTGTAATTTGGTCTAACTTGAGAGATAGGGTAGTTTTTATCTCAATTGGACTCGGTAGGTGGCGCTGCTATCGCTATGTAACTCCGAAAGTACTGAACCAATTTTTATCACATTTCGTAAGCATCTGTAATTTGGTCCAACTCGAGAGATAGGGAATTTTTTATCTCAATTTGACCCGATAGGTGGCGCTGCTATCGGTATGTAAGCAATCAAATTTGGTAGCTGTTTTCCGGGCAGGACAACGTCTGCCGGTTCCGCTAGTTTAATATAATTATTTTGTTGCTGTTTAAGTTTTTGTAAACACTATTTATCTATATAAAAATTAATAAAAATGGAGTGTCTGTTTGTAATATTACGTCTTTTAACTAAATTCATATGTATGTATAAATACACGGTACATAGTACCAAATTAACATTTTTGAAGTGAAACTTCTTTAGGCGCATGAGGGGTAAAATCTGAGCGACCGGTAACGCGTCAGTGTCACGACGAGTACTTGGATGGGTGACCTCTTTTTTTTTCAATTAGATTTTTGAAGTGAAACTTCTTTAGAATCGTTGTGATTTCAAACCAGATGCAACGGAAAAACGACAGGGAAGGGCGCGCGGCGCAGCGACTTGCATGAAAAAGGATGACACATTGTAGCGTTACGCTCATTGTAGCGTTACGCTATTTATATCGTTACGCTCATTGTAGCGTTACGATATTTGTAGTTACGCTATTTGTAGCGTTACACTCATTGTAGAGTTACGTTATTTGTATCGTTACGCTCATTGTAGCGTTACGTTACTTGTAGCGTTACGCTCATTGTAGCGTTACGCTAATTGTAGCGTTACGCTATTTGTATCGTTACGCTCATTGTATCGTTACGCTAATTGTAGCGTTACGCCTATTGTAGCGTTACGCTCATTGTAGCGTTACGATCATTGTTGCTTTACGATCATTGTAGCATTACGCTATTTGTTGTAGCGTTACGTTATTTGTAGCGTTACGCTCATTGTATCGTTACGCTCATTGTAGCGTTACGCTATTTGTATTGGTACGCTCGTTGTATCGTTACGCTAATTGTAGCGTTACGCTCATTGTAGCATTAAGCTCATTGTAGCGTTACGATCATTGTTGCTTTACGATCATTGTAGCATTACGCTATTTGTTGTAGCGTTACGCTATTTGTAGCGTTACGCTCATTGTAGCATTACGCTATTTGTATCGTTGCGCTCATTGTAGCGTTACGCTATTCTATCGTTACGCTATTTGTAGCGTTACGCTCATTGTAGCGTCAGTACTTGGATGGGTGACCGCTTTCTTTTTCAACTAGTTTTTTTTAAAGTGAAACTTCTTTAGGCGCACTTAACTTGGAGAGTAAGCAGGCGTGACGAGACCGTTACGAAAAGTGTGATTGGTCGAGGCGAACGGAAGTTGAGAGGGAGATATTTTGGTTAAGATAAAATTTGATCGACCGGAAACGCGGCAGCGTCACGACGGTCAGTTCTTGGATGGGTCACCGCTTTTTTTTCAAATAGTTTTTTTGAAGTTTAACTTCTATAGGCGCGCTTAACTTGGGGAGTAAGCAGGTGCGTTACGAGAGTGTTAAGAAAAGTGTGATCGGTTGAGCCGAACGGAAGTTGAGAGTGAGATATGTTAGTAAAGATAAAATTTAACTGACCAGAAACGCGGCAGCGTCACGACGGTCAGTACTTGGATGGGTGACCGCTTTTTTTTCAACTAGTTTTTTTGAAGTGAAACTTCTTAAGGCGCATTTCATCACATGAGGTACATTTGAGCGACCGGTAACGCGGCAGCATCAGGTACTTGGATGGGTGACCACTTGGGAACACTACGTGACGTTGCCATTTTTTTTCTTTGTTATTTTATATTATATTTAATTAATATTAAAATAAGAATTATTAAATATAAAAACCTACTGTGGAATTTTTAAGGAACATACAAAAATAAATTAGCCGAATCGGTCGAGCCATTCTCGAGTTATGCGCTTAGCAACATTCTTTTTTATTATATAGATTATAATAATAATACATAACAACAAAATAGAGTTTTCAAAATAGAGGTAACCCATTTTTAATATAATATTATCTAATATATATACTAAATTTATTACAAAGTATGTTTCATTATATTATCAGCTCGGTGAAGATCGATTTAGATTCGGATCTTAGACCACTAGTACTAAGCAGCGCTTCATGACAAACTTTACATTCGTATGTTACACAGCTCAAAATGAATAATTTATATTATATTTTTATTTCGAGTTAATACAATTAGGTACAAAATTCAAAAGTATAAGTGTGTCTGTTACATTTTTACGCCTATGGCGATGTAGCAAATTAGCAATTTTAAAATTCATCAACATCGGAGAGCTAATACTGCCTACTGTACCTATACAGATAAATTTTATTTAATAATTATTATTTTAAATTTAATATGTAATTTGTTTCATTTAATAGCTCTTATTCCATTTATGTCCAACAGTATTTATACTAAATAACCCTGAAATCCTTTACTTATTTTATTTATTTACGAAAGTATTATTATTTTATCACTACTATAAAAAATGATCATTATAAATGCATTTCTATTTTAAAGCCAAATAAAATTTCATGACGGTCAGTACTGAGATGGGTGACCGCTTTTTTTTTCAACTAGTTTTTTTGAAGTGAAACTTTTTTAGGCGCATGAGGGGTAAAATTTGAGCGACCAGTAACGAGGGACCGTCACGACGCACACACAGGTATTTGATCAATCTAGCTGGCCAATATACAAATTTCTAGCACTACCCCCGTTAAAAAATAACGGGTTGTTATCGAAGGTAGATAGTTCCTTTATGCTACGCCATTGTTAATAGATCACTACCGCGCGTGATTAGCACAAGGGTCGGTTTGTTATCAGAGGTTATTTCGAGTATCGGTTTTGATTTGTTCTTTGTGTGCAAAAACAATTTATAAAGTGTTTTTAACCTGATATTGTGTAGTGTAAATCAATATTGGACTATGGATTCAGAAACGTCAGGTAAATACCTTTATTTTCATATACTTATTGTTAAAATACTACCCCGAAAGCTATTTTTTTTCTTCAATGTAAAACATGTCCTAATTAGGTTTTTTTTTCTGAAAATTATTTAAATTCAAAGGATTTTGTAATACTGTAGGGTTAGATAGGGTTGTCTTGTAAAGACTTAAAAAAAGTAAACTATATATACTTCCTAAGCTATGTTAAATCAAGGGCCACCTAAGACCAACTTTTGATTTATGGGTATTTAAATTCAAGTAGTCCGAAAAAGTAAAAAATAACATTTTACAATAGGTGTGTTTTTATTATTTTAGGCTCGTCTGGCATACGTAGAATAACTCGTAGAGAAATATTTGATGTCATGAAGACTCAAAAAGACCTGGATATTAACGGGAAATTAGAATATGCCGAAAATTATTTAATTTCATTAGATTTGTATAGTGAGGACGATATCAAGGAAATAAAAAGTAAATTTGCAATTGTTAAGTCAGAATGTCAGAATTTAAGCGAAGATGGTTACCCGTGAAATCAAGAATAGAACTTTTCGAAAAAAATAATGACAAATGGCTAAATGGAGTATTTGACATGCCGGAAAAACATTCAAAGGTCGGACGGCCACGGAAATCTTTTGAAGATGCTAGCGAAAGAAGCAAGAGACGCAAGACTGAGGAACTTCGATTATCTGGTAGTCCTGATAAAATTATCTATGCCGCTCAAATGGAATTAAGGGCTAAAGGACAGAGAAACGCATCAAATATCCTAAAGGAAATATCGGAAAATCAGGATCGTGCTCATGAATATGTAAAAGCAGTTAAAAGTCCGAATACAGCCCAGTCGCAAAAAGCTCCTGAAGAAGCTCTCAAAATGTTTGTGAAAGCCAATTTAACGGTTTCCCAATATGAAATAATCAGGGAAACAACTGGAAACCTTCCATGTTATTCGGTACTACAAAAATACAAAAATATATGTTATCCTCCCAGAGAGTCAATTCACGTATCTGAAGATTGTGCAGAAGTTAAGTTGCAAGCCGTCATTGATCATACTGCAGAAAGACTCCTAAAATATTTGGAAGAAGTGTTAAGTACCTTAAAAGACAACGAGTGCAATACGCTTAATATGATATGCAAATGGGGCTGTGATGGATCGCAACAGGCACAATATAAACAAAAATTCGAAAGTGATAGTGGCTCAGACGCCCACATTTTCATTACTTCATTTGTGCCTTTGCGTATAACATATGGAACTGATAAGATCCTGTGGCAAAATCCAACTCCATCATCTTCTTATTATTGCCGACCTATCCGTATAAGATTTATTAAAGAAACTACAGATGTTACGAATGAAGAAATTAAATATATTGAAAATGCAGCAAATAACTTAAGACCTACTTCAGTGACACTAGGTTCAAGAGATTATGAGATGAAATGTAACATGCTGCTCACAATGGTAGATGGGAAAGTGTGTAACGCAGCTACAGGGACCAAATCTACGATGCGTTGCTACATTTGTGATGCTACATCCAAAGATTTTAATGACATCTCAGTATCAAGACCAGTTAAAAAAGAAAATTTGAGATTCGGGTTATCCATTCTACATGCTAGGATTCGGCTTTTTGAAAGTTTGTTGCACATAGCCTATAAACTTCCTGTACAGAATTTGCCCGCGAAGTCAGAATCAGACAAATTACTAATAAAACAAAACAAAGAACGAATTCAAAATGAATTTAAAACGAAACTGGGACTTAAAGTTGACTATCCTAAAGCCGGCTTTGGCAACTCTAATGACGGGAATACTAGCCGCAGATTCTTCGAAGACCCTGAATTGGCGGCAGAGATAACGAAAATTGATGTAACACTCATAAAACGATTTAAAATTATTCTTGAATGCATATCGAGCGGTTTTAAGATCAACAAAGAAAGATTTGATGCTTATGCGAAAGAAACGGCAGAACTGTACATAAAGTTATATAAAAGACATCCCATGACTCCGACTTTGCATAAAATTTTAATTCACGGCTCGGAAGTAGTTGAACATACTCTGTTGCCAATAGGTCTGCTATCAGAGGAGGCAGCAGAAGCGAGGAACAAGCATTTTCGGGAATATCGTCAAAATTTCGCAAGGAAGTTTAGCAGAATCGATTGCAATACTGATGTTATTCACAGGTTGCTGTTGACATCAGACCCCTTAATTTCAGCAGACAGAAAAATAGTAAAAAAGAACAAAAAACCATTCATGCCCGAAACCCTGGAGCTATTAATTTGCGAGGATGAAAATTAAATACAATTAAATTAATCATGTTTTAGTAGCTACTAATGATATTTGGTCATGTTACATATGTATAAAATAACATTTTATTTGTGTATTTTCATTTAAAAAAAAACTAATAGTTAAGCAAAATTTTCATTATAATTGTTGTATTCATTTTTTTATTTTTTATTTTTAATACTATTTTTGTATATTATATTATGTATATTTCAATTGAAAATTCGTTTTTATTTTAAATTTAACCATATACCATTGAAATTAATTGTTTTCGATCGAATTTAAACCATAAATAATTTTGGCCAGCTAGATTGATCAAATACCTGTATGTGCGACGGTCAGTACTTGGATGCGTGACGCTTTTTTTTTCAACTAGTTTTTTTGAAGTGAAACTTCTTTAGGCGCGCTTAAATTGGGTAGTAAGCAGGTTAATGCGTGACGAGAGCGTTACGAAAAGTGTGATCGGTCGAGGAGAACGGAAGTTGAGGGAGATATAAGTTACTTAAGATAAAATTTGAGCGACCGGTAACGCGGCAGCGTCACGACGGTCAGTACTTGGATGGGTGACCGCTTTTTTTTCCAACTAGTTTTTTTAAATATTGTAATTGTATTGTGGAATTTATTGAGATACGTTTTATTGAATAACAATTATTTTAAACTACCTATGCCCGCGACTTCGTCCGCGTGGAATTTAACAAAATAATTACTGTTCAGTTCGCAGTTATAAAATAATAATAAAAAATCTAAAATAAAAGTAGCCTACGTTACTCCTTATTACATCAGCAACTATCTGCCAATGAAAGTCCTGTCAAAAACGATCCAGCCGTTTCAGAGATTAGCCGGAACAGACAGACAGACAAATTATAAAAAATGTTATTTTGGTATTTGCACCATGTATATTATATATGTAATTTAGTTAAAAGCGGGTATTACAATATTACAAACAGACACTTCGATTTTATTTATTTGTATAGATTTAATATGTAATTTGTTTTATTTTATATAGCTTATTCTATTTATGTCCAACAGTCTTTATAATAAATAACCCTGAAATCATTTACTTATTTCATTTATTTACGAAAGTATTACATATTTATCACTACTTTAAAAAATGATCATAATAAATGCATTTCTATTTTAAAGTCAAATCAAATTAGTTCGCTTTACAGCCACTGACGCTTTCAGGTCACGGACTGAGTTCAACAGCAACGAGTTCGCGGGACGTGTGTCCAAGGGGGACGGGGTAGACGTTAAATGCCTACTTTTGTCATGCGACGGAGCCTTAAAATAATTATACTTCGCAAACCGACGTTGCTTTTAATTAATATTTCTGCTCACAGAGTATCTGCATTCTCTGAATTTGAAATATAATATTCAAAGCGAAATTCTATGCTAATGGTGTGGCCTGAGAGAGGTGGCCGCTAGAAGCACAAGTTATTTTAATAACATCCTTGAATAAGAGCTTCGATTTAGAAATGTTTTTTTTTGACTATTTTTGTATTCTCTCCCTGACTAGTTTAAGTTAAGTTTTAAGCTGAAGATATTTTAAATGTATACAAGTATCGGTTAGTAGTGAACTTTTATTATAATAAAATAAATTGAAATAATGGTACCGTATTAAAAGTATAAGATTATTAACAGGGGCGTAGCTACCGCCGTATCAGCCGTATCAATGATACGGGGCCCCCGGGCTACAGGGGCCCCCAACGTGTATAAACAAAAATAAATAAATAGTAAAATGTTATCCACGATGTTAATTAATTTCGTGCTTTCCGGGGAAAAAAACATATAAAATAACTGTCATACGTGCCTATAGAGTTTTCACTTCAGAAATGACATAAATCAAAAATAAAAGATTGTTTAATCACAGAGATTGACGACACGTTGGCGCAGCGGTTACAGCACTGGCTGTTGCGCTGGCAGTCGCGGGTTCGACTCTCGCTCACGACAGACATTTGTATTGGCCATATAGATGTTTGTCGTGGTATGGGCGTTTGTGCTTCTGTATTGTGTGTGTTTCCGGACCTCCGACACAGGAGAAAATACTGGGGGCTGTTGAGTGTGAAGCGTTGAGTGTGAATCTTAATTTATTTTTTTAACCGACTTCCAAAAAGGAGGAGGTTCTCAATTCGACTGTATTTTTTTATGTATGTTAACTCAGAACTTTTGACTGGGTGGATTGATTAGGATCAATTTTGTTTTAATTGAAAGGTGTTGCGTGTCATGTGGTCCCATTTAAATTTAATTGAGATCTGACAAGTACTTTTAGAGTTATATCTAATAATGCGTATTTATTTGACTACTTTACAACCTACGTTGTATTATACCGCATAACTTTTTACTCGGTGTACCGATTTTGATAATTCTTACTTTAATGGAAAGCTAATACTTGTCATGTAGTCTTGTTTAAATTAGATCGAGATTTGATTACAACTTTTTGAGTAATCTTTAATAGCGCGTATTAACTTGATTGACTATTTTTTCGTTTTATTACGTTGTATTACTTGTCGATGTAATTGAAGTCGGTTTTTTTTCGTTTGCGAGCAAACACAATTATTTGAGTTAAGTGTTCGTCCAAAATCGAAGTAACTCAGGTTTTCATTCTTAGGTTGTAATAACAACCGGAGAATCTTCTTCAAATGAAGTGATAAAAAACACTTACGGAAACCTCTCGGTAATAAAAAAGTAAAAATACAGTAAAGACATCTCAATCAACCTTTATGAACAATTAATTGGTCTAAAAACATTTTTAAAAGTTTAAAATTGAAAAAAATCATTCCATTGTACGGTTATCAGACTTGTCACTATTGTCTATAGAGACAGAAATTTTAGAAAAACTGAAATCATCTGTAACTATAGATGATTTAATAAATTAATTTACCGAAAAAAGGCTACAAAAGTGCATAATTATATTTAATTTTAATTGTTTGAATAGCTCAATTTTTAGGGAGATATGATGAGTTATTATTATTATTAAAGCTTTATTATTATTATCTCATCAGCATGTAATATCCCACTGCTGGGCATAGGCTTCTTTCCCCATGGGGAACAGGAACACATTCTACATGTAGGAGAAGGATCAGAGCTTAATCCACCACGCTGCTCCAATGCGGGTTGGCCGATATATTCCCTACTATAAGTAACGACGATCGTTATCAGGTGTACATGATAACAACCGGGACCGACGGCTTAACGTGCTCTCCGAAGCACGGTGGGGAGACCCAAAAGAACTGCACAAACACCCAGACCACGGCAAACATCTGTATGGCCAATACAAATGTTTATCATGTGCGGGGATCGAACCCGCAACCGCCAGCGCAACGGCCATAAACCAGTGCTGCGACCATTGCGCCAACGCATCAATAAATATTTATTTTCATTTAATTTAAACATTTTTGTTTCTTTAGTAAGAAATCTTTACCCTTCGTTAGGGCCCCCTAACTAAATTTGATACAGGGCCCCTCAAAAGCACGCTACGCCACTGATTATTAATAATCTCAGTATTGTATAAAATAACAGTATTTTTGTATTGTCTACTGCATCATTAATATTTTCATGTAGCAGGTATATTGATAATAATAAGAAAAACAATGTCTGAATAATTAAAGAAGTATTGACAACGTAACTTCGTGTTTAAATTAGGTCTTGATTTGATTATTGTGAAAATAATAAGTCCTTTGAACCTAAAGTTCACTTAATTTCGCTAAAATCATCACAGTTAATAAAAAGCTACAACTGATTGGGAATTTAAAGAAACTCAAACTTTAGAAAAAGGTAATACAATATCCTAACATAACAATAAGGACCTGTCATAATTATATATTTACATTCTAATTAAAAAATGTAATTAAACTACGTCATTTCTGTCATTTATGTAATAAAAAATTCAAAGCATATTAATTTGTACAAGATAATATACTTCGAATATTAAAAACTTTTTAATAAAAATATGAGGCATATTAATAATAAACGTAAGGCATCCTTACTACCCATTAATTTTTAATAACGTAAATTACTATAGCATGTTCTGTTTCCTTTTAATATAATTATATACGATATAATTATATTGTAACCACGGTGAGATGTTTATAACAATGAATCGCTTAAACACCCCACGCCATTGTTTTAAACTTTTAAAACTACATGATTTTAATTTATAAAAAAAAATATTATTTTTATAAACAAAACAGTCACAGAAATATAATTCTGTATATTTCATTTACTTAATCGTTGACGTTGGCGCAAATACAGATCCTATCATGATAATTCTTTTACTAACAGAAAGCTACACTATTCAGGAGTGATATAGGCTATATTTTATTGTTATTGAACTAAAAAAATCAGTGAAAAACAATAGTATATGTAAATCAAGTCGGAACAATGAGATGAAAACTTTACTATGTATTTGCATCACAGCATCGTTAATTGTCAGCGTCACTGATCGTGAAAGTCAGCGTCAGTTGTGTCACACGAATTTACTTCCCAAATTTTTTGAAAACTTCTCTACACGCGCTTGACATTGGGAATAAGCTGGTGAATGCGTGACGAGAGCATTACGAAAACTGTTATTTGGTGAGGCGAACGGAAGTTGAGAGGGAGATATACGTTAGTGAAGATAGAAAGAGAGAGTTAAATTTCGCAACTTTTACTTCAGTCGGACACACTCATTTTTTTTCATTCCACGTGCCTTATATTATTTCTTCAGGAGTAAACTCTAGTCATTATTGTGTCCGTTCACATATAATTATGTAATACGAAATATATTTTATTTCAATTCAGTACAAATATTTTCCTTTACACAAACAATACACGTCCTAGAAAACCTTTATTTGAATGTTCCGAACCAACACGTTCTCCTAACGCGCTCCCACGTATTGTTCCGAAATACCTTTCAGGTGTTTGTGATTGGAATTAATAACAATATGTTTGTCCAGAAAACTGTGTCTTTACTAATAGTGTAGATAGAGAAAAGATTCGCCTACTTGTAATTAACAGTTTTTGTTTTCAAAATAACCACAGCTAAATAATATCTACTGTTTTCAAGCAGTATTGTGTTCCTGTTGGTGAGTAAGGTGACCAGAGCTCCTGGGGGGGATTGGGGATAGGGTCGGCAACGCGCTTGCGATGCTTCTGGTATTGCAGGCGTCTATAGGCTACGGTCTTACCATCAGGTGAGCCGTACGCTTGTTTGCCGACCTAGTTACATTAAAAAAATATATATTGTTAAGATAAAAAAATATCATTAAGACAAATCAAAAGGATGTTATAATGTTCTAATCTTTAAAAATCAAACGAGGCGTCTTAGACGACATCATCATAATGTAAAATTTTGGACCCCTCCCCACCCCTAGTCACACAATGTCACACTTCCTCTCCTGAACGTGTAACATAATTTTTGGATGGCCCCTTATGATTCCAAATATTCGTCATCATACAGCAAAGACAGAAGTGCACCATAACTTGTGGGTTTCTAAAATGTCTCAGAATTTCTTAAGTTTTTTTTTTCTTATATACGGTATACCACATTAATATCAACAAAAACTAACTAAACAAAACCTTATCAACTGACGATATCCTGGATTTTATTCATTTACCAATATAAATCTTTCCGTTGTATTGACTGGGTCATCTCTCTGCAATGAAACTTCAACTCCCTCAAAAGCATATTTTCCTGGACAACATAAGTAGAAACTTTATCTAAAATCGTCATCAAATGGCGTCAATCAAATGGCGATTAGTCGTTCATCCGCTGAGCAAAGAGTTAATATCGCTAAGTCCGCAGACATCCGGATGAAACCAAATATTAAACTCTCCCAAAGAAATATATTGCGCGGAACCACTGGATTAAGGCAATGTCAACACAGACGGTTTACGCGCTGTACATTTACGAGCATATAAAGTTACCAATTGGAAAAAATCCTTTGGGTGGATACTTGTCATTCTTCTATACAAGTGTAACAAAACTAACTGCAATGAAATAAGGTACTGAGATGGTATCTAATATGGAAATTTAGATTTTATCAAATTATTTGTGCTACTCTATATCGGACGTTTCCGGATGTCAAAAAGACAACAGTGTACGAAAAGTGCTCCCAGTTTTAAATCTAAATAGCAGTGAAAATTAACCAACACCGGCCGCAAGTTACAAAATCTTTTATTAAAAAGAAATATCTACGTAAACACTACAAAAAGGTACGCAAAAATCCCGATAAAAACCAATATTTTCGCAAATAAAAATAAAAATATAAATTACTAAATACGTAATTGAGGGTAAAAATATTTCATGATCAATTGACAACCGAACAGTGATACCAGACAGTGACACCAGACAGTGACACCTGACATCTGACAAGACCTGTCAATAGCAAACGTCACCTAGAATTGCCAACCCAACGGGAAAATACGTTCCAATACACGCAGAATAAAACGTTTTGTTTTTGCAACATGAGTTCTACGGGAATGTCACAAGATATGGCACAGCTGTTCCAGATGATGAAAACTGAACTTGACCAACAAACTGTAATAATTACAAGGAGCGTAACTGAAAACATTATGCAGAATATAGATGAAAAACTACAACCATTTTTGGAAGAAAATAAATTTTTGAAAAACGAGGTACAAAGATTGAAGGATAAGGTAAAATATTTAGAAGAAAAAAATAGGAAAAATAATTTACTAGTACATGGTATAAAAGAAACAGAAAAGAACCATCAAGAATTATTCCATTTAATTAAAGATATACTGAAAAACATAGATATTGACATAGATATATACGAAATAAATAACTACTATAGATTAGGAAAAAAACAAGGAGAGAGTAAAGTGAGGCCAATACTCATATCTTTCACATCATTTCAGAAGAAGCTAATAATACTGAAAAATAAAATGAAAATGCCGAAACAAACTTATATTACTGAAGATTTTTCGAAGGAAACGTTGGAAATGCGGAAGAATCTACAGGAAAAACTCAAAGAAGTAAAACAAAATGGAAAAGATGCATTCATTCGAAACAATAAAATAGTTATTAAAGAAACACCAGATGCAGAAAAAAGAAAGAGAGAGGCCTCGATATCACCTAACAACGTGAACTCATCACACTCCAGTGGTTCGAAAAATATTACTGTATCCTCTAAATTACATAAAACAAATGCGTTCGAGTACATGAGGGCAAGATCTGCGTCTTTGACTGAAAAACCATCTCAACAACATAACGCATAGGAAATGTTAGACACCGGTAACGAAATCAAAACAAACTATTTAGGCAAGAGCAAAGGAAAAAACGAGAAAAACCCCAATACGGTTGGTCACCGCGGGGTTATAGACCAATCCCCCCAAAATACTACACTAGAAATGAAAAATAAAACTAAAGTGAACACCAAGAAAAGAAGACTCCACATAGCGACATTGAATACAAGATCATTAAAGTCAGAAGAATGTTTAACAGAACTAGAACAAGCGTTAAACAACATTAATTGGGATATTCTCGGTATAAGTGATGTACGAAGATCGAAAGAAAATATAGAAGAACACAAAGAATACATAATATACTATAAAAATGAAATACCAGGAATATATGGCGTTGGCTTCTTAGTCAAAAAATACCTTAAAAGTAACATAATAGAATTTAAAGGAGTCTCAGACAGGATAGCTGTCTTAAGCATTATACTTCCTGGTCACAAACACCCGACATCAATAGTTCAAGTATACGCTCCTACTGAGGTAGCGAAAAAGGAAATTAAAAATAACTTTTACGAAAACCTAAATGAAACAATGGAGACTTTGTATAAGGCCATTATTGTGATGGGAGACTTTAATAGTCAAATCGGCCAGCGAGGAAAGAACGAAGATAAAATACTTGGACCCTATACAACCGGCAAGCGAAACGATAATGGACAAAGATTGATAAACTACGCATTAGAAAATAATTTACACATTATGAATACTTTTTATAAAAGAAAACCTAAAAGAAAATGGACGTGGGAATCTCCAAACGGCCAAATAAGAAATGAGATAGATTTCATAACTACAAATAAACCAAAGCTTTTCTTAAACGTAGAAGTCCTGAACAATTTTGACTATTTTACTGATCACAGACTACTCCGAGGTCAACTACACCTAAATGAACCTAAAAATTCTAGAAAACATATACAAAATATTAAACGACCAATTACACTACCAATACCAAACCATATTCTAGAATCCCTAAAAACTAAATTAACACCAATAAGTGAACTAAGAACAGTCCAGGATAAGTATGATACCTTGGAAGAAGAATTAAAAAGAACCAATATAATCCTACAAAAAGACAAAACATTTAAAGATAGAATAGGATCTGAAGCAAGAAGATTAATAAAACAAAGAGCACTTTTATTTAAGAATAGGAAGAACAATAGACAAAACATAATTAAAATAAGTAAAGAAATAAACACTGAAATAAGAAAATACAGAAATAAACAAAAAACTAACTTAATACAACTACACATAACAAAATTTGGTGGAATAAAGAGTGCATGGAAGGAACTTCAAGACCACACAAACTGGATTACTAACGTAATACATCACAAAACTCAAAAACATAAATCTAAAAGAAACGAGATATTAAATACAGCAACTGATTTCTATCGCAATCTTTATCATGACAAACCAAGTACATCAATTATAAGACGCGAAACAGTCACGAGTATCGAAGAAGAATCAGTTCCTAATATAATGAAAGATGAAGTTACCAAAGCCATCAAATCACAGAAAAGAGGGAAAGCATCCGGCGAAGATAACATCTCAAATGAACTGTTAAAGGGAGTATCAGAGACTATCTTGGAAACACTAACAAACCTTTTTAACGAAATTTTAAAAACAGAATATATACCCCTTCAATGGACCACATCTACAATAATCTTACTTCACAAGAAAGGGAGAACAGATAATATATCGAACTACAGACCCATTTCGTTGATATCAAACGTATACAAAATTTTCTCCAAGATAATACTGGACCGGATAACAAAAACTATTGACGAGAATCAGCCGAAAGAACAAGCAGGGTTTCGAAGTGGTTTTTCAACCATCGACCACATCCATACCATCAAACAAATGATTCAGAAATGCAATGAATATGGAATAAACTATTACTTAGCATTTATAGACTACAATAAAGCATTCGATTCACTGAAACATGAGAAAATATGGGAAGCCCTCACCGCCCAAGGAGTCCACAGTAAATATACTAACATAATAAAGAACATATACATAAACATGACAGCTAAAATACGCACAGAAAAGATAGGAGAATGTTTTCCGATTAAGAAGGGAGTTAGACAGGGAGATCCCTTATCACCCAAACTGTTCTTGGCGACCCTAGAACATATATTTCGACAACTAGACTGGAAGGAATATGGTATTAATGTTAATGGAGTATTAATAAACCATCTAAGATTCGCAGATGATCTCATATTAATATGTGGTGATCCAAACACTCTGCAGGCTATGATCGAACAACTGATAAACGAAAGTGAAAAGGTAGGGCTATCAATAAACACCAGTAAAACGAAGTTAATGACAAATTACATCAAAACTACCATTAAACCTGAAAATGCTGCTGAACTGGAATATGTAAATGAGTATACATACTTAGGTCAAATAATATCTCCAACAGACATCACATCAAAAGAAATTCAAAATAGAATAAATCTAGGATGGAAGAAATACTGGGCTCTTAAAGACATTATGAAAAACTCGGATATACCAATGGAGGGGAAGAACAAAATATTTAATACATGCATACTACCAAGCATGACCTACGGATGTCAGACATGGAGTTGTACAAAGAAAAATATCAAAGCACTAGAAACATGTCAACACCGAATGGAAAGAAGCATACTCAACATAAAATTAAAAGATAAAATTAGGTTAAAAACAATTAGAAAACAAACTAAGATTAAAGATATAAAATACCAAATTAAACAACTGAAATGGAAATGGGTAGGACACCTAACAAGAAGTAGGACAGAAAAGTGGACAAACGAAGTGACGGAATGGTGCCCTAGATATAAAAAGAGAAGGAAAGGCAGGCAGTATCGAAGATGGGAGGATGATATCAAGGAGGTAGCAGGACCATGCTGGATGAGGATAGCAAGGGATAGATCGTTGTGGAGAACACTTGGGGAGGCCTATGCCAAAGAGCAAGACAATCAGGAAACCGGTGTCTAATTCAAATAATAAAAATTTAATTATGTAGCTTTCATAAACAACCATGTTTAGTATTAGTAAGTAATACAAAAGTAGTTATAAGATGAAATGTAACGTATAAGATTGTTAATAAAGGCTTTTATTATTATTATATCAACCGTATCAAAATAAGTACACACTTTCTATAGCAGAATTGAGGCTTTAATAAAAAAGTACCAATTTCCTTATTTGTTTTTATGTCGAAGCAGTATCTATTTTTATGTGTAAGTGTGAAATTCGAAAAGTCCTTAAATACGTATAATCTTAATATAAATTTTGATAAAAACAACTTATTTTTCGTACATTTCTCACAATGATCCAATTAATTTGATACCTATAATATACAAAAACCTTTGGAAGTTCGTCTCATTTTATTCTGGCGGAGTACCACTTTAATTTACAAGGTCAATGAGAGGTACCTATGACAACCACAAACGATGGATCACGAAATGCAATTATATTAATTGTATTACTTTATTCAAAATCTGGGGTAGACCCAAGTGGGGATGTACCTTACGAGACCTTTGTAGATTACAATTATAGAATACTACTTACTATTAAGTGGAGTTGTGCTCCTAAGGCGAGAAAGGAATCCAGAGCACGTGGGCTGCATTGGTGATAGTAGAAGTAAGCTCTTGCGATTCTCCTGGAACCATAGGCTTCGGTACCTACTCATAATCAGGTGGTCCGTCTGATCGTAAACGTTGGTTTGCTATGTGCAGTAAGTAGTAATAAAATGTTTCGTAACATGTGTTGATAACAGGTATGTCAATAAAATAATATTATTAAATCATAAGTATACTATTTATGGCCAACCGTGTACTTATGCAAGGAACTAGTGAAATGGCTGCGGCTGAGTTCTAGCCTGATTCTCTGGATGATAATAATTATAACTAACTTCTAGCTTAAGCTACGATAAGGAAGATGTTTATGCAGTAGATATTGAATTTTTCTCTCTTGAAATTAATTTGGGAGGATGTTATTAAGTACATTATATTAAAAATTATAACTGTTATATGTAACTAAAATTTAAATAAAATATTATTCAATAAGGAGTTTGTTTCTACTAATACCATTATCTTAGGATGTAATGGTTCGACTACAAAAAAAATAGTAGTTTATGCAACTGTCATATAATGAAGGGTATTAAAACACGAGTGTGAGTTTATGAAACGAGCGCAGCGAGTTTCATAATAGTAACGAGTGTTTTAATACCCGTGTTATATGCAGTTGCATACACTACTTTATCTTCACTAATGCAATTAATCAAACAACAAGAGTAAAAGCTGTCAATAGTTTATTTTTCATAAAATTTTCTAGATTTTTCTGGCAAAAGATTGTGAGTTAATTTTGTTGCCAATTCTAGAATATCCGGAGGCGTACAAATATCATCGTCGCTATCCATTTTTAACTTTTAATTTATTAAATTAAATTCACGCGTACGTGTATTGTCACAGTGATTTTGCTGCCATTAAAATCTAACCAATGAGAGCGCAGCTGCGCGCATGCGCGCGATGTTATAATGAGATTTTACGATATCGATGTGGATATTATACCATCATGTGAAATTGCTTAAATTGAGTGTTTTGTTGTCTGTGCTATAACAGTAGTAATTATAAGTCAAGTATTGGAAACATAAGTAGAATGTTACAACATTAGTGTAGATAAAACTATTTTATTATTATCATAGGCTGTATACGTTATACTCGCCAAGACTCATAATGATAAAAACTGGAATTTCAACACGAAAACCAGAAGAAAATTTAGTAATAACAATATATTTAGGCAAATAACATTTTATTTTGATGAAGCACTGTATTGAGTAACAAATAAGTATCATGCGATAACTATTAAATCCTCAAGCAAAGGAGTCTAGGTAGGTATAAATGAAATAAACAAAGTCAAATAAAAATGTAGTATGAGTTTAGAAAACTTAAGGCAATTTTTCGAAACCATTCTTAAATGAGTTCTCGTTCAATTTCACACTCTAATGAACAGAATGATAGCAGACTCAACCTTTTGAATAAATTAAATCATTCAATCCAATTACTTTATTTAATTCCTCTTTTTCGAAATCTAATTTAAAGAAATCTAATTGGGCTACCATCGCACTGCAGTTTTAGGAACACATTCTTTTAACATTTCTATGTCAAGTTACGAAGACCCTTGTACTAAGAACAGAGTAAGGGCATGACTGACTAGACGTATAACGTTATTCGATGAACAAAATTGTGATATTTTTTTGTATTTTTGGCAATAGCATTGTTATTTGTATGTCTGATATTTCTATTTGATATCTTTTAATTAAAAAAAAATAGTTTATTACTTGAGCTTAAATAGGCCCTAATTGCCAGTTTACCAAAACGACATTTACTTGACTAGATAAACAAGTAAATTAAATAACTTGATGAGATAGATTTCAACTATTAAAATTTGCAAACTAATTAAATACGAGTACTCAAATCTCGCGACAAGCTTCTATATCATATAAATTATGTAATGACTTTATCTATACATATAATAAAACTAGCTGCTGCCCGCGACGTCGTCTGCGTGCGTTCACTGCTCGTTCCCCGTAGGTGATAGCGTGATAATATGTAGCCTATGTTCTGACCCGACTTCTTAATGATATTCGTGCCAAATTAGAAGTAAATCCATGCAGTACTTTTTGAGTTTATCCCGGACATACATACAGACAAACAGACAAACAGACAAACAGACAAAAATTCTAAAAACTATATTTTTGGCTTCGGTATCGATTTTAGATCACACCCCAAGTATTCTTTTAAAAAAATATTCAATGTACAGTTTTGACCTTCCTACCATTTTATTATATGTATAGATGATAGGAAAGTCAATGTATGTCCGGGATAAACTCAAAAAGTACTGCATGGATTTACTTCAAACTTGGCACGAATATTATTAAGAAGTCGGGTCAGAACATAGGCTACATATTATCACGCTATCACCTACGGGGAACGAGCAGTGCACGCACGCAGACGACATCGCGGGCAGCAGCTAGTATAGTATAAAAGTATAGTATTAAGTAATACATATATGTAAAAGTTTTAAAGGAAAAATTTATTTTTTCCCTTTTAGCGCATTCAAATAAAAGCTTGTTTTATATAAAGGTTTTTTACTTTTAATTTCTTCAAGTATATTTTACCTTATTAATAACATAATTTGCTCTCGTTGTACCAATGAAGATAATAGTCAAAACAACTGTGTTCTTTTTTATTTTCAAAATTTTAAATAATAGGTAGGTATTATCTGATTGTTTGATTTAAATAAATTGTGTAACTAATTAATCTTTTATTTTATAATTTCTTATTTACATAAAATTAAGTTAATTGATGTGTTATATATTTACTACATGAGAATATTACTCATAGTCGGTAATTACCATTCCTTGTTAAGATCAAGTAGGTATATTTAAGTAGTTTAATAAGTCGATTTTATATAAATTATTATCGCAAATGAAAAACCGGCTTCAATTACATCGACCAGTAATACAACGTAGGTAGACGAAAAAATAGTCATCAAAAAGTCAGTCAAGCAGTCAGTCAAACAGTTCTGCCTCTTGCAGTCCACTGCTGGATATAGCCCTCCCCAAGTTCACGCCAGACTTCTCGATTTTCCGCAGTCCTCGTCGAGCATACACCGGTAGTCTTATCATAATATCATATTATCAGAAAGTAAGCTGATGAGAAAACACAAAAAGTAATTTTTAGACAAATAGTTTTTTTATTAAATACATTTCATACAAAAAATAGTACCTAGAGGTACGACTTTAAATCCTTAACCTAATTTTAAACTATCTTGATACATGTAGAAACAGAAGGAAAATTTAAAATTATTGTGGCGTTTATATTACTTGTTTACAATATAAACAACAGTAAAGCGACAAACGAACGTACGAGATACTACGTCAACAAGTTTTAATGAGTAGGTATAATTAAAATTTTAATGTTATGAATACAAAAAATATAGTTTGTTTGGTATTTTTTTTAAATATAGTTAATTAAATTTTATGCTCGGATATACACTTGTGGAGATCGCGTTATTGTAAACAATTGTATTGTTAGACAGCTGACTAATAGGTATATTTGTAATTAATGTTAATTTTTAGGAGTCGTTATCGTAAGATTGGCGGAGCTTGGGGAGGCCTATGTCCAGCATTAGACTGCAATAGGCTGAACTGACTGACTGTCTGACTGGCATTAATCATGTGAAGCTCTTAAGGGGGGAGGGATTCGAAAAAAATCACCAAATATTATAAGGAGGGGTAGGTTGGTTGTAATGAGATATCACATATATTTTGTCGCTAAAAGGGTGATTTCTAGACAATAAAAATTAATCTTAGTGTTAATTTATTAAAATTTAATCACATTCTACCTGTACCACCGACTACCACCTGTATTTAAGTACAATATTCTGAAAATTTCAATATACTTTTCACAAAAAAATCACACGTGATTTTGGGGAGGAGGGAGGTCTAAAATGTCATCGCAAATCTCAAAGGGAGTAGGGGGTTCAAAAGTTGCATAATAATAATAATAATATATTAAATAATCCTAGACGAGTGTGTTAAGTATGATAATTGTGAAAAAATACACGAATTAAAAGCACAAAAACCTTAACTAAAATTGTATTAAATACCAGGTGATTATATTTCAAATAAAATAATAAAACCGCAATATTTTATTTTAATTGTAATGCGTACCTATCTTACCAATAATTATATACGGTAGATATAATAAAATTCAAAAAAATTCAAAATACCTACCTTATCGATTTTTACGAACTACCCTATACCGATTTTTATGAAATCTTGTGTGCATATCGGGTAGATCGGAGAATCAGCCAAGATCTATTTTTCATACCCTTTTCCTTAAGTTAGAGGGGGGGGGGGATTGAGAGGGTTTATAACATAAATGGCAAAACAACGTTTGCGGGCTCAGCTAGTATGTATATAAACAGAAACATCCAGACTAACACGTCAACGCCTAATTTAAAACACTAATGATACGATTTTTACTAGTAAGAGGATGTTGATTTGACACTTTCATTCTTCATTCAAAGGGGAGAGTGAGTTTTAGTTACTTAGGAAGGAAGTATTTTTGACTAGGCGTTGGTATATCAGTCTGGACATTGCCTTTGACATAGATAATAGTAGTTAGCTTCCAAATCGTTCTTTCACAATACTCACTAAATATTACATATTAGAAATAAATAGAAATATCGTTTATAACTTAAACAAGACATGCAGTATAAAATTATTTGACACAACATGCCTTCAGGGGATGATTTTGTGTGTGTGTTTTTTTTTGTTATTCTCAGGGAGCAAGTAAATCCACTGTTGTCGTAACTCTTGGTAAAGAACCTAGCCGCGATCCCATAGTGGACTGATATCGCAGTACATTTTTCGATTGATCATAATTATTTTGTTTATAAATAACTGTTTCCGTTCTATTTAGTATTCTCAGCATCATTTAAAAATACGTAGTATATAATGGTGTTGCTAGTTAAATTTCACAGTTGATATTATCTTTTTTCGCATTACAACTGAAATCTTTCCACGGCCGTAGATTGATTTTCTTGATTTCCTTACAACTGCGCATTTCGTTTCTGAAATGAAAATAAATCGAGAGGTTATCATTTAAAATCTGTATGGAGATAAAAAGATTGATTATAAGAACTCATTTTATTTTTCTTCACAGTTTAACAATAATATTTGTAGGTACCTAGTAGAAAAAAATTACTAAAAACTTCTATTTCGATTTTATGAAAACATACCTCTTTCCAGCTAAGAAGAAGGCGTATGGTTGTATTTCAGTCACCGTGTCGCCAACAGCGCACATGAACTGCGCAATTGAAGCTTTCCGAATTTCTAGGAGTTGTTCTAGGAAAAAAAAGTCAGCTTAATACATGCATTCTATTCACAGTTACAAGTAACGCGGTGAAGGTATCATTGTATATGTTACATAGAATACATACTGGGTAATTTATAAATAATTTAATAAAATTATTCAACTAAATATACATTCATATCATGAAAACAAAGTTTGCAGTTCTGTGTCAAATATTAACTAACCTAGTGTAAATGCGTTAGGACGATTTGGTCTCTCGTACCAATGTCGATCTGAAACCATCGTCCTGAGCATCTGTTCCACCACGACGCAGTACATTGTGACTGGTACGGAGCCACCCTTGACAAGCTTTTCTGCCCAAATACCAGCCATCAAGTCGATGTCCTCCACACTCTGGTACTTTTCCCTGAGCAAATCTATTCTCTGTATTAGTAGAAATTAATACATTTAATTCTTAAACTGTGAATAATTACATTTTAAAAAAAAAGTTTAAATAATACTAAAATTTAATCAGTTACCTCAGGGTCTATGACATCAAGCAAGTCTTCGAATGTGTTGTACCTCTTTCCGGAGCACAGTTGTCTGTATTTTATGTATGGCGCGAATCCAAAGTAGCGGTTCTTAGTTAAATCAGATGTTGCAAGATCTGCTGAGAGTTGATCAGGACCTAGCCCGGTTTCTGCTACCTGATATATACGAGTATAATATATCAATAGTTCAATTCCTTTCAAGTCTTATTGTATTGTAATATAATATAAGGTGCTACTACTTTTTTCTTTCTTCTTCATTATTAATCCAATTTTTATAATGATTATATTTGGATTGTACTAGAGTTAAAATTAAAATATCACCGTGATAAATTAAATCAAAGATCAACATTAAACGTCTTGTAAAATTAAAATCACGATGTTTATTAAAATAAATATAGAACAAGCAATTCAAATACGTAATCTTATAGGCTCCGTAAACGATCAAACTTGTTTGATCAAACTTCATGTTTTCATATAACAAACACAAAAAAGCCTGCAGCCCCGCACACGATCAATAATTTGACAAACACGTTTGTCAATAAGATAGTGTAAATTATTTTCTAATAATATAATTAAAAGAAAACAAAAAACCCGCCTGCGTAAAAAACGGAAAGAGCAAAGTCAACATTTTTTAAACTTTCTTATTGTATTTCTTTATTATTATTACAGTAATAATAATCATAATATACATTTTTGAAATCCTTGTATTAAGCCCATTAATTTGATACCCATACTATAGTATTCTAAAAAAAAAATTATTTCTTCATTAACTACAATGGCTTCGCACAGCCGCCATGTTTTTTTTTTTTAATGTCACCTATCTAAGAACACTTGGGCTGCTAAGACAAATCTAACGATATCTCAATTATGCAAATCCGTTCAGCGGTTGTAGAGAAATGAGGTAATTAAGAATATTACATACATACATACAAGATACGCGCGAAAAACATAACCCTTCCTTGGCAGTCGGGTAAAAAGAAATTTAATATGAAGTTTGATAAAATATTTGATCGTCTACGGGGCCCTTTAGACAAGAAAAAACAACTTACATTGTTTAGGCAAAAGCGTGAATCAACCTTTCAATTTAGATCTTTCGAGAAAAACTTTTATTATTTATTAAAAAATAAAAAATGTAATTACAGAACAAATAATTTTTAAAAATGTTAATCGCATTCACCTCCGTCTTAAAAACTGTATGTACGTAATTAAAAAAATACTAACATCTGGATCTATAACGTAGTCAACTTTTGCTGCCGGTTGTCTAAAAGCACCTTGAGTAATATACTCCAAGGTATCCACTAAGTATCCAGTTCTAAAGGTCATATTGACGATTCTGTCTTCTCTCAAATAATTGCCTTCAGCGTCATACATTCTGTAATGAAGAATATTTTGTATCCAAAAAAAAATTTTTTTTTAATATAACTATGTCGGCAAACAAGCATACGGCTCACCTGATGGTAAGCGATTACCTTAGCTTATAAACCCAAGGATCGGGTACCCAAGGTTGCAAGCAACACCAGAAGCATCGCAAACGCGTTGCTGACCCAATCCTCAATCCTCACAGGAGCTTGTGTTTCTGTTGGTGACGAGTCACCTTACTCACCAACAGGAACACAATAGTGCTTGAAAACAGTATTATTTAGCTGTGGTCTTCTGTAAGGTCGAGGTACTACCCCAGTCAGGCTGCTTCATATTTTGAGCAGAAATTTTCCTGCCCTAACTCCATATAGATATTTCTACATAATTTTGGCAGAAAGAAGACGTAATTAAAACTGCTTATCTGCGATACAAGCTGTACTCAATGCAGAAGCTAATAGTAATAGGTTTCATTGTATAAGTATACTAGCTTCTGCGCGCGACTTCGTCGGCGTGAACTCCGCTCCTATTAGTCTTAGCGTAATGATATATAGCCTATAGCCTTCCTCGATAAATGGGCTATCTAACACTGAAAGAATTTTTCAAATCGGACCAGTACATCCTGAGATTAGCGCGTTCAAACGAACAAACAAATAAACAATCAAACAAACAAACTCTTCAGCTTTATTATATTAAGTATGGATTATTATTATAATTTTTAAATTCTGTGTTACCACTACTAAGTAAATATTTAAGTTTTAACCAATCTTGTGTCACAGTGGCGAGAGTTGAAATAACAGTGGAAATTTTGTAAACGTACCAATAATTATATCTAGTATTAGTGTTTGTCCTTACAGGTACTCCAACTACACTTTGAAGAGGACTGCTTTTAATCAAGATAATTACTCTCTATACCTACTTTGAACGGAAACCATCTTTTTATCTCATCACTCATCTTTTAAACTTAAATTTCAGTTCAGTTTAATTACAGAAACTTACTTTAATTTTCCTTCCTGGATCGTATGCGCCCATCGTTGTACACCAGGAAATTCGAGGGATACTTGTGGTAAAGTATTTTCGTTATACAAATCTCTGAATTCCTTATCAGGTGAAATAATACCTTCCTTTACTAGATTGTCGAAGCCTGCGGATGTACAGGAAGCTTATGATGTTATGGTATTTTACTCAAATAGCATTCAAAATGTTTGTGTGATGTGAAAGATTAAAAGTAACGAATTCAGTACGTACCCATTAAAGCAGGTGACAATTCGTAGTAGTAAATTTGCATAGTAATAGCAATTACTATATCTCTAGTCGTGAAGAACAGTCTATCATCATCCCAACAAGGATTTAATTCAGACAATACAGTCGCGATTCGATTATGGAGACGCCATGTCCAGATCACAAAAAGGTTATGTCCTAAAATACTGTTAGCACCGGTGGCGTCCGCTACATTAAGAAAAGAATAGTCGAAACTGTAATTTTATTCGATTTTTATTCTTGATATATTACTCTGTCAAGAAAGTACCGGGAAAAGATCAGTAATACATAAACTGTTTGTTATTCATTCAAATTCATTTTATCACTTTCATAATATGCTCCTTGAGAAACAATAAACATACGCCAACGAATAATCCAATCATCAAAAAAAAAAAAAAATTTAAACGCTGTTTCCGGAACTGAGTTTAGTTCTTGCCGCGAATTCTCCTTTGTGTCTTCTACCGATTGAAAACGGGTGCTACGAAGAGGTAATTTGAGTTTAGAAAAAAGAAAGACGTCGGCTGGCGCCATATCTGGTGAATATAGTGATTGCTCGATGGTATTTGTTAATAATTCGTTCACAATGATGGCCTTGTGCGAAGGCGCATTATGGTGGTGCAAAATACAAGAATTTTCTTTCCACAAAGCTGGCCTTTTTCGTCAAATTTGTTCTCTTAAATGCCGCATAGCATTCAAATAATATTCATTATTTACTGTTTGACCTTCCGGCAAGAATTTCGAGTGCACAACAACGCGATAGTCAAAGAAAACACAAACAAGACTTTGACTTTTGAACGAGTTTGGCATGCATAAAGCATGTCAAACTCGTAAACCCACGTCTCGTCACCAGTAACCATGCCTTTCTTGAATGTTGGGTCGGAATTGACTCGTTCTAGCATTCCTCAGCGACTCTCATGCGATTGAGTTTTTGGAGAAAATGCAGGTCTTTTGGGACTAGCCGAGCGGCAACATCTTTCATACCCAAATGATTAGTTAAATTACCATTGGCGATGGAAAATTTAAGACAAACTCTTTGTTCGATGTTTTTGATCATTATGAAATTCGCAATACACACTAAATAATAGATTCTACTCATACTCCGCGCCAAAATGGAAAACATTTGTGCCAATCAAGCAACAACAAAAAAGAAAAAACAAAAATTTGATTTTGGAACCATAAACAAATAATCCGTTTCCGGTACCTTTTTGACTGAATGTATGAGCTTCTGCGCGCGACTTCGGCGGCGTGGACTCCGCTCCTATTGCTCTTAGCGTGATGATATATAGCCTATAGCCTTCCTCGATAAATGGGCTATCTAACACTGAAAGAATTTTTCAAATCGGACCAGTAGATCCTGAGATAAGCGCGTTCAAACAAACAAACAAATAAACAAACAATCAAACAAACAAACTCTTCAGCTTTATTATATTAGTATAGATAAACATACTTTGAACACTTAAACTAGAAACAGGTACTCACGTATATCGTGACATCTTTTTTCATGCGGTTTTTGATTCAACAGACACAAATTTACTGGTGTTTTTGTGCTTGGTGGCCAAAGTTTACCATTTTCTATTTCAAATTTAAGCATTCCTTTTTCAAGTAGTCTCACCTTCGAATTTGCTTCTTCCAACGACACTCCATATACATGTGATAGGTCGAAAAGAGGCGTTGATGTCACTATCTAAAAAAAATTGAAAAAGGAGAACCTCTCAATGATGACACCCACCTTTGTACATATTTCTTCATTTGTAATATTCGTTGTTTTTTTGTGATAAAATATGCTAAAACTTTTGATTTATAATAAAAGGAATAAAAATATTTAAAAATAAATATAGTTTGTCTCCATTGGCGGGCCAAGTCAGTCCGTATTTAGAGCTCGAGGCTGTAAAACTTCCTTATACTTATACTATAAGGCAAGCGGTCTCAAGCAACACTGCATTTCATCTTACCCTTGATTCAATAATCAAACTGGTGTGTGGTGTGTCACTTGAGGTGTTACTAGAAACTCTTCGGTAATAGGCCTAAGACTGAAGAAACAAAAATTGATTGAATCCACTTTCATATGTGGATAATGTTGTGAGGAAGGTAAGAATATTGACTTGACTTTTATCTTTTCACATTTTTCATTCTTTCAAATTTAGAACTAAAAGGTCAACTATAATTTTAATAGCTTGATCGGTCTAATACCACTCCTTCAGGTTTACTGGCTGTAAAAAACCTGCCGGTATCAAAATACCGATCCACTAGATCTAACGTCTTCACCTAAGAAGGTGCAACTCTCAAGACTCTAGCTGCTTGTTTTTGTGTCTTTGTACTCGCTAATAAAATTATATACAATACTTACTCTTTCAGGGACCGTGTCATTTTTCAAACATCCCACTGATTGAAAACTCACGGGTCTGGTGAGATTCATGCATCGTACTGATGAGAATCTATGCACTGGATCATCAACCGGTATAATATTAGGTATACAACCTTTATCGGTCTTGCCTTTTTCTTGACAGCAGTGTGTTTTCCATACCATGTAGTTAACTACAATTTTTAATTTATATGTAATCCTCTTATTGATATCGTTATACCATATTAAATTTTTTACTTTAAGATATTACTGATAAATTGGTTTTTAAAACAAAGAACATACCTGTGTCATGCAAAGATAACACATCCACGATAGCGAAAGCCCAGAAGTATGTTAACAATTGTGTAAATCTTCGTTCTGGTACTCGTCCTTCTGCCAGTATGGTGGTACGAACTGATCTACTGAGAGGCAAGGGTTCACCTGACTTTGTCTTTTTGGGTTCAAAATCTGAAATTATTAGAAGAATACATTACGGAAGAGTGATTGAGCACTCAGCAAGTGCAGTGAGCAGTACTAGCAAAACCTTGGTGTTAAAATTTTTTTCACAGGATTTTTTCGAAGATCAATATTTTGTCGAAAAGTTTAAAAAACCTACAGAAAAAGTAAAATAAAAAAATGCAGTCTAATCATTTACACTACATGAGCCTAAATCGCTATAGGTAGGTTATTACGCTATTCCTATACCAAATTTCATTCAATTCCGTCGGTCCAGTAGTTTTCATAACAGAGTGGTTTTGTGTCAAAAATATTGAACTTCAGATTATTTAAAAAAAAATCATAATATCTAAACCATAAGTTCTCACTTAACTAAAGTTTGTTTTAAATGATCACTCATGATGCTATCAAGCTGAAAAATATTTTTGGACCACTGTAAACGGGCCACTCTTTATAAGATCATAGTACGCTAGCACAAGTGTTAGGCTACTTTTGAACGAACGAATGACTGCCCAACAGCCAAATGCTGTGACCAATGTATCAACGTATCCTCGAAATTCATACTAGGTACAACTTATACCCTTTAACGTATAACGGTTTTCAGACCACTTTAGTCATAACGAAACCTTAAAATCTTCAGTCAATAGTGTTTCGTTGTTACTATATTATATATATTTTGTAACTTTGCCTAAAATAAAAATGTAAGTACCCTTATCGTACTCCGCTGGTAAAAGTCTGCGTTGAGGTGTATGTGGAGCTCCTCTGTTGGGGTATTTGAGGTTGTTACAAGTTCCATCCAATCTTCTTCCTTCATCTGGATTACATGGTAACACTTCGTTGATGCACCAACTGCATCGAAAAATCATAAAGTCAGTTAATTTACAAACAATATAAGACAGATATTTTTCCTACTTCGTGCATACAAATATAAGAACACTTTTTCCCAAGAAGAATTGAAATATCATGAGATCCGTTCGTTTTACTGAAATCACCTAAAATAGCTCAAGCAGTTCATTAAGAAACCAGTTTTTCGCATGTCATTCGCATTCTATTTTATTCGATTAATTTTATGTTATATTTTCGGTACGGTAGTATTTCGCAATTATTAAGGTTATGTTGTCCAAGACTATAGTTCTATAATAATAAACAAAAGATATATGTATGTATTTGCGTGTGTGTGTCAAATTCATGGTAGTGTGTGCAATATTTTATTGATAATATACATTAATATTTTTATGCATACTTTAAAAATCTATATTAACAATCGGCACTCCTTCTCGATATAATCTATAAGTGTGCGAAATTTCATACTCCTCTGTCCACGCAATTTTTGTAAAAAGGTTACACAGTTTTTGTTTCACGTATTAATATATAAATTTTTCCCATTATAGTTGTAGGTCTCTAAGAATATTGTCTGCTATAGTTTAAAATAGCATTTGTGATGGGTTTTCTACAAATATTCCATAAATGGCGATTCGACGAATTTTGTTTTCAGCGAATTTTGTTTTCGGCGAATTTTGTTTTCGGCGAATTGTATTTTCGGCGAATTGTTCTCGACGAATTGTTCTCAGCAAATTTTCTGCAAATCGATTCTTTAAGTTTGGAGCTTTGTGATTCATTTAAAAATCAGTATCCAGAAAATATTTAATAGAGGATCTTGAAGGGAATTTAACCAAAAACGTCTCGTAACATTTTTAGCAAAATTTATTTCTTTAAAAGTTATTCAAAACAAGAATTTCATTTTGACTTCAACTAAAAGTGATAAATAAATAAATAAAAAAGTGCGTGCGTACAAAGTACACATAACAGAATTGAAACTTCTTTAGATAAATGTGTTTGCTAGAAAACGAAAAAAAAAACCGACTTCAATTGCATCGGCAAGTAATAAATAATACCTAAATAAATTAACAAACGCACTAGTCGTCACTACGATTTTCGAGGGTTTCTCTTTTTTCTCTTTTTTTATCAAAATCGGTTCATAAACGACGAAGTTATCCACGAACATACGTAAAAAAAATATATACGGTCGAATTAAGTAACTTCCTCCTTTTCAAAGTCGGTTAAAACTAATTTTTAAGTCTCGTTTATATTTATACAAATCTAAAGCTTTAGATGCAATGTTCGCTCTTTTTCTCTCTCTCAATCTTCCTCACTCGCTTGCTCCCTACGTTCGCCCTTGCTCACTCTCTCTCTCAATCGGTCTCAATCGCTCTCTTCTCTTCTTCGACAAAAATGTTGTACATCTTCGTGACGCTAATATTATTATTACTGCGTTTCATCCGTAAAAGTTTGACCCTCATGCGCCTAGAGAAGTTTCACTTCAAAAATGGTTATAACATTATGATACTTACAATGTGGTATTCTTTTTTAAATGTACTTTAACTTCTTCATTACTTAAAATATTACCAGAGTAAGAATCATAAAATACCGACTGTGCGCACGCACACGACACGAGACTCAAGAACAAATAATTATACATTTTTAATAACCATTTAATAACTAATAGTAATGTTAGTGGTAATACTTCGGTTTGACCACCAACAGGTAAATTGACGAACTAACCATAAAGACGCCATTTCTTCTTATTTAAACGAAATGAATAAAATTCTCAAGGTCTCTTAAAGTAATAATGAAAAAAATATTCAAGGGATTAATAATTCGAAGCGCAATTAAATTATAAAAAGAAACATACTGCAACTAAAAGTTCATGAAACAATAAAAACCAGGGAAGTTATTAAAATTAAAAGATGGTTTATCATTCCATAATTTTGATGTAAATTTGTTATTTTTTAATTTAAACTTTTATAGTATAAAACTTTGTTTTTTTATTTTATTCTATTGATAGGAATAATTAAACATGTGTCTCATCGTCTTTTTACACTATATTACAGTTAATATTACGATCTATTTCTAAGTTACTCGCGGACAACCACTATTATAAACGCTATACATTGCGATTATTGCGAATAGCTATAATTATTACTATAGCGGGTACACAAAAATTGTTGGCTTTTTAAGACACTACAAAGGTTGTGATGGGATATATTTTATATGAAAACGGGATATTTACCATGTTTATTATTCCGTCATTGACTGCGAATGTCTTGATCACGAGAAGAGAGGGATATATTTTGCCAGACGCGTCTATAAAATCAGTGTAAATCACATAATGTGTTTTTTGAGCAATTCGTCAATTCACTGAGTAAAAATGTGCCTCACTGCAATTGCTGAGAAGTAATCTACACTTTGGGACAAGTTTTTTTTTAGCAAGCTGTCGACCCTGAACCAATTATGACCAGCCCATTGTCACTTCAATGTGCTGATTTTACGGGCTATGTACCGACATAGCTTATATTTTGGTTTTCTCACTGATAATAATTCTAGAGCTCCTGAGTGGAATTAGGGAATAGGGTCAGCAACACGTTTGCGATACTTCTGTTGTTGCAGACGTCTATAAGCTACGGTAATTGCTGACCATCAGGTGAGACGTACGCTTATTTACCGACCTAGTTAGTATATGTACAAAAGAACCGATTTAGACCTTATTCTTGAGAAACGCTCTAAGCCCAGTCTGTTACTATAGCACCTCGTTTATCCAATGCAGGTTGGCGATTATTATATTCCCTACTATGAGTAACGATCGCTATCAGGTGTACATGATAACAACCGAGACCGACAGCTTAACGTGCTTTCTGAGAAACGCTGGGGATACCCACAAGGTCTACCAACCAGACCGGAAATAAATATTTGTATAAACACAAATCGTGGTGTCGTAAGAGGCACCACGATGATGATGAATGATGATAAACACAAATATTCAGTCCGAGTGGGAATCGAACCCACGACCGTCTGTGTTTAGGCGCCACTGACACGGCACACGCACAATTACACCAGAGCTTCGGTCGTCTTATTTGTAGTTGATTATTTTTTATTTTTGTATGTAAATGCGCAAAATAAATAATACATTAATTAAATGTCTTTGTTTTTTTCGAAGTGAAATTTGAGCGACCGGCAACGTGGCAGCGTCAGAGTCGGTCAGTACTTGGATGGGTGACCGCCTTTGGAACACCGCGTGACGTTGGCTTTTTTTCATTTCCTTTTTTTTGTATTTTTAATTCGGGTTTCTTTTTTTAGGGTTCCGTACCCAAAGGGTAAAAACGGGACCCTATTACTAAGACTTCGCTGTCCGTCCGTCTGTCACCAGGCTGTATCTCGAGAACGGCGATAGCTAGACAGTTGAAATTTTTACAAAGTATGTATTTCTGTTGCCGCTATAACAACAAATACTAAAAACAAAGTAAAATAAATATTTAACACGATGTGATTTAATTTCAACGCCATCTATCCAAAAACCAAGAAAACGTCGTCGATAGACTAATAATATAATAGCTTTCCAATAGCGGTATGGATCGATAGATAGATGGCGTATTTGACTAGTTTATTTTCCATTTTTATATGGTATAATCTTTTTCTTATTTACTTAGTATTTTGTTTAATAACAATAAAATATAGCCTTTAGTTTAGTCAATGGTACGGAACCCTTAGTGCGCGAGTCCGGCTCGCACTTGGCCGATTTTTTTAAATTAGTTTTTAATATTTTTAATATCATATCAAAAACTCGCTCCAACGGGGATCGAATCCGCATCTCCAACTGACATTGTCGGTGCTCTAGCCAATTAAGCTATGGAACGATGTACCCGCTAGGTCGAAACTTTTGATATGATGATTTTTATTCGGATTTAAGTGACTGTGGCGCCGTCGTTAGCGAGTCCTTTACATCACTCGTAACTATTGAAGCAATGGTCGACGTGATTTCTAATATTACTTTGTACAAAATATTAAAAAAGATACGGTTGATGAAATGACCAAAGTTAATTACAAATTTGTACGCCTTTGCTACCCGGTATCCACCAAAATCACTATGAGTCTAACTTTATACTTATTTGGCCATTGCTTCTACCAGGCTGGGAAGCATGCGCTGTGAAACTTTAAGCTTTCATAAAATGACAAAGGTTTCAGCCCCACGGCTCTTAAGCTTGGCTCTTATTAGTAGCAAACTTAAACGAATCTAGAACGCTCAAAATCTAAAACAAAACACCAAGCAAAAAAAGGTTACCAAATATAATTATAGGCCAACATATATATGTACATATCTTAAGCCTATGACGTGCAGTACAAAAATACTGGAATATTCCTAGACCACGATGTATATTACAAATATGTAAATATTACGCACAAATAACGAATCTGCGACCCCCTTTTTTAACGACGGCAAATACTTTTACCCCTCCTGCTGTAACGTAATGAATATATAGCTCTCACGTCGGGCATAAGTCTGATAAGTTCAGTAAAGTGAAGTGTTGTTGAATTTAGTGTGCTAAACATGTTTATAATCTAAATAATATTTTCGGTATTGTTTTCATTATGCAGAGTAAGCGTGAGCTGTTTTTTAAATCGGACACAGTGAGCGGCGGCGGGGTCAGTGCCACGGGTCTGCCAAATGCCGCGCCACCCGTTCTGCCGATGGCACCATCAGCCATTAAAGACGCTCTCGCTAAACGTTCTGCGACTTTGCCCGATCCGCCAGAAAGTGGTCACCACGAGCCAAATGGAACTGCTGCAGTGAAGCTCAGTAATAGCGTGTCTGTGGATACAGTAGGAAAAACGTCTTCTATGCCTCCTCAAATGCTGCACCGCCGGTACCTACAACGGCACCACCTCCCGTCACCGCTCCCTTAAGGAGTACGGAGAATATAATGAAGAAATCTGACCACCCACCAGTTGCACCGAAACCGGACCTACCTAAGATAGAAAAGCCAAAAACCAAAGAATTAGATGGGTATGTTGGATTTGCAAATCTACCAAATCAAGTGTACAGGAAGTCGGAATACTACTCGGTCTATCGATAACACCGTTGGCATCGTAATTGGACACTATGGGATCGCTTGCGCGTGCAACCACGACAGTCTAATGCTTGGACTGCTGCAAGGGCCGCTCGAAGTAGAGGGGCAAGGAGCTACCAGGAGTGTCCCGCAACCATGAGGCCGAGCCTCTCGCTAGTTCTCTTCCACAAAGTAACTACTATTGAGGGCACTATACAGATATCACCGCAAGAACTTCAGGGAGTCCGGTTTGACCGAGATGGCTCGCACTTTCGCACTATCCTGCCCACGTCATAATTATTTCAGCGAAGTTCTATTGATGCTGTTATTTCAAAGAATGTTATAATCTAGATACAATCTGTGTATTTGACTAGGCTCACGCAACCGGGAAGCGAAAACGAAGATAAAGATTATCCAAAATCTCAAAAGATGGCGTTGTAAAATTAGTATATTCTTTTTTTCTAACTAATTGGAAACAATCAATGACAATACATTTATATAGAGCAGACGTTATCCTACCAAGCGCTTTCGCGCTCCCAAAATGATTGATCGGTCGTAAATCACATGTAAGTCCTGCCTGTTTTAACAAACGGTGCCGAGACGTGGACACTGATGGAGGGACTGGTCCACAAGCTTAAAGTCGCTCAACGTGCAATGGAACGGGTTTGGGGTTTCTCTCAAAGATAGGATTAAAATAATACTATCAGTGAGAGAACGAAAGTAAACGACATAGCCCACAGAATTAGCAACCTTTCACACGGTCACCTGTGTAACAGAACCGATGGCCGTTGGAGCAGACGTATCCTGAAGTTTAGACCGCGTCTTGGCAAATGCAGCGTGGGACGTCCTCCGATCCGCTGGACCCACGATCTTGCCGGTGTAGGCAGGATGAGGATTGCGGAAAACCGGGATGCTTGGCGCAAACTTGGGGAGGCTTGTGTCCAACAGTGGACCGCAATATACTAAACTGAGTGACTGACTGATGTATTTATTATAAACGACGAAACAATATTTCATCGTTCTTAGTATAGAAAAAAAGACTATTACTTATTAATTCTTTTATATATTTTATAACGGAAATTTTGTATTTAATGACACTTAATATGATAATAAATAAGTTCACACAATAAGATAATAATTAAGGTTTTGTGGTAATATACAAAATAAATTTTTAGATATTTAATCATAAAACAATAAAGATCTTGCAGCAATTTGCATATAATTGTACGTACATTTCCAAAAAACTAATTTTTTTTTGTAATACCGGGTGATAAGAAACCAATTAAACACAGTTCGTGCCAACAATGTGTATGGTGAGAGAACAACGACTTACATAGTCCCCCGATTAATAAATATACTACCATCAGATTTGGTTGAATGTATCAAAAGCAATAATATTTAATCTTTAATAAAATTATATCTTTCGACAACACTTTCTGAGAAAAAATGAATATTATTAACATATATTGTATAAAAATTGATATGCCCAATGAAAATGTAACTGTGATTTTTTAATTTTTTAAATACTATTTTTACCATTCATACTACTTTTTTTACCATTATGAAATGTAAAAATGTAGCAATGTACAAACCTTAGAAGGTTTTCTTTTGCTACTTATAATTGTGAATTTGTACATAAATTGTTTCTTTATTTGATAATTAAATAAATAAATAATAATATAAATATATAATATATAATAATAATAATATAATATATAACTTGGGTTGTCTGGAAGAAATGGCTAAATAGCCATAAGTCCGCCCATTGTACTTCACAGTCTGTAAATGATATTTGCAGTTGTGAATGTACAATAAAGTATAAATAAATAAAATAAATAAATAATAATTAGGAACGCTTGAAAAAACGATGAGATATGATAGTGTTGGCATGACCTGATATGGTACAAGTGAAAAAAATGAGAAAAGAAATTTTTTTCTTGCCTCTTCATAACTTTTTTTTGTACGATCCGGTTTGGGAAAAATAATGAAACAGAAATTTGAAAATAATGCTTTAAAATAATCGTGTTTTGAAAAAATCGGCAAAGTGAAAATAATAAACATGGTGAATATCCCGTTTTCGAATAATTTTCGTAAATGGGGGTCCAGCAACACATATTTAAACTCCGACAAACATCAGTGGGATAAATATTTCTATGGTTTACTTTACCGATATGATTGAAAATGAATACAGATTGAAACAAAATAATATTTAAAATAGTATCCTTTAATTGTTAGGTGCACTTGTAATTTTATTTAATACTTAAGAAAGATAAATTGTATTTTTAAAAATAGCACACAAAGTGACACACAACTTCTTGCAATTACAAGTAATATATGTACATAAACAGAAACATCCAGACTAACACGTCAACGCCTAGCCTAAAATACTAATGATACGATCTTTACTATTGCGAGAATGTTGACATTCGAGTATTGTGAGACATTCAAGGGAAGAGAGTGAGTTTTAGTTACTTATAGAAGAATTGTTTTAGGCTAACCGTTGATGTGTCAGTCTGGACATTTTCTTTAATATAGATAATAAATAGTTAGCTTTCAAATCGTTCTTTCACTTTACTTACTATATTTTACATAATAGGAATAAATAAAAATACATATTACTTAAACATGAAATGCAGTATACAATTATTTGACACAAAATGCTTTAAGGGCATGTTTAATGTTTTTTTTTTTTTATTTTGTCAATCTCAGGGAGTACGTCAATCCACTGTTGTCGCAAATCCTGATAAAGAATCTAGCCACGATCCCGTAGTGGAATGAGATTGCAGTACATGTTTCGATTTATCATAATTATTCATTCTCCACATCATTTTAAAATAGGTATTAAATGTAATATAATGGTGTTGCCAGTTAAATTTCACAGTTGATAATATTATCTTTTTTCGTATTACAGTTGAAATCTTTCCACGGCCATAAATTTATTTTCTTGATTTCCTTACAACTGCGCATTTCGTTTCTGAAATGAAAATAAATCGAGAGGTTATCATTTAAAATCTGTATGGAGATAAATAGCTTGATTACAAGAACTCATTAATTTTTTTTCACTGTTTAATAATAATATTTGTACCTAGTAGAAAAATATTACTAAAAATTCCATTTTGATTTTATGAAAACTTTTGAAAACATACCCTTTTCCAGCTAAGAAGAAGGCGAACGGTTGTATTTCAGTCACCGTGTCGCCAACAGCGCACATGAACTGCGCAATTGAAGCTTTCCGAATCTCTAGAAGTTGTTCTAGGAAAAAAAAGTCAGCTTAATACATGCATTCTATTCACAGTTACAAATAACGATGTAGGTATCATTGTATATACATAGAATACATACTGGGTATTTTATAAATAATATAATAAAATTATTCAACTAAATATACATTCATATCATGAAAACAAAGTTTGCAGTTCTGTGTCAAATATTAACCAACCTAGTGTAAATGCGTTAGGACGATTTGGTCTCTCATACCAATGTCGATCTGAAACCATCGTCCTGAGCATCTGTTCCACCACGACGCAGTACATTGTGACTGGTACGGAGCCACCTTTGACAAGCTTTTCTACCCAAATACCAGCCATCAAGTCGATGTCCTCCACACTCTGGTACTTTTCCCTCAGCAAATCTATTCTCTGTACGAGTATAAATTGATATGTTTAATTCTTAAACTGTAAATAATTATATTTTGTAAACAAGTTCAAATAATACCAAATATTAATCAGTTACCTCAGGGTCTATGACATCAAGCAAGTCTCCGAATGTGTTGTACCTCTTTCCGGAGCACAGTTGTCTGTATTTTACGTAAGGCGCGAATCCAAAGTAGCGGTTCTTACTTAAGTCTGATGTTGAAAGATCTGCTGAGAGTTGATGAGGACCTAGCCCGGATTCTGCTACCTGATAAATAAATATATAGACCAATAATTCAGTTTCTTTCAAGTCTTATTGTATCGTAATAATAAGATCGTACTAGTTTTTTCTTTTTACTTTATTCTTATTCCAATTTTTACGGTTACGGCAGTAAAGAATATAGCCACTCCCTCTCTTCCCGTGGGTGTCGGGAGAGGCAAATAAAGGGTAACACATTTCCACTACCACCTTGGAACTTAAAAAGCCGATCGATGGTGGGATAACCATCCAAATAAATTGTTGAAATAAAAAATGTAATTATAGAATAAGTACTTTAAAAAAATTGTTAACCGCATTCATCTCCGTCTCAAGATCCGTACGTAATTCAAAAATATACTAACGTCTGGATCGATAACGTAGTCAACTTTTGCTCCCGGTTGTCTAAAAGCACCTTGAGTAATATACTCCAAGGTATCCACTAAGTATCCAGTTCTAAGGGTCATATTAACGATTCTGTCTTCTCTCAAATAATTGCCTTGAGCGTCGTACATTCTGTAATGAAAAACAATTTGTATAAAAAAGATAGAGATTTTTAATTAACGTTGGTAGAAAGAAGACATAAATAAAACTAATTTCAAGCGAAACAGCGATACATGCTGTGCTTAGTGCACAATGAAGTTTATATTATTTTCGTTACATTAATTATAAAAACTATATTACCACTATGAAATAAATATTTAAAATTTGACCGTTCTGATGTAATAGTGGGTTAAGTTTATTAACAGTTATTAACAGTGGAAATTCGCAAGTGTACCAATAATTATTTCTGTTAATAGTGTTTTTCCTTACAGGTATTCAAACTACACTTTGAAGAGGACCGCAGTTGATAACGATAATTACTCTCGAGATTTTGAAGGGAAACCATTCAACAAAGTAAACCAAAAATTTTGCATTAAGCTTTTCACTACCACCACTACCACTTCAGCCTATCACAGTCCACTGTTGGACATAGGCCTCCACAAGTTCGCGCCCGACATTATGACGCGAACTCATGTGTTTTGCCCATAGTCACCACGCTGGGTAGGCGGGTTGGTGACCACAGGGCTGGCTTTGTCGCACCGAAGACGATTAAGCTTTCATCTAACTTTAATTTCAGTTCAGTTTAATTACATAAACTTACTTTAATTTTCCTTCTTGGATCGTATGCGACCATCGTTGTACAGCAGGAAATTCGAGGGATATTTGTGGTAAAATATTTTCGTTATACAAATCTCTGAATTCCTTATAAGGTGAAATAACACCTTCCTTTACTAGATTGTCAAAGCCTGAGGATGTAAAGGAAGCTTATGATGCCATGGTGTTCTAATAAAATAACATTTAACATGTTTGTGTGATACGAAGAAATTAAAAGTAACAAATTCAGTACGTACCCATTAAAGCAGGTGACAATTCGTAATAGTAAATTTGCATAGTAATAGCAATTACTATATCCCTAGTCGTGAAGAAAAGTCTATCATCATCCCAACAAGGATTTAATTCAGACAATACAGCTGCGATTCGGTTATGGAGACGCCATGTCCAGATCACGAAAAGGTTTGGTCCTAATACACTGTTGGCACCCGCGTCCGCTACATTAAAAAAGGAATAGCCCAAACTGTATTCAATTTCGAAAGAGTAAAGCTCTTGATATATGTAATTAATAAAAATATGAAGTTACATATGAGAGTGTCATGGAGTGCTGTTGCTTCTTATTTTGATAAAAACAGTTTAAATGTAAAAGCATAATAATTCCATTTTTGAATTTGATAGAAGTAACTGTATTATCATAAACATACTTTTTTCACTTAAAGTAGAAACAGGTACTCACGTGTATCGTGACATCTTTTTTCATGGGGTTTTTGATTCAACAGACACAAATTCACTGGTGTTTTTGTGCTTGGTGGCCAAAGTTTACCATTTTCTATTTCAAATTTAAGCATTCCTTTTTCAAGCAGTCTCGCCTTCGAATTTGTTATTTTCAAAGACATCCCATATACTTGTGATAGGTCGAAAATTGGCGTTGATGTCACTATCTAAAAAAAATTAAAAAGGCGAACCTCTGATAACACCACCTTTGTACAATTGTACATATTTATTCATTTGTAATATTCGTTGTTTCTTTGTGATAAAATATGCTAAAACTTTTGATTTATATTGAAAAAAAAAAATAGAAATATTTAAAAGAATTAATATAGTTTGTCTCCAATGGCGGGTCCAGTCAGTCTGTATTTAGAGGTCGAGGATGTTAAACTTCCTTATAAGGCAAGCGGTCTCAAGCAACGCTGCATTTAAACCTACCTTTGATTCAACAATCATGCTAGTGTGTGTTCACAACTAGAAACTCTTCGCTTATAGACCAAAAATTTGTAAAGTCCACTTTCATATGTAAATAAAGTTGTGAGGAAGTTAAGAATATAGACTTAACTTTTCTATTTTTATCTTTATGAAATGATCAAAATGTGGAACTAAAAGGTCAACGATAATTTTTAAATGTGGTGATCGGTCTAATACCTCTCTTCCAGATTTCTTGTTTGCAAAAAACCCGCTGGTGTTAAAATACTATTTCCACATCTAAGAAGAGCAAGTTATTGATGGATACGTCTAGCAGCTAGCTACTTGTTTTTGTGTCTTTGTAATCCCTACTAAAATTATTTGTACAATACTTACTCTTTCAGGGACCGTGTCATTTTTCAAACATCCCACTGATTGAAAACTTTCGGGTCTGGTGAGATTCATGCACCGTACTGATGAGAATCTGTGCACTGGGTCATCATCCGGTATAATATTAGGTATACAACCTTTATCTGTCTTGCCTTTTTCTTGACAGCAGTGTGTTTTCCATCTCACGTAGTTTACTAAATTTTTTAATTTGTTTGTAATCCTCTCATTGATATCGTTATACAATATTTAATTTTTTACTCAAAGATGTAACTGATAAATTGGTTTCTAAAACAAAGAACATACCTGTGTCGTGGACAGATAACACGTCCCCGATAACGAAAACCCAGAAGTATGTTAACAGTTGTGTAAATCTTGGGTCTGGTACTCGTCCTTCTGCCAGCATGGTGGTACGAACTGATCTACTGAGAGGCAAGGGTTCGCCTGACTTTGTCTTTTTGGGTTCAAAATCTGAAAGTATTATAAGACATTAGGGAAGAGTAATCATTTATGAGTGAGCCTTTTAAAAGTATTTGTAGATTATTTTGGATCATGCATACATTACAACGCCTTTTAAACATTACTTTTTTGACAATAATTATTTTATTACTAGCCGACCCGTGCCCACTTCGTTGGGCGTTATAATCCATTTCACATAAGAAGGGTACGGTGAAATTTGATATGTTCCAATATTATACACTCTCACTATTTTCAGCAAATCAGATAAATATAAATGTTTTAAAATCACCAATTAATTTCTAAGGCAAATAATAATGCTTGATTAGATTGAATTGTTGACACGGCACGTCAGAGGGCGCAGGTTCAAATCCTGCTGATTTAAAATCTTTATATATTTTTATCTTTTTCCTTTTATCTTGTCACTCCTGAATAGTGTAGCTTTCTGTTAGCGAAAGAATTTTCATGATCGGATCAGTATTTGCGAAGAGAACCCCGTATATACAAACAAAGTTATAAACTTTACCTCTTTATAATATTAGTATAGATTGATATTATATAAGACCTTAGTACTCTAGCACACAAGTAGCCTAACTAATTTTAACTAAACCTAAAACCATCAGACTATATAAACACCAGTATTTAGTATAACGGTTATGTGATTCCCAAAAGAATGACTGCCTATCAGCAAATTCTGTGACCAATGTGTCCACGGCTTCTCAAAATGCATACTTTAATTTGTAAGCCCTTTAATGTATAACGGATTTTAGATCACTTTAGTCAATATAACATTGAAACATATTGAAACCTTAAAATCTTCAGACTTTCATTATTACTATATGTTTATTTTGTGCCTTTGTTTAAAATAAAAATGTAAGTACCCTTATCGTACTCCGCTGGTAAAAGTCTGAGTTGAGGTGTATGTGGAGCTCCTCTGTTGGGGTATTTGAGGTTGTTACAAGTTCCATCCAATCTTCTTCCTTCATGTGGATTACATGGTAACACTTCGTTGACGCACCAACTGCATCGAAAAATTTATTTTATTTATTTATTTATTGTAGGACAACTTACAAAACATACACTAATACATATAAAGTTACTAAAAATGTTAACAATTATTTGCTAAGTGCTGTTTCAATTACAAGTTGCCACGGCATGCTAAAGGACAGATTCATCTATTTTAAAATTTATATATGTAAAAAACAAACAAAAACATAAAAACCTCCTAATAACAAACTCTTATACATATTAGAATAAGAGATATAAAAAAAGAAAAAAAAAAACAACACAATTTAACCATAGAACAACAACTAAGTTTTCTGTAAATCCTTTAGAAGAAAGATTAAATAAAAATACTAAATATACACTAATACATTTTATGAAAAAAAAAAAAAAAACAAAAACAAAGAAACATACAGAACATGATCGACATAGTGATGCATTTAATGTCAAGATAGAGGGGAAATAAAGCTTGCAATAAGTTTATTTTTAAATTTTGAAAGGCTGTCTGAAAAGATATCCACATCAATTTCGTTATTTTTGGTTATTTTGTTGTATTGTTTAAATAATCTATTCATGGTAGCGTTCTGACCTAAATTTGTTCTTGAACGTTGAATCGAAAATGGAACGTATTTACTGGCACGGGGAAATCTAGTGGGCGCGTTTATATATATTTTTTCCACAAGATAGGGGCTGTCCAACATACCGTTAACCAATCTATACAGAAAAATTTGATCCAATAACTGTCTCCGATCGAATAAACTATTAAGTTTAAAATGTTGTAAACGACTTTGATATGTCGGCAACAGTTTTACTTTGTTACACTGATAAGAAAGGTGCCATAGAAAACGCTTTTGGACCCTTTCAATACGCTTAATATGTACCTCGTAGTGTGGAGACCAGATCTGAGCACAGTATTCCAAACCAGATCGAACCAGGGCCGTATAAAGGCCAATCTTGGTCTGCGGTTTTTTAAAATCTCTAGTGTTCCTTATAACAAAACCCAGCATTTGAAACGCCTTAGTTGTTATTCTGTCGATGTGTGTGTGGAATCTAATTTTACTATCCAAACTAACTCCCAAGTCTCTAATAGCAACCACCTCTTCCAACGTCTCGTTATTGATTGTATAAGTTTGCGAGTTCGGGCGAGTTCCACGTGAGAATCGTATATATTTACATTTATCGATGTTCAGTGCCAAACCGTTTCTCTCACACCAGTCGATCAAGTGGTTTAAGTCCTCTTGCAGAAGGAGAGTGTCTTGATGGTTTTTTATTTGTTTTGCAATTTTGAGATCGTCGGCGTAAAGAAAACATTTGCTGTGTTTAAATATTTCTACAACATCGTTCACAAATATATTAAATAAAATTGGCCCCAGAACTGATCCTTGGGGAACACCTGATAGGGTTAAAAATGGTTGAGACGAGTATCCACTAACAACTACCCTGGAACTCCGATCACTTAGATACGAGCAAAACCATTCTAACAACTTACCTGTTATACCAAAGGTTGAAAGTTTTTGAAGAAGAATAACGTGGTCCACGGTATCGAAAGCTTTGCTCACATCCGTATAAATTGTGTCAACTGGGATATTAGAATCAACTGAATCGGTCAAAAAGGTCACAAATGAAGCAAGGTTGGTTGTTGTGGATCGAACTTTGAAGAAACCCGACTGTTGTGGCGATATCATTTGTTTTATATGCCAGGTAAGTGTAGGTCTTATTAGTCTTTCAAATACTTTACTGAATACAGGTAAAATAGAAATAGGTCTATAATTTTTTATGGACGTAATGTCCCCAGATTTTGGTATTGGTACAACCCTCGACTCTTTCCAAGCAGTAGGAAAATATCCGGACTTTATTGATCTGTTGTATATTATTGAGAGTGGCAAAGAGAGTGCATCACAACATTCCGTTGCAAAGACACATGGTATACCATCAGATCCAGCTCCTTTACTTCGATCCAAGTGTTTCAAACCAAGTAGTACGTCTTGTTGTGAAAAGGATAAACCTGTCAGACAATTTGCAAGTGAAGAGTCCGGGAGTGTAACGTCGCTAGAAAATGTTGAAGTAGAAGAAGGTGTCCTATAAACGGATGCGAAAAATGACGCAAAGAGATCGCAAACGTCAGAGCCGTTAGAAGCTCGTCTATCGTCTAGATACAATATTGATGGGTACGTACTTTTATTCTGACGCTTATTTTTTAAGTAAGTCCAAAATATCTTTGGATTTTTGGATAAAGAGTCCTCCATGCTATTAATGTAGTTCTTGTGACATGTTTCGATTAATAACGAACAGCGTTTTTTTAGTAATAAGAAAGACAGTTCATCCAAGGGGTTTTTATATTTGCGATAACTTTTACGTATCTTATATTTCTCCTTTAGTAAATTTATAAGTTCTTTAGTGTACCAACAGGGATATTTTTGATATTTTTGATGTGTGGTTTTACTTAGTGGCACGTGCTTCCTGATTGCTTCTTTAATTATCTTATACAACATGTCCACCATATCATCAACATTCGTCAGGGTTGAGAATTCATCAACCCAAGGAATAGAGTTAAGTTCGCCCACAATCTTGCCGAAATCCGCCCTGTGAAAATTAAACTTGTCGCTGGGAATCACGGGAGGAAGACCAGGTGCATCGTTAAATGACAAAACAAATTCCAAAGGTGGGTGGTATGGGTCAACATTGCTAAGTACGTACTTGCTTGCTTGTAAATGATCAACAATTTCGGTCAAAAGAATTAGGTCTAGAATCTTTCCTTGGTTATTGAGGACTGTGTTTTGTTGTTTTAAATTGTTAAGAGCTATAAAGTCGAGTAATTTGTTACAGAGTGGGTTATGCATAGAATCCGGCAAGGTTACAGTGTTTTTATTGCTAGGCCATGTTATTGAACTTAGATTAAAATCCCCTAATATTAGTGTGTTATAGTGAGATTCTAAGATGCGATTAGTATTGTCAATAAAATGTTCGAGAATGTGCATTTGAATCGGAGGGGGTAGGTAGACCGCACAGATGCATAACTTATCTGGGGATGTCCGGCTGCTACACATATCTAATTCCACCCAAAGGTCCTCGCAACCGCTCTCAAACTGAGTTAGTCTACGTGACTTAAAGCGTTTAGATATGGCAATTAAGACACCACCACCCGACTTATTTTTATGATATTCACTAGTCTCTCGATCACGTCTATATGTCTCATAACGATCATTAAATAATTCTGAATTAAATATAGTATGGTTTAGCCATGTTTCACACAGTACAATAACATCATAATCACAGCACAATACATTTTTATATAAATCTATAGTCTTAGTACGCAAGCCTCTAACGTTTTGAAAATAGACATTTAAAGAAGAGAATTTTAACAAAAGTGTAACATGGACTAAAGATTAATTTACAAGAACAGTAAGAATCAAATTAATTAATAGACAATTTTTCTAAGGTTGCAGCATTACGAACAAAGATGTATTCAGATGTGTCAGTTTTGCGCATATATATACGACCGCTGCGCACCCAAACATGCTTGTAGTTTAGTTCCCTGGCTTTAAGTCGCGCCGCAGCGTGTAGTGACTTGTTCTCGGGTGATAAGTTCTCTGCGACATATATTGCTGACTTCTTATCCTCGCTGAGACCCAGGTGACTCGAGTTCAGTTTATCGTTAGGATGTAAAAAAATCAAAAATTCAATTAATTTATAAACAGTACATTTCTATATTTCTCCTTCTTCATGCATACAAATTCATATAAGAAGACTTTTTCCCCAACAATTGAAATAGGTGATCAGTTCGTTTTACTGAAATCACCTAAAATAGCCCGAGTACCTAGTTCTTTAAGAAGCCTGGTTTTCGCATGGACAGTTATATGTCGCCTACTCGAGAGCCAGCTCTGCAAATTGACTGATGGTTCTAACGCACGAAAGTCGAACAATGAATGTGGTATACACGTACTAAATGAACGAAATATTTATATTGACTGATAGATTGGCTTCGCATAGCTCATACCGTGGGGTCAGAAGCAAAAACTGAATTTAAAATGAAGTTATCAATAGAAGAAAAGATCTAAGAAAAGATTTTTGAAATTTTTTTATTTCCAATAAAAGGAGAATAAATTGATATAGAAATTTTATACGTTTGTACTTTTATCTTTTAATTTTAAAGAAACTTCATTGTGACTTTATGTTTATATGTTTTAAAAGACCAAGTTATTGTAGCAAGTAGTATAACATGATACACATAAACTATTATTAGAATTATATTTTACCTTATCAATAATATAATTTCCTATAGGTATAGTAATGAAGATAATAGTCAAAACAACCATGTGTTCTTTTTTTTAAATTTAAATTAAAGGCCAAATTATCTTAGTTTGTGTCAGATTTAATTACAATGTATAAATAATTAAACTTTTATTTTATATTTTCCCATTTACATAAAGTTAAGTGAATATTTTCTGCAATCGGATATTACTCATAGTAGGTAATTGCAATGCTTTGTTAAGGTCAAGTACATTTAATCGGTTTAATTAGTACATTTTTATAAGAAGCATATTATTTCATGCAACATAATAATGATATTCCTTGATCTTGATTTAATTTTTAATGATCTCTCGAATGGGTTGTGAATAAAATCATAATGTAGTCTCTTACGAACTATACTCATCATATATGTATCAATATAAATGTTATTTGGGTTGACAAAAAAATATTGTGAGAATTTGAGCCCTTAATATTAATTATTCTGTCATCACAATTTTTTTTCCGGAGCAGGTTTTTGTCTCATAACTTCTACACCATAGAGGTAAATGAAATTTACTTGGAAACATTTTTTTAAAGAATTAAAATTCTAATTGATTTTTTTTTCAGATGAACCGTTTTTTCATAACCACGTCTTGGAAATTCGTATGATTTCACACTGATTTTTTAACTTTGGAATTTTGTTATTCACTTAAAAATCAGTATCCTGAAAAAATCTATATAGTAAGGGTTCTTGAAGGGAATTTAATCCCGTTCAAAAACGTCTCTTAACATTTTTAGCTAAATTCACTCCTTTGAAAGAAAACAAGAATTTCATTTTGACTTCAATTTTAACTTTTAATTAATTATGAGGGGTGATAAATATTTATTCATTACTTTATTACACCACCAGCCAATTCTTTATTTATAAGTTATGTATTTTAAAGTGTTAAATAAATAAAATTAAAAAAATCATTATAACATTATGATACTTACAATGTGGTATTCTTTTTTATATGTACTTTAACTTCTTCATTACTTAAAATATTACCAGAATAAGATTCATAAAATACCGACTGCGCACACACACACGACACGAGTCCCAATAACAAATAATTATACATTTTTAATAACCATTTAATAACTAATAGTAATGTTAGTGGTAACACTTCGATTTAACCACCAACAGGTAAATTAACGAACTAACCAGAAACGCGCCGTTTCTTCTTATTTAAACGAAATGAATTAAATTCTCAAGGTCTCTTAAGGAAATAATGATAAAAATATTCAAGGGATTATTTATTTATAACGCAATAAAAAAAATACTGACTACTATTTTGTGAAACAATAAAAACCAGGGAAGTTATTACATCTATTTTTTTTATGTAAATAAAAATTAATTTCCGACATAATGTGTTGTTATCGGACAAAGTTTGTATACAAAGAAAATTTTGACAATATACTCGTATGTATATACTTTCAAAAAATAAAAAAATAAAAAATAATGCAGTACGAACCTCAGCTAGTTTCTAATAAAATAATAGAACCACTACTTGGTTGTCAATTGTAATGTGTGCTTAACATAAAGAAGATTGATATTTTTAATAGATATAAATTTATTATTTTTCCTTCTATGATCAGCATGTCTTCCTCCAATCCATTCCTTCTCTTACATGGTGAAAGAGGCCAATGCCCAGTACTGGGATGTTACAGGCTGAATCGCGAATCATGATAATAATCAGTATACACAATACACATACAGTCGACTGTTTCTAACGTAGGCAACTTAACTGATTACTGCTTTAATTGAGTCATTGATAGACAGAACACACATAGCCAAGCAGTAAAATTAGAGCTTATACTTTGAAATAAAATAAACAAAGGTGTCACCCACTTTGGCAATTCTTCTCTCAAGTTATTAAAAAGAAAAGATAGTTATTAATTTTTATAAAAATTCGTTATTTTTTAATTTAAAGTATAAAACTTTGTTTTTTATTTTATTCTATTGATAGGAATAATTAAACATATTGTGTCTCATCGTCTTTTTATATTTTTTAATACAGTAAATAGTACGATCTATTTCTAAGTGAGAAAAGTTGCGGGAAACCGCTAATACCTATATACGCTATACATTACGAATAGCTTTATTACTATAGCGGATGTATAAAAATTGTTGGCTTTATAAGAACAATAGTTTTTGATGGGATATATTTTGCCAGACGCGTCTATAAATTCAGTGTAAATCAGATAATGTGACTTGGAATCTAGTAGACGTGAAGCGCAGACGAGCGTTTGAAACGCTTGTATAATCTATACAAATAAATAAAATTGGAGTGTCTGTTTATATGTTAAAATAACCGCTTTTTAATAAATGCATGTGGATATATATACGGTACATATACCAAAATAACATTTTTTACAATTTTTGTCTGTCTGTCTGTCTGTCTGTCTGTTTGTTCCGGCTAATCTCTGATACGGCTGGACCGGTTTTGATGGGACTTTCACCGGCAGATAGCTGATAAAATAAGGTGTAACTTAGGCTATTTTTTTTTTAGATTTTTTTGTATAACTGCGAACTGAACAATAACTTTTTTGTTAAATTCTACGCGGACGAAGTCGCGGGCACAGCAGCTAGTTTTATTTTAAGATTGAGTAAAAAATTTTATTTTTTGTTTCAATTCTTTTTAATTTTGTTTTATATACAAACCTTGTAAAGTTTTAGTTAGTCTATTTTCGTCAATATTTTTTTAAACGAATATTGTTACAATTTTTTTTTATTGAATTTATTCATCTATTTTGTATCGTTGTAATAAATAACCGTGAATGTATGTTTAACTGAGGTAGGACACAGCAGGTCATGCTCAAAATATGGAGCAGCCCGACTGGGGTAGTATCTTGACCTTACAGAAGACCACAGCTAAATAATTTTTTTTTTTTTTTTTTTTTATATAACAAAGGGGGCAAACGAGCAAACGGAGCTATCTGATGTTAAATAGCTACCGCCGCCCATGGACATCTGCAACATAAGAGGAGTTGCGGGTGCGTTGCCGGCCTTTAGGGAAAAGATGTTTGTACACTCGACGTAATAATACTGTTTTCAAGCAGTATTGTGTTCCTGTTGGTGAGTAAGGTGACCAGAGCTCTTGGGGGTAATTGGGGGTAGGGTCGGCAACGCGCTTGCAATGCTTCTCGTGTTACAGGCGTCTATTACCTACGGTAATCGCTTACCATCAGCTGAGCCGTACGCTTGTTTGCCGACATAGTTGTATAGAAACAAAATTGATAGCAGTGTGTTTTATTTTTTAGTGTATACGGCTTATATCTTAAATTTATATCCGTTAAATAATAGTCCTCAAATACATATATAGTTGCAAACAGACTGTTTATATGTGTACGCCTCTGAGACGTATGTTGAGGCCTTGTGTACTTCTAAAATATATAAGGCTTCTAGGATTAAGATAATGGTGTAGAGCTTTAGGGACGAATTTTTTCTACTCGATATTGAATAATAATAAATAATTAAAAATATCACTTTAATAGGAAAAAACCTGTGTGGTTTTATGAAACCACGGTAAAGGTGAAACTTTTTTCACAATATAGACATTTAACTAAAAATTTTGGAATAATATTCCATTAAGGGTATAAAAATCGCTTCATCAATCTTACCGTGCGGCCGACCGTCACGCAACATGCAACACACAGACGAAAAAGTTTGAGACGATGTAATAAAAGTTTCACTTTAAAAACTAAATGAATTATATATTAAGTAAAATATTAAGTAAAAAATATATATTAAGTAAAAAATACGTTCAAACGCTCGTACACAGTCTACCGACGAGTGTCGAATACAAAACAAAGCGATCGAGTCAACAGACGCACCGCGGAATTCTGATCGCTTCTTAGGATCCATTGACGGGAATCGAACTCCTAATGATGACATTCTAACCGGCTTTATTACTAAGTGACAATACTTAATAAGGCTATTGTCATCGCATTTTTGTGTCAGACTGCACAGTCGACATAAGTTAATCTATACCTATATCTATATATATATAGAAGAGATACCCACCAATTGACTCATCACGATATCTCTGGAACCATAAGGCGTAGAGACTTGAAATTTGGTAGGGATATTCCTTTCGCCAAGTAAAGGTCAGCTAAGAACGGATTTTACAAAATTCCACCCACAAGAGGGGTTTGCGGGGGTTAATAACATATATGGCAAAACAACGTTTGCGGGGTCAGCTAGTAGATAACTATAATAGAAAATTGTTTTGTGCAATTTTTTGGTACACAAGAAATAATCGATTCGATTGATCTTTTCTCAGCATGTAATATCCCACTGCTGGGCCGTTTTCCCAATTTAGGTTAAGGGTCGGAGCTTAATCCATCATGCTGTTCCACTATGGGTTGGCGAAATTACTATCTACTCTGAGTAATGATTGCTATCAGGTATATATGATAACAAATGGGATCAACAACTTCAAGTTCTCTCCGAGGCACGATGGGGAGGCTTAAACAAGTTTGATGGGTAAATTAAAACAATAAAATTGTGTACATTTTTTAAATCTCAAATAGAAGTTTCGAGAGTAAACTAGTTTTTGTTACGATGATGTTAATAACATCCGCATGAATTATAAGAAATGTAATTAAAATAAGTTTATGTACAAAAAATAAAATAAATAACTCATTCGTTATTCGTTCAAAAATATATTTGAAATTTAAATAACGATGACCGCTATATTTGCTAGATAATGGAAATAAAGTTTTGGAGTTACACAAAAAAATCCCAACACTTTTTGTTGTTTTGTTGTTTATATTATAGATCATATATTTTGCCGCCGCCGCAGCCGTGCCCCGCGGTTTGGCGTTAAATTAAGGAAAAATGTACTAAAATGTTATATTCTAGCTTATAGCCTTCCTCGGTAAATGGCCCAACACAAAAATAACCAGTAGGTCCTGCCGGGCTAGCATGCGTACAACGAGATAATCTCTTGACGAGAGAGATAGATAATGTCTACATCGAGTATTTTCTCGATTACCCTAACATGCGCAATACGAGAGACATAATTCTCTTCCGAAGACAAAACGGAACGGAAACGCCATGGTATACAAAAGATATTATAGTAATATTTATAATTTTAATATATACATATATTTCGTTTATCGTAGTCTTTCTCGTCGATAATATTGACAACGAGCAGTTTATCTTCTTAAAATTCGACAAAACTACGATAACTAAAATTTCTTGTTATCTCTTCAATTGTCGTGACGAGAAGAGTATCACGTGCACGCATGTTAGCTACTGTAGACATAAAGAGATAATACGAGAAAAGGGGTAGACAAACTTTTGTCGTGGCGCGCATGCTAGCCCGGCTGATATTATAAGGATTAATATAACTATATCTATTTTTAAATCGCCACTAATATCACTACATAATATTATAAAACAAAGTCGCTTCCCGCTGTCTGCCTGTCTGTCTGTATGTATGCTTAAATTTTTAAAACTACGCAACGGATTTTGATGCGGTTTTCTTTAGTAGATAGAGTGATTCAAGAGGAAGGCTTTTATGTATTATAATACATGCATATCATAGCAAAGGAACACTGATAATTTTAGAGGTTTCTAACGTATCTTGTATTGTAAGATAGTATTTAGTTTCAGCATTGCAACCGTGCAAAGCCGGGGCGGGTCGCTAGTTATACCTAAATGTGAATGTAAGTTTGTTTGTTACGCTTTCACGCCAAAACAACGTAACTGATCATCATGAAACTTCTTACGCATATTCTTGGAGGTATTGGAAGTAGCATAAGATACTTTTTATTAAAACAAATCAATGTGAGTGAAGCCGCGGGTAAAAGCTAGTAAATAATAAAAATATATCAAAATCAAGTTGATTATTGCATAGATTGAAATCGACGTCAAATTATTTTATCGTCGGCTTAAATAAATAGTTTTTATTTTGCCTAGAAATTTCGACCGCTATACCTAATAGTTACAATGTTAATATAAGCAATTAGATGCAGTAATTTCGCAGAAAACGATGAAATGGCTTTATTCGTTACATTTAAAATAAAATAACTTATAATAAAAATCGCAATGTAGAAAAATAAAAAAAAGCTAAGAAATTGGTCAAGGTTTGACATTTTTACATAATATAATAAAACAGTTTCTTAGAATTTATAAATATTTTTGTGAACGTTTTCCTTTACTTTTAAGTACGGAAAAAACGTATGCTTTTTAACTGACTTATAAAAAAGGAGGTTCTCAATTTTATTTTATTTTATGTTACCTCAGAACTTTTGACTGAGTAAACCGAATCACGATCGATGATCACGTGGTCCCATTTAAATTTAAATGAAATCTGACAAGAACTTTTCGAGCTATCATCGTATATACTAATACGCTAAGGTTTAGATGTTTGCCTCCCTTTTTAGAAAAAAAAAACCTTACGATTACTCCAAATTATTTATCATTTTATAGATAACTAGCTGCTGCCCGCGACGTCGTCTGCGTGCGTTCACTGCTCGTTCCCCGTAGGTGATAGCGTGATAATAATTATGTAGCCTATGTTCCGACCCGACTTCTTAATAATATTCGTGCCAAATTTGAAGTAAATCCATGCAGTACTTTTTGAGTTTATCCCGGACATACATTGACTTTCCTATCATTTTATTATAGGTATGTATATAGATACTTATATAGGTATAGGTATGTATAGGTACTATAGATTACATGCTCTACCGCCATCCACAACTAAAAAAATTATTGTTGCTTTTGTTTTCGAAAATTTATTAATTGAACGATGGGGTGACCCACAAGGACTGACACAACCAGACCGGAAATAAATATTTGTATAAACACAAATATCCACTCCGAGTGGGAATCGAACCCACGACCGTCTGTGTTTAGGCGCCACCGACACGGCACACGCACAATTACACCAGAGCTTCGGTCGTCTTATTTGTAGTTGATTATTTTTCATTTTTGTATATAAATGCGCACAAGAAATTATAATTATAATTATATTTCTATAAAATCAATATTTTTTACATTGTTTTACATGTAATAATGTTGATCAAGTGACTTTGAAACGCTGGACTTTTTTGTGTGAATAAAAAATATATAGGTACATTAATTAAATGTCTTTTTTTTTAGTTGAACTGACAATGTTATGTAGTCCACTTTGAAGGTCATGAAGATAGTGGATATAATAACTATTTTTAAAGAAAGAAAATTATATTCACTAAAATATCTTAAATATGTTCAAGTGTTATTGCTACCCTGACAATGCTGCATACTTTGTCAAGGTCTTGCATACGGAAGAGAGTGGTTATGATACATTCAACCTACAATTATTTTGTGTTAAGTTTATAAGGAAACAAATAATTTATCGGAACTTGAAATAATACACATAATAGTAAAGTTATTGTTATTTATAAAGTAACAGACACAAAAAAAACAAATATGTCACATAATGTGTAAAAATTTGATAAGCCTTTTTCACAAACTATACAACTATAATTCGGCCTTAGTTTAAATAATAGCTCTGCTATTCAGATATAATTACGTAGGAGTAATTTGTGGATAAAAATCAATACACATTAGTTACTCTGAATTTACTGCTGTTTACATGCAAAGTTTTATAGTAATTAGGTTAAAAAATGTTTAGGCCACGAGGCGACCGACGATCTGGTCCAGGTCGCGGGAAGCCGCTGGATGCGTGCTGCGCAGGACCGATCGTCGTGAAAAGCATTAGGGGCGGCTTATGCCCAGCAGTGGGCGCCCGTGAGCTGATATGTTGATATGATGATGATCCATCCCTTATTACAAACAATTTGAAGCAGACTTTTGGATGTAAAGCATTAAATAGTAAAATTATATTTATACTTTTATTAATTTCTTATCTTAAAACTTAAACATAACACCTTCGACACCCACACCACACACGGAAAATCATAATATTTATTTTTAAACACAAAAAGGCCAAGTAATATTCAATTTAGAATTTATTTATTATTGCGAAACGTAAGGCGATAACAATCAAAATTGCTGAATTCATTTTAGTAGTTCTTTAAAAGACAGGTATATTGTTCATACACAACAGGCTAAAAATCATTAGAAAACTCATTCAAACAGAACAGTGACTGAAAATGAAAATATGGACGAAATCACGTCTGATATCAAGCTTCACAACACAAAAAGATTTCCACACGCCACTGCACTGCTTCAATTGTTTTGGCCTTTACCTAAATATTAACAATAAAAAAATATAGGTATTCCAACAATTATCTTCGATTCTAGGTTAATCTGTAGAACAATACGAATTGTAAATGAAAAAATTGATAATTATTGGATAATGTTGGTTTAAAGCCAATATTTAATTAGACGCAATTAGTTTGTCGCATGAAACAAATGCTGTCATGCTATCTATACAAATAAATAAAATTTGATTGTCTGTTTGTAATATTAAAATAACTGCTTTTTACTAAATTCATATGTTATATGTTATACACGATACATATATCAAAATAACATTTTTTATAATTGTCTGTCTGTCAGTTTGTTCCGGCTAATCCCTGAAACGGGTGGACCGATTTTGACAGGACTTTCACTGGCAGATAACTGACGTAATAAGGAGTAACTTACCAGCACCACTGCAGCGTTTACCATCAGGTCATTCTACGCTTCTTTGCCGACCTGGTCGTATATAAAAACATGCAACCAACAATCATCCACGTTTAGACAACATATCGCACTAACCTAAAACGATTAATTTCCGAAAGGCCCTTGTAAGTTTGAATATATGCGTAACTAATATTCGAATTTTAGGGCTGTATTAAGTGTTCGAAGCACACGTCTCGGGACACGCGTCAATCATTAGAAACAGATGCGGGCGTTGGGAATGTTTTTGTGAATAGTAATTGATGGGGGAGCGAACATCAATGGAATCTGACAGGTATTCGTGCGCTGCTGGAGTACTGGTAGCGTCTGTGCACATTATAACAATGCTGAATGATTTGTTTTTTCGTTTTCGAAACGTTGATTTAGAAGTTGACAGTTTCATTGAAATATATATAGACATTTTTTACGTCATCAGAAATATGACACCTCAAAAAAAAAGTAACAAAAATACAAAGTAGAAAAAAATTTATTATTTTAAATATTGGAAATATAACAAACCTTATGTCAGTCTATTTTGTTTATAAATAAAATAAAAATATTATATTATATATATTATAACAAGAAATGTGTAAATAATGTGCTATATTTATAAAATAGAGATTGCAAACCCAAATATACATATGATTTGAAACTTACATAATGGAGACGAATTGATCGACTGCTTTTGTTCTTTAAGTTAAAAAAGAAAAGCGAATATATTTTCTGAGTGTAATCAACTTTAATTAACAGTGGTGTGATAGTCAGTAACGAATGGGTAAAGATAAGTTGTGCTATATTTTATACAAAACATGCTTCTCAGTAGTAAAATATACTCTGCCTATATGGCCAGCAATGGCTTATTAGTCTGATTTTATGATCAAAATATATAACTCCTTTCACCAAAGTAGATTCGTCACTTCTTTATGTGCTATGCATCATTGAAGCAGCCAAAGCATTGCTGGCTAATGCCAGAAATGCTTTGGTGGTAGTAGGACTGTGTTAATATGAATGAGATGGTAAGAGTATAATTGGAAAAGAAAGATTTGACTTCCGACGTTATTACGTAATATACTAACGTAACAATAAATATTAACTTTGAACTATATTCATTATTTGACCATATTTTATTTAATAGACTTTTTCTTGTTCTTGAGATAGGGTACAGTAGGAAATATCGCGCTCAAAATCTGGAGTAGCTGGAATGGTAAATATCTCAACCTTATTGAACTTTAAGGCGTCTACCCAAGGAAGTTAAAGAGGGATTCAATGATCCGTATACTCGCAATCTCCATACTCAAACATTTATTCTTTAGAGTGTTGACTTATTGTTCTTAAACTTTTATACGTTACCCACACACACACGTTGCTTTCAAAATAGTTGAATTGGTATATCACCGCTACCGCCTATGACTTAACCCTCTACCACCTACCACCTAATCTTGTTACACAACCACCTACCATACGTCTCACAGACGGGCAAATAAAAAGACTTTCATATGTAAAACCTAAGGGTGAAAGGTTTGTTTTTTAATTAAAATCAAGTAAAATACATATCAACGTCTTTATTAAAGCAAATAAGGCACATAAAAATTAACATATTTTCTTAAAATCTTAATTTGTTTGGAACAACTCCTAATTCTAACGTAAAAAATTGGTTATTTAAAAATTGAGATCTACAAAAATAATCACAAGACATAGGAACTTATTTGTTTCTGTTTATAAAACTATAATAATCAGTTAGTAATATAAAATCAAAACTTTCTCATTATAATCATATCTTTTGTAAAATTGCAGGGCATCAATCTTATAGATTTTCCCGACATTGAATACACATTTTTTGGGAGCATTCGATACAAATCGGCTTTTTGCACTCAAAACACATGTATTGTGTCCTGCGTTTCTTTTTAGGGTCACAGGTTGAACAGTTTTTTCGAGAAGCCAATCTGTCTTCGGAACTGCTTCCACCTGGTAGAGCTGGTGGGGTCGAGTCATTGCCGCAGTGAAGTATGCGCCGAAGTGCAATTCGAATATCTCGTTGAATCTTCACATTGTTTTCTCGACGCTCCATATGCGGTCTGGTGAGCTGTTCCGCTAGCCTCTTCATAAATTTGAACCTGCTTTCAATTTTTTGTCCTTGGGTTTGAGCAGATAAACTGACGACGTAGCAGTTTGAGGCCGAGATATCGAGCAGCCTGTAAAATACTGCCAACGGCCACCTACGCGTTCGACGACCTGTGGTATAATTGGAACACCTTTGGTCGAGTAGGTCCACTCCGATCTTGGTTCGATTGTAGAAAAGTATGATTTCCGGTTTCTTGGTAACTTCATCTACGTCTGGCATATGATGCATACTTGACACAGTGATCACTGCTTTATTTGGCTTAGGGACGTAAGATGATATAGTTATATCTTTTGTAAACCCAAAGATCGTTGAATCAACAAGTCGGTGACGGGCTGGTAAGAATTCTTGAGGTATTTCTCTTTGGTTTTTCCTCATCGTTCCCACAACAGTTAGATGTTTCTCTTTGAGTACATCTAAAAGCTCAATAGAAGTATACCAATTATCAGTTGTAACATTCCGGTTTGATCCTTCTATCGGAGAAATAAGTCGCAGTACAGCTTGACTTGGTTTTTTCAATCGCTGATATTCTGTTGGTAAATTTAGTCCATCAGAGTCTTTTCCTAGGTAAATGTAGGCATTCAAAAGATACCCCGATCTTGCATCTGTAAGGCATTGTATTTTTATGCCGTATTTGGCAGGTTTCTTCGGCATATACATTTTGAACCTGCATCTTCCTCGAAATGCCAGCAACATTTCATCGATACATGCATAGCTGCCAATCGCATAAACAGCTTGGCATTGTTCAATAAATGAGCTAAAGAGCTCGGCAATAGGCGCAGATGGATCGGTTTCTCGGCGTGCTAATCTGGTCTCAAAATCATCAAACCGAAGGGTTTTCAGTAGTACTTCCAATCGGTTTTTGCTCATGATGCAGCTATATATTTCGCGTCCAGTGCCGTCACTACTATACCACGATGTATAGTGTTCATGGTTTTCTTTGAATATAGCTGTATAGAAAAGAAGCCCTATAAAAGCTTTCAATTCCATAAGATCCATGTCATGAACACAGGTTGATTTTTGGTAATTAGGTCTTATTTCTTGGATCTTCACATTTGTGTTACGAACTATTTTTTCAAGCATTTCGTCTGTGAAAAATGTCTGCCAAATATCCAGCGGTGAAGAAGAAGCATTCAGTACATTCCGGTATGGTGGCTTTATACCTTCTCTTTCTTCAACTATATTACGTTGCAATGTTCTCGATCGTAATGTAGGTGGAGCAGAAGACCATCGAAAGCGGTTCTTACCAAAATAGTTTTTTTTTCGAGGTCTCGAACGCATTTGTATCAAAGGCTCTTCGTCTTCAGACGAAAATTCTTGCTCTGCAGGAACTGGAACCGGAGATTGAGACACAATAATGTCATGATTTTCTTCAGAACTCGATTCGCAGCTATCCTGCAATGCATGCTGTATGCCAATGTCCAAATCGACATCGCTGCCTTCATCATTTGGTAGGTTTTCGTCGTCAGATTCATCTTGTTCTAACCAACGTTCAATAACACTATCACTTAAAGCCATTTTAAACTGAAACAGAATAAAAACACAATAAATCACAATTTCAAAAAAGTCACGCCACCACCTACCATACGTCTCACAGACGGAACACGACCATTTTTTACTTACCAGTGACAAACGCGCGCACCTCCGACCACGACGAGAGCTCGGGCGGCACTGAGGGACGCGGCAGGAAGGTACAGGGACGTGCAAGTTGATACGTGTTTTGCGCGCCAAAATATAAACGATTTTAATTTCCTTGCGTCTGAGAGACGTATGTCAGGTGGTTAAGGGTTAATTAAAAGTTCACGGTCAAAATGAAGGGTCTGAAATTAACGAGGTACACGTGTCCGCTAAAGTTGACGACTTTAACACGTCACTTGCAAGATTCGTTCATGCATGAAACAAGGATTAAACACCCTTACTGATATGAAACTACAGTACATTTTCCTATGAACAAATTAATGCAAGCTATGCTAATATGTAAACCTTATTGTCATGCCAATAAGGTTTAATTTCGTTCTAAATTTTATAAATGGTTTGATTTGATGTACCATTTGTAAAACGACAGTATGTTTTGACGCGAAGGAAATGTTTGAATGGCTAGGGAACTATGACGGGTTCATAGTTGGTTCAAACTCATTTGATTAATTATGCTTATGATCCTAATTACATGATTTGTAATTTTAGTATGTTACATAACATATTATATAATATTGAATAACTTATGATATCGGTAAATGCTTCACAAACTTGTTTTGCGCCTTTGAAGTTCTTGATATAAAAATAGCATATAAAATTATACTTGCGTTATAAAGGTCACAATAAAACTGTTCAACTATTTCGAGGTGTACCCAATAGATTTAGACAAGAAGAATTTTTTTTTTCTTTACTGACATGACTTACAAGTTTCATACGCTTGTAAAGCTTTTAATTCTGTCCTATGTTAACTTTGTGTACTATGTGATATGTGTAGTCACGTCTTTTGAACGCTATCATATTCTAAATGTACTCGTAATTCATTTTAATGCGATAGAATATGAAAGACAGTTACGGAATTAATTAGAAACAAAAGTGTATACCATTTTTTGTTATTATACTTACACGGTTTTAGAACTAGTACCAGATTGTATGAAGCTCAAGATTCCTTTTTACTATATTAACCTCGTATCAGTTGAAGACCTCCCCTTTTGTTAGAAGAACAATTTAAGACATCAAATAAGTCGCCCTCGAACATTTTATCAATTTCATGCACAATAACTGACGACTTACAAAATATTGTCCGCACTCATATTTGATGTCTTGAGACTCGCAAAGGAATATTGTACAGTGTACAACTGAGAAAAATAAACTTCCTAAATTATAGCTCTTATTTCTATATACATAAGGTCGAAGCGATATGGCCGTGGGTACATATTATTATGTAAATACGGACGTTTCTGTATCTTATGAGGACGGTAGATCCTTTCATTATTATTTCGAACCAAGGTTCTCGACTGCACTCAAGACGTAGACTATGAATAAAGTATTACATTTTTTTTTTATTACGTATCATAGTTTTCATGATATATTCTTGAGATATTTGATTTTAAAGTACTTGTAACAATACATACAAAGCAAGAACTATGTAAACTGAGATAGGGTACGACAGAAAATTCCTTGCTCCAAATATGAATCAGCCCGAATGGCGATGTACCTCAACATTACAGAAGCTCACAGCCAAATAATACCGTTTCAAGCAGTTTTGTGTTCCCGTCGGTGAGTTAGGTGACCAGAGCTCCTGGGGGAATCGGGCTAGGATTGACAACACGCTTGCGATGCTTCTGGTGTTGCAGAACTTGCAGACATCTATAAGCTACGGTAATCGCTTACCATTAAGTGAGCCGTACGCTTTTTTACCGACCTTGTTATAACTAGCCTAAACTCAACTAAAACAGCCTGTTTTCACCAGTGGGTAAAGGTCTATTCTCCAATACATTTAATAGGAGAGTTGGGTCTCCGGTCAGTTTCCTTTTCAACAGTAATGAACGGTAACCGTCTACACGCTAACAGCTAGTTCCACCATACTTATTTAGTAGTCCCACCTACAAGAATTAACTTTTAGACAAGGGGATATAAAAAAAAATACCTGAAAGTTTCTGAGAGAGCTGGTTTGGGTGTAGGTGTTCATCAACTCAGTACAATCCATTTCAAGAAAGAAGTCCACTATTTCGGTTCGAAATCGGACTTCCTTAATTGAATCGCAAGTCCCATAATTATACAATTAGCGCGTAGAGTGGAGTTGAGAGACTCAGAACAGTAATTAAACATTATGTTGAGGTCCCTCATAGAGTATGCCAATGTAGAACGTCTTAGCAAACTGAAGATGCTTTCCTTTAACATCAAGTACAAATATTACATTGTCTAAAAAAGATATTAAGTCTAACCTATACAAATAGATACGGTGGCATTTATCTTTTTACCTTTTTACTGTATTAGTCACGCGCATACAGTTTTATCGCACATTTTCAAAGTAGCGTGTATTTGTCTTATAAACAAATTTCCCTGTATCGTCGTTTCGTATAGAACAAACTATTTCATGGACGGATCCATCACAGTCGTGCCGTTTCCATGGCAACCGTTTTCCGACCTACCCTACACGGGAAAATGTAATAAAAATATTTTTTTACCATTCCAACATTTGCGGCTCTAACCCGCCTTAATATTAAGGCTATAACGACTGTTTTGCTTTGAACAAAATTTTCTAAATATGTCACCAGTAAGAATAAATGCACGGATGTACAAACAGTTTTCCGCCCTCGCTTATTTAGTAATGCAATACTTTTCTTATTCAATGGAAAATTGTATTGAGTTTATTTTTACTGTTTTCTCGTATGTAAACAGTTTCTAAAACGTTTGATACCTCACGTATCGCAGGAATCGGTAATCTGTGTTTTATGTTATACATTCTTTTTTAAGCTTTTATCACTTTTATAATTTAAAAAAAATTTACACGCGCTGTCTAATTAATCTGAGCTATAAAAAAAGGTCAAGGCTTAATCTATTCCATGCATTACAAGTTGTTATAACAATTTTTCTACCATAAGTAATAATCACTATCGGCAGCTATGGTGGTTTTACTATTTTGGTTTTCCAAAATCGACGCACTTTTTGATATACTGCTAGAAAACCCACAAGGATATTTAACACATCCACAGATACATACAGTACAGTTACAGTAGAGTAGCAAGGTAGATTATTCTACACTAGCTGACCCCGCAAACGTTGTTTTGCCATATATGTAATTAACCCCCGCAACCCCCTCTTGTGGGTGGAATTTCGTAAAATCCGTTCTTAGCTGATCTCTACTCGGCAAAAGGAATATTCCTACCAAATTTCAAGTCTCTACGCCGTATGGTTCCAGAGATATCGTGAGGAGTCAATGGGTGGAAATCTCTTTTATATATATAGATTATTCTCTTCTGTATAATAAAACAAGAATGTACCAAGTGATAATTAAGACAGTTCTATCCAAACGTACAAATAGAATAGATATAATAGACTGACATAGTTTGTTGGAAATCTAGAAATATAGATGACAAAAACCCAAATTATCCGAACACGACACTCATCTGTATGTGTATGTGTACGGCCTATACTAATATTTATCACGAGTGAGGATTAGATTTGTTACCGCTTGCACAACAACCATTATGATAAAGACCTACCTACCCAAGGTCAAAATTATATTTACCATTTTCAATATAATTATGTTACTGTTATCCATATGTCAAACTTAACCAATACAAAATACAAAAGCTATTTATTAGCATAAAGATTTGTAAGTAAATAAATGAATTCAGAAACAAGAGTCGGTTTAATCATTGAACAAAAAAACACAAACGAATATTGCCTACCGTGCAGCGTCAATTAATTGCAAGCCGCTGACTGAGCAGCAAATAGTTTGTGAACTCCGGAATTAAGGGTATTCACACACAAGCCGACCAGTCAGCGAAACTTTTTTAAAAGGACGTAAGTTGCCTTATAAATTGTGTTATCTTTTTGATTTATTTTAAATTAAATTGAACGATGAATAATAATTAGATGATAAAGAAGGTACTTTAATTAAGTGATTATATTATATATATTTTTGTCTTATTTGATAAAAATAGAAAATTATACCGTTACTTTTTAGGCAGAATTAACGGCAATTTAGCTACTGGTAAGCGTTGAGTAGGTGATATAAAATTAAAAAAATTGCGCGTGTACAAAGTACACGTCATGTCAGAAGTGAAGCTTCTTTGGCAAACTAATTAAAAAAAAAGCGGTTACTCATCTGTACTCTCTCAAGTACTGACACAAAAATTAAAAAAAAAATAAATACATTTTACAGACTTTTAAAGATGGCGGACTAGCAATTTTTAATGCTTTCCTATGGGTATCAAATGAAAGAGTTTGCTGAGAGTAACTAGAAAAATAGAGTGACGTTACTATAAACTATTACGAGATTAACCTTTGTAGATAAACAAGGAAATTAAATAACTTGATATGAATGATTTTCAGTTTTAAAATTATAATCTAATCTTGCGACAAGCTTTTCAATCATATAAATTGTATAACGACGTTATATGTTGATACTAAATGTTGTACAGGAAAAGTTTATTTTATTCGTCCTGTAGGAGAAGGATTGAGCTTAGTCCACCACACTGGTGCACTGCGGGTTGAAGGATATAATATTCCCTACTACGAGTAACGATTGCTATCAGATAATTATAACAACCGGGGCCGACAGCTTAACGTGCTCTCCGAGGCACAGTGGGGATACCCACAAGGACATACAGCCAAACCGGAAACGAATATTTGTTCAATTACAAATATCCATCCCGAACGGGAATCGAACCCGCAAACCACCGGTGTTTTACGCGCCTACGTGCACCACTACATCAGAGGTAGTTGTTTGTTGTTTTATTGTAAAGAAAATTTACTATACCCCGTCCGGCGACTAATGATCTTTTTGACAGCCCACGCCTATAAATTGCAGTTGTTTTTTTTTCGGAATAACGTACTAAAATTTTACTGTAATATCATACTTTATTGACGATTTGATTGATTGAGTGAAGTACCCTGTGCATAACAAACAACCACAGACTATGAAACAGTTCTTGAAACAATAAATCGATAATAAATCGATCATATGATAAAAATAATTTTACGTCATGTGATTATTGTTTCTATAAATTTAATACAAAAAAAGGAAATAAAAATAGTATCTATGACCCCAAGATTGATTACTTGCAAGGAATTAAGTCGAAATCTTGAAATTTAATTGCAAACCAAGAATAAAGAGCAATAACTCTGTTAATTCATTTATTTATTATTTATATATTTCATTTATAATTAAAAAAACTAAAAAACGCATAAATAAATAATATTTTTAAACTAAATGTATTTAATTAAATCGATTGAAAGTTCTTCATAAATAAAATCGATTATTATTTCGAATCGAATAAATAACGTGTGAGGCAGTCACTAATGTCAAAATTTCTTGAAGTGTCAAAAAGATCATTAGTCGCCGGACGGGGTATAGTTACATAAAAATATCAAAAAGGATATACAATAATATATATCAAGGACAGAAATAAAAATTGCAAAATAAATATCATTTAAGGCGATTACCGATTCGTTTCTTTCATAAATCAAACAACATCGTCGATTAATGGGACATTTCGAATACATGGCTCTTGGTTACACCTGCTGCCTTTTACGAAAATTAATTTTGAATTTCACGTCCAATACTGGAAACTTTACCCTATATTTTAATGTGGGTAAAGTGGTAATTTGTATTTAGGTTTAAATATAATTACATATAGGTACTTAAATATAGGATGTATTACAATATGCTTTACTAGCGACCCGCTCCGGCTTCGCACGGGTGCAATGCTGATACTAAATATAAAATATAAAATAAATATTTGCAATCTAAGCGCAAAAAATGTGTTTATTTACGACATCACATTAGAAAACTTTAAAACTATCAGTGTTCCTCTACTATATTATGCATGTATTATACATATAAACCATCCTCTGGAATCACTCTATTTATTAAAGAAAACCGCATAAAAATCCGTTGCGTAGTTTCAAAGATCTAAGCATATATACAGACAGACAGACAGCGGGAACAGACTTTGTTTTATAATATGTAGTGATACACTTAAATAATAAGTGCATTTTTTTAATAATTATGATAAGAGTACAAAAAATAATATTGTAAGTTTTTAAAATTATCTAAGACTAGCTGTCTCCCGCGGTTTCACACGCGTTAATTTGAAATAAAAATAGCCTTTAGCCTTCCTCGATAAATGGGCTTTCTAACACTGTAATAATTTTTCAAATCGGACCAGTAGTTCCTGAGATTAGCGCGTTCAAACAAACAAACAAACTCCTCAGCTTTATGATATTAGTATAGATTATTTTACAAAACTTACAACAAACATATATAAAATGCATCCACACAGGGAAGCTAGAATCATTTGATTTTGTTTTTAAAATAAAAGATTCTTACTCCATATCATAATTTAGTGAAGATGAATTAAAATCGTTAATTGTTATTTTTAAAAATGCGATAAGTTATTATATGATAAACAAGAACCATAAACAAACAATAACACATTTATAAAAATTAAAAAATTTGTAATCAACGACCCCCAGTGGGATTAAATTCTGTGTCGAGAATCCGAAAACACACACAATAATTGCAGTTTATAATTTTAGAAATGCCCTGACCACGACAAACATCTGTATGGCTCATACGAACTTCTATCATATGTTCATCGTATCGTGTGTATCATGATTCAAGATCATCCGCTGACACATCAAGCAGAAGCTATGACTCCTGCACCAACGTGTCATCGAAATTAACACTACAAATTTTCAAGCCCTTTATGCTTAGGGTAAAACCGGGATAGATGCCCCACTTTTTGAAATAGTCACCTAATTTTAATAATATGAATTTTATGCGACTAATTTTTACTAACGTAGCTAGTTCAATCCTTTATGTTGAATTATTATTATTATTTTTTAAACTATCAAATGCATATTTAGCAGAAATTAACTTTTCGTGGAACCTTTTTTTGGAGGATAGATGCCTACCTGTATGGATAGTTGCCCCACCATGAAAATCCTGAGAAGGATAGATGCCTGCAGTGGACGATAGATGCCCTTTATACCGTGTAAACGAAAAACAAAATTAAAATGCTAATTAAAACAGCAATTGTCTCCAAGAAACACGCGTCATAGTAATGAAAAACATTTTGTGGTTTTTTAAATCGTTTAATTATTATCATTAGAAGATAATTCTAATATCATACAAATCACTATAATTAAATTTTAAAGAGTTTGTTTAATAAAATATCAATTCTTAAGTTTCAAACATTCATTTCTTGTCTTGTTTTTTATTTGTGGTTTCTTTCTTTGTTTTCCTAAGTTCTTTGGTAGTTTCAGTCTTGTTTTTCTGGTCTAACTTAATTTTTATTTGTTTTGCCTTTCTGTCAGCTACATCCTTCTTGTGTTTTATATTTTCATTTCAATTATAAATATCTGCTGATTGTTTCGCCCTCTTAACCATGGTCGAAGGGATTTTTGGAATAGGTAAAGCTTCTATTAGCATTTTCGAAAGTGTTTCTTGTTCTATATTAGCTCGCATTCCTTCCTTTTTTATATTTTCGTGGCATAGTTCTGCTAGAATTAGTAAAATGCCTAAATATAAAATATAAATATACGTCGTGATCACGATCACGATTCAGCCTGTAGTATCCCACTGTTAGGCATAGGCCTCTTCCACATGTAAGAGAAGCATCGGAGCTTAATCCACCACGCTGCTCCAATGCGGGTTGGCGGATATATTCCATACTTGAGTAACGATCGCTATCAGGTGTACATGATAACAACCGGGACCGACGGCTTAACGTGCTCTCCGAGGCACGGTGGGGAGACCCACGAAGACTGCACAAATACCCAGACCACGGAAAACATCTGTATGGCCAATACAAATGTTGCCGCCCGCGCAACAACCAATCACAATCCAGTGCTGTGACCACTGCGCCAACGCGGCGTCTACGTAAATACATAAAAAATATAACAGACAATAAAATATTTTTAAAATATACATTTAGTCCGTATATGGTCTATGAAAGGATAGATGCCCCTAAGGGCACCTATACCTCGAAAAATCAGGGCAACTATCCTTTGTGATAGGGATAGATGCCCCCGTATTTTTTAAATAAATTATAAACAAAATAGCATCCATTTACACCTAGATACAGACTCAATGAACCAGTTTATTGACGTAATAAAAAATATAACAGAATTTATTACTAATTATAAAGTTATACAACCTTAAATACTAACCCTTAAAACTTTGACGTGTTTGTTAATTTTGCCGCGGAAATAATTACACACACTAGCAAAACGCGTCCTCGTCGTACGACTGTCCGTGGGTAATTTAGGTACGGGGTGACTTCGGCTCCTACTCATGCGATTAATTTTTAGTCGCGAGTTTGGGAAGTTAGGTTTTTAGAATGTGAGGCATCTATCCCGCTGGGGCATCTATCCCGGTTTTACCCTAAGCTTAGAGAGCCCTTCAGTCGTATTGACACCGTGAGAAAAGATTAAAACGTTAAAAAGCTTTTAAAGAACTAATATCTGTGAATAGAGATACTACTTACATTGAATAACATCTATTCAATTATATTTTTGTTTCTCATACATTCTTTAAAATATGCTCTTAATTATTTATACTTTTAATATATATAATTTAGGAATAATTATGATTTATATGAGAATGAAATATTTATCATGACTGTTTGGTCACTTTGTGTTCTCAGTATTTTGTCATTATTTAACGTAAAAATCATGACTACACAGGAAGAAAGAAAGAAAGAAAGAAAACTTGTTTATTTGTCATTCACATAAACAGGTAAAAAATGATAAAAGTGATGTGATATATTAATAACATAATACAATAAAAAAAAAGGATAACAACACATACCTATACAGCAGTAGAAAAGAAGGCCAAATAGGTTACTGATTTAAAATTTGGAAAATATAAGATTATCTCAGTGTTTTTAAGCTTATGTGATTACGTAAGTGTGGTTACGGCACTAAAGAATGTAGCCACCCCCTCTCTTCCCGTGGGTGTCGTAAGAGGCGACTAAGGGATAACACAGTTCTACTACCACCTTGGAACTTAAAAAGCCGACGGATGGCGGGATAACCATCCATGCTGGTTTTGAAATACACAGGCCAAAGACGGGCAGCAGCGTCTTCGGTGCGACAAAGCCAGCCCTGCGGTCACCAACCCGCCTGCCCAGCGTGGTGACTATGGGCAAAACACATGAGTTCGCGTCATAATGTCGGGCGCGAACTTATGGAGGCCTATGTCCAACAGTGGACTGTGATAGGCTGAAGTGGTGGTGGTGGATTACGTAAGATTAAATACTCATGATATCACCAAGTGACAATTTTTTTTACTGATTATGTTTTTGCAAAGGTAGCTTGAAATAGTCCCACAAAATTATTTCACTTTACTCATAATCTTCAAATATTGGCAAATTACACATTATTTTACACAAATAAAATCAAACGCATTGCATTAAACTAAATATTTTCATCGGAAATATATGCAAAGCTGGACTTTACCTAATCCATTGATCAGATTAGACCAGGAAATTAAATTCACGTTTAGTCCACGCGTTGTTCCGGCGTCGATGATTTGTGGTTGGAACGTGATCGGTACGAATTTGAACTGCATTTATTATCTTCATTAAACTATATGAAGGTTACGTTGCTTCAAATTCTGGCAATCAAAATCAAAATTACCGATTCAAGTAGGCTTCAAAAGCTTGTGAATCTTCATTTTACAATTAAAATTATATTATTTAATATAATTATAGTTAAAGTGAAGGTACCACAGAGTCGGAATATAAATTCTACAGACAAGAATTGGAAAGAAACAAGGCAGTTGCTATTTGAAAAAAAAACGGTCTTTATTTTTAAAATTAGTGTTATCTTGCATAGAATAGAGCACCACGAAACACACACATCTTAATCACAAATGTAAGACAGTCAGATTTTTTCTGAATATTTTTCTTGCTAAATACATTGTTGTTTGATTTATCTATACTAATATAATAAAGCTGAAGAGTTTGTTTGTTTGTTTGTTTGTTTGTTTGAACGCGCTAATCTCAGGATCTACTGGTCCGATTTGAAAAATTCTTTCAGTGTTAGATAGCCCATTTATCGAGGAAGGCTATAGGCTATATATCATCACGCTAAGACCAATAGGAGCGGAGTCCACGCCGACGAAGTCGCGCGCAGAAGCTAGTATTTGAATATAATTAAAATGAATACAAAAAATATAAATCTTCCATTGAATTGTATGTTAGTATTAAATCATTTGCGTACAAAATTTAATTATAGCTGTAGGTAATTCTTTTGTTATTTAATAACTTAAAAATTTACAGATTTAGAAAAATATTATTAAAATAATTTTATTGTTTATGTAAGAATTATTTAACTATTTATTTTGTTATTTTACGATGTATGGCGTTTATATTTCTTAAGGTATTTGTAGTTTAATGTCAAACAAATTCACATGATCTAACTTAACTAATTACCTTTAAATTGACAATCCAGTAGAGCAATATTTTCTTGAAGACATTCCTCTTCCGCATAAAGCTATAGAATAGCACACAAACCGTTAAGATTTCCTAGAAGGTAAATAAAATTTGTATTTTCGTTCTCCGAATCGCACATAACTCATAAAATCTGAGCGTTATGGTCGGAGCAGCTTTGGACCCATCTAATTAGTTTTCCAGAAATTATGATGCATTACCTTCATCCAATTACCGTCCTTATTATGTATAAGATAAATGTGATTATCGTATTTTTGTATGAAAATGATAGTTTAAAAGCAAATCGTAATAAGTCATTCTATTCAAGAATGCTACGGAATTTATCGTGCCAAATTCCTTACTGAAATCTCATTAACTACATTAAAAAAAAAATCTTTTTCATTTTTTTTTTGGCGTGCCTTTGATATGATAGATAAGTGAAGATTTTTGGTTACTACGTTCATTCATTATGTAAAAACATGAGTTTTTATAATATTAATCTACTTTTAAAAAATCGGCCAAGTGCGAGTCGGACTCGCGCATGAAGGGTTCCGTACCTACTACTGACTAGGTAAACAACAGTTATAGGTAGGTACATTGATTTTAATATCGGTCAAAAAGCGGCAAACAATCACTTTTGTTGTATGAGAGCCCACCCTAATATTTTTTTTATTTTTATTTTATTATTTGTTATTAAAGTAAATATACAATTAAGTATTTTGTGAATATTTCAAGTGCCTACCTCTTACTATTTATTGATATCAAGCAAAAATAGGCAAAAATGACGTTTTTTTTTTTGTATGGGAGTCTCCCTTAAATATTAATTTTATTTTAATTTTATTATTTATGATTAAAGTAAAAATACAACTGAGTATTTTGTGAACATTTCAAGTGTCATTCTGCATTTCTGTTTCCATTATTGATATCGAGCAAAAGAGGGCAAGAAAATCGCGTTTGTTGTATGGGAGCCGCCCTTTAATATTTATTTTATTTTGTTTTTAGTTTTGTTGTTATAGTGGCAACAGAAATACATAATTTGTGAAAATTTCAACTGTCTAGCTATCGCCGTTCTTGAGACACAGCCTGGTGACCACGGAGTATCAGACGGACGGACGGACGGACGGACGGATGGACGGATCGACGGATGGACGGATGGACGGATGGACGGATGGACGGACGGACGGACAGCGAAGTCTTAGTAATAGGGTCCCGTTATTACCCTTTACCCGTGGGTGTCGTAAGAGGCGACTAAGGGATAACACAGTTCCACTACCACCTTGGAACTTAAAAAGCCGACGGATGGCGGGATAACCATCCATGCTGGCTTTGAACCACACAGGCCGAAGACGGGCAGCAGCGTCTTCAGTGCGACAAAGCCAGCCCTGCGGTCACCAACCCGCCTGCCCAGCGTGGTGACTATGGGCAAAACACATGAGTTCGCGTCATAATGTCGGGCGCGAACTTGTGGAGGCCTATGTCCAACAGTGGACTGTGATAGGCTGTAGTGTGTGTAGTGTGTATTGGGTACGGAACCCTAAAAACCATCCGTTCCACGAAAAAAAAAGTAAATTATCCAATATATTCAAAATTAACGCCAGGTGTATAAAATAAGGATTACTAAAATTATTTAAAAACGGAATATTTACTATTTTTTTTTTATTTTCATTTTACCGAGCACGAGACAACATCATGAGCTTCTTTCTTAAGTCTGTGATCGTGAGCAAGTCATTCGTAGATAGTGTCGAAGTATCGATCTCCGGAAAATGAAAATAAAAAAAACATGGTAAATATACCGTTTTTTTAAATAACTTTAGTAATAAAAATAACGACGTTAATTTAAAATCTTATATTAAATAAGAATTGTTTCAAATTCTTATTTTCTATTTTTTGTGAATTTAAAATTTACTTAGTCGTATATATTTAATTTAAATCATATTACCTTGGATTTTAATAAAAAAAGGTAATTAAAAAAATTATTTATATCTCATCATACACATATAAAATAATAAATCATTCAGTTTTTTATTTACAATTTATGAGATCAGATTTTATTATTAATATTATTTCTATATATTAGTACGTGAAGCAAAAACTTTGTATCCCTTTTTTACAAAAACGAAATTTCGCACACTTATAGTTTACATAGAGGAGTGCAGTGACCGCCTGGGAACACCGCGTGAAGTTGGCTTTTTGTTTTTCAATTATTTTTTATTATTATTTGAAATTCGTTTTTTTTAATAAGTTTTTTTACAATTCGTTTTTTTTTTTAATTATTGAATTAGTCTTTTATTAAAATTAGTTTGCCAAAGAAGTTTTACTTCTGACATGTGTACTTGTGATTAACGGGCGCGTGGCCGGTGTATGCTCTTTTTTTGAAGGTCCCTGTCGTAACGGTTGGAAATACCTTAGGTGGCAGCTGGTTCCATATAGTGGTCGTGCGAGGCAGGGAATGGAGCAAAAATCTTGTTGTCGTTGATTTCCGGACATCGAGGTGATGCGGGTGGAATTTTGAATTTTGAATTTTTCATTCCGTAAGAACATTTGACGAATTATTAGCAAACTACAAAATGTAATGACATCGGTTACGACCTTCTCAAATTATGACGTTACCAATATAGACAGGAATCATTTTACACAATATACATAGAGATAGGATTAAAGTCAATTCAAATTCTAAGCACATATCTCATAAACACAAGTTATTTATAATTATTATATCTTTACACGTTTGTTAAACACCAACAAACATTTATTCAATACTAAAACTACAAAGCAATGCATACGAATATCAAATTTAAAATTACGTTACCTCTCTTATTTTAGGCTCAAAATCCAGTGCAATATTTTCGTTATTAATGGTGATTGTTTTGTATAGTATTGGATACGTTCCAAATAATTCGAATGGACACCGCCTATTCCGTGTTTAAGGTTGTCGTAAAAATACAACATCGATGACTTTATCTCATATTATATTTTATAAGGAAATGTATCATTCGTTAAAGAAAATAATATACGTGTTTCGGAAATTAAAAGCGTACCTTATCGTTGTTTATTTGAATTTTTGTTACTTTATGAATAAATATTGATGATTGAAATTCAAAGTAATAAATTTAAAAATCGATAGTTTATAGAAAATTATATGTTGTATTTGGAATGTCGTTTTTAGAAGAATGAAAGTAACTTTGAACTAAACTGAACTCGGTGTGTAAAAGTACCATTGTTAAACTTAGATAACTTTTATGCCACCTGCTACAAAAATAAGATTATTCAAATATAAATTTTTTTTTCCAATATCTTTAACTAAACGCGCATAAATGATAATTTCCAAAGAAAATAAAAAAGATGTTCGGACTCCGCTGGAACAGTCGGTATTTTTGATATGATATTAAAAATGTTTATAATAAAAAAAATAGTAACTTTTCCAAAAACGATTAAACGACCCATTTTACCCCCCTTACGGGTATTTTTTCCACCCAGTTTTAGATAATTAGGAATAGTTTTTAAAATCAAAAGTTCAAAATAGAGTTCACCCCGCTACAAACTCTTATACCTATTCTCGCCTTTAGGGTTAGTATTACCAAAAAATCATTATTATGCACATTTATTAAGTATTAGTGAAATAATATATAATGTTGAATGAAGTAGCTAAATGTAATGAGGAAGAAAAAAATATAACTAAAAGTTATACAAAGACACTGGCCAAGGCTAATAATTACTTTACATATTTAATTACGACAAAGACTTCAAACTACGATGAATGAGTCAGTAAGTTAGTCACTGAGTAGTGAGTAAGTCAGTTAGTCAAAAAAAATGTATTTTATACCTAAGTATAATAATGCAAGTACATATAAATGTATAATGTTTGAATAAAAATTGACCTAATTTCGATTACGAATTTTTATTTCGACACTATTTATGTAGCCCGGATAGCTCAGTCGGTAGAGCATTGGACTTTTAATCCAAGGGTCCAGGGTTCAAGTCCCTGTTCGGGCGATATTTTTTTCTTTTATTTTTAATATCTTCACGGTAATTTTACAAACAAATATATTTCAATAAACATCCTACTAAATGTAACGAAAGTTTGCGGGGATGTATGCATGTATAATGTATATATAAGTGTACATGTGTCTGTTACTCGTTCAAAAACTATTAAACAGATTTTAATGAAACTTGGTACGTAGATAGCTGGAGATCTAGAATAACATATAGGCTACTTTTTATTCCGACATTCTGAAGGGATCGGAAATTACGCGAGTGAAACCGCGTTGCGAAGCTAGTATTTTATAATTAAATAAATGATCCATGATGATGATTTTCCTCTGATTTTTTTTTGCAATCATCGATGATGGTAAAAATGAATAAAGCAATGAAGTCTCCTATTTTAACTATATCTACTATACATATTGTATACAAAATTAATTTGAAGGTGCCTTTCGGTGGTTACCTAAAACACAGTTACGAGCTTAGGATACATAAAAAAAACCTACATACAGACGGTCGTGTGTTTTAAAGGTTTATCATTATAGGTACATATTCAACTTTTTTATATTATGTATACTTAAATACTATCAAAAGTTCAATTAAGTATCAAAATACTCAAAAATGTTAATATCTTAGGTCTAGGTAAATAAAATACTCTTAAATAAAAGATATCAAACAAAATACATCAAAGTCAATCGAATTTATTTATAACTTCTTTAAAATGCTGTTGAACGTTCATTGAAGAATAACATATTTCAATTAAAGTGAAAATAATATCATTATCACTAGATTCAAAATCCTGTGCAGAAGAACTGACAAAAAAGTTATTATTTATAATAGCTTATAAAAAATAGAAGGCTATGTTACACTAGATGATCATCAGTTAGTCAGTTACAGTTTATTGCGACTCTTGTTCAACTTACTATGAATTTTAGCGCAATAACTAGAACCTACTTAAAAAAAATTATTTCCAAAATAAAACAATTTTTTTAATTGATAGATAGAAGAGAACTGAACTGAATCGGTTAGTTAATGTTCCGCAGTTAGGCAAATTTTATTTTTCCATCTAGGATAGGAATATGGAGCTCAATTTAACTTCTCTGTGGGTTAGTAGGTAATGTCCATGAGTAACAATAGCTTTCAGGTATCTGTGACAACAACTAGCATCAACGGCTTTACATGATTTCTGAACCAAAGTCAGGAGTCCCACAAGGACATACATACAGACCAGAAATATTCATGTACTTGTACAAATACAAATATATGCCCTGAGCGTGAATCAATAAAATTTTCAAATAGTAATTAATACTCCAAAATCAAGATGCACAAAACAGTAGATCTAATAGCAATACAAGGGTAAAATGTCACTGACTTATTAAACATTCCTTGCAACGCAGCGAGACATACCAATGCTAAAGAGACAACTTATACGAACGTTAGGTACGTTAACGCTTCTAAAAACACCCGTTATGGCTGACGGCAAAAACTTGTGTAATTAGCTATAATTATTGTGAATCTCGATAGTTATCAGAGACCAATGATGACAGGACTCGTTTAGCCATTAATTATTTAAATTGGACCTCGCGGCTAGGCTGATGTTTTCTCGTCCCTTACTATTTGCATATTGCATTCGAACTGAACGCATTTTAAAAGCTATTTTTGTCTTATTGCTTGTTTTATTGTTATTGTGTGCGAAGAAAGATATGGATCAATCAAGACTTGTTTATATGAAAAAAAGTAACGCATAAAATATAATTGCAAAAATTAAAAAGAGTATACATAATTCTTATACGTGTGCAAATAATTTGATTGTTAACGTGATAAATGCGCAAAAAAGTGTGCGTGAGCAATCACACAGCAGAAGTGAAAATTCTGAAAAGAAGCCTACGAGAGATTTTTTTCCACCCAGAATATAAAATACTTTGTAATGTTTGTATTCTTTCGCTGACTTAATCCTAAACATCTATGTATTTGGTTTTTTAACAAAAAACAACAATTGGTACAATTTCGTTTCATCGAGTTTACCTATATAAATAAATAACATAGGTAATAAATAGTGAAAACAAATATTTATATAAGTTGTACGTGTTTGTCTTGGTTTAGTCCTTATGTGAACTATGAGCATCTGGACCTATCCTAAGAGATTTTTATTATGAGACCTTTTAATATAAAACCTCTTTATACTAAATTTACGTTTTACTTTAAGTTCGGAAATAAAAAAAATTACTGATTCCAAAACATAACACTTTCTTCTTCAATAAAAGTATATTTTATGATAAATTAAATTTAACTTGAGATGCCTTTCGGTAAGGGCAAAGTTTATTTTGAGGGTTTTCCTAAATATTCTTTGATCCCATGGTTTTCTTGCTTCACATGTACTCAAGTATCATAGTCATTTTGGAATTGAGGGCTTAACCCGACCTTTATTACAATTTGAAGAACTTATGAAGATGTTTGTATAGATGGGTAAAAAAAATATATTCTTTATTGTAAAATAGAAGTAAACTAATTAATATTTAATACTAGCGGCCCGCCCCAGCTTCGCACGGTTGCAAAAACTACCAGTGTTCCTCTACTATGTTATGCATGTATTATACATATAAACCTTCCTCTGGAATCACTCTGTTTACTAAAGAAAACCGCATCAAAATCCGCTGCGCAGTTTTAAAGATCTAAGCATACAGACAGCGGGAAGCAACTTGGTTTTATATTATGTAATCATACAGTAAAAAGTTTACTAAGGCAATCTTATCACTACAATTTCTTCCAAACAAATTTTACTTTTGCCGTAAATTAATTTTTGCCGTAGCCACACAGCGTATAGTAGCAGCGCTTAATCTCGTTTTTTATACAAAAAGGTAAATGTAGAAACATAAATAATAATATACCAGTAGCTATCTCTTGTATAAATATACGTGCCTACATAAATTATGAATATTTTAAACATAAAAAGGTGAAAAATATCAAGGAGAAAAATATTTCAAGGTCACAAAATTGTATTTGTTGTAAAATGAAACTAAAACACCGATTTCTATTGTCAGTGGAAACTATAGCAGTGCAGCCAATTGCAGTTCTGAGTGTTTGCTATTTCGAGAATTACACGAGTTTAATCCTACATTAGAGGAGCGTGGCTAATTGAATTTAAACCTTTATTATAGTTGGACAATCGCAGGCCATTTTAACGGATTACAGTTCGAAATTTAAAGACTGTCATAACCAGATTTAATAATGTTATTCACAGAAATTCCTTGTCTCCTTCTTGTGTTTAACATTAAGTTAGCCTATGTTATATATTTCAAAAACTTTGAAAAGCTAAAATCGGTCAAGTATTTTGCAAATGATAATGCAAATGGTAAGCGATTATCGTAGCTCATCTCACAGAATCTCCTCCAGGAGCATCGGTCACCTTACTCACCAAAAGGTACACAATATTCCTTGAAAGCAGTATTATTTAGCTGTGATCTTCTGTAAAGTCGAGGTACTTCCCCAGCAGAGTTGCTCCAGAACTTGAGAAGTACTTCTCCAGCTGTCATCCCTGTTCCCTATTCTGTGATTATGTTCCTTGCTGTTCCATACGTAGATATTAGAATTAATAAATAAATTTCAATTTATACAATAACAAAATTATACTACTATTGGCAACATCTTTTGAACTTCAAAAACAAAGAACTCAGTAAATTTAGCATCAGTATTTGTTTTTTTTTTTTCGAAATTCCTTGAAAACGATTCCCCCTTTAAATAATTTACTTATTCCGAAACATCAAAGATGAACTTAATAATGCATTTCTTTATCAAGAAATTGTATTTGCTATTTACATTGAAAAGTTTGTTTAATGGGTTCGAGATGGGGGTTTTGTTAATTTCCTTGAAAAAACAAGGGGGATTTGAAGAAATAAAATTTTTAAATTCGTCTGTTTATTGCACGAATCTACGACAGACATGGTTGCTCTTTGTTTTTATTTCTTTATTTTTTATAAATTTTCTACAAAAATAACCATAAATAATAAATGATAACTTGCAATATCTTTTTTTCACTTGCACTCTATTTTAAAAATTACTTACTTTAGATTAAAACAATGTACACCTAAAATTAGTAAAAATTACATAAAAAACAACAATATAATTTTAATCACTCTAATTACTTTAGTCTTGATAAAAAAAAATTGCGTGCCTACAAAGTACACATGTCAGAAGTGAAACTTCTTTGGCAGATGAATAAAAAAAACCTAATTAAAAAAATAATAAAAAAAAACTAATTAAAAAAAAACGAATTTAAAATACAAAAAAAACTAAATGAAATAAAAAACAAAATAGCCAATGTCACGCCGTGTTCCCAGGCGGTCATCCATCCAAGTACTGACCGTCCCTGACGCTGCCGCGTTACCGGTTGCTCAAATTTTACCCCTCGTGCGCCTAAAGAAGTTTCCCTTCAAAAAATTGCGTGCGTACAAAGTACACATGTCAGAAGTGAAACTTCTTTGGAAAACTAATTTAACACGTTGACTGCCAAGAAAAAAAAACGCATTTTCCCGTTCAGGCCATGTCGGTCAATGCTGGTCGACAACTAGACTTTCCGTTCGGGCCGCGTCGGTCAGTGCTGACCACGTTTTACGAGTGTTTTTGATCCATTGATACAGGCCATAGGACATTGCTATCAAACTAAACCCATATTAATTGACCCGCGTGGCCCTCTAGTTACTCCAAAATAAGATGGTTTTCGAAAAATGTAAGAAACTTAGAAAAAAACTACGATTATCAAAAAGTGATAATTTCTTTGGAGCGAAATTGGAAAGTGAGTGTGCTTGACATAGTGATGTTGAATAATTATTTAGCGAAAAATATAAATAGTTTGGAAAATCCAAAAGTGCACGCCTTATAATCTCATTTTTAACAATAAAATTGTTAAAAATAATTAAACTACATTGAATTACACCGTGAAATTAAATAGGGTGCTATTCCTAACTACACTGAAGCGTAAGAAAAAAAAAAAGAACTCGATTACTGAAGTCTTTCGGCCGTTATCTTGACCACATACAATAAACAGAAGAATATAATCAGCCGCTGTGTATGACATTTGTGGACGAGAAAGCCTTTGACTCTGTCGAAACCTGGGCTGTCCTTGACTCTCTGCAGAGATGTCATATCGACTGGCGATATATCAAGGTACTGAGATGTATGTACGACGCGGCGACGATGACCGTTCATATCCAAAACCAGAAAACAAGACCCATTTGCCTCCAGCGTGGGGTAACACAGGGAGATGTGATATCACCGAAACTGTTTAATAAACCACTGCGCTGGAGAACAAGACCCATTTTCCTCCAGCGTGGGGTAAGACAGGGAGATGTAATATCACCGAAACTGTTTAATAAACCACTGCGCTGGTTGTCTTTAAGACCTCTTGGATTGGGGGGAATGTGGCATCAAAGTTAACTGCGAATACATCTCTCACCTTCGTTTTGCCGACGATATCGTCATCTTTGCAGAGACGTTGGATGAGCTAGGCCAGATGCTGTCCGGCCTAAATGAGTCCTCCCGACGAGTCGGTCTCGGTATGAACTTGGACACACCGAAAGTTATGTATAACAACCAAGTCATACCGAGACCGATATCGGTCGATGGTACCCTTCTCGAAGTTGTTCAGGATTATGTTTACCTAGGCCATACAATCCAACTAGGCCGCAACAACTTCGAGAAGAAGGCCGATTCCTATCGGCCTTCCGGAGGATCCGGTTGGGCTGGGCGGCATTTGGTAGGCTTCGCCGAGTCTTCACTTCGAAGATTCCGCAATGCTTAAAGACAAAAGTATTCAAAGCTGGCCCACAAGCTTAAAGTTGCTCAACGTGCAATAAAACGGGCTTCTCTCAAAGATAGAATTAGAAATAAGGCTATCCGCGAGAACAGAATTTGAAAGTTGAAGTGGCAGTGGGCAGGTCACTTGTATCGCAGGATCGATGGCCGTTAGAGCAGACGTGTCCTGGAGTGAAGACAGCGTCTTGGTAAACGCAGTGTGGGACGTCCTCCGGCCCGTTGGACCGCCGATCTACGTAAGATTGCCGGCGAAGACTGGATAAGGATTGCGGAAAACCGGGATGTCTGGCTGGAACTTGAGGAGGCCTATGTCCAGCAGTGTACTGCAATAGGCTGAATTGCGTGTATACATTATTTTTACAAGTGCAATATGCGATAAATAGAGAAATTTTAAGTTCGAAAACTCGGAGTCAACTCAACTCGGGAGGCGCGGGAGGTGACCTGACACCGCGACCCGCGCGGCCCCCATAACGGAAAGTCGCTTTTTCGTCTCTAGGAGCGGCGTTGGTCAGTGCTGCCTCCATAAATAATGATTAAAGTTTACTTTTGTTAATAAAACCATACTTTTGGACATTAGATATTAGTATCTAATGAAAAAAACATTTGGTCTGAATTTGGATAGAACTGAGATTTACTGACCGCGTTGGCATTCAACGTATTAAAAAAAAACGAATTTAAAGAACTGATTAAAAAAACGAATTTAAAATACGAAAAAAAAAAACGAATTGAAAAAAAGCCAACGTCACGCGGGGTTCCCAGACGGTCACCTTTATAAGGTAGAAATATTATTGCCAATACGAGCATGAATTAAACAAAATTATTATTTCAATATTTTATTGAATAATTTAAGAACAATATATATGGACCTAATTTTAAAAGCATCGTATACCTGCAAACTTAAGAGTTAGTCAGAAGAGGGACATTTGTAGAGTGTGAAAATCAAAACTAAAAATAAACGTACCTATAAGAACTACAAAAAAGATAATAAACAAGTAATTTACATAAACATACCAATAAAATAACATAATTATATAAATAAAAGAAAAACTAAATTTTAATTAATTAATTTGCAATTAACCTTTGCGCTACCTTGTCGCTATCTGCGTAAATTAAATTTAAAAAAGTTCCTCTGAGTTTACTCGATGCATGAATATTTTCTACATTTGTAGCCAACAAATCACGTAACCAAATAATAACGGAGACGGGATAAATGCAAACGAAGAAGTACAGAGGTCACAGTATATAAACTACTTTAAGTAGCAATAAGATAATGATGTTCTCAGCGTTGTTTGTCTCATTTTTTTGAAGTTAAACTTCTTTTGGTGCATTATGATGAGAGTAAATTTTTACAATGCGCGTGTGGATACGACGTAGTTCAAGCATGCATGAATAGATGCCGCTAGTTTTGCAGACAAGAAAGTAGTCTTTATCATTTCTATGAGATGGCGTTGTGGACTAAAACAAGAAAGTAGTCTTTATCATTTGTAAGAGATGGTGTTATGGACTTATTGTCTAATTATTAAATGGTAGGTTTTTTGGGAGTATTTTAATACTCTAGCTTGAAGTATAACTCGTGCGTACATAAGTACACACACACTTTTTTTTAATACTAAGGTACTCGTAGCAAACAAGTTTACCAAAAAGTTAAACAAGTTAAACACGTTGCCTACAGACGCACGCAACACCAGGAATAAACGAGCAAAATAAAATTAAGTTTCCAGAATAAATAAATTAATTTATTTTATAAATGTTGTAATACAAAACATTTAAGCGATGAAAAGTGCAGGATCGCTGCCTCACCGAGTTTTGGTTGCTTGCGGCTCATAAACAAAAAAGTTTTTTAGTAGCTACAACTTATTTGAACAATAACAAGAACATTTATTGTGTTAAAAGAAAAAATACAATGCGACCGAGCAAGAGAAATATAGAAACAGGAGAGAGAAGAAAAATAAAAAAAAGACAAAGTGCAAAAGAGAAGACTAGACAAGAGAGACAGTTTCGACTTATCAAGTGAATACTCGTATCTATTATTTTTCTTCTTTTACGTTACAATTCCAATCTTTCCATGGCGATAAGCTTATTTTCTGAATTTCCTTACAACTTCTTATTTCGTTCCTGTAATGAGAGATAGAAAAATAATAACTATTAATACATTTAAACTAATAGCTTCGAATATTTTTTTTTAAATATTTTGTATAATTATTATATTTATTTTTAAATAGGTATAGTGATCAGTTTAAGTTATTTCTGAATAAGACAAAGGCAAAGCACTGGAACAATCTTCAAAAGTATAGGACGATTTGCTGATAAAACCCTATTATGAGGGAAAATAATTGTAATTGATCATGGTGCTTCTTTACGGGTGAGCGAATATGTTTCTCATAGCGTCCATAATTTCTTCCGTAACGTACATTTACGTGGCATACATACTACATACATAATATTAATTTAAAAAATTTCATCAATTAAAAGACAACATCATCGGGCTCTTAGTTGTCCATGCTATTAGTACTACATAAAATATTTGTTTTATCATTTATTTATTTACTAACGGCATGCGTTTTTTACAATAGCTTAATTTCAGACCAGCAGTTCTAAGACTGTCTAGAATTGCTTGGAAAGTGCGTAAAAATAATGGTTAGCCTATGATAATTTTAATCTTTTATCTTGCTCTAGTAATATTAGGAAATAATACTAGAGCACAAGTTACGAATTATTCTTAGTTTTCTTCTACTCGCGTGAACCGCGTGATATGTCATCACACCCAACTCCCAAGGTATCGTAGGTAAAAAAGATAATTACAGAAAACAGAACATGTATTATTAAAATACTAGGAATACACAAAACTGATTAAGTATTATTGAAATTGTAAAACTATTGTGACATTTATTTTTTCAGTTTTTTTAAATTATTGTTTTTTAACCGACTTCAAAAAAAGGAGGAGGTTCTCAATTCGATTGTATTTTTTTTACTTTGACTGGATGGACCAATTTCGATGAATTTTGCTGTAATTGAAAGATGTTGCGTGTCATGTGGTCCAATTTAAATTTTATTGATATCTGCCGAGTACTTGGAGAGCTATATTTAATAATGCGTATTTACTTGACTACTTTTTTGTCTTATTACGTTGTATTACTTGTCGATGATTAATTGAAGTCGGTTTTTTTTTGTTTGCGAGCAAACACAATTTTTCTATGAGTCATTTGATACCCAAAATGAAAAATTATTTATTTATTTAAAACGAATACCTACCCTTTTCCAGGTACGTAGAAGGCGTGTGGTTGTATTTCAGTCACAGAGTCTCCGACAGCGCATAATATATGTGCTACTGTAGCCTTTCTTATTTCGAGAAGTTGTTCTGAGAAATAATGAGATTATAAGAATTATAAGCAAACCAAAAACGAATACATTTATATGGGACGTCTCAATATTGCATACACAGATCTGCAAAGTAGGTTTAAAACATTAAAAAAAATTAATATATAATTAATAATTAAAAAATATAACACACACACACACACACACACACACACACACACACACACACACACACACACATCAGCCTATCGCAGTCCACTGCTGGACATAGGCCTCCCCAAGTTCGCGCCAGACATCCCGGTTTTCCGCAATCCTCATCCAGCCTACGCCGGCAATCTAACATAGATCGTCGGTCCAACGGGCGGGAGGACGTCTCACACTGCGTTTGCCAAGACGCGATCTCCACTCTAGGACACGTCTGCTCCAGCGGCCATCGGTCCTGCGACACAAGTGACCAGCCCACTGCCACTTCAACTTGCTAATTCTGTGTGCTACGTCGGTTCACTTCGAAGATTCCGCAATCCTTGAAAACAAAAGTCTTCGAACAATGCGTCCTGCCTGTGTTAACATACGGAGCCGAGACGTGAACACTGACGCAGAGACTGGTCCACGAGTTTAAAGTTGCTCAACGTGCAATGGAACGGGCTATGCTTGGGGTTTCTCTCAAGGATAGAATTACAAAAAAATATAAAAAGGATAAAAAAATATAATAAAAATCTTAAAATAGTAATTTTATTTTTGTTAGTAATATTATTCCGAAAATTTTATGTATATATAACATATCGGCAAGGCGTTCAGTTTGAGAAATAATTAGAATTTTATATGAAGATTTATGTAATTAAGCAATTACAACTAACATTCGTAAATTATATTGACTTTATTCTGATTTTCATAAAAATATTAATAGGCATAGAAATAAATCTGGTAAAGCGATAAATAAACTTTTGATAATTAATGGTAACCTGTTGCTATGCTACTTCAAATAAATAAAAATAATGACGTAAGATTGTATTCTGAATGTACCATCATAATAATATAATTATTATATATTATCTTCGTAAATATTGAGGTAGGGCACAGCTAGATATCCTGTTCAAAATCTTACGGAAGATCACATCTAAATAGCATTTCTCCAGTAGTGTTGTGATTCTGTGGTGAGTAAGGTGGCCTGAGGAGGTTCGGGGGTAGGGTTGGCAACGCACTTGCGATGCTTGTTATTGTGGTAGTGTAGACGTCTATAAGCTACGGTAACCTTTTAGTATCTGGTGGGTCGTATGCTTTTTGTGTAACTTCACACTTACCTAAAGTGAACGCATTAGGACGGTTAGGTCTCTCGTACCAATGTCTGTCAGCAATCATAAATCTATAAAGTTGTTCTACAGTAATACAGTACATTGTAGGTGGAACGTAACCACCCTTGATAGGTCTTTCCAGCCACATACCAGTCATAACATCTATATCTTCAGCGTGTTTATATTTCTCCTTTAACAGTATTATTCTCTGCAAGAAAAAAGAAGATAAAAGTTTGGTCACTTTTAATATGTAATTAAGTTTTTTTCTTGTAGCTTATTAATACACTTTGAAATTTTTACCTCAGGATCAATAACATCAAGCAGATCTTCAAACGAGGTGTAGGTTTTTCCGGAACATAACTTTCTGTACTCAATATAGGGCGCCAAGCCGAAGTAACGACCTTTAGTTAAGTCACTCGTAAAGACATCAGCCGCGACTTGAGCTATGCCAAAGGCTATCTCTGCCATCTAAAGTGTTTATTAGTGATAATAATTACATTGTTCATATATAAACATAAATCAACAAATACAAAATAAATAAAATAAAATCAATTTAAAATTTCTATTGCGCAATTCGAAATTATGGAAAGATACACAAAACATTTTAGTGTACTCAATGAAGTCTTGGTGCCTTACGCAACACAGGAACGCGGCAATTTATAGTATGACTATGGTATGACTCCGCTCCTATTGGTCTTGGCGTGATGACAGATAGCCTATAGCCTTCCTCGATAAATGGGCTATCTAACACTGAAAGAATTTTTCAAATCGGCCCAGTAGTTCCAGAGATTACCGCGTTCAAACAAACAAACAAATAAACAAACAACCAAACAAACAAACTCTTCAGCTTTATATATTAGTATAGATTTAGACGTGTCTTATTGTTTATATCTCCGAGTTTTTTGTAAGATATTTCCTGTTCCTATACCCTATCTCATGCTCAAAATATTTTACTCACATCAGGGTCAACAATGTAATCATATCGCGCAGCCCGTTGTCTGAATGCACCTTGTGTTATATATTCTATATTGTCCACCAAATATCCAGTTCTGAGAGTCATATTAACGACTCTTTCTTCTTTCAAATAATAACCATTTTTATCGTACATTCTGTAATAGAGATTAATTTAGTTTCATAGTATATTATAAATTATTAAATAAAATTTAATTCGAAACAAAAAAAATCGTAATATTGAAAAAAATGTGGTAATACTCGTATATAATTATCTAGATGAAAATAATAGTAGTTCCAGACTGGAAAATTTTGCTGTTGAATCTATTTGTCTTGTACTAGTAATATTAATTATCCGCTATAATTATAAATATTTTTAATTTTATAACGCGCTGGAGAATTTTGTACCAAATAGAACTGTAAAAATTAATTTACTAATGTTTACGCGAATTTCACTCATTATAATTAAAGAAATTTTTCGAATTTTATAGAGGTTTATTAAGTTTTTTAGATGCCTCCTGTGGCCATGGTTGCTGTAAAGTATCCGAAACGTCGGGCATCTAAAAAACCTTAATAAACCGCTTAAAAACCGCTCTAAAAACTTAAAAATCTTAATAAATTATTCCTTAAAACTTGATTAGATATTAAAATTATGATTTTTTAATTTGGATTAAGTGATATTACTAATGATTATAAGAATAAGCTTACAGTTTATTTTATTGTCTTACGATAATTTAAAACCGTAATAATAGTCAAATACGGTACTAAAGATATGAAAACAACTATAAACATGAATTTATTTACAAAATTTGTTTATATACTTTATTCTCCCTTCCTGAATCGTGTGAGCCCATCTTAGTGCATAAGTAAATTCCAGTGATACTTGAGGTATATAAGTATCATCATATAAATCTCTAAATTCTGGTTTTGACGAAATAATGCCTTCTTTTACTAAATTTTCGTAACCTGAGAAAAATATATCAAAATAGTTAATGAAAATAATCGTCAACTCAGGGTTGTCAATAGGCGATATAAAAAACAGTGTAAAGATTACCCAGTAATGCTGGCATAAATTCATAATAAAAAATTTGCACAATAATGGCTATAACTATGTCTCTTGTGATGAAGAACAGTCTATCGTCACTCCAACATGGATTTAATTTATGCAACGTTAGTGCAACACGATTATGTAGACGCCATGTCCAGATAGAGAAAAGGTTGGATCCTAAAATAGTATTAATCGCTAGGCTGGCTGAAATTAGAATATTAAAAAAAAGTGAAAAATTTATACATGTAACAAATATACATTTTTCATACTTAATATAAATGTATTAGGGCTTAGCAGGAAATATTCTGTTCAACCTAGAGCAGTCCAACTGGGAAAGTACCTCGACCTTACTGTTTTCAAGTTTTCAAGTTGCTATGGTGAATAACCTTACTCATCACAGGAACACTCAGATTCCAGCTACCTAGCCAGAGCACCTGGGGGGGATTGGGGGTAGAGTCGGTATCGCGTTTGCGATGCTTCTGGTATTGCAGGCGTCTATAGGCTACGATAATAACTTAACATCGGGTAAGAAGTCGGCCTGTTTGTCGACCTAGTTGTATAAAAATGAAAAAAAAGAAACTCAGTTTACCGTAATTGAATTTAAAATATTTTGATAAACTTTGAGTCACGTACGTGTATCGTGGCATCTCGTTTCATGAGGTGGTTGATTGATAACACACAAATTTCCTTTTGTTTTCGTACTCGGCGGCCACAGTTTACCATTCTCTTCTTCATATTTAAGCAAGCCCTTTTTAAATAGTCTTCCCTTCTCATTCAGTAATTTTAGTGAAGAACCATAAATCTGACTTAAGTCCAAGACTGGCGACTCAGATATAATCTACAAAACCAGTTTTTGTAATTGTCATTTTATGAAATACAAGTTCTTATTGACATATGAAAAAGTTCTTACTCTTTCAGGAACTGTGTCATGTCTCACACATCCTATTGACTGAAAGCTAAACGGTCTAGTGAGGTTCATGCATCGTATCGATGAGAACCTATGCACTGGATCGTCATCTGGTATGATGTTTGGTATACACTCTCTGTCCTTCTTGCCTTCCTCTTGACAGCAATGCGTTGTCCATAATAAGTAGTTCACTAAAATATTGTTGGACGAAGGGAGATTGAAATTGACTGAGCACGCTATTTTTACAAATGCACAAATGTTGACTACTAAATAAGTAAGTAAAGACAAATGGTTCAACAATAAAATTCAGTCAGATTAAAACGGAAGTACAGAAAAAAAGGTGTGTATATTTAGCATCATAATTCCAATTAACATTCCTAAGCGCTAAAATTAGCGATTTTATATTTTCGCGATTTTATTAGCGAGATTATTAGCGATTTTATAGTATCGAACCCACAACCCCCGGAGCAGAAAGCAGTGTGACTACAAACTGTGCCAACGGGCTAGTCAAAAATTGTGTAACTATAAATTATTTGGTCGTGTAAAAATTACCTAGAATTGTATATGTTGTAAACTATGTGTGTATGTTAGAGTAATAATAATAAATATGGCGAACAAATAAAGAAAAAAATAATAATTGCATAAGTTGGTAAAAAAATGCTATGCAATAGCTTTACCGCGCCAGTCCCCGAGGGCCACACGTTTTTTTAAAATCTAATTTTTATTTTATCTTGTTCGCTTTTATTTTACTTACTGATTACTATTTTTTGTTTCTATAAGTAATATTGTTACATATTAGACTTTGTTAAGTTGCAAATACGTAGGTTCTTGTCGAAAATTTTCAAATTTATATTTAAGGTAAAGATATATCGGATTCCATCCTAATTTTCACCCCACAACATTATATTTGCAGATATTGGGTGTTTTCCCCTGTTCAGAACGTAAATCAATATTGTGTATTATTAAAATATATCGTTGTATGTAAAAGTTCGCCAACGCTCGACAGATGGCGTGCGGATCGAGATAGATCGCGCTATAATTGTATTCACGCAATATTGTATATAAGATCAATAATTATTTAAATAAATGAGAGAGCGAGCTATCGGACACCGGTTTGGTGGTCGATACGTAGATCAGCATACGGTCGTGGTTTCATTTCAACCCTTCAAGTAGTGCACAAATAGACCAAAAGTCGACCCCAGCCGCCGTAGCACGTAAAGTGCCATACATTTGGTTCATCGAGCCGGACGGATCTGCTCCTGGATTTTTGACAAGTGACCCGTCGTTGGCCACACCCCCGCGTACTCGCAGTGGATCGCTGCACGAAGAGTACGTGCAAAATCCAGTTTCCAGGAGAAGATAGTGCAGCCGACGCGCCATCTTCCGGACGACAGAAACGTCAGTTCAAAGTTCAAGCTTTCGACGAGCCTCACCAGAGGGCGCCACCAGTCGCTAGTATAGTGACAGATCAACCAACATCGCAGTGAGTCAGTGAAGTGCAATTGTAAGTACATTTAATATTTATAATCAAATAGTGCAGTGTATTAAAATCAAGTAATTTTGAACTTTAAATACATCAAGATTTTAACTTAGAAAATATTTGAAGAAATTTGGACTTAGTAGATTTTATTAACTTTTATGAAGAGATCAAGGACATAGCAGTTTAAAGTTAGTTATTAATTTAGTTGTAAGATTGTGTGCATGTTAGACTTAGAATAATTTTAGAAAAAACGAGGGAACGGGGAACCTATGCCCGATTTTTTACTGAGTAACTTTATTATTTAAACACTTGTAAAATTTTCGGCAAATTTTAGACATATGTATTTTTACAATTTACCCTCAATGTTTTAATTTTACTTTGTTGTTGTAGTTTGAAGTTTAATTGTTCTATTTTTTATTTTTACTATTTCATTTTATCAAGTTTACATTTGTTGAAACCGTTTATAGAAAATATTTATAATTCATTTAGTAAAGCAAATATATATTAAATATCGTAACAATGGAGGGATTAGTCAATGTTTTGAAAGACATCCAAAATGTTATCCAAAAAGGTTTAATTAACTTTAAAAAGAGTCCTAAGGATAGGCTAACTGTAGAATATATGGAAACTAGACTTGAGTTATTAGAGAATGATTGGGCTTTGTTTAAAGAAAATAATACAAAACTTCACGAAAATTACAAGGCTCAAGATGTTAAACCATTCGTTGATATTTATGATAGTGCTGAGGACTCATATATAACTTATAAATGTTTAATAAAATCATCGTTAAATAAATGTAAATCAACAAATGAGCATAAAACTAATGATAAATCTAATTTAAAATCAAGTTCAGTTAAGCTACCTAGAATCGCCATTCCTACTTTTAGTGGAAAATATAGTGAATGGACGACATTTCGTGATTTATTTGTGTCGCTTATAGATAAAAATGAACATTTAGACAATGTTGAGAAGATGCATTATTTAAAATTACACCTAACGGGTGAAGCTGAACAATTTGTAAGGCATAAGGAAATTTCTGATTTAAATTACTCTCAATGTTGGTCGCAGTTAGAAAAACGATACAGTAATAAAAAATACCTTTCGAATTGTATATTAAAAAGATTATTTGGTCAGAAACGTATTTCAGTCGAGTCAGCTACGGGTATAAAAGAGTTGCTCGACACAACTAATGATTGTTTGAGTGCGCTTAGAAATTTAAAGGTTGATGTATCTACATGGGACATTATCATCATCCACATAATTGCTTTTAAACTAGATCCTGAAACACGTAAACAGTGGGAATTAAGTACAAATAATAACGACTCTAATGAATTGCCCACTTATGAACGGTTTGCCAACTTTTTAGAGAATCGTTTTCGCGCTCTTGAATGTATAGAACCAAAAAAAGTTCAACATATCGCCGGTCTACAATCGTCTAGAGCAATGGTAGCGGTTAGTTCCGGAGGTATACGTTGCGAATATTGCACTGAGTCACACAAACTTTGTTTCTGCAAGAACTTTGCGAAACAAACAGTGGACTTTAGACGCGAATTCGTGGTAAAAAATAATATGTGTTATAACTGTTTAGGTAGTAACCATAATGTGTACAACTGCCGAAAACAGACAAAATGTAAAATTTGTCAAAAACGACATCATTCGTTACTGCATCCAAGTGGTGACACTGTTGCCCCAAATCACGATATCAAAGCAAATTTGACTACTGTTAATGCTAGCTCTTCAACTAGTACTAATCATGTAGTTTCGTGCTTATCTACAGATAAAGTACTCACGCCTCGACAGGTTTTATTAGCCACAGCGCTTGTAAAAGCCGAGTCCAAGAGGGGTGATTACAAACTAGTTAGAGCTTTGCTCGATCAAGGTTCTCAAGCTTGTTTGATAACAGAGTCCACAGTTCAATACCTAAGACTTACTAAAATTCCTATTAAAGGAATAGTATCAGGATTAGGTAATAGGTCAACCATAGCTAAGTATATGGTACATTTAAATATTCAGTCGCGTATAGATCCAGAGTTCAAATTACAAGTAACAGCTTATGTGCTTAGTAAAATTACATCATACTTACCTGAACAGAGCATAAATAATAATGTTTTTGAGTGGATCGACGTAAATAAGTACGATTTAGCCGATCCTCAGTTCAACCAATCGAATAAAATTGATATTTTATTAGGTGCAGATGCCTACAGTTGCATCTTAAAAGAAGGAATAATGAGAAGTCCATTTGGTGGCTTAATCGCGCAGAACACCAGCATCGGATGGATATTATCAGGTACTGTAAACAGATCAAACAATAGTTCATATAGGACACAATCTGATATAACAGTAATGCATGCCCAAATTAAAGATGATGAGATTTTAAAACGATTTTGGGAAATTGAAGAACATATTAATAATAAGAAGATACTTACTCCAGATGAACAAAAATGTGAGGAATTCTATAAAACTACTACCTCGAGGCAAGAAGATGGAAGGTACGTTGTAAGATTACCGTTCCGTATCGAAGATCCTCAATTCGAAAATACGCGCGCTATAGCTGAAATGAAATTTAAGTCATTGGAAAAAAGATTACAAAAGAACAAGGAGTTAAAACAACAATATACAGATGTAATAAATGAATACTTACAGTTAGATCATATGAGGCCTGTGAAAGAGGGTGACACTAAAAAGAAAGTGGCAGTTTATTTACCTCATCACGCAGTAATTCGAAACGACAAAACCACAACCAAAGTTCGAGTAGTATTTAATGCCTCTGAAAAATACGGTAAAGGTGTTTCGTTAAATGATACCTTGATGTCTGGCCCAACGTTGCAGGCTGATTTGAGGTACACAGTGATGAGATGGAGAGTTTATCCTATTGGTCTTGTGGCTGATATTGTTAAAATGTATCGCCAGATAAGGATAGCTGAAAAAGACACTATGTATCAAAGAATACTATGGCGAAACGACCCTAAAGAAGAAATTAAGGATTACGAGTTGTTAACGGTCACATTTGGTACGGCTTCAGCACCATACCAGGCAGTCAGAACTCTGCACCAGATCGTGTATGATGAAGGTGAAAAATACTCAATCGCTGCTGACAGGGTTTTAAATTGTTTCTACATGGATGATTTGATGACAGGATGCTATAGTGTTAAGGAGGGTGTAGAAATATATAAAGAAATAACAGAATTATTAGGAAAAGGTGGAATGTTATTACAAAAGTGGAATAGTAATGATCAGACGCTATTAAAAAGGATAAGTTCAGTAGGAATTGAAAAAGGTTTAAGGAAAACGGATTCAGAAAATAAAATAGGAACTAGAGCAAAACAAGGACAAATGGGCAATGACAAGGAAAAGGTTATAGAGGATGAGGATGTAGATATAAAAATAGATAGTATTATTAAGATTTTAGGACTTACCTGGAACCGTAGTAAAGACACATTCCAGTACACGGTGAATCTTCCGCAGCAAACAAATGCACCTGTAACAAAAAGAGCTGTAATTTCAGACATAGCCAGATTATTTGATCCTCTGGGATGGCTGGCTCCAAGCATAGTATTAGCAAAAATATTTATACAAAAATTATGGCTTACAGGAATCGGTTGGGATGAACAATTAAGCATCGACCTACTAGAAGAATGGCATACTTACCGTCAGGAACTATCTCTTCTTACAAAGGTTATGCTACCACGTTGGCTTGGAACTAACTCAAACGATGATCTTGAGCTTCACGGATTTTGCGACGCTTCCAAGGCTGCCTACTCAGCGGTAGTATACTTGCGAATGATTGATGTCGCAGGTAAGATCAAGGTTGCTTTGTTGGTGGCAAAAACTAGAGTTGCTCCTATCAAGCAGATCAGCATTCCTCGTTTAGAATTGTGTGGGGCAGTTCTTCTTTCAAAGCTGTTGATAGAAACAGCAGAGGTATTGAAGATCTCACCCAATAAAATTAGCGCTTGGACGGACTCCACTATTGTTTTGGCTTGGCTTAATAGTCACCCAAGCAGATGGAAGACATTCGTGGCCAATCGCACGTCAGAAATATTGTCATCCATGCAACCAACTCAGTGGTTTAATGTGTCAACCACAGAAAACCCAGCAGACTGTGCTTTACGAGGAGTTTTACCCAGTTTACTTCTCGAGAATACACTTTGGTTTTCTGGACCGACATTTCTAAGAACAAAATTTAATAAAAATAATGAAAGACCACAAGATTTTAAAACAGAATTAGAACAATCAGTTAAAGTTCACGTTGCAGTTACATCAACTAACGATTGTGAGATATTTACAAGATTTTCTTCTTTACCTAAACTTCTTAGAGTAATAGCGTATTGCCGTCGATTCTTGAACAAACAAACTAATAGAACAGAGTATTTACACAACACATATTATGAGGAGCTTACAACTCTTCTTAACCAAGTCGAAGCGTGTCTAAATTCGCGAACGATTAGTGTGATTAACCTGAATGATCCGGGAGAACCGATACCATTGACACCGAGACATTTTTTAATAGGAGAACCATTAATATCAATTTCAGAATATAAGGATTATGAAAGTTCAAATGTATATTCTCTAACCCGTTGGCAATTTGTTCAGCGGATGGTGCAATCATTTTGGAGACTCTGGTCTCAAGAATATTTAAGCAACTTAATGCATCGATACAAATGGTCTTCCAAAACTCCAGAACCGACGGTCGGTGACATAGTTCTCATAAAGGAAGACAATTTGCCCCCTAGTCGTTGGTTAATGGGTCATATTTTAGAAAAGCATCCCGGTGATGATAAGGTCACGCGTGTAGTTACATTACGTACCAAATCCTCAATTATTAAAAGACCAACAAATAAATTATGTATTTTACCAATCGCAGATCAATGAACTGTTATGTATATTTTAAGTATTTTTTATTGTAATTTAAACTTTAAAAGAAACATGTTTTTATACTTTTTACAATTGTTAACTTTATATCTTAATTTTCTATAGTTCATTTTAACTTCATAATATGTTAAATTAAAAGTAAAAAGTTTAGCTCATTTATAGTTCATGTGGCAAATGTTTAAAAAAAAAAAAATTGTACATCATCTAGTTTAATTCATAGTTGTCATAAATCATAGTTTTACAGTAACATACAACTTAGGAAGGACATTCTGTCACTAAATGTCCTTGGTGGGCGCCATGTTCAGAACGTAAATCAATATTGTGTATTATTAAAATATATCGTTGTATGTAAAAGTTCGCCAACGCTCGACAGATGGCGTGCGGATCGAGATAGATCGCGCTATAATTGTATTCACGCAATATTGTATATAAGATCAATAATTATTTAAATAAATGAGAGAGCGAGCTATCGGACACCGGTTTGGTGGTCGATACGTAGATCAGCATACGGTCGTGGTTTCATTTCAACCCTTCAAGTAGTGCACAAATAGACCAAAAGTCGACCCCAGCCGCCGTAGCACGTAAAGTGCCATACATCCCCACTTTTACTTCCAGAGTTTTTTCAGGGCTCGACCGATTTTCATTGAACATATTATTTTGTAATGTACACGTGATGCGTTTTCATTTGAGCTTCATTTGAGATTTTCAAACATGTCTAAAACACTCAACCGTAACTCACCTTTCATACAAAAAAACTAAATAATTTTTTTAAAATTGAAATCGCTTCATCCGTCCGCGAGCTACGGAGCCACAGACAGACAGACACGTCAAACTTATAAGACCCCTCTTTTTGCGTCAGGGGTTAAAAATTACCTGAATCATGAACAGATAAAAAATCGCCAACAATGTAAATCCAGTAATGTGTTGACAGTTGCGTGATTCTCGAATCTGGTACACGTCCTTCAGCTACTACGTTAGTCCGAACTGATCTGCTGAGGGGCAAAGGTGCACCCGACTTTGATCTTCTTGGCTCAAAACCTAGAAATAGAAGGAGGTCTTTATTTGATAAATGATTTATTTATTTATTTCTCAAGTTAGGTTCGCCGATCTTGAACTTCATCTCCGACTAACCAAAATGTATCTTGATCGCCGACTGACCAAAGATATTTTTGAAGTGAAACCGCATCCGCATGAGGGGTAAAATTTTTACGGATCAAATTCGTCACGGCGTCACGAATTTCAAACGTCCATAGCACGTTGAATACACTGGTTCTCGTCCGATCACCGAAGTTAAGCAACGTCGGGCGCGGTCAGTACTTGGATGGGTGACCGCCTGGAAACACCACGCGACGTTGCCTTTTTGATTTTTTTTTACTTAGTTTTTTTTTTTAATTAGTTTGCCAAAAAAGTGTAACTTCTGACATGTGTAATTTGTACGCCGCAATTTTTTTTCTGTTTTAATTATTGAAAATATGTTCACTGTTTCATTGTTTCTCTTTTCATTATTGAAAATTTTTGTGTATAATAAATTTAAAAAAAAACTAAACTAATTTTTAAAAAAATGGTCAGACGAAGTTATTCACATAAAAAATAACAGTATTTGTTTTAAAAACAAATTAATTGCAGTTAATATTTAAAAATTAAGGATCATTGATGTGAGTAAATGAATTATATGTAAATATCCTGATCAAAATCTGAACCAGCCCGACTGGAATAGTGCTTCGACCACACAGAATATCACAGCTAAATAACGCTACTCTCAAACAGTGTTGTTTGCCTGTGATAAGTAAGGTAATCCAGACTTCGTGGGGAGTTGAATTGGGGGTAGGGTCACAAACTATGGAGCTTCTGTAATCGCTTACCATCACGTGATCTGTACGCTTGTATAAAAAATCTATTATAACGTTTACCCTTGTCATAATACGCCGGTAGCAGTCTGTATACTGGAGTGTGAGGAGCTCCTCCACTGGGATAATTAAGGTTATTGCAAGATCCGTCCACTCTTCTACCTTCTAATGGATTACAAGGTTCAATTTCGTTGATACACCAACTGTGTACAAAAAAAAAATTAACGTAATTTATTATAGCCCAATACTTAAAAAATTAGACAAGCGTTCACGAGAATTTCTAAAAACTAATAAAAATATCTCCTTATTCGACTATTCCTATGAATGTGGTATTATAGATTCATAAGTAATTTACTGTATAATTGTGTATAAAATAATATTAAATAATATACAGAATTAACACTTACAATGTAGTATTCCTTTTAATATTTAATTTTACTTTTTCGTTAGTTAACACTTTGCCAGAATATGCATCGTAGAACTGCGAATCTGCTCGTAGATAAGAAAAATACGTAAGTAACAATAAATATATATGCAACATTATTGTTACGTATGTGACTTTTGATAAATGTATGTAAAATGAAAAAACCGAAGAAAATTGTCTGTTTTATACAATGGACATACATCACAATGAAATTTATTTATCATCTAGCAGTTGAACGAAACTTCGTTGGAGTTGAGATAAATAATTTTAACAAAGAATTGCTGAAATAGTGTATAATCATTTTATTACAACATTTTACAATCTCGATGTACACGGCATTTGTGGTTTATATTTTGTGTGATAGACCTCCCAGACTACTCGCGCAGCTTCTTCTCGATCACGCGTCATGTCACAGTCTCACAGTCGTGCGAAAAACAGTCTTTCCCTAGGTATTCTCAAGCCATTTCTAAGTACTTTCAGTAATAGGAACAAATCACATATTTTACCATACAGAATTTCCGCAAACGTTTGAATACTTATTTATTCTTAGTCGATCAAAAACCTAAACATGAATTTTCATGCCTCTAAAATTTATAACTTTTTATAAAATTTATTTCTAACTGACATAACAGGAAAGCATTTTAAATAGATTGAGGAGTAATAATTACATGAAAACCTGACTAATTATTATTATTTATTCATTTTTTTATAATTATAAATAAATGAATTAATCAATATTTGACCGGGTATAAGAATAAAGGTAAAATATATATAGGATGTTTGGGGGGTAAGTAGCCATAGGAAAATGGTGGATAAGTGATGGTGTTGGCTACTTGTTGCGGCTAATTAAATAACATTTTGCCCCAAGTTTAATGAGTAATCTGCTTTTCGCTTTTTTTCTAGAAAATCCCCATTTTTTGATAAAATCTTTAATATTTTTGTTATTAATAATTGAAATTTTCAAAAAAATGATTTAACTTGTTAGTCTAGTCTTGTCTTATTTGTATTCAATCATAATTTCCTACAAACAATTTAAAAAGAAATAACAATGACGTCTTAATCTTCAAGAAATCGAAAAGAAAAAATGTAACTTCAACTTTAGAAGGCAAAAGTAATAAAAAAAATATGAAGTTTAGGATTTTAAAATGTTTTTATAATCTTCTCTAATTAATACTCTATTGATCGGTATGTAGCATGCATGTACCATAAATAATCAGGTAACTTAGCAAAAAAAAACAGTTTGTCTTCAAGGATGCATTAAAAGAGTGACGAGTAAATTCAATTGAGAAGGTAAAATCTTTTGTTTAACAAAAAATTGCAATAGGTTTAGCTGTGGCTGTGTTGAATTAACTAGTACAGCAAAAACTATAGCACCTTTTTGTCTTTTTGTGATAAAAAAATACAATTAATTTTTTAAATCATTTATTGTAAATCTTGTTCAATTTGATGCCCATTATTTCTAATACATGCGTAACATCTCTTTCTTATTTCTGTTGTCTGATTTAGTCTTATTTCTTGCTTTATTATGAGAAATGCCCGGCGTACTGGACATTAGCAGTTTGGGAACTTTGGGAACTACTTTGTTTTCTAAAGTTGAAGTTACATTTTTTCTTTTCGATTTCTAGAAGTTTAAGACGTCATTGTTGTTTCTTTTCAAATTGTTTGTATGAAATTATGATTAAATATGAATAAGACAAGACTATACTAACAAGTTATATATTTTTTTTGAAATTTCAATTATTAATAACAAAAATATTAAAGATTTTATCAAATAAAAATGGGTATTTTGTAGAAAAAAAGCGAAAAGAGAAACTTGGGGCAAAATGTTATTTAATTAGGCGCAAGAAGTAGCCAACACCATCACTTATCCACACCCTTTCCTATGGCTACTTACCCTCCGAACACCCTGTATAATACGTTCAATAAAAAATAAAGTCTGATATAAAGTATAATATAAAAGAAAATTAAAATTAAAAAAAAGCGTAAATCAACTTTCGTCTTTACATTTTTATTATTTTATAAATTGCTTCTGATAACAATAATTTGACAATTTGAATTCGACTGATACCTTTAATTTAATAACAGAAAAGATAATAAAACGGTGACTGAAAATGTTTCTAAAAAAAACCAGTATTTAATCAAAAATGTGTTAGGTTTTTCACGCTCTTTGATATGAGTTAATACTTAAATTAAATGTGTAATATTTATTGTAACATAGATAAAACAAAGTTTTCTTTACGAGGTTTTTTTTTAATTACCTTTTTTGCTACAAACTGATTCTGACAAAACTGAGTCATTTATTTATTAAATAAATAAAGAAAGTTAGTTATGCATGCACCCCGGCCTCCGTGTTAATAGTACACGTCATAAAGTATTGATCTTAGAATCGATCAACTTTATTCATGTGTCGTACGTAGAAATTATAATTTAATATTGTTTTACTATTTATCTTATGTAACTTTTGTAGCATTATTGTATTCCTGTCTATTTTATTGTGTACTTTAGATTGTGATTTTAATTGTCTTGCCATTAATATTCATTTGAAACTTCAGCTATTAGTTTAAATCTCGTACTCGTATATGTAAAGATTGATCTTTTAATTATTTTTTTTTAATGGAACCGGGACCGGGCGATGTTCCTTTACCAGTGCCGCTACTAGTTATCCATATTCCAAATGAAATGTTACGGCTTATATATTTCGGTGATGATAAGAGGCATCTTATATTTTGTAATAAATTAATAAATATAATGAATTTTATAACATAATTAAAATCAGCGAATACTCCCGCGATTATATAATAATCATGAAAACATAAAAATACGTGATATTACAACTCAGAAATACAAATAAGTAATATTACAACAAGCAACGCTTCAAAAGGCGTATTCTTAATCCATTACATTATTTGATTAAAGTTGTTACCGGAAATCTTACTTATTTGTTTATTAATATTAGGTAAAGGATAGCCAACAAAAGATACATTAATAATAGTTTCCTAAACACGACCTTACAATAGGATGTCAATGTTCTTTTAATTACAGGTTATCACAACATGCTTATCACGTAAAGTAGGTAATACAAAGAACTAATTAATGAGTAAATTTATCAATAGACAATCATTAATAAAAATTCAAAATGACAATATCGTTAATATTTATCAAGTTTGATGAGCTAATCCGGTATATGAATAACTAAGTGTACAGCGCAACAGCCAGTGCTGTGACTCGTCGTCGCATATACTTGTACAAATATAAATATATGCCCTGAGCGTGAATCAACAAAATTGTCAAATAGTAATACAAGGGTATAAGTAATATAATAGTAATAGTGCAATATGGTATAGTATAGCATAGTAGTATAGTATAGTATAGTATACTCTTACGTGCTTCATAAATATATACAAATAACGTATAAGAAGAAAATGTAGGATATAGCGAGAAAAGCCTTGACTATTGTATTGTTTCTCTATTGCCAGTTTGTGACGCCGCGTTGGCGCAGCGGTCACAGCACTGGATTGCGATTGGCTGTTGCGCGGCCGGTGCGGGTTCGATCCCCGCACATGACAACATTTGTATTGGCCATACAGATGTTTGCCGTGGTCTGGTTGTTTGTGCAGTCCTTTGTGGGTCTCCCCACCTTGCCTTGGAGAGCACGATAGAAGTAATAGTAGGGAATATATCCGCCAACCCGAATTGGAGCTGCGTGGTGGATTAAGCTCCGATCCTTCTTCTACATGGGGAACAGGCATAGGCACAACAGTGGGATATTACATGCTGAATCGTGATTGCCAGTTTTATGTCCGAGAACGACGGAGCTGGTTTCTGTGTAGACCATTTTTATGCCATTCCACTCCGCGTCGACAGTTGTTGGTTGGTTCACATCTAGAAGGGAGAAACGGTTTCGGAGCTCCATCTTGAAAACCTAGCTGATGACTGGATCCCTCAGCTTGCTGACGTCGGACCGTCTGCCTGTTCTTGCCGTGTCGATTGAGACACCAGTAGCAGATACTTAGGAGATGGTGGTCGCTATCAATATCGGCACCTCTGCGGTTTTGCACGTCCAGAAGTGATGTTCTCCTTGTCGAACTGATGGCCAGGTGATCAATTTGATTCTTGGTGACGCCATTGGGTGAGTTCCAAGTGTATTTGTGAAGGTCTCCGTGAAAAAATAAAGTCCCTCCGATGGTAAGGTCATTACTCTGACAGAACTCCAAAAATCGCTCCCCTTTCTCGTTGCGCATTCCTAACCCATTTTTGCCCATAATATGTCTTTCATAGCCAGCATTATCTGTACCCACCTTCACGTTCAAATCACCCATGACGATCACTATGTCCTACTTGAGGATGTTCTTGAGTGTGGAGTTTAGTGTGCTGTAGAAATTGTCTTTGAGTTCTTCGGCTGCATTATTGGTGGGTGCATAGCATTGTACGATGCTGACTTTTCGGGCTCTGTAGTAGAAACGGGCTGTGATAATTCGGTCTGAGATCGGTTTCCAGTCGAAAAGGCCTCCTCTGACCACGTCAGAAAGGAGAAATCCCACGCCATGCTCACGGGTGTCATTTTCATCTTCCTTTCCAGAGTAGAGAAGTGTAAGTCCTCTTGACGTTCTCAGTTCACCGAATCCATTTCTACGAACTTCACTTCAGGATAATGGAATAATCTTATCAAATTAGTGTACTCGTATTGTCATCGGTGCTCGATAAGTCTACCAAGTTTTAGTGAAATCTGAACGTTAGAAGTGGGTCAAAATGAAGGCCAAAGGAGTCGGTTACAAACATAAATATTACCAACATACAGGTGAAGCTAATAAAAAACGTGTAAAAATAAACAAAAATATATCATAGCTACATGGTGTGTAAATATACGCGCTTACATAAATTATACATATTACAGGTACATAAAAAAAGTTAAAAATATTACATAATATTTACTAGTGTGTTGAAGATCCTGAACACCATGTAGATTCATTTTAGTCTATTTTAACCGACTACAAAAGGTTATTCTCAATTCGACTGTATTTTTTATGTGTATTTTAACTGGGTTTAAAATAATAAATAATAAGTTACAATATCTTTTTTTCACTTGGACTCTATTTTAAAAATTACTCACTTTAGATTAAAACAATGTATACTTAAAATTAGTAAAAATTACATAAAAATCAACAATATAATTTTAATCACTTTAATTACTTTATGATAAAAAAAAACTGCGTGCCTACAAAGTACACATGTCAGAAGTGAAACTTCTTTGGCAAAAAAAAAAAAAAAAAAAAAAATGAAATAAAAAACATAAAGCCAACGTCACGAGGTTTCCCACAGACCACAGAAACGTGAGGTTTCCCCAGGCGGTCACCCATCCATGTACTGAACGTCATGACGCTGCCGCGTTACCGGTCGCTTAAATTTTACCCCTCACGCCTAAAGCAAAACTTTATGAGGTAGAAATATTATTGCCAATACACGCATGAATTAAACAAAATTATTTTTTCAATATTTTATTGCATAATTATTATAAGAACAATAGGTATAGATAAATAGCAAAAAGTGGACCTAATTTTAAAAGCATCAAACTTAGAGTTTATCAGAGGAAGGACATTTGTAGTGTGTGAAAATCAAACAAAAAAATAAACATTATAAGAACTAAAAAAAAAGATAATAAACAAGTCATTTACATATACCAATAAAATAACATAATTATATACATAAAAGAAAAACTAAATTTTAATTAGTTAATTTTTAATTGACCTTTGCGCTACCTTGTCGCTATCTGCGTAAATTAAATTGAAAAAAGTTCCGCTGAGTTTACTCGATGCATGAATATTTTCTACATTTGTAGCCAACAAATCACGTATGACGTAACCAAAGAATAACGGAGACGGGATAAATGCAAACGAAGAAGCACAGAGGTCACAGTATAAACTACTTTAAGTAGGCAATAGAGATAATGATGATGAGATTTATGTTTGTCTTATTTTTTTTTTTTTTTTTTTTTTTTTTTTTTTTTTTTTTTTTTTTTTTTTTTATACTAAGGCAGCAAAAAAGTTTACGGTCCTCCTGATATCGAGTGTATATCGTTGCCTACAGACGCACGACACGAGCGAGCGAGCAAAATAAATTTAAGTTTCCAGAATAAATTAATTAATTTACTTTTAATTTTCGTAATACAAAACATTTAAGCGATGAAAAGTGCAGGATCGCTGCCTCACCGAGTTTTGGTTGCTTGAAAAAATACATTGCGACCGAGCAAGAGAAAGATAGAAACAAGAGAGAGAAGAAAAAGAAAAAAATGACAAAGTGCAAAATGGAAGATGAGTCAAGAGAGACAGTTTCGACCAATCAAGTGAATATCTATTATTTTTCTTTTTTTGTGTTACAACTCCAATCTTTCCATGGCGATAGGCTGATTTTCTGAAATTTCTTACAACTTCTTATTTCGTTCCTGTAATGAGAGATAGAAAATTGTCGTAAAATAGCTTCAACTATTTATATTATACTAGCTTCTGCGCGCGACTTCGTCGGCGTGGACTCCGCTTCTTTTGGTTTTAGCGTGATGATATATAGCCTTCCTCAATAAATGGGCTATCTAACACTGAAAGAATTTTTCAAATCGGACCAGTAGATCCTGAGATTAGCGCCTTCAAACAAACAAACAAACAATGAAACAAACAAACAAACAAACAAACAAACAATCAAACAAACAAACTCTTCAGCTTTATTATATTAGTATAGATTTTATGTATTATATTTATTTTTAAAAAACTATTAAAAAGCTGTTAGTTCTCTCCTACTCGTGATAAGTCATCACACCCAAGGTATCGTAGGTAAAAAAGATAATTACAGAAAACAGTACATGTATTATTAAAATAGTTAAAAATATTTTTTAGTCAAAAATACTAGAAATACACAAAATTAATACCCTTTTCCAGTTAAATAGAAGGCGTGTGGTTGTATTTCAGTCACAGAGTCTCCAACAGCGCATAATATATGCGCTACTGTAGCCTTTCTTATTTCGAGAAGTTGTTCTGAGAAATAATAAGATTATTATGAATTATAAGCAAACGAAAAAAATAATACATTTATATGGGACGTCACAAATATTGCATACACTGATCTGCAAAGTAGTTTTAAAATATTACAAAAAATTAATGCATAAATATTAATAATTAAAAAATACAAAAAAGATAAAAAATATAATAAAAAAAATAATAAACTATAGAAATCTTCAAATAGTAATACAGTATTTTTATTTTTGTTAGTAATATTATTCCGAAAATTTTATGTATAACATATAGGCAAGGCGTTCAGTTGGAGAAATAATTAGAACTTTTAATGAAAATGTATGTAATTAAGATTTTCAATTCAGTTTGTGCTGAATTTTTAGAATTATATTAATATGGATAAAAATTAATCTGGTAAAGCGATAAGTAAACTTTTGACCATGAATGCTGATGCTATTCAACTTCAAATATATAAAAAATAATGTAAGCTTGTGTTCTGAATGTACCTTCATAATAATTATATTATATATTTTCATAAATTTTGAGATAGGGCACAGCTAGATCAAATCTGAAGCAGCCCGTCTGAGGAAGTATCTCAATCTTACGGAAGATCACAACTAAATAACACTGATCCAGTAGTGTTGTGTTTTTGTGGTGAGTAAGGTGGCCTGATATCTTGAGGAGTTTCAGAAGTAGGGTTGGCAACGCGCTTGCGATGCTTGTTATTGTGGTACTGTAGAGGTCTATAAGCTACGGTAGCCTTTTAGTATCAGGTGGGTCGTATGTTTTTTGTGTAACTTCACACTTACCTAAAGTGAACGCATTAGGACGGTTAGGTCTCTCGTACCAATGTCTATCAGCAATGATAAATCTATAAAGCTGTTCTACAGTAATACAGTACATTGTAGGTGGAACGTAACCACCCTTGATAGGTCTTTCCAGCCACATACCAGTCATAACATCTATATCTTCAACATGTTCATATTTCTCCATTAACAGTATTATTCTCTGCAAGGAAAAAGAAGAAAAAAAAACGAGTTTGACCACTTTGAATATGAAATTAAGTTTTTTTTTCTTGTAACTTATAAATACACTTTGAAATTTTTACCTCAGGATCAATAACATCAAGCAGATCTTTAAACGAGGTGTAGGTTTTTCCGGAACATAACTTTCTGTACTCAATATAGGGCGCCAAGCCGAAGTAACGACCTTTGGTTAAGTCACTCGTAAAGACATCAGACGCGACTTGAGCTTGACCAAAAGCTATCTCTGCCAGCTAAAGTTTTTATGAGTGATATTAATTACATTGTTCATAATATGTAAACATAAAGCTACAAATTCAAAATAAATAAAATAAAATCAATTTAAAAATTTCTATTTCGCACTTCGAAATTATGTAAAGAAACACAGAATTTGTTTTATTGTGTACAAGGGGAGGTAGGGGAGCATTGGGCAGTCGGGAGGTTTGGGCACTCCCTCATTCCTCAAAATCTATTCTAGATATTTTTGTTTTCTACCACAGCACTATAGTTTAATAACTGGCAACACTGCTTATCAAAAGTATCAGCTATTATTTCACTTGGTTGTCAAGTTACGAGTACATGCGCTTAACGGTTTTTTGCGTGCAGAAGTAAATATTGTGATTGTGATTTGAAGAAACATAACAAAGAAATCTGCAAGAAAGTGTAAGTATCTGTGTTAACTTCTTCTATTGTGTTTAATGAAGATTATATTTACCTGTCAATTAGCATTCAACATTTGATAAAAATAAACTTATTCAAATCTATTTGAAAAGTGAGGTTATGGGGAGCATTGGTCACGCAGGTAGGAGGGAGGTTTGGCCATACCCAATGCTCCCTCTGTTTTTAGTCTATTTTGGTGTAATACTTTTGTGCTTTTTTGATATGCTTATTGAATTGAGTGGTCAATCATTTCTTTTCAGGACAATGCCGTTTTCGTTTAAAAAGAAAAATAAGCGACGCGAAATCCCTAAAGATGCTATTTTGCGCGCATTGGAAGAGATTTCTACAGGAGGAAAAATTAAAACTACTGCGATGAAATATGATATACAAGGTCTAACCTTCAAAGATACATAAAGCAGGGTAGAGTCGTGAAAGATATTTCTTCGAAAGTTATATCATCTCAAATAATCACGAAAGATGAAGAAGAAAACAATTTCAGAATATCTTGTAACATCGTTTAAACTAAACTATGGACTGTCAAAAATGAAGGCACGCAAATTGGTTTATAAATACGCAACTGCCATTAAAAAAAATACCAGATAACTGGACAAAGAAGAAACTTGCATCCAAAGATTGGATAAGGGGATTTTCTAAAAGACAACCTCAGCTTTCGATAAGGACACCAGAAGTCACATTGTTTAATTTTTCTAAAGTCTATGATAAGAAAAAATGTTTGTATTACAATTTTTTATGGCAATGTTATATATCTATACTAATATTATAAAGAGGTAAAGTTTATAACTTTGTATATACGGGGTAATCTTCGCAAACTGATCCGATCATGAAAATTCTTTCACTAACAGAAAGCTACACTATTCAGGAGTGACAAGATAAAAGGAAAAAGATAAAAATATATAAAGATTTTAAATCACCAGGATTTGAACCTGCGTCCTCTGACGTGCCGTGTCAACAATTCAATCTAATCAAGCATTATTATTTGCCTTAGAAATTAATTGGTGATTTTAAAACATTTATATTTATCTGATTTGTTGAAAATAGTGAGAGGCTACACTATTCAGGAGTGACATAGGCTATATTTTATTGTAATTGTACAAAAAAATTCAGTAAAAAAGAAAAATATTAAAATATATTATGAAAATGACAAAGAAACGAACGCCATCTATCGCTGTTAGATTTAACTATTTAATACTCTATTTTATTTACTGTCTATTTGAATCTATCGATGACGAAGTTTTTACGCTTTTTGATAGATGGCGTTGGAGCAACATATTATTTATTTAAGTGGTTTAAAATTTGTTCTTTATAGTTTGTTATTTGGTTCTGTAATTTAAAATAATAAATACACGATATTATTACGATTTTATTCATCGCTGTAGGCGCCCGCTGCCGTTTATTTTTTATTTTATATATTTTCTCTTTACTTTCTGTTTTACTTTATCGGTACTCCGGACGTAGTTTTGGTCAAAAGTTTTCTTCAAAACTATTTTTGCATTTTAATTTCTACTAAGTACTATAACTACTTCTGTTTTAATATTTCTTATAGTTATTATTTGTTGTTTAGTCTTTTCAGAAATAATTCTAATTTGTGTTTATCATAATTTTTTGTTTCTTTAGCTTCAGTCTTACTTTCTTCTCTTTACTTTCTGTTTTATTTTATCGGCTTAGATACATTACTTACAGGTAATTAAAATTTCGGGATATTTATTTCGATTTTTCAATATTACAATACAAATATTTCTCTATTTTATTTTTGTCTAACACTTCGTCGATCTGAAAGCAAATTGCATTATTGAAATATATCGTCACGTGCACTATACCCCGCCCGGCGACTAATTAGCTTTTTGACAGCTCACGCCTATAAATTACAGTTTTTTTTTCGGAATAACGTACTAAAAATTTTACAGTAATGTCATGCTTTATTGACGATTTGATTGATTGAGTGAAGCACCCTGTGCATAAGAAACAACCACAGACTATGAAACAGTTCTTGAAATAATAAATCGATAATAAATCGATCATATGATAAAAATAATTTTACGTCATGTGATTATCATTCTATACTAATATTATAAAGAGGTAAAGTTTATAACTTTGTTTGTATATACGGGGTAATCTTCGCAAATACTGATCCGATCATGAAAATTATTTCGCTGACAGAAAGCTACACTATTCAGGAGTGACAAGAAAAAAAGAAAAAGATAAAAATATAACTCAAAAATGGTAAATGTACTACCATCTCTCGCCGCCATCTATCGCCATTAGAAGACTATTTATTAGTCTATCGACGTCGTTTTCGGGATTTTTGATAGATGGCGTTGAAGTAACATATTATTTATTTATACCCCGTCCGGCGACTAATGATCTTTTTGACACTTCAAGAAATTTTGACATTAGTGACTGCCTCACACGTTATTTATTCGATTCGAAATAATAATCGATTTTATTTAAGAAGAACTTTCAATCGAATTAATTAAATACATTTAATTTAAAAATATTATTTATTTATGCGATTATTAGTTTTTTTAATTATAAATGAAATATATAAATAATAAATAAATGAATTAACAGAGTTATTGCTCTATATTCTTGGTTTGCAATTAAATTTCAAGATTTCGACTTAATTCCTTGCAAGTAATCAATCTTGGGGGTCATAGATACTATTTTTATTTCCTTTTTTGTATTAAATTTATAGAAACAATAATCACATGACGTAAAATTATTTTTATCATATGGTCGATTTATTATCGATTTATTATTTCAAGAACTCTTTCATAGTCTGTGGTTGTTTGTTATGCACAGGGTACTTCACTCAATCAATCAAATCGTCAATAAAGTTTGACATTACTGTAAAATTTTTAGTACGTTATTCCGGAAAAAAAAACTGTAATTTATAGGCGTGAGCTGTCAAAAAGCTAATTAGTCGCCGGACGGGGTATAAGTGCTATAAAATTTAGTATGTTATTTGGTTCTGTAATTTAAAATAATAAATACACGATAATATTACGAGTGTATACGTCCAATACTTGCTATAAACAATGAACCTAATAGAACTTAGTAAATACTAAGAACTACACAACATAGGTAATGCATCACAAAGAAAAAGATAATTAACGCCCAACGAAGTGGGCACGGGTCGGCTAGTGTTATATAATTCTTAAGCATAGTAGTATAGTAAAGCAATATCGTGCATATTAAATACAGTGCCCAAACCTCCCTACAGGGGTGCCCAAACCTCCCTCCCACCGGGAGGTTTGGGCACTTTCGACATGTGTTCGAAGATCTTTTGTAACTTTGAGACTAATTATAATACAAAAACTTTTCTTAGCAATAATTAATTACTGCCAAATATGTGTGCTCTTTATATTTGGAATAAATTTTGATTATGATAAAAAATACCAGTTTTATTACCATTTATGTAAAAAAGTGACCAATGCTCCCCTACGTCCCTTACTCAAGGAACTCTTGGTGTCTTACTTAACACAGGAACGCAGCAATTGAGAGTATGATTTATAAGGATCTTATTGTTTATATCTCCAAGTCTTTTGTAAGATATTTACTGTTCCGATACCCTATCTCATGCTCAAAGAATACATATTTTACTCACATCAGGGTCAAAAATATAATCATATCTCGCTGCCCGTTGTCTGAATGCACCTTGTGTTATGTATTCTATATTGTCCACTAAATATCCAGTTCTGAGAGTCATATTAACGACTCTTTCTTGTTTCAAATAATAACCATTTTTATCATACATTCTGTAATAGAGATTCATTTTTGTTCATATTATCTTATAAATTATTAAATAAATTTAATTCGAAACAAAAAAAAAACGTAAAATTAAAAAAAATGTGGTAATATGTAATTATCTAGACGAAAATGAAAGTAGTTCCAGACTGGAAAATTTTGCTGTTGTATCTGTGTCTTGTACTAGTAATATTAATTATCCGTTATAATTATAAATATTTTTAATTTTATAATGCGCTGGAGAATTTTGTGCCTAATAGAACTGTAAAAATTAATTTTCTAATGTTTACGCAAATTTCACTAATAAAATGAAAGAACTTTTTCGGATTTTACAGCGGTTTATTAAGTTTTTTCGATGCCACCTGTGACCATGGTTGCTGTAAAGTATCCGAAACGTCGGGCATCTAAAAAAACTTAATAAAGCGCTTGAAAACCGCCCTAAAAAAACATAAAAATCTTAATAAATTATTCCTTAAAACTTGATTAGATATTAAAATTATGATTTTTTAATTTGGATTAAGTGATATTACTAATGATTATAAGAATATTCTTAAAGTTTATTTTATTGTCTTACGATAATTTAAAACCGTAATAATAGTCAAATACGGTACTAAATATATGAAAACAACTATGAACATGAATTTATTTACAAAATTTTTTATGTACTTTATTCTCCCTTCCTGAATCGTGTGAGCCCATCTTAGTGCATAAGTAAATTCCAGTGATATTTGAGGTATATAAATATCGTTATATAGATCTCTAAATTCTGGATTTGACGAAATAACGCCTTCTTTTACTAAATTTTCGTAACCTGAGAAAAATAAATCAAAACAGTTAATGAAAATAATCGTCAACTCAGGGTTGTCAATAGGCGATATAAAATGAATTGTAAAAATTACCCAGTAATGTTGGCATAAATTCATAATAAATAATTTGCATAATAATGGCTGTAACTATGTCTCTGGTGGTGAAGAACAGTCTATCATCACTCCAACAAGGATTTAATTTATGCAACGTCATTGCAATACGATTATGTAGACGCCATGTCCAGATAGAGAAAAGGTTGGATCCTAAAATAGCATTAGTCCCTGGGCTCGCTGAAATCAGAATATTAAAAAAGTGAAACATTTATACAAGTAACAATATACATTTTTCATACTTAATATAAATGTATTAGGGCTTAGCAGGAAATATTCTGTTCAACCTAGAGCAGTTCGACTGGGAAAGTGACTCGACCTTACTATTTTCAAGTAGTGTTGTGTCCCTGTGGTGAATAACCTTACTCATCACAGGAACACTTAGGTTCCAACTACCTAGCCAGAGCTCCTGGGGGGGATTGGGGGTAGAGTCGGAATCGCGTTTGCAATATTTCTGGTAGTGCAGGCGTCTATAGGCTACGGTAAGCGCTTACCATCGGATAAGAAGTAAGCTCGTTAATGAAATTCGGTTTACCATAATTGAATTTAAAATATCTTGATAAACATTGAATCACGTACGTGTATCGTGGCATCTCGTTTCATGAGGTGGTTGATTCATAATACACAAAGTTTCTTTTGTCTTCATCCTCGGCGGCCAAAGTTTACCATTCTCTTCTTCATATATAAGCAATCCCTTTTTAAATAGTCTTCCCTTCTCATTCAGTATTTTTAGTGAAGAACCATAAATGTGACTTAAGTCCAAGACTGGTGACTCAGACACGATCTACAAAATCAGTATTTGAAATTTTCATTGTATAGAATACAAGTGCTGTGTGCTGTGGGCGTTTTGCTGTGTGGTTACGGCAGTTAAGAATATAGGCACCCCTTCTCTTCCCGTGGGTATCGTAAGAGGCGACTAAGGGATAACACAGTTTCACTACCACCTTGGAACTTAAAAAGCCGACCGATGGCGGGATAACCATCCAACTGGTGGCTTTCAAATACACAGGCCGAAGACGGCCAACAGCGTCACCAACCCGCCTGCACAGCGCGGTGACTATGGGCAAAACACATGAGTTCGCGATATTTTTGGTTTATTTTGGTTCAATACAAGTTCTTATTGATATATGACAAAGTTCTTACTCTTTCAGGAACCGTGTCACGTTTCACACATCCCATTGACTGAAAGCTAATTGGTCTAGTAAGATTCATGCATCGTATCGATGAGAACATATGCACTGGATCGTCATCTGGGATGATGTTTGGTATACACTCTCTGTCCTTCTTGCCTTCCTCTTGACAACAATGCGTTGTCCATAATATGTAGTTCACTAAAATATTGTTGGACGGAGGAAAATTGAAATTGACTGAGCATTCTATTTTTACAAATGCACAAATGGTTGCTACTAAATAAGTAAGTAAAGACAAATGATTCAACAATAAAATTCAGTCAGATTGGAATGGAAGCATAGAGACAAAAAGATAGAAAAATATTGGAAATTACTTAAATTATTATCTACATTGTAATTACACAATTACCTGAACACATTAACTGTGCTCAAATCATCCATTCCCTTTCATCTAAATTTTTATGTTTAAAATTTTCAAAAAACTTCTTCTTTTTCAAGTGAAAACATTGTAAAGACACAAAAACGACCTATTTTTAATTAAATAAAGAAAAACATATACCTTCTTGAACTTATTCTATTTGTCCTTGAATACAAAAATTACCTGAATCATGAAGAGATAAAAAATCGCCAGTAATGTAAATCCAGAAATGTGTTAACAGTTGCGTGAATATCGAATCTGGTACACGTCCTTCAGCTACTACGTTAGTCCGAACTGATCTGCTGAGAGGTAAAGGTTCACCAGACTTTGATCTTCTTGGTTCAAAACCTAGAAATAGAAGGAGGTCTTTATTTGATAAATGATTTATTTATTTATTTCTCAAGTTAGATTAGCCGATCTTGAACTTCATCGCCGACTAACCAAATTGTATCTTTATCACCGACTGACCAAAGATATTTTTGAAGTGAAACTTCTTTAGGCGCATGAGGGGTAAAATTTTTACGGATCAAACGCGTCACGGCGTCACGAATTTTAAACGTCCGTCCGTCCGGTTCTCGTCTGATTATTAACGAAGCTAAGCAATGTCGGGCGCGGTCAGTACTTGGATGGGTGACCGTTTGGGAACACCGCGTGACGTTGGCTTTTTGTTTTTTTAATTCTTTTTTTTATTATTTTTTTTTAATCAGTTTGCCAAGAATTTTCACTTTTGACATGACTGTGTACTTTGTAGGCACGCTATTTTTTTTTTAAATTTTCATTATTGTCGGGAATTTTTTTGTGTAAAAGATATTACAAAAATTCGATATATTTAAAAAATGCTCATAATAATAAAATAAAAATAATATTTGTTTAAAAACAATTAATTGCAGTTTAATATTTACAAATTAAAATCATTGATGTGAGTAAATAAATGTTACTTGAATGTAATTCATTGTTCCATATTAGTTTAGAACATCAACATTTTTTAAACTTTATGTCTTTAATTATATTGTTTTATGTGTATACAAAAGGCTTTGTAACTATATTAGATAGTTATCTTTTTAATGTCCTTATGCCTCATTCGACGTGTACTCGTAATAAAACGAGGCCACGCGACAACGTCACTCATCATCAGGCAATCTAACGCTGCAAAGGTTGACAAAATTATTTAACTGAGGTAGGGCACAGCGGAAAATATCCTGATCAAAATCTGAACCACCCCCACCAGCCGACCATACACTTTGTGAACCCCGACTAAGGTAGGGCACAGAAGGAAATTTCTTGCTCAAAATACGGAGCAACCCGACTGGGGTTGTACATCGACCTTACATAAGAACACAGCTAAATAATACTGCTCTCAATCAGTGTTGTGTTCCTATGATGAGTAAGGGGACCAGAGCTCCTGGGATATTGGAGATAGGGACGGCAGATTAGAGTTTCTGGGCAGTTGAATTGGGGGTAGGGCCGGCAACGCTCTCGCAATGCTTCAAGTGTTGCAGGCGTCTATAAGCTACGGTAATCGCTTACCATCAGGTGAGTCGTAACCTTTTTTGCCGACCTAGTTGTATAAAAAATCTATTATAACCAGTCAACTAACCCTTGTCATAATACGCCGGAAGCAGTCTGTATATTGGAGTGTGAGGAGCTCCTCTACTGGGATAATTCAGGTTATTACAAGATCCATCTACTCTTCTACCTTCCAATGGATGACAAGGTTCAATTTCGTTTATACACCAACTGTGAACAAACAAACATTTATGAACGTAATATGTTATAGCTCGATACCTAAACATCAGAAAAGCATTCACGAGAACTTTTAAAAACTAATAAAAATCTTATACTATTAAACGAGCAATTCTTGTATATATCTATGTATATAGAATCTGAATCTCGGAATCGGCTCCAACGATTTTCGTGAAATTTAGTATGCAGGGAATTTCGGGGGCGAAAAATTGATCTAGCTAGGATTCATTTAAAAAAATGTCGTTTTATCCCTGTTTTTAGGCAATGAAAAAATATCATTAGAATACGAAGCTTAATTTCACCAATGTCAATATAGCTGTAACAGCGTAATTAGGAAATCGGCGGGTGTCACATCGTGTTGACCCGGGTTCGAATCTCAGGCTCCAGATTAGTTTTTTTTTTCTTTTTTTTTTAATTTCACTCGTGATTTATTATTTAAATAAAATTAAAATATAAAAATACCGAGAAAAAAAAACAAAAAAAAATGAAAATACCGAGCTAGGCTCGGTCACCCAGGTACTATCTCCTTATTTGACTATTTCCAATTAATGTGGTATTTATAGATTAAGGTTTTTATTCGTTAGTATTTTACGGTATAATTGTGTATTAAATGAAACAAAGAATATTTAGTAAAAAAAGTAGAATATTTTATTCTATGTGGAAACGGAAAGGATATCCTAAACACAGGTTTCTAGTTAGGGGTCCCTTCCCTACCTTTGTTTGTCAACAGCCATGTTATGAACTTTGTAACGTTGTAAGTTAATTTCCTACAGTATTGTATTGTATTTATGATGTGGGTTTGTGATTGTAAACTAAAAACTGTACTGTATATTAATTACGTTTGCGATGGTCAGGAGGTCGAAAAGAAAACCACATAATTATTAATTATGTATTAATTCGATATTAATACAATCTTACAACTACATCCTATAACTAACGTAATATTGCATCAATGCGATATTAATACAATAATGATACCTACTAAAACTACATCTTATAACTAACGACTACTTTAGTAGATGTGAGACTAAAGAGTATTGATTGTATACAAATAAATAAACAAAATACAAATAAAATAAACGGAAAATGAAACATAAGGATGATTTTAAATAATTGAGTTTGCTCGCAAATTAAAAAAAAAAACCAAATTCAATTACATCGACAAGTAATACAACATATGTAGGGACACGAAAGTCAAGTAAATACGCGTCATTAAAGATTACTCAAAAAGTAATAATCAGACCTTAATTAAATTAAAACGAGACCACATGACAAGCATTAGCTTTCGATTAAAGCAGGAGACATCAAAATTGGTAAGACCAGTGAAAAGTTATGCGATATTACATATGCGATATACCACGAAAAAATAGTCAAGTAAATACGCATTATTAGATATACCTAACTCAAAAAGTACTTTAGTTATTCAAATAAATTTAAATGGAACCACATGACACGCAACACCTTGTGATTGAAAAAGGACATCGAAATCGGTCCACCCAAAAAAAAGTTCTGAGACATACATTAAAAAAAATACAATCGGAATTGAGAACCTCCTCCTTTTTTGGAAGTCGATTAAAAAGTTTGGAGGCGATAGTCTTTCATATCTATACTAATATATAAAGCTGAAGAGTTTGTTTGTTTGATTGTTTGTTTGTTTGTTAGTTTGTTTGTTTGTTTGTTTGTTTGAACGCGGTAATCTCTGGTTCTACTGGGCCGATTTGAAAAATTCTTTCAGTGTTAGATAGCCCATTTATCGAGGAAGGCTATAGGCTATATATCATCACGCTAAGACCAATAGGAGCGGAGTCCACGCCGACGAAGTCGCGCGCAGAAGCTAGTTTTAAATAAAACAAATCAAAATACGTAATTAAAACTTACAATGTAGTATTCCTTTTAATATGTAATTTTACTTCTTCGTTAGTTAAAACTTTGCCAGAATATGCATCGTAGAACTGCGAATCTGCTCGTAGATAAGAAAAATACGTAAGTAACAAAAAATATATATGCAACATTATTATTGCGTATGTGACTTTCGACAAATGTATGTGAAATAAAAAAAAACCAAAGGAAATTGTTTTATTTATACAAAGAAAACATATAAGGACTTTTCCACATTGAGATTTATTTATCGACTAGCAGTTGAACACAGCTTTGTTGGAGTAGAAATTAATAATTTTTAAAGAGTTGCTGAAATAGTGTATAATCATTTTATTACAACAGTTTACGATATCTATGTACACGACAATTATGGTTCATATTTTGAGCGCTAGACCTCCCAGACTACTCGCGCAGCTTCTTCTCAATCACGTTTCATGTCACAGTCGTGCAAAAAGCAGGAAGACCTTTAGGTCATCTCAAACCATTTCTAGGCAATTTAAGTAATACGAACTAATCTCCTATTTACCATACAGAATTTCCGCAAACGTTTGAATACTTATTTATTGTTATTCAATCAAAAACCTAAACATGAAATTTTATGCTTCTAAAATTTATAACTTTTTATAAAATTAATTTTTTTTTTTTTTTATTTAAAAGTATATCTTAACTTAACTAGAAACATTACTATTTATCGGTGTGACAAAAATCAATGTTGATTTATCCGCACACCGGCATTCGACATCGTACGCTCACAATATCAAAAATATATCATAGCAATGATAGCATATAACAAGTTAATCTGTGTCGCAGGACCGATGGCCGTTGGAGCAGACGTGTCCTGGAGTGGAGACCGCGTATTGGCAAACGCAGTGTAGGACGCCCTCTGGCCCGCTGGACCGACGATCTACGTAAGATTGCTGGTGTAGGCTGGATGGGGATTGCGGAAAACCGGGATGTCTGGCGCGAGCTTGGGGAGGCCTATGTCCAGCAGTGGACTGCAACAGGCTGATATGATGATGATGATGATGATGATGAACAAGTTAATATTAACCATAACAACAACATTTTTACATACTACCGTCCAAGTTTTACAAATGATTGAATCCATTACAAAATAATGTATTTCAAACTGATATAACAGGAAAGCAGTTAAAATATATTGATGCGTAAAAATTACATTAAACTAGGACTAATTATTTATTTATTAATAACCAATACCTGACCGGGTCTAAGAATAAAGGTTAATAATATGGTTAATATGTTTGTATATTATGTTCAATAAAAAATAAAGTGTGAAAAAAGTATAATATAAAAGAAAATGAAAATAAAAAAAGTGTTAATCAACTTTTGTCTTTACATTTTTATTATTTCGTTTACAAATAAATTGCTCCCGATAACAATAATTTGACAATTTTAATTCGACTGATACCTTAACTTTATTAACAAAAAAGATAATAAAACGGTGACTTTGAGAATGTTACTAAAAATAAAAAAAACAAGTATTTAATCAAAAATGTTTTGGGTTTTTCATGTTCTTTGAATACGAGTTAATACTTAATTTAAAATATGCAGGACCGCTTTATTATGCTTTATCGCACGCTGACGCTGCTGCCCGTTTTCGGCCTGTGTATTTAAGGTGAGGTAATTGATGTATTCCTGCAAAACACGTTTCTATGAATTCAGTTTTGAAATAGTAAACAGTGAAATTTTTATCTAATAAATTTAATTGATATTGTTGAGGGTATATTCTAGTTCAGGCTTTTGTCGGAAACATGATTTGATAAATTTGGCTCGATAGAATAAATTCACAAAGTTACCTCTTTTCGGGTCATTTTATTTACTATGATTGGGTTTTATTCTTAAAATAACTGATTTGATATTATAAATAAATTACCAAAATAAAGTTCATATATAACTGGAATAATTTGATCAAGTGTTTTTTTTTTTAATTCCATAATTTTTTTTTAATCGATTATTCAAGTGATTTTCGACCGCTTTTTTGCTCTAGCGGCACTGTGCAGTGTCCTGTCGGACGTCATAGACACTGGACGTGTGAAAAATTTTTCGATTTTTCCCGCGCAACATTTCGTATTCCGTATTTTTTAAATATTAGTATGCATTCAATATTCGTACCTACTGAAATTTGAATTCGCTATTTATAAATTTAAATTAATATATTTTGTTGCTGTTTTTGTAAAAAATACCTATTTATCTACATAAAATAAAATTGGAGTGTCTGTTTGTAATATTACGGTTTTTAACTAAATTCATATTATGTAGGTATGTATAATATACATACATTGTATATATACCAAAATAACATTTTTGAAGTGAAACTTCTTTAGGCGCATGAGGGGTAAAATTTGGTAGGTGGCGCTGCTATCGGTATGTAACTCCGAAACTACTGAACCAATTTGTATCAAAATTTGTAAGCATCTGTAATTTGGTCCAACTTGGGAGATAGGGTACTTTTTTCTCAATTAGACCCGGTAGGTGGCGCTGCTATAGGTATGTAACTCTGAAACTACTGAACCAATTTGTATCAAATTTTGTAAGCTTCTGTAATTTGGTCTAACTTGAGAGATAGGGTAGTTTTTATCTCAATTGGACCCGGTAGGTGGCGCTGCTATCGCTATGTAACTCCGAAAGTACTGAACCAATTTTTATCACATTTCGTAAGCATCTGTAATTTGGTCCAACTCGAGAGATAGGGAATTTTTTATCTCAATTTGACCCGATAGGTGGCGCTGCTATCGGTATGTAAGCAATCTTTGGTAGCTGTTTTCCGGACAGGACAACGTCTGCCGGGTCCGCTAGTTTAATATAATTATTTTGTTGCTGTTTAAGTTTTGTAAACACTATTTATCTATATAAAAATTAATAAAAATGGAGTGTCTGTTTGTAATATTACGTCTTTTAACTAAATTCATATGTATGTATATATACACGGTACATATTACACCAAATTAACATTTTTGAAGTGAAACTTCTTTAGGCGCATGAGGGGTAAAATTTGGTAGGTGGCGCTGCTATCGGTATGTAACTCCGAAACTACTGAACCAATTTGTATCAAAATTTGTAAGCATCTGTAATTTGGTCCAACTTGGGAGATAGGGTACTTTTTTCTCAATTAGACCCGGTAGGTGGCGCTGCTATAGGTATGTAACTCCGAAACTACTGAACCAATTTGTATCAAATTTTGTAAGCTTCTGTAATTTGGTCTAACTTGCGAGATAGGGTAGTTTTTATCTCAATTGGACCCTGTAGGTGGCGCTGCTATCGCTATGTAACTCCGAAAGTACTGAACCAATTTTTATCACATTTCGTAAGCATCTGTAATTTGGTCCAACTCGAGAGATAGGGAATTTTTTATCTCAATTTGACCCGATAGGTGGCGCTGCTATCGGTATGTAAGCAATCAAATTTGGTAGCTGTTTTCCGGGCAGGACAACGTCTGCCGGGTCCGCTAGTTTAATATAATTATTTTGTTGCTGTTTAAGTTTTTGTAAACACTATTTATCTATATAAAAATTAATAAAAATGGAGTGTCTGTTTGTAATATTACGTCTTTTAACTAAATTCATATGTATGTATAAATACACGGTACATATTACACCAAATTAACATTTTTGAAGTGAAACTTCTTTAGGCGCATGAGGGGTAAAATCTGAGCGACCGGTAACGCGTCAGTGTCACGACGAGTACTTGGATGGGTGACCTCTTTTTTTTTCAATTAGATTTTTGAAGTGAAACTTCTTTAGAATCGTTGTGATTTCAAACCAGATGCAACGGAAAAACGACAGGGAAGGGCGCGCGGCGCAGCGACTTGCATGAAAAAGGATGACACATTGTAGCGTTACGCTCATTGTAGCGTTACGCTATTTATATCGTTACGCTCATTGTAGCGTTACGATATTTGTAGTTACGCTATTTGTAGCGTTACGCTCATTGTAGCGTCAGTACTTGGATGGGTGACCGCTTTCTTTTTCAACTAGTTTTTTTTAAAGTGAAACTTCTTTAGGCGCACTTAACTTGGAGAGTAAGCAGGCGTGACGAGAGCGTTACGAAAAGTGTGATTGGTCGAGGCGAACGGAAGTTGAGAGGGAGATATTTTGGTTAAGATAAAATTTGATCGACCGGAAACGCGGCAGCGTCACGACGGTCAGTTCTTGGATGGGTCACCGCTTTTTTTTCAAATAGTTTTTTTGAAGTTTAACTTCTATAGGCGCGCTTAACTTGGGGAGTAAGCAGGTGCGTTACGAGAGTGTTAAGAAAAGTGTGATCGGTTGAGCCGAACGGAAGTTGAGAGTGAGATATGTTAGTAAAGATAAAATTTAACTGACCAGAAACGCGGCAGCGTCACGACGGTCAGTACTTGGATGGGTGACCGCTTTTTTTTCAACTAGTTTTTTTGAAGTGAAACTTCTTAAGGCGCATTTCATCACATGAGGTACATTTGAGCGACCGGTAACGCGGAAGCATCAGGTACTTGGATGGGTGACCACTTGGGAACACCACGTGACGTTGCCATTTTTTTCCTTTGTTATAATATATTATATTTAATTAATATTAAAATAAGAATTATTAAATATAAAAACCTACTGTGGAATTTTTAAGGAACATACAAAAATAAATTAGCCGAATCGGTCGAGCCATTCTCGAGTTATGCGCTTAGCAACATTCTTTTTTATTATATAGATTATAATAATAATACATAACAACAAAATAGAGTTTTCAAAATAGAGGTAACCCATTTTTAATATAATATTATCTAATATATATACTAAATTTATTACAAAGTATGTTTCATTATATTATCAGCTCGGTGTTGGATATGGCAACACATCTCTATTTAGTTTAGTTTAATAAGTTTGATGTTACTGGCAATGTTGTTAGGAGTTAGAAAAGAACAGGATGTAATAAAAAGATGGCCTATGTACAAGAAGACTTTTATTTTAAAATCAACATATAAAACATGGTGTCAGGTGAAAAAACAAAAATAATAATAGCCGAACAGTCAAGAAAACGACAGGGAGAAACATAGAAAGGAGAAAGAAGGAGTTAAAATTGTTTAAAAATATACGCAAAGATGGAGGGATTAAGGCCGCCAATTAATCTGATTTTATCAGGGCCATCAGAAAACTTTTATGGGTTTAAAAGAAAGTTTTTAAATTACATAGAAGCTGCGGGCTTCACTGAAAAGACAGAGGAGCGGAAAATGGCGTTGTTTCTGAATTTAGCGGGGGATGACGCAATGGATGTCTATACCACGTCGATGGAATGTTTAAAGGTAAAAAGCTTAGAAAAACTCTTAGAATTATTTGAAAAGCACATAAAACCGAGAAAAAACATAATCGCCAACAGTTATAAGTTTTTTAACATGGTGCAAGCCGAAGGGGAGACATTTGAGCACTATGTAACAGAATTAAAGAAACAAGCTAAACTATGCGAGTTCAAAGAAGAAGACAGGCTTGTGAGGGACATGATAGTGATTGGAATAAAGGACAAAGGTGTACAAGAAAGGTTACTACGGGAGAGTGACTTAACTTTGGAGCAAGCCATCCAGTTTGGAAGAGCAGCAGAAATAGGGAAGATACAGGTAGAAACATTAAATGAAAAGAAAGATATAGACAGTATACATAAACAGAGAGTAAACTACAGGAAGGAGAAGAAAAACTACAGAAATAACTGTGGGAAATGTGGTAAAATACATGAACCGAGAAAATGTTCAGCGTTCGGTAAAAAGTGTGTGTTGTGCAATAAACTGAATCACTTCGCTGTGATGTGTAGGAATAAAAACATACACAGGAAGAAAAAGCAGGCGTACAGTTTGGAAAAGGAGGAAAATAAAAGTGAAAGTGACAGTGATAATAATTATACAATAGGAAGTTTAAACTATATAGACAATATTAAGTTGCAGTGGAGAGAAAAAATAAATATTCTAGGTTTAAATATAGAATTTAAGCTAGACACGGGTGCGGACTGTAATACATTGTCTTTAAAGTTGTTCAAGTGTATTAATAAAAATAATAAGTTAAGTTTGAAACAAACACCTGCAATTCTTGTTGTTTATAATGGAGAGAAAATTAAGACAGTGGGACAAGTAGAACTAAGCTGTGTTGTAAAAGGGATAAATAAAAAGGTATGTTTTACTGTAATTGATTTAGATGTACAACCTGTAATAGGACTACCAGATTGTATTAGGTTAAACTTATTAAAAAAGATTGATGGAGTACAAAGTGATAAGTTGACAGAAAAGGAAAAATTTATAAATGATAATAAAGATATTTTTCAGGGGCTAGGGATGATAGGTACTTACCAAATAAAAATTTTAGATGATGCACAACCCGTTGTTAAACCTATAAGACGAATACCTTTAGCTATAAAAGATAGACTTAAGGAAACATTAAATAATTATGAACAAAGGAAAATTATAGAGCGGATAGAAGGTCCTACTGAGTGGTGTAATAACCTAGTTATAGTGGAAAAACCAGATAAATCTTTGAGGTTATGTTTAGATCCTAAAGAGCTTAATAAGTATATAGTAAGAGAGAGATATTTGATTCCATCTCCAGAAGAAATTTATAATAACTTAGCTGGTAAGAAAGTGTTTACTGTTTTAGATATGAAAGATGGATTTTTTCAGATAATGTTAAGTGATAAGGATAAATTGTGTACTTTTGGCACTCCATATGGTAGATATAGGTTTAAGAGGCTACCGTTTGGTATATCATCTGCTCCAGAAGTTATGCAAAGAATAAATACTAACATTTTTGGAGATATTAAAGGAGTTGAAATATACTATGATGATATAATAATAGCAGGTAAAAATAATGCTGAGCATGATGATATATTAAATAAAGTGATAGATAGAGCCAGAAAATATAATGTTAAGTTTAATAGAAATAAAATACAATATAAGTCGGACCATGTTAAGTATGTGGGATTAATAGTATCACAGGAAGGTATACAAGTTGACCCCGATAATGTAAAAGCTATATTAGAGTTGAAGGAGCCTAGTAATGTAAAACAGCTACAAAAATTTTTAGGCATGTGTAACTATTTGAGTAAATTTATACCTCATTATTCTGTAAATACAGAACCTTTAAGAAACTTACTTAAAAAAGATGTTGTGTGGGAGTGGTCTGAACCACAAGATAAAGCATTTAAAGAGTTAAAAACCAAGTTAAGTAATACACCTACATTAGCTGTCTTAAACAGTAAAGGTTCTATAGTGTTGCAAACTGATAGTTCTAAATCTGGCATGGGAGCGTGTTTGTTACAAAATGGTAAACCTATTTCTTTCTACTCAAGGGCTTATACCGAATGTCAAACTAGATGGGCACCAATAGAAAAAGAATTATTTGCTATCTGCGTTGCATTAGATAAATATCATCAGTTCGTGTATGGCAGGAACATAACAGTGGAGACTGATCATAAACCCTTGGTCACAATAATTAATAAAGATATAAATAAAATAAGTGCTAGACTACAGCGTATGATCTTGAAATTGTTAAAATACGATATAAATATAAAGTATATACCGGGTAATAAAATGTATATTGCAGACTACTTGTCAAGAAATTATATAAAAAACAATGCTGAGATAGATCCAACAACGCAGGAGGTAGTGCATTGCTTTGAAACAGATTTAGCTATAACAGATAGTAAATTAGAAATGTTACAAAAAGAAACTGCAAATGATATAGATTTAGTACAAGTAATTAATTGGTATAAAAATAGTTGGCCTAAAAATAATAAACTTATACATAATAAAGAATTAAAAATATACTACAGTTTAAAAGAATATATACATGTAAAAGATAATATAGTGTACTTACAGGATAAAATAGTTATACCAAAACAAATAAGAAAAGAAATGCTTATGCTTATACATACAGGACATACAGGTATAGTGAAGTGTAAAAAGAGAGCTAGAAATGTTATGTATTGGCCGGGAATGTCACAAGATATAGAGAGGTTTGTGTTGTCATGTAGTTCTTGTGAAAAGTATAGACCGTCTAATAGTAAAGAACCTCTTATGTCCCATAATATTCCTAGCTTACCGTTCTACAAGATAGGTATGGATATATGTACTTACAGTAGAAAAGATTACCTAGTTGTTGTTGATTACTATTCAAAATGGATAGAAGTTAAATATTTAAATGATAAAACAGCAGATAGTGTAATTAAAAATTTGTTGACTATTTTTTCTACTCATGGCATACCAAAGTATATTGTAAGTGACAATATGCCGTTTGGAAGTTACTCTTTTAAAAAGTTTGCAAGTTCATTAGATATTCAATTAATTTATTCAAGTCCTAGATATCCTCAGTCTAATGGGTTAAGTGAAAAAGCAGTAGGAATTGTAAAAAACATGTTGAAAAAGTGTGAAAACAATAATGATTATGATTTTTACTTATCTTTGTTACATTATAGATCTACACCAGTTGCAGGATTGGATTATAGTCCATCAGAATTGTTAATGTCTAGACTTTTGAGAACTAACTTACCTTGTACTAAAGATCATTTAAAACCTAAAGTTGTTAATGTGCAGGAAAAAATGTCACTCAACAAACGTAAAACAGAATTTTATTATAATAAAACTAGTAAAGTTAGAAATGTAAACTTCAAACCAGGTCAAAATGTTGTAGTGCAGGATAGACCAAACAGGGTGTGGTATCCAGGCAAAATTATAAAGCCTGAGGGCCCGAGATCTTTTGTTGTTAAAAGGGAGGATGGAACAGTAGTCAGGAGGAATCAAAAGCATATAAATTATTCACCTAACCAGTTTAATGTTAAGTCAGAAATATTTGATACTCCGTTGATTACTCTTCCTTCACAAAGTAGCAAGAGTTCTGAAAATGTTGTTAGTCATAAAGTCAGTAGGTATGGTAGAATAATAAAACAGCCCTCATACCTAAAAGATTACACGCAATATTAATGTTTAAAAAAATAATAATAATAATAATAATAATAATAATAAGTCTTATCTTAAAATTTTAAAAGAAGTTAAGTTGTGTTTATGTTTAAGTTTAAATTTATGTCTAAAAGGGGGGATGTTGGATATGGCAACACATCTCTATTTAGTTTAGTTTAATAAGTTTGATGTTACTGGCAATGTTGTTAGGAGTTAGAAAAGAACAGGATGTAATAAAAAGATGGCCTATGTACAAGAAGACTTTTATTTTAAAATCAACATATAAAACACTCGGTGAAGATCGATTTAGATTCGGATCTTAGACCACTAGTACTAAGCAGCGCTTCATGACAAACTTTACATTCGTATGTTACACAGCTCAAAATGAATAATTTAAATTATATTTTTATTTCGAGTTAATACAATTAGGTACAAAATTCAAAAGTATAAGTGTGTCTGTTACATTTTTACGCCTATGGCGATGTAGCAAATTAGCAATTTTAAAATTCATCAACATCGGAGAGCTAATACTGCCTACTGTACCTATACAGATAAATTTTATTTAATAATTATTATTTTAAATTTAATATGTAATTTGTTTCATTTAATAGCTCTTATTCCATTTATGTCCAACAGTATTTATACTAAATAACCCTGAAATCCTTTACTTATTTTATTTATTTACGAAAGTATTATTATTTTATCACTACTATAAAAAATGATCATTATAAATGCATTTCTATTTTAAAGCCAAATAAAATTTCATGACGGTCAGTACTGAGATGGGTGACCGCTTTTTTTTTCAACTAGTTTTTTTGAAGTGAAACTTTTTTAGGCGCATGAGGGGTAAAATTTGAGCGACCGGTAACGCGGGACCGTCACGACGGTCAGTACTTGGATGCGTGACGCTTTTTTTTTCAACTAGTTTTTTTGAAGTGAAACTTCTTTAGGCGCGCTTAAATTGGGTAGTAAGCAGGTTAATGCGTGACGAGAGCGTTACGAAAAGTGTGATCGGTCGAGGAGAACGGAAGTTGAGGGAGATATAAGTTACTTAAGATAAAATTTGAGCGACCGGTAACGCGGCAGCGTCACGACGGTCAGTACTTGGATGGGTGACCGCTTTTTTTTCCAACTAGTTTTTTTAAATATTGTAATTGTATTGTGGAATTTATTGAGATACGTTTTATTGAATAATAATTATTTTAAACTACCTCTGCCCGCGACTTCGTCCGCGTGGAATTTAACAAAATAATTACTGTTCAGTTCGCAGTTATAAAATAATAATAAAAAATCTAAAATAAAAGTAGCCTACGTTACTCCTTATTACATCAGCAACTATCTGCCAATGAAAGTCCTGTCAAAAACGATCCAGCCGTTTCAGAGATTAGCCGGAACAGACAGACAGACAAATTATAAAAAATGTTATTTTGGTATTTGCACCATGTATATTATATAATATGTAATTTAGTTAAAAGCGGGTATTACAATATTACAAACAGACACTTCAATTTTATTTATTTGTATAGATTTAATATGTAATTTGTTTTATTTTATATAGCTTATTCTATTTATGTCCAACAGTCTTTATAATAAATAACCCTGAAATCATTTACTTATTTCATTTATTTACGAAAGTATTACATATTTATCACTACTTTAAAAAATGATCATAATAAATGCATTTCTATTTTAAAGTCAAATCAAATTAGTTCGCTTTACAGCCACTGACGCTTTCAGGTCACGGACTGAGTTCAACAGCAACGAGTTCGCGCGACGTGTGTCCAAGGGGGACGGGGTAGACGTTAAATGCCTACTTTTGTCATGCGACGGAGCCTTAAGGTGGTAGTGGAACTGTGTTATCCCTTAGTCGCCTCTTACGACACCCACGGGAAGAGAGGGGGGGGGGGGGTAGCTATATTATTTACTGCCGTAGCCACACAGCAAATTAACAATTTCATCAACATCTTTGCGACCTCCTTGGCTACTTTCGTGGCGGACCTGGAAATTCTTCATTCAAAATTTGGTGCACACGTCTTTTTGTATCTTGAGGAACATACGTTGTTGACGCAAGTTCTTCTGTAAAAAATACTTTAAAGTGTAATGTGTACCCTGATAGCGATCGTTACTCATGGTAGTTAATATATCCGCCAACCCGCATTGGAGCAGCGTGGTGGATTAAGGATCGGAGCTTAATCCACCACTCTGCTCCAATGTAGTAGTAGCGTGTATGGTGCGTGTGCATGTGTGCGTGTAGTAGCGTGTTAAAAACGTGTTATAAACACCATGTAAACAAAACACGCAAACATCTAATAAAAACAGAAACAAACTTTTCACATGTCATATGTCAGCATCAGACCGTTATCATATCACTACTTTAACAAAGTGTCACTTCGCATTCGTTATGAACCTTATCACTATTACTATAAAGATCAAACTCGTTTAATTCAAATAAAAATAGAGTTGCATTGTAAAAAGTTCGAAGTTTGTTTTCATTGTAATTACACGATTTTTTATCGTGTCGCAATAATAATGATGTACAACAACTTTTTTTTTTATCTATTTAAAATGATTTGGTTTTTCAATATCCTTAAAGAAAATTTTAATTAGCTGTTCGACTTTTCTAACTGCATAAGCTAATAGGTAGGGATCCCTAGTACATTTTTTTAACCTGATCAGTATCAAGCTAATTTTCCGTGAGTAGCTTCATTTTGATGAGACGAACAAAAAGTTCCTCTTCGAAAACTCTCGATTGTGGTAGATAATAGAGTTAGCAGGAGGTAGAGCAGCAGTGAGCGTAGGACCGGGATAACGTACCACGCAATTTGGAGGACAATATTACCATCAAATTATATAAATATTAAGTAACTAAAAGAAAAAAAAATCAGAAAAAAAAACAATTTTTGATGACCTTACGAGGTCATCAAGTTGATGACCTCGTAAGGTCATTAAAAATTATTACTAACCAGCTGATTTTTTTTCCTTTTAGTTACATAATATTTATATAATTTGATGGTAATATTGTCCTCCAAATTGCGTGGTCCGTTATCCCGGTCCTACGCTCACTGCTGCTCTACCTCCTGCTAACTCTATTATCTACCACAATCGAGAGTTTTCGAAGAGGAACTTTTTGTTCGTCTCATCAAAATGAAGCTACTCACGGAAAATTAGCTTGATACTGATCAGGTTAAAAAAATGTACTAGGGATCCCTAACTATAAGTCTTTAATGAAGAGCTTACAAAGTAAACGGAGTTGTAACTAAAGTATCGAACCTAACTTACATTAATTATTTCATATTGTTACATTTATTGAAGTAAAACTTCTTTACGCACGCTTGACTTGGGGAGTAAGCTGGTGAATGCGTGACGAGAGCGTTACGAAAAGTGTAATCAGGCGAGGCGGACGGAAGTTGAAAGGAAGATATTATAAGTTAGTGAAGATAGAAAGAGACAGAGTTACGTTTCGTAAGTTTTACTTCAGTCGTGTGGTCTAAAGTATGTACACTTGTTGTTGTTTTTTTTTCAAATCATGTTTGACAGAATTGGTCATATTCCATGCGGACGAAGTCGCGCGCAGAAGCTAGTCAATTATAAAACTTAAAACTACGACCAACAATAATAGCTATACATATAAATACAAGTGTAACTATGTAAGATATAATATACTCTTTAAAAAGTTTAAATAAAAACAAATTCTTAAGCAAATTTAAAAAAAAAATTGTCGTTTGATCACAATGGAAACGAGCACAGTCATCTTAATGTCACTATTATTTGTGGCTTATGCAAAGTGTACACGTATTTGTTGTCAATTACCGTCGCGCGTTCCGCTCACTGTTGACTGTGAAACTCCCCAGAGATCAAATATTAGCCGTGATTTGGTTGTTTTGCTTTTTACCGTTTTATACTCCAGTGACGAACTTGTTTGTAAATAACATTATTAAGTAGTTGTTGTTGTGTCTTATTCTTATTCATGTCCTTTTTCTAAAGGTTGTCTGGAAGAGATCGCTCTTTAGCGATACTTTTGTACATTTCTTTTTTTTTGTCTTTTTTTTCTTGCATGTTTTATGTTACATGTATTGTTTCTGATTGTACAATAAAGTATATTTGTATTGTATTGTAGTAGATGTTTACATCTGTTTTTATAGATATTTTTTTTTTGACGAGAAAATTAAGAGCGTGCATAAGGCGAGCAAAAAATCAGATTTCACCCGCGCGCCGCTTATTTTATTTATAATTCCGAAACTAAAAGTAATTACATTAAATGCCTAGACATTGACTTTAGTCATATTTAAATGTAATTAATTATCAAATTTTTGTCTTAATGGTCATAGCCATATCGAGTATAAATAGAAAACGCATAAAAATTAGAGGTTACTTCGTGATTATATTTTATCGAGGAAATTTCATTATTTTATGTTTTTGATTAGGCTGTAGCACGGCTGTAGTCTTAAAAATATCACGTAGTTTGTCATATATTTTTATTTTAAGATTTGGTCCGGAATTTTTCATGTAAAATCAAATAGCAGATTGATAATTTTGCTTTACGCGCCCTCTTAAGGAAAATATAATATGTAGGTAAATGGTTCCTATCAATTGAAGGCTATCAAATGGTAAGTTTTATATCGCGTCTAAAAATAATTTGACACTAGAAACCATGCTTTGAAAAATGAGTTTTGCTTAATGAAGCATTAAAAAAAAAACAATGGTCGGCAGTATATATTTTGTTATTATTTTTTTCTACTTTTCTTGTGTTTTAAGAGACTTAGGTCAAGAGATAAAACGTTTTTTTTTTTGGCAACATCTTTCACACCAATAACTCACTGTATAAAATGATGATAGAAACTTTATACTTCATTTCTGAAGGACATTTTAACATAGATTCCTAATATCACTAAGGAGAGAGGAGGAGTAGGCCTTGCTAGTAGTCCCAGCAAATGTAGCCTAGAATATCTCTTAGAAAGTATAACTTCAAAACTGGAAACAAAAACAATGCTCTATAAATATAACTATAAAAATGTAGCTCAATTAAAATGACACAACGCCATCTATCAACAAGAACAGTGAACTGCACACAATTATACACATCTAAAGTACCGTCATACCTGAACTAATGTGGATACAATAATTTACGTTTCCAAGAACCCTCGCAGTGACGAATATTTATTAAGACATCCGTGATGTAAGTTCGTTCGCATTTGTTGGCTTTAATAACAGACTCACCATTTGTCAAACTAAACGTTGCATGCGCCTGCGCACTTTAAACACGACAGAGTTTCGGAATTCCTTGAAATTAAATCAAGGAATAGTAAATACGAAATGCGTACTTAATTTAATTAGTCGTGTCAAAATTCTTTACTTTAAAATTAACTTTAATAATAACATTTGAGTTTATATGACTCTTAAATATGTTATTTAAGTACACTAGATACTTTGTTTTCTACGTATTTAAGTTTAGAGTTCTAAGAATTATTTTTTGATGTCTAGACCAACAAAAAATAACAAAGAATCTTCTTTTTCTCTCAAATATGGCAACATAATAATTTATACTAATAAATCGCAAATTAGTGTCAAAATACACATAAACACAAAAAAATATATATTGCAAGTAGGCATATTTTTAAAATATTTTACATAAGCAAACTTACGCTATCGCCAAATAAAATAAATTCACTACTTCGAAATTGTAAGCCTCTGTAAGACCAAATTTTGAAATCTACTTTTGTGCTTGTTATAATACAATAGTTCTATTGCTACAATTATTCAAAAACAGGATATTTACCATGTTTTTAGTCGAATGTCTCGTGATCAAGACATTTGCATTCAATGTCGAAATATCGAGCTCCGCAAAATGAAAATAAAAAACATGGTAAATATCCCGTTTTTGAATAATTTTAGCCATAAAAATAACCATTTTAATTTAAAATCTTATATACAATAATTCTATTTTAAAACCAAAAGTTACTAAGCCTCTTACACTTTTAATAAATAAAATATTTAACAGAAATAGTATAAGTTAGTAACTAAATTATTCACGCGTATGTCAAGTCAGTTCTAATTGGCAACGGACGTATTCTTGCAGATACCGTATATCGTGTTTAAAGGAAAAACGTAATTGATATTTCCGAGACAGACTGATTTACTACCCAAAGAATTCCTCGTTTAACAAACGACCGATTTATTTGAGTAATTGGTCACTGTATTGCATGTTTTAGTTCATTAAAATTGATTGGAGTATTAAGGTCGATTAGTTGTCTCGAATGATCAAGCTTGAGAATATCGAATAACTATGTTGATTTAGATTCATCTAAATTAATTCGTAAAGACGTTTTTAATGTATTATCGTTCATTCGAAAAGCATAAATTAATTGATTAATTTATTCAAAAATTATTTCCCATTCCGAATAATTTAAGCAATAGTTAAAATGAAATCTTATTGACATTTGGTACGACTCTGTACCAAACTTAATTAAACCTGCAGTGGTCGCGTGGGTTACATAATTATGTAATCCATCCACACTAAATCGATAATTTCTAAAAATCGGTTTCGTTAGTTTCATGCGCTGCCAGATACTTTCAAATAAATAAATATTAAATTTGTGCAACATATTCCATACAGGACTAGCCCAAGTTTCACTTGAGTCACAAATAGGTACACATTTTTCAAATTAAGTACAATTCTGAAATTTCTATATGAAAAATAATAGAAAGTAGGAAGTATCACTGAAGAAAATTCGTATTCAAGACCTGAAGTAAATTTTAATAATATAATTTTTATGGATCCTAAAAGCGAATGGGCATCCTCTTAAAAAAGTCCCAAGATCTTGAGGAACTCGTAAAAACTTCAACGCGGCCAAATCTCCTGAATTGTTAGAAAGGGAACAATTGTCCAATTTATACTTCCGTCCCAGACAATTTTTGGGATAATCAAATTTAATTAAACTCGTATCAGAGAGAGCAACTCGGTGGCAACTTTTTGCTTTTTTCGTCCCTCACTTCGCTAATTAAAAACAAGCGCTCAACAAATCTGTTCGAATTTCGAGGACATAGTTTGGACAAATTTTGGTATCACGTGCCTCGCAAATATGTATAATAACATTTAATAAATGTATTAACATTTTTCAAACATATTTCTGTTTCAGTTGTTCTATCCCTATAAAGAAATTTGTGTCATGGTATAAGTAGGTACGTTAGACGTTAACAGAATTTACCACGGAACTTAAAAACAGAGTTTAAAAGCTAAGCTTAACATTTATAGAGGCACAATCGAGCCAACCTAGTATTCTTTTGCATATAATACAATGTCTCGACATTTTTCGTCGTTTTTTAGCTACTTACGTAGACTATACCACATTATTTGCCTAAAGGCTTGGTTTCCCGTTGAATGAGCAAAATAAAGAGAATAAAGCAACGTTTTAAGACTCGTAGACATTTCTAATAGTACTTAAGTCCCCTTCGATTTGTTGCAAACAGTTTGAATGCAGTGTCCACTCCACTTCGACTGCAAAATTTCTTTATTCTTGCCTTTTAAGCGATTTGGAATCTTATGCTTTGGATGTAAGAGCTAATATAGCTGCATATTTATCGCTGTTTTATGTTCGTGACGTAACCATGGCAACATATCGAGAGACAATAATTGTGAACACTTTATTAGACGACTATTGGTCTAAGATCCGAGAAGGTAAATCTTCCCTCATCTGTTAATTAGATGAAACAATTTTTTATAGGCTTATTTAAATATTGTGAGTTTATAAAAACAACCTCTGCCACCATAAGCCTGCTGCAAATTTTTTTTTTTTTTTTAGCTTTTCCCTCTCATGTTAATTACATGTAGTAAGCTAAAACCGTTAATATTTTACATTATATACCTGCCTGTAGTAGGCAGCCATCTCTATGATTGCTACACTTATCTGCAGCCAGGTCAGTAACCTCAGTCAGAGTAACCTGGCTGCAGGTAAGTATAGCAATCATAGAGATGGGTGCCTACTATAGTCAGGTATATAATGTAAAATATTTACGGTTTTAGCTTACTACGTGTAATTAACATGAGAGGGAAAAGATTTTTTAGAAGAAAAAAAAAATCTTTTTTAAGTGTTATTATTTGCAGCAGGCTTATGGTGGCAGAGGTTGTTTTTATAAATTCACAATATTGAAATCAGCCTATAAAAAATTGTTTCATCTTATTAACAGATGAGGGAAGATTTTGTTATATTCCGGATCTTAGACCATATGATTCCTATTCCTAAAGCAGTAATAAAATATCGAATGCGTAATACGTTTGAAGAATATCTTTTGCAATCTATATTCAATCAGAGGAGATAACAAATACTACATTTGTTTAATATTTTCTTTTTAGCTTTATATAAGCATTATTTGTAAAATATTTATTTGCTACATTTATAAAAATGTAGCAAATAAATAACTTTATTTTATTATGTTAAATTGAACAATATCAATTAAGTTAAATAAGTGAAAATAATAAAAAGTCTTTTTTCACTTTTCGCATAGGTACATAAACTCTAATAATGTTGACTTTACGTACAAGTAATTTTGTTATAAGAATTAATGATACTTAAAGTCCTCAGGATCAATCATGTCCTCCAATATCAACTTATAAATCTATGTCAACTATTTTTACTTGTTTTGTTATTAAAATAAATTGCCTCTTAAGAGGACAAGCGGAGTTGTGTCCTAGATGTGAAATGTTGGAGCAATCTCATAATAAATTCACTAAAACATAAACGTCTGAATGAATTAGAGGATGAATTTTGAAAGACTTTACGACCGTTCAGTTAATAACGTGTGGAACACTGGACAGTTAACTGTGATTAGAAGGATTATAGTTAAATCTAATTGCTTGTTGTTATTATGAAGCGTTTTGTTCGCTTAACTTAACTATAATTAAATAACGTTTTATGTCACCTGGTAATGTTCTAAGCTTCCGTTAACGGATTATCTTTAAAAATATTCAGAATATTAAATAATGGATTACTAGTAACGTAAATTTCTGTTAATCAAAAATCTGTTAAGTAATGTAATTAATTAAAATTAATTGAATGTTTGCCGTGAGCTTGAAAAGGAGTAGGTATGTCCAGCAATGGATTTGGATAGGCTGAAGTGATGAATGCAATTCAACAAAATGATATACCTACGTTAAAAAATACAATCAAATTTAGAACCTCCTCCTTTTTTGGAAATCGGTTAAAAATAGGAGTAATAACAATTGATTTTTTATGTTTTGCTTTGTACTGTTTGTTAAAAAAAATATATTAAAATTTTTAACATAAAAAATCATTCTTATCAGTAAATATTGAAAGTTATGGCCGTAAGGCTTGTTGATTGTGACTGGCTGACTGATCCTGGCTCTTCAAAACCCAATAAAAATACAAAATTCTTGGATATTATAAGCCAGGCCATAGTTATCGCTCGAAAGCAGCTCGCATTTTTTTTTTACTTATAGTGTTTTTCTATAAGACTTTGCTTTTAAAATATTTCTGCCCGTTATCAGCGATGCAGCTATAAATCGCTTTTGCGGAGATATGTCTCATCCACGTACTACACTCGTTTTATTTTTCCTTCCTCGATGTGTTCTTATTGTTTACGACCTGAGAGAAACTTTGTTGAAATAAAAACAACACTCTTAGAGTATTATTTTAAACATTACCAGGTGAATGAATTTGTGTACTTAAATTGAAATAAAAATTATGGAAATGAGACAAATTGCACTAATCTCACTCACTCACTTCAGCCTATCGCATTCCATTGCTGGACATAGGCCTCCACACGTTCGCGCCAACAATGGCGTGAGCCCATGTGTGTTACCCATAGTCACCACGCTGGGCAGGCGGGTTGGTGACCGCAGAGCCAGCTTCGTCGCCCCGAAGATGCATTGCACTAATGTCGTCGTTGAATTCAATTTTTATTTTATTGTACTTAAATAAAACAATACGAATGAAAACACTAAGTGCGTTTTATAAAGGCACTTTACTCTCAAATGCACTAGTTTCCGGATTTATCAGTCTAATATATTCCGTTTTTTGGACAATGAGCTTGTGTTATATATTATTAACATATAAATAAAAAGATAAATATATACAACACACACACACACACGGTCGTCTGTTCGTAAAGTAAGCAACTTAATGCTAGTTTTATAGGTAACAGCCGACTGGTATAGTTACATTTTTTTTCGATAAACATAATTATGTATAAATACAACATATATAAATAAATATATATTACACCCAGACTCAGGATGGGAATCGAACCCACGACCCCTGGAGCAGAAAGCAGGGTCACTACAAACTGCGGCAACGGGCTAGTCAACAACTAAGAGCATTGAAATTATTATGTAACTGTAAGTGTATGACAAGAAATACAACAACGCCATAAAAACATCGACGAGTATTTAGTATCTACAAAGGAATTTAAAACACTATTTTAGTACCTTCATAATAATTTTAAACACTATCAACCTAGTATATAATATGCTGTAATCAATACAAAAAAAAAATTACTGTCTTACAAACCTTTTTGCAAATGTATGCCAAGTATGATGACATTTATATCTCAGAAACAAAAAGAACAGAAGAATTTACAATTTCTTAGAATTCACAAAGGTATCGAGTTTATCTCTGGCTCCAATTAAGATATCCTATTAGCAGATAATAACAAATGTATCCAGCCTTCTATCGAGGCTAACTAGAGATAAGAACATTTCCCTAATCTACTTTGTGCGCGATCAACGACGGTAATCTGGTATCGCAGTGCTAATCCGTTAATTGATGTCGCTTTACTTATTACCTATAGTTCAACTGTTAGTTTTCATCGAGATAGGCTATGTATACAATATTGTTATGTGTTTTTATTTTATGCAATTAGTAAAACGTCAGATGCATCTACTAAAGATAGCAATCTTATATGGGTTTTTATTTTGTCACTATTAATACTTTCATTAAGATAGGAACTTACCACGTCCTGTTACCATTTTTATATAAGTGCCTAACATTCAGTGATCTGTAATATGATTAGATTAATGTGTTACGAAAAAAACAAAAGATGCAGGAACTGGAGATGCCAAAATCCATTGCAGGAGATCTTGATGTCGACGCGGCCCTCGTGCAGTTTCCAAAGATAACGTGATTGATAACCTGGGTGTTCCAAACTCCAAGTCCATGACAGTAAGCGTCGTGTGGTAGTAGCGGTGACAAGATACACTAAAACCTGTGTCTACTGTACTGACGACGGTGACAACGCAATCGGCAGGTTCATTATCGAGCGGTGGATGCCTCGACGAAGACCATTTTGAAGCACAATGTGAAAAGATGCATCTACAAGCGCGACATGTTATTGACTTGCCAAAGTCACTAGTGAGTCCCGTAGAATTCTATAATACTAAAAAAATGCAAGAAAGAATTGTATAGGACCCGCAATCACAAGCAGCAATCAAATTGCTCTGAGGATTTAGGTGATCCTAAATCAAAAATGCAATTTGCTTGCTGCAACAAGATGCTTGTATTGCATAATTTAATCTATTTTTGTAACTCGTAATACTAAGACCAATTCTGAGTACAATAAGTAAAAACATTCTAATTAAAATTCAGGTATCTATCATGATCTTTTAAGACTTAATGATAACCACACATTTTGTCTTCATATTGCTGTCAGCAAGTCTCGTCCAAATAACGAGTAGAAAATCCCTGAACCGAGAGCAATCAATTGCTTTGACATTGACGGCTTCGAAGAGGCCATTAAAATCGCAAAGTAGTGTACTTATATATTTAAATTTTACTTACAAAAAAAAAACATTCAAATTTTCTGATCAGATCAAATGTAACTAAAACATGCTTTTTCTTAAGTATAGTTTACAAGTAATTAAACTCATACTGTACTTTTTTTTTAATACAACTAGGTCGACAAACAAACGTACGGCTCACCTGATGTTAAGCAATTACCGTAGCTTATAGAGGCTTGCACAACTAGAAGCATCGTAAGCGCGTTGCCGTCCCTTTCCCCAATTTCCCCCAGGAGTAGTACCCTGGAACTTTTATTAAGAGATATACAATCCCTCAAAGTTTCGAGTAACAACTGTAAACATTTTTGTTTAAACACTTTTTAAAGTATAAACTACCGTATAGATCAAACTACCGTAGTTGTATAAAAAATCAAATCACTAAACGCGCTACGTCGACTTCGGTTAGCTCTCTTACTTCCCTACCTTTGTATGATACGAAACTGTGCATATCCTTAAGGGATTAGAAATGGGAACTCCACTGAAGTTTAAGTCTAATATTATTCCTAAAATTCTTTCATATCACATATCAAAATTGAATTTTTCATTATTACTTATTGTTTGACTTAAGATATTAGTTGTAAGTTAAAGTTATACTACTTATATTTTAATAACTCTGCTTAATGTACTTATGTAAAATATACAGTGACACTAACTTTCAGTACAGTTCTGTACTACGTAAAATTCGTTTTTATTTTATATATTTCTAATACTACTTCATATTAATAATCAAACGAAACAAAAATAATTAATAAACAAAATCTTGACCTGATTTTTTTTAGTTATTTTTTATTTATACAACATAATCTCTCTTCGAGTGGCCCAACATCAACTAGCGCAGTAAACGTTAATTAGCGTAGTTGCCAATTTACGATGCTCAAATTGTCGTTTCAAGCTACTGTTTTGTACTAAAAGGACGGTACTAAGACAAATATTTTAATTAACGTTCTTAATTTGAAATTTTAACGTAAAACGACACGATGCAAATAAAAGTGTAGCGTTTTCTTGTAAACAAATACATACAAAAGGACAAAACAGAATTTTTCTATTATATAATATATTTTATTTTACAGGCAGTAGAATTTATTTAAAATTTATTTTATAAATAGAGCTTATGTGAGCGCCTTTTTAAATTTAATAACACATTTAGAATTTGAAAACATAACTTTTATATTATTACAACACTTACAGAGAGTAAAAACTTTTTTTTTTAAATTACTTTCATACCTAATTGAACGCTTTAAAAAATCCTTTATTATTCATTTTTCAAAATCCTACTTTTATTTTATTGTTTCTAGTAACTATCGTAAAATAAAATAAAAAATTAAAACGCTCATTTTTGAATTTACATTCGACCTCGACTCCATGTCAACCAACGCGTCGTCACAATTGACTATTTATTTATTTACCTCATAAGGACCTACTTTCAAGATTTTGTTTTAACATAAATAACTTTATCATCCGATATTTTTTTTTTCGGTATTCACTTGTAGTTCCAAGTATAGCCATATGTTATACATGAAGCATGGCCCGACTACAGAGTATTATAGTTCGAGCCACGTAAAAAAACGCTGGCCTTAAAGCTGCGCAAAGGCGATTTATCGGTCTATATGGTGGTATGAGGTCTATCTATAATTTAATGTACCTACCAATAACCATTATACGAAGCCGCGAGCGAAAGGTTGATTGAAAAATAAAACAATAGGCCTAGTACTTCAGTGTGCGAGATTACATATACGCAATCAGTTTCTTTCAGCGTTCTTTTTACATGGCGCGCGGTATACTAATAGCATACTGACGGCGCACTCATTGCATGCAGTGCTCTATAGATACATGTGTCTGAGCAGTAAAATTTTCCATATTCGCAGATAATAAATAAATCAATAATTCTTAAACCGTCAAATACAGACTCGCCCACAGAATAAAAAGCGAACAATAAACAATTTAAAACCAAATCCGTCACAACAAACTTTCACATACACTCCCTTTGTACTTCACACCCCTGTTTTTAAAAACGAAAATAAAAACTCAATCATAAACAACAATTCCAACCTTATTTTTATGGTCATAGAGACTATACCCGTTGCACAAACAAGCTTGTTTCCGATAAATTTAAAACATAACAGTACAAGGGAAAATGACTCTTATCGCGTTAGGCTATGTATTAAAATGTGGTGTCAAAATGAGATGGATATTGGGAAGACGTTTATAGAATGTCGCAGCGATTTGAACATGTCAGTTTAGTGCGCAAACCATCACGATAGTAGACCGACAGTACGTGTGTGGTCATTAAATAGACGGAGAAGCGAGTTTAGAAAACTATTTATTTCCTTGGTGATAACAATTTAAATAAAAATAATTTAATACTACAAGTATTAAGTTGATGAAAATATTTCAAACATCACGTCTTATTTCTATGAATATTTTTTAAACTAAGAGTTTGCTTAGTAAGTGGCTATAGAATACTGCGCCATTTTGTACTTCTTGTCAAAAGTTAAAATATGTATGCAGTTCAGTCAATAGTACAATCTCTAACACAGTTATGTGAACGTAGCGTAAAATAAAAAGGAAGAAAATGTTTTCATTAATTCATTGTTTGCCTCCACTTTTTGTATTTTATTATTTAGTTTAATTTTTCTATTTTATGTGTAATATGTTAGAGTGAGGGAAATTATTTATTTATTTATTTAAACGTCATTATTTCTAGAAAGAAAGTTTGATTTTCCATGTGTGTTGTATGTGTTGTACCTTGAAATATATTCGTGTCTAACAAGATAGAGAGACTGGTTACTTCGTAACTACAATTAATATTATATATCGTATATATGTTACAATCGTCCAACTTATTTAAAATAAACGTTGAAAAAAATGTCAATTTTTAACCGACTTCCAAAAAAGGAGGAGGTTCTCAATTCGACTGTTTTTTTATATGTATGTTACCTCAGAACTTTTGACTGGGTGGACCGATTTCAATCAATTTTATTTTAACTAAAAGGTGTTGCGTGTCATGTGGTTCCATTTAAATTTAATTGACATGTGACAAGTACTTTTAGAGTTATATCTAATAATGCGTATTTACTTGACTACTTTTTCGTCGACCTACGTTGTATTATACCACATAACTTTTTACTCGGTGTACCGATTTTAATGATTTTTACTTTAATCGAAACCTAATACTTGTCATGTAGTCTTAAATTAGATCGAGATTTGATTACAACTTTTTGAGTAATCTTTAATAGCGCGTATTTACTTGACTATTTTTTTGTCTTATTACGTTGTATTACTTGTCGATGTAATTGAAGTCGGCTTTTTTTCGTTTGCGAGCAAACACAATTATTATATCATACAATATTGTCTAATAAAAATGTTTATAGTTTATAAAATTAAATGTACTTCATTGCCCCACAGTCTCATCCCCCACCATTTGACAATTGCTTACAGTAGGAGATTGAATAACGCCCTGTTTATTTTCGTTTCAACTATATATTCATAAACATCCTTGTTTTCAAATATTCTTCCAAACATGACAATGGAGATGAATAGACAAATTTTATGTTTTATTTTAGTTAAATAAATATGAATTTGACGTGAAGTATTTTTACATATAGATATTACTTAGTCCACATTTTTGTGTAAGTTTTTGAAGTAAAACTTTTTTACGCACGCTCGTCTTGGGGAGTAAGTTGGTGAGTGCGTGATGAGAGCGTTTCGAAAAGTGTGATCGGGTGAGGTGGACGGAGGTGGAGAGGGAGATATAAGTTAGTGAAGATGGAAAGAGAGAGAGTTACGTTAAGTTTTACTTCAGCCGATTGATCTAAAGCACACTCGTTTTTTCTTAGATTTTTAATTTCTTACTTCAAGGCAAAAGGTGGATAAGGATTTCCGCTCTTTGAGCGACGCTACTAAAAAGGTGGTCCTCTTACAATTTATTTATCGTTAGACATGTAGGATTTCTAGCCACAATATTCTCTACCTTGGCCTTTGGCCTTTGTCAGTCGAAGATATAAAAAAAAAATTAAATTCAAAAATGCTTGCTACAATTTAGACATACCATTTGACATTTTATTGCAATAAAGGTTATACGCGATTGTTGCAAAAGGTCACACTAGATATTAAAAGCTAATGAAGAGCCAATTATTGTAGATAGTGATGTTTGTTACATCAATAACACAGTAAAATTGGAATTCTATTTCTTGACAACGACAATAATTTGTTACACCTAAATCAAAATCGAAGACCCAATATTCAATATAAGGCTACGTTGGTAAGACTCTTCAAGTTAACTTTGCTTACAATTTTCCTCAAGTTGAATGCTGATTAAAAGATTGACGAGATTTTTCCTCATACAGAGAGGATTCTCTGCAAAAGGTACAGCGTAATTAACAACTCTTCCTCACTACATAACAAGTCGGCGAGACAATTATTATTTGTTGCTAAGCAACAGTTGTAAAAAAATTAAAATAAATTTAAAAAAAAAAAAACGAATGTGCCTTAGACCATACGACTGAAGTAAAACTTCTGCACAATAGGCCTGCACTGTGTCTTAGATATATGAAACCTAACTGTGTATGAGAAAAAGAGAGAAAAAATGTGTACTCGCCCTCCTCTCTCTACCTCTCTCTTGCTCCGTTCGCCTCGCTCGATCACACTTTTCGTAACTCTCTTGTCACGCGTTTACCAGTTTACTCTCCAATACAAGCGTGCGTAAAGAAAATTTACTTCGATATTTCATACATCGACGGCGCTGCTTTCAACCCTAAACATTAATAATTCAAGCTATAACAACCTATAATTTCCTGGCGTCTACAAATGACAGGGTAAGTTAGGGGCTAGAATTCATTATAACAGCTTGTGTAACCGGCAATTTAGACGTCCCTTCAATCATTTCCAATGAATACGTTATCTGTTTGATTCTCAATGATTCATTTCATAGGGTTTTTTTGTACATCCGCTATTTTCTTAGAGAAGTAAGGGGTATGATAGCGCTTGCAGATGACGCCTGCAGTGTCACATTTCAGAGTACTAAGACGAAACAAGTGAAGAACAAATTGAATTGTATACAGAACTAAAACTAGAAGTAAAGGATATTTTAACTGACTTCATAAAAAGGAGGTGGTTTTCAATTCGATTGTGTTTTTTTTTTACGTAAATGAAAATTCAATATGTATTAAATGTGTTACCAGTAGCAAAACTCGAGAATGACTAGACGCCTTCTAATCGTCAATTTGTTTGCAATTTTACAGCAATTTTTGATGGAAGGGAAAATTAAGAAAGTTGCGCTGAAAAATTAGAAATGTTTACTCAAAACGAAAATTCGATTTTTACACTAAACTGTTCGTTTAAAGTTTAATGTATTTGGCAGAAAACAATAAAAAAAAATATCCTTATTTTTGATATCATTTGGTGTCTTCCATTTCCATCAAAATTATATTGTTTATAGATTCACTTTAACGCATTCAAAACGAGTTATGCTACATAGTTAAGTCCATTTAACATATAGTACAGAGCTTGTTAAGGAAATTACAAAGTAGGACGACCTAGTTATGACGGGCGTGATTCTACAATTAATAATCTCGTGAGAAATCTAACGGGTTCCATGTTAAATAGTAAGACACGATTCGAAAAGATATATAAGTACATTGACGTTTCTGTATCATAGTTCTTATTGGCGAAAATTGTATTATTCGTATGTAATAACGTTTTTGTGTATAACAATTAACACATTTAAATAAGTTTTAATAACATTTTCTTAAACAAATTAAAATTAAATTAAGTTTTTAAGTCTCAGTTGTAGTTAGGAAGACGTCATACTTGAACCATATTTATGATAAGACATCCAGACACATCAATCTATGAATAACAACATAAATCTATACTAATATAATAAAGCTGAAGAGTTTGTTTGTTTGTTTGTTTGTTTGTTTGTTTGTTTGTTTGTTTGTTTGTTTGTTTGTTTGAACGCGCTAATCTCAGGATCTACTGGTCCGATTTGAAAAATTATTTCAGTGTTAGATAGCCCATTTATCGAGGAAGGCTATAGGCTATATATCATCACGCTGAGACCAACAGGAGCGGAGTCCACGCCGACGAAGTCGCGCAGAAGCTAGTCTCATGTAAAAAGATTTTTGCCCACACGCCAGTTCAAAATATATTCTAAGTAAAATTCCCACATTGAGTATACTTTATAAAGATCCTCGTAGCAAACTTGCAAAACCCATATAAAATAAATAGTTAAGACTATTTCATTATATAATATTCAAAACAACTGTAAAACCGTCAGAGATACAAAGCAAGAGTTCAATACACATTGTACAAAGCCTATACTTTGCCGCTCATAAAATGTCTTCAGTGTTTTGATGTTCTGCGGTTTTTAAGTTAAACACCCACCGAATTCGAAACGCGAAGCAATAAAAGTAATCAATAAGAATACATGTAAAGCAATTATTAAATTGATGCCACATATTACGTGACATGCAAATTTAACTTAAAAAATCGTTAACCTAAGATAATAATCGTTTGTAAAATTAAAGAAACTGCGTATTAACTTTGAAATCCAAAGCTATTCTACTTTCTTAAAACCACTTTTAACGCAGAGGTGAAAATATTCAATGTTAAAAGAGCTCAAATTGGCATCGACAGCTATGTTTTATATAATCAATAATTGTGTGGCAAATTCTTGTAAATAGGATACAAGACATAGAAGACATGCTTCTTTAAGCATGTATAAACGGGTTCATACCACATAACAGAAGTCTTAAAAATCAGTCAAGATGATTCTGAAATACGAATGACCCAATAAACACTTCTGTTTTATATTTTATTTTATAAAATAAGCATACGTCTCACCTGATGGTAAGCGATTACTGTAGCACATAGACGCCTGCAACACCAGAAGCATTGCAAGCGCGTTGCCGAATCTACCCCCAATCCACTCCAGGAGCATAGAGCAGTAATACAATTAAAGATATACTTATAGACTACCTTTTTTCTTGCATCAGAAGTAAACTACTATTTATGTATTCGGATAGCACTGGTTGCGATGGATTGTACGCTTAGTATTGTATTTTGTTGCTCATAAATGCCTTCTATGTATTGTGGGTCATAATTATCTTACAAAGTTTATTTCACTTCGGAATCGAATACTAAAACGATTTGTAAGCGAATCGAATAACAAACTATTGAGATTTTTATTTATTGTAGTTTTATTATATTTTACATCTATTATAAGAACATTTTTATCAATCTCGCATAAAATTATGTTAATGTATCGCTATCAGGTATTTATGAAAACAAGCAGGGCCGACGGCTGAGCGTGCTCACCGAGGCACGGTGGGGAGAAAGAAATATTTGTACAAATACAAATATCCATCTCGAGCGGGAATCGACCCCGTAAACCGTTGATGTTTTAGGCGACTATATTTAATAATAACCATAGCACTTGAATTTGTTTTTTTTATTTCATCTGTACTGTCCCGTGTTCTGCTACAAATACTCTATATATTACAAAACATAACCACACACCATTCCATATTTAATATTTAAGACACATAACGCAAAACATAACAATATAAACAATATTTAAGGAATAAGTACTTCATTTATTTATTTTATAAGTACACTTTCAAAACACATATTAGGTATAATAATTTTACTTGAGACGGCAAACAAAATCACATTAACTAATATGCATATCAGTAACTTAGTGTCAACATCATTCGCAAATTATGTAAATAAAAAACAATTGGTCCAAATGAGATACAACAAAATTAAAACTATGATCAATATCGAAGTCAAAGTCATTAGATACAGAATCAATATTAATATTAACAGATTAATATTTAAAATTATAAATTGAAATCAAAATATATTTTACAATACTTTTCCATTGTCGTTAATTACCTACATCGATCGTCAAAATGCTCATTCTTAATCTGTGGTTATAAGTATTAACGGCTTTTCTGATTTACAAGGCGTCTCGTATCTTGTTCACGACTACGAGTAGTACAAAATATATGGAAAGATCGCTTTTTTACATATGCAATGCAAATGCATATGCAAATATGGAAATTTCTTAGATTGCAAACCGTTGATCGGACGTATTTCTTCTAGTATGTAAGGACAATTACTAGAATTTCTTACGATTGGATTAAGAGTTTTTGTGAACGTCTGTTCGTTTACTTATTTTTAAGTGACTTTCAGACTAAGGTTGCTTTTTATATAATAATTTCTTCAATCGGATGAAATGTTTACAGAATAACTTCGATATTTCTAAATAATTTTTTTTAAGAATGTTATTACTTTGTTTTATATTATTCTTAACATTCTGTTGTCCCGACTATTATTTTTCATATTTCTAAATACTGGTTTCATACTTCAATATTTCTATAATTGTGTTTGCTCGCAATATGAAAATAAAAACTACTTCAATTACATAGACAAGTAATAGAACGTGACCACGATTCAGCCTGTAATATCCCACTGTTGGGCATATGCCTTTTCCCCATGTAGGAGAAGGATCGGAGCTTAATCCACCACGCTGCTCCAATGCGGATTGGCGGATATATTCCCTACTATGAGTAACAATCGCTATCAGGTGTACATGATAACAACCGGGACCGACGGCTTAACGTGCTCTCCAAGGCACGGTGGGGAGACCCACAAGGACTGCACAAACACCCAGACCACGGCAAACATCTATATGGCCAATAAAATGCTGTCGTGTGCGGGGATCGAACCCGCAACCGCCCGCGCAACAGGCGCGCGGTTGTCAACACAACGTAGGGACACAAAAAATAGTCAAGTAAATACGCGTTATTAAAGATTACTCAAAAAATAGTGATCAGATCTCAATCAAATTTAAATAGGACTATATCACAAGCTTTTGATTACAGTAAGAATCATCAAAATCGGTATACCTAGCAAAAATGTATGTGATATAGGTAATACAAGATAGGTCGATGAAAAAAACAGTCAAGCAAATACGCATTATTATAATATAACTCGAAAAGTACTTCTTACATCTCAATTAAATTTACCTAAATGAGACCATGTAATACGTCACCTTTCGATTAAAAAAGAATCATCGAAATCGGCCCAGCCATTAAAAATTTTTGAGGCAGCATACATAAAAAAATACAGTCGAATTGATTGATTTTTGGAAGTTGGTTAAAAAACACACACCCAATTTGAAATGTATCGCACTACGCATCATATGGCTATATTGACATTATCCTCCTATTTCAGTCGGTTAATAACCCTGTTACAGACAAAGACATTATTCGCCTCTTACTCATTTCTCGTGAGACACGTTTACAGAAGTGCTGTACCATCATAAATCAGCTTAACGTCGGTTAAACGTCGGTCGAACGTCTGGTGAACGGCTACCGGGAATAGTGCAAATTACTGGACATTACTTTACAACTTATTCTCTTGTCTGAGTTTTTGTAAAAATGTTGAGGGGAATAATATACGATTTTTGGTCTTTGACCCTATTTATACGTAGAGAAAAGGGTTAGGTATAGCCTATATGCTAATTATGTGATTATATTTACTGATGCTACTTATATCATTAGATGATTTACTGAGGTAGGGCACAGCAGGAAATTTCCTGCTCAAAATATGGAGCAGCTCGACTGAGGTACCTTGACCATGCAAAAAATCACAGCTAAACAATACTGTTTTTAAACAGTGTTATGTTCCTGTCGGTGAGTAAGGTGACCAGAGCTCCTGGGATATTGGGGATAGGGTCAGCAATGCGCTTGCGCTGCTTCTGGTGTTGCAGACGTCTATAATCTACGGTAATCGCTTACCATCAGGTGAGCTGTAGGCTTGTTTACCGATGTAGTTATATAAAAAAATGAAGCGAAATATAGGTAGACCCAGTGGTGGGCTATCTACAAGCTAGTATATTTAAGACAATATGAAACGTAGAGCTATCTCTTGGTATCGAATTTTCTCTCAAAGAACGATGGTAGACATAAGAATATTTTTACTTGTTACAAAACTAAAAAACATCAACTAACTATATATGCATATTTCCAGACCCCCCGACACATAAGAAAATCCTACAGGAGGCCGTTGAGAGTGAAGCCTTTATGATTTATGCCATATGTATATACAACCATTGTACAAAATTTATCCAATTTGTAAAATTGTCAATGCAGATGTAGCTGCATGATTCCAGTAGTAAGTACCTAACTTAAGGTATACCTACTATTGTAGCATTAAATTAAAAGTTGATATTTTAAACACATTTTATCTATTATTATTAAATGTGCATCTCCAAAGTACGAAGTCTAAATGAAAGTATTCGACGTTCAAAGGAAGTCCAGAAACTTCTATAACGTAAAACAAAATGCAAATGCAAACAATGAAATTAATATTACCAAAACCATTATTTAATGGACAATAAGAATAGGAATAAAATGAATTAATGACAAAAGTATTCTTAATAAACTTGTCACGCTAGAGGGCGAAAGTTAATTTCCTGTTTCGTCTAGGGTAAATACACCGTGCTCACTGTGCTATGCTGTAATATACAAAGCGATTTCATACTATTTTTAATTAGTAAGTGCTAATAAGAGCTCTTAATAAAACACCAAAATTCTTGAATCTGTTTGATAGTATACAGCTTGTTGATACACCTGTCTAATAAAAAAGAAAATGCGATACATAATTGTGTTTGCTCGTAAGTAGACGCAAAATAGTCAAGTAAATACGCGTTATCAAAGATTACTCAAAAAGTAGTCATCAAATCTCGATCAAATTTAAATGGGATCACAAGAGAAGCATCAGCTTTCGATTAAAATAAGATTTGTCAATATCTTCGTCAATTGGATATCGATTTGAATTTTTTGTTTTTACTATTTTAATTATTATTATACAAGTAGCATATAAACAGGAATCCTTTTACCTCGATTTATACATTAAATCATATTATCAAATAATAGTATCAGCCTCGCAGACCGTACGGAATGTTCCTTAAAAGAAAAATTAGTGTTTTATTTGAGCCCACAGTGCCGTCGCTTGTCGGCATGTTTACCATGGGGGTTGTAAAAAATATCCGCCGGGCGTGTGATTTACGTGAAATAAAATTGTTCGTGATTTCTGTTTCGGAATGTTTTTGCCTTTTTACGTTCAGAGATGCATTTCTAGAGAAGCGATGGGTGGAATACATAAACAGTTGTTCTTTGGTTTTTAAAAATTTAGAGAAAAATGGTTTTTGGTTAAATTTTAACCGTCTTTTATGTTACATTTTTTCTTTTAAGTGTACGAATAAAAATCTTCGAGTTGAAATTTCGCATACAGATGATTAATAGACTTGAAAATATGGTTATTTAACTGTCAAAACCAGAAAATTATCGTAATTTAACTTTCATCTGTCAGGTATAGACGTAGATATACAGCTGTTTACAAAATATAATATTTCTTTTCAAATATTTGATACTACGCTTGTACTCGTATAAGCACTGGCGGATCCAGGGGGGTCACGGGGGTCATGACCCCCCCCCCCCTGGGCTGTATCCAGGACCTAGGTGGACCACTAATTAAAATTGTTAAACAAGATTTTTGTCACAATATAGGTATTTTTAAGTACATTACCTACATAGATTAATAAAATACCTACTTTTTACCTGTATCCATCATTATAAAATTTAAATTATAACTTCTTTTTACTTGACCACGACTTTGTGACCCTCCCCTGGCGCCTTGACCATGACTGTGACCCCCTCCCCTGGCGCCAAAGCTGGATCCGCCCTTGCGTATAAGCATCAATGTCACTCGATTTTTACCCATAAATCAATTACGTTTACGATGTACAGAAGTTGATAACTGTATATAGTAGGTACTAATCCTATATAAATATTATAGAAACAACAAAAGATAGATTATAATAAACAGTAATTTATTGATACATTTCACCAATAAATAATAAAGATAACACATTACATTTACATAAAACATCTTATAATCAACGAGTATTCATGTTAAAATTGCTTTGAATTTAGTCACAACACGCTCATTAAGGTTTCTCTGATTAAAGACTCTGAAGAGATGATTATGCCTTTTATACACAGGGGGTATCAGAAACATGTAATTTTCGATAATATTTCAGCAGTCAAAGGATCAAAATTATAGAACAGGGGTCGCGGATTTGATGAAGCGCAGATATTTCTGAGAATTTAATTCTTAATATTAATTTTTGTGATGTAGGGACTGTTCTGATTAGTTGTATATTTCTATTATAACAGTCCTTAATTAGTATATTTAAAAGAAAAAACAGTCAATGTTGACTAATGTATAATCATATGATAATTTTCGGAATAATTGAAATGATAAACAAATCTTTTATTTTATGTTTATTTCAAAAGTTGTTGAAACATTTTTACTGTAGCATAAAAAATAAAAGTAAGTAAGCATAAAAATTACAATACACGACATAAAAATCCACAGATTGAGATATCATCGTCACATCTTCATAAATGTCTAATAAAATCGTTAATTTACGCCGCCATTTGCGAATTGGAATAAAAACAAAATGGCGGGCGGGTATTATGACATTTATGTGAATGTAAAATGTTTATGGCGACAGGCGATGTTGAATTTAAAAAGATGTAATGAGTCATATTTTTATTAACAGCTTATGGTTTTAATGATTTTTAACTTTTTTACTTAACTGTAATGTCTATTTATATATTTTTTTTATGTTTTCGAGCATATTAATCTATGGTAAAAAATTAATGTTGATGTGTATGAATCTGTCTATGTAAGTTTTTTTTTTACTATGTTTTGACAGTAAAAGTACTGTCAAAACATAGTATGAAATATCAATGCAAAAATTTCAGAGGAAAAACCTTCACACTTTTTAAAGTTTAGTGACATTGAACGTGTCAATTTCATTTGTTCGAAAGTTCTGCATTACAACCAGTACTTTGGTCTTTCCACGCTTCAAAATTCATGTTTTCTATCTCACTGCAGCTGCGAATTTCGTTTCTAAAAGAAATTAAAAAAAAGCAATTAATTTTTTTAACCGATATGTGAAAGGGCCTTTTCAAACAGATTTTGCTTCAAAACAGAATATTATCATTAACTTTTTCTGTGTTACAATAAATTTAATAATATTGATCAGTATTTTTTATACAACAAGGTCAGCAAACAAGCGGCTCACTTGATGGTAAGCGATTACCGTAGCTTATAGGCGCTTGCAACACTAGAAGCATCATAAGCGCGTTGCCGACCCTCCCCCCAATCTCTCCCAGGAAATAATCTCGAGATCTTAATGATTAAATAAAAAGAAAATTGCAATTAAGGTCGGCAACAAGTAAGGTTGGCGGTCTACGAGTAATAATCGTTATCAGGTCAACTTAAATTAAAATTAATGTAAAAATATTTATACATTGAAGCAGGAAATACTTAGGTAATAATTTAGGTACAAAGAATATTTGTTAAGGAATACATTACAAAATATTGAATATTTACGTACCCTGGTCCAGGTAAGAAGAAGGCGTGCGGTTGTATTTCAGTCACCGAGTCCCCGACCGTACACAAGAACTGCGCCACTGAGGCCTTCCTTATCTCTGCAAGTTGTTCTGAAAAAAATAATCAAAAAATTATATGCAGGATTTTACTGGAGTTTATCCGTTAAGAGCGATTACCGTAATATTCAAAAATTAATAAAAAAAGTTTTTATTTCTTATTTATTTAATAAATCATAAAACTTAAAATTAACATTACAGAAATTAGCCCAATTCGTTAGATAAGTTGATCACAAAGTCACATTTCATGTAGGTACAGATTTTTGTAAAGGTATAAATAACATTAAACCCAGGAATCAACTAAATACAACTCAATTTAAATAATTCAATAAGCAATAAACAATTCTAATACAATAATATTTGAAATGAATCAAATTATAAATGATTTAAAAAAACTAAATTCAAAATACAAAGTGACGCTTGCTATTAATGTCAATACAGTAATTACTGTAATAGTACTAAATCTATATCTTACATAAACAGCCGAAAACACTGTAAAATGCGTCAGTATCACTGGGAGTCAGTCACCGTCAGTTGTTTCTTACGATTTAACTCTCCATATCTTTCTCATACCACCGGCCCTACATCGTTTCTTAAAGAGTAAACTCTAATAATAATAATACACTTTATATATTCTTGTGTGTCGTTTTTATAAACATATTGAAAGCTATATTAAGTAAGGTAAACTGAGAAATAAGTGGAACGTACTGAAACGTATATGTGTATAAGTAGTTGTCAGCTCTAGGCAGTCTAGAAAGTTTGAGGACCGCTGGCCTGAAGTGCCAATAATATAAGACGCCACTTGCAGATAAGCAATCGAAATAAGCAAAAGTAAGTAATTTTTACACGAACCTGGAGTAAAAGCATTAGGACGGTTAGGTCTTTCATACCAGTGTCGGTCTGACACAAGCGACCTACGCAACTGTTCTACCACCACACAATACAGTGTAGAGGGCACCACACCGCCTTTCACAGGCCTTTCCAGCCAAATACCAGCCATCAGATCTATATCTTCCACATGCTTATATTTCTCCTTTAGTAGCTCTATTCTCTGTAAATGTGGAGTTTACCCGTTAACCCGCCTTTCATTATAACATTTTTGAACAATAGTAATAACATTTAATGTTCAAACGGGGATTAACACGAACAAAAATTTAAGGTAAAATATATTACCTTGGGGCCTGACGTCAGAACGTGAACAACGGATATCAAGTGAATAGACAAACCAGGCAACCGACAAAAAGACGCAAACATCCGGAAGTTAAACGACAGCCGGCCTACATGCCCTATGGAGAGGAGTGACAAATAAGATCGGCGGTCTATTGAAGAAATATTCAATACCCACTGTCTTTACGCTGGGGGCAAAGGTTACCAACATAGTGGGCACACCGAAGGATGTTCTGCCATTACAAACACCAGGTGTCTATAAGATAAATTGCAGCTGCGGCAGTTCTTACATAGGCCAGACTATAGCTGAAAGGGTCAAAGAACATATCGCCGCTGTAAAAAATCGACAAGCGAATAAATCAGCGATAGCCGAACATATACCTATTACAGCCGGGCATTAATCATTGGATCGAATTTCATTGCACGGAAATCCTCTCCACAGATCGCAACTTTTATTCTAGAGTAGTGCGAGAAGCGATTGAAATCAAGAAACATAAAACTTTCAATCGCGAAGATGGATTCAAACTATCCCCGACATGGAACCCAGTGATTAAAATTACACAACCTCGCTTTAGTTCGCAGTCGGTTAAATATCAGAATAGGCACCTTCCGGTTGACTTACAGAATAGGGACGTAATAAGTGTTGTGTGTCGCGGTACAACGGACAATAATCAGGAGTTGAGGGTGGATGAAGAAATATCTTCCCTTACGGCGGAGTCGAGACATCGCTGGATCAGTCTGCCTGCGACCACGGCTGGTGTAACCTGGCCGAAACGTCAGGCCCCAAGGTAATATATTTTACCTTAAATTTTGGTTCGTGTTAATCCCCGTTTGAACCTTAAATATAATAATGCAACGCGAAAGTTTAAAAGTTGTAATAGTAATAACATTCAAATATTTTTTTGGCTTTTGTCCAACAGTAAGATGTTACAGGCTGAATCATCACCATTCGGAAAAGATGCGACACATGTTAAATTCCAAATTTGGAATTTCAGTCAAAAGTCTGTGGTAATACTTTTTTTTTTTGATCTGTACGTTATTCTTTTATACCTGAGGATCAATGATATCTATCAAATCTTCAAACGAATAATACGTCTTTCCAGAACACAGCTGTCTGTATTTTACGTATGGTGGAAGTCCTAAATAACGGCCTTTTGTTAAGTCATTTGTTAAGAGGTCAAACGCACGCTGTAGATCACCTAAACCAAGCTCTGCTATCTGAAAATTTGTCAATAAAATTATTTCATTTATTTAATTATCGTTTCTTTTGAAATGTTTAAGATTAAAATAGTGACACATTATTTTAAGATAAAATTTCCATTGCGCTAAGCCAAATGAGCCTAATAGATTGAGATTTTAATTGGTTTAAATTGAAATGGTAAATGCCATTTTGCAAGTGCTTAATTTGATCCAAATTCATTTCGACCTTGGTAGTGAATTTCCAAAAGTTTTTCCCTTAGAAATGAAAAAGAATGTACAGCTCATGCTGTATTATAAAAGGAATGCATGCCGCATGCTCTTATTATAAAAGGAAGTGAGGCCTGTCATTGAAAATTTTAAGGGATTTATATTTTAGCAATTTATATATATATATATATACCGCCAACCCGCATTGGAGCAGCGTGGTGGATTAAGCTCCGATCCTTCTTCTACATGGAGAAGAGGCCTATGCCCAACAGTGGGATATTACAGGCTGTATCGTGATATATATATACAATTATACATGTAGCATTAAATGTTAAGTTATGGCCAGTACCTACACACCCCTTGCTGTAATAGTACAGTTACCAATTTACATAATCACTTCGAGTATATGCATCATCAGCAAAAAAAAAACTTACTTCTCGGTCAACAATGTAATCGAATCCTCCGCTGGGTTGTCTAAAAACTCCTTGAGTTATGGATTCCATGTTATCAACTAAGTAACCAGTTCTAAGAGTCAGATTACCGGCCTGTTCTTGCTTTATATAATTGCCTTTTGTATCGTACATTCTGTAATGAATTTTAAAATCTATACTCTATACTAATATATAAAGCTGAAGAGTTTGTTTGTTTGTTTGTTTGTTTATTTGAACGCGGTAATCTCTGGAACTACTGGGCCGATTTGAAAAATTCTTGCAGTGTTAGATAGCCCATTTATAGAGGAAGGCTATAGGCTATGTATAATCACGCTAAGACCAATAGGAGCGGAGTCCACGCCGACGAAGTCGCGCGCAGAAGCTAGTTTAATATAAACAGTATTTAGAATTCAAATTCTCAATCTAAAGTACAATTCGGGTATTCAGTATATAGGTTTCTTACAATAATAATGTTACATTTAAAAAAAAAATAACTTTTACTATGAAAGTAATATTTTATAATGAATAATTTTTGAAGTAAAACTTCTTTAGGCACGCTTGACTTGGGGAGTAAGCTGGTGAATGCGGGATGAGAGAGTTACGAAAGGTGTGGTCGGGCGAGGCGAACGGAAGTTGAGAGGGAGATATAAGTTAGTGAAGATAGAAAGAGAGTGAGTTACGTTTCGTACATTAATGTAGGAGCAAGAGACAGAGGTACGAGCACGAATTTTCTGTCTCTTTTTTCCTCATAGCCAGTTACGTTTCCTATATTTAAGATAGAGTGCGGAGCTAATGGAGCTTAAGAAGTTTTACTTCAGTCGTGTGGTCTATTAACGATTTTTTTTGTGTTTATTATAATGTATTTTTGGAGTTTACTCCTTAAGGGCGCCTTCAAATTTGCCGCGCGGCGGCAGCGCGGCTGCAGCGCTGCTGCCGCGTGACTTTGTAAATCTATGTAAATAACAACGCGCGGCTGCCGCGCTTTTTCAATTTTAAAAAAAAGTATGAGTTTCTCGTAACGCTATTGGGTTCCGATAGATGGCGTTATTTTATTCGTTCCTTTATTAACCATTTGGTATGGTATTAATCTTTTCCTTAGAATAGTAAGCCTTTCTTGTGCCTATTTAGACAGTCTATCTGAAGGAATAAACTCCAATTGTGCGTCGGTGTTAACACACACACTTTTTTTATTATAGTTTTTTTTATTATAGTTTTTTTTATTATAGGCATTTTAGTTAAAAATTAATTAACGTTTGATAATATTACTTCATCTTTCCAACTTGAATCATGTGAGCCCATCGTTGCACTGTAGGAAATTCTAGCGATATTTGTGGACGTACATTTTTGTCATAAACATCTCGGAACCCCTTATGAGGCAATATAACCTCATCTCTTACTAGACTGTCGTAGCCTAAGAAGGGAAAAAACCATTTTTTGATTGTTATTTTAAAGTGATAAATTTGGTGATGTTGAAGTTCATCAGCCTTAAAATAATAAGATAAAAATAATATTTTCTGGTATATTCAAGAAGGGAAATTGTAATGAATAATATACAAAAGCATTGATGACAAAAAGTTAATTACCCAGCAAGGCAGCCATCAGTTCATATAAAAATATTTGCATAGACTTAGCAATGGTTATCTCTCTAGCAGTGAAGAACAGTCTATCATCAGTCCAGCAAGGGTTTAATTCAGACAACGAGTTTGCAACATGATTGTGAAAACGCCATGTCCAAACGAAGAAAAGATTAGTCCCAATAGCACCATTGGCTGACAAGTTCGCTGAAATACAAATTGTGAAATAGGTAAAAAGTATAACTAAAAATCACATGTTATGTATGTATTATACGTTACAATATATCTTTAAAGTAGCTTAATTTTTTTTAACACGAATAACTTTAGTTAGGTATCGTGATATTTGACATTATTTTTTTTATTTATTTCACCAGTTAATATTATAACGATTTCACGATTTCACGGACGATTTCGTCTATGTACAAAAGATTACTGAGTATTTTTTTAATTTATTTAATGATAACAGTGTTTTAATTAGAATACAATATACTCAACTAAAATACTCACGTGTTCCGTGGCATCTGGTTTCATGAGGTGATCTGTTTAGGCCACATATGTTTTGTTTTATTGGCATGCTCGGTGGCCAAATTTTTCCATTTTCCACTTCATATTTAAGCAAACCTTTTCTGAATAGCCTTCCTTTGGCATTTAATTCTTTTAATGAATTGCCGTAAATATGAGACAAATCGAAATGAACGGTGGCTGTTACTATCTGGAATTAATCATAAATATTATAGAAATATACACTACCACCACCACCACCACTTCAGCCTATCACAGTCCACTGCTGGACATAGGCCTCCACAAGTTCGCTCCCGACATTATGACGCGAACTCATGTGTTGTATAGAAATATACAGCTCTATGATAATGATGACAATGTTATCACAGCCAGAGGTTGATAGACTATGGTTGGGTTCAATCCCTACACGTGTCAAATATTTGTCGAGGCCATACAGGTTTGTTGTGTTTTGGAAGTTTGTGTGTGGTGTTCTTGTTCCAGACAATTATCTAATGTCTGACATTCAATGATGATGTTTGCCGTGGTCTGGGTGTTTGTGCTGCATTATTTAGTCTTCATAGTGAATTCCTTAGTGGTCTCCCCACCGTGCCTCGGAGAGCATGTTAATCTGTCGGTCCCGGCTGTTATCATGTAAACCTGATAGCGATCGTGACTCATAGTAGGGAATATATCCGCCAACCCACATTGGAACAGCGCGGTGGATTAAGCTCCGATCCTTTTCCTACATGGGGAAAGAGACCTATGCCCAACAGTGGGATATTACAGGCTGAAGCGTGACATTCAATACAGGATTACCTTGTTAAAGGCTTTTGATTGTCAATTGCTTATGTTGCTCTGCGAGGTTAGATCGTTGTCATCGTCTTGAAATCAGGGTCTTTTTTAATTTAGCAGATTTATATTTTAGATACTTTTATAATATATTTGCCAGATCAATTAGAAAATAAATTTCAAAATAATACTTCTTACTATAAAAAGCGACTTGTCTAGGTTATGGTTGTGGTTATAAATGTCATCCACCTTTACAGATAATATTGCGTTCGTTAATGATGGCGACCAAAAAATACTCGTTTTAATTATCACAAGTTCATTCTTACTCTTTCAGGAACTGTGTCATTTTTTAAACATCCAAATGACTGAAAACTCAAAGGTCTAGTTTGGTTCAAGCATCGTATTGAAGAAAACCTGAGCACTGGATCATCATCTGGTACTATATTAGATATACATTCTTTATTATTCTTGCCCCGTTCTTCACAGCAATGCGTATTCCAGAACAGGAAATTTACTAAAATAAACGATTCAATTACTTTATGTTCTCAAAAGATATCACATCAACATATACCTAATTACAACGATATTTTATAAAACAAACTCGCATTTCAGCAATGATGTACAGGAGTATTTAAAATTGTTTCTAGAAATTACGACTTAAAAAAACTGCCAATTACAAGTTTTTATGCCTGCTTTCAAATAGTTTTTGAAGTGAAATTTCCCAAAACCTTGTTCAACACAACCAGGAGCACAAATAAAACCAGTACTAGAGATGCTTCAACTTAATAGATTTGACTGTTCAATAATTACACAAATGTATGATGGTCATAAATTAACAAGAAATAGTTTTAGCTCCGCGATTTAATCTACTACTAGCGCCATCTAGTTTTAGACGTGGTAAACCTCGAATAAAAAACTTAAATAATTGTAAGTTGCAGCTTTAACGATTACTTTTTTTTTGAATTAGTTTGCCAAAGAAGTTTCACTTCTGATATGTGTACTTTGTATACACGCAATTTTTTTTCATTTACGTTTTATATACAACATAGGATAACAATTTTAGAACACGACCACCATGGAAACATAAAAAATAGCATATTGAAAAGTCTATTAAAAACATTTGTTATAAGATAATCTCTTACCTTATGTATCGCTTACCTGTATCGTGAAGAGATAAAATATCAGCAAGTCCGTGTAACCAAAAGTTTCCTACCAGTTGCGTGAACTTCGAATCTGGTACTTGCCCTTCAGCTACCAGAGTTGTTCGAACTGCTCTACTTAAAGGCAAGGCTTCGCCTGAATTAGATTTTCTTGGCTCAAAATCTAGAAAAAAGAAATCTATAGAATATTTTACTACACCAGCAATTTAAAAAAAATTAAGCTCTGATTATTAAGGAAAAACAATATTTCAAAACTTTTTTTTTAATATAAGCTCAAGATGAATATTAAAACAGTTTAGTAGATGATAATAATTGCAACATTTAAAAAAGATTTTAGCTTGTCATTGCTCACTCAAATCTCTTTGCAGCGTGGTGTTAATGGGCGTCATCCAAGATACCCAATTCAATTGTGACATGTTCTCATATAAATTTAAAAAAATTGCGCATTATTTAGTCTACCTAGTAAATGATATAATGTAGTAATCTTTTCATGTTCATACAAGTTTTGATTTATTTATTTGAAACCCTTATAACTAAGCTTTTGCATACCAAACCAACTACCGGTGTTTGTATCTAGTAAAAATTTTCAAAAGTTCTTTTATAACACATAATTATACTCTTCTCTTAAACACTTTTAAGATATTTAACTAATTTTTAAGTTTTTTTTTAAACCCGTCAGCGTCGAACCACGTCCTAGTTTTACTAGGCAGTCACAGGACTGTCGACTTGTAGTTTTAACTAGCTGCTGTGCCCGCGACTTCGTCCGCGTGAAATTTGACAAAAAAGTTATTGTTCAGTTCGCAGTTAGAAAAAAAACTAAAATAAATGTAGCCAAGTTACATCTTATTACATCAGCTATCTGCCAGTTGAAGTCCCGTCAAAATCGGTCCAGCCGTTTCAGAGATTAGCCGGAACAAACAGACAGACAAAAATTGTAAAAAATGTTATTTTGGTATATGTACCGTGTATAGATCCATATGCATTTAGTACAAAGCGGATATTTTAATATTACAAACAGAAACTTCAATTTTATTTATTTGTATAAATGATAAATCGCCTGTGGTATTACAATGCATGTTTAACAAAAGGCATGGGAATTTTGAGTCCGTTGATGTTAATTAAAAAAAAAATTTAATTCATTCTGAGAACAACTTGTAATTCTTTTATTATAAAACTGCTATTTTATTATTAAACAGGTATGTAAGTATAGTATATATACCTGTATCATAATCTGCCGGTAGTAATCTGTATGGTTGACTGTGAATTGTTCCTGCACTAGGATATTTTAGATTATTACAAGATCCATCTACTCTTCTTCCTTCCAATGGATCGCATGGCGTTACTTCGTTTACGCACCAACTGAATCAAAAATATTTAACTAAATTAAATCTATTTATGAATGGAATAGGTATATGCATTGAAGTTTCTATTTATGCGCACTTAACACTTCTTATATGAAAAACAAAATATCATCAAAATATAAAACTCACAAAAAAGCAATACAATATCTAAGATATGATATAAACATTTTATTCATGATACACTTTGGTATAACAAAATTATGACGCTAAGGTAAGAAAAAGAATGCAAAGACTTTATAACTAACAAAAATTAAATCTAAAGACAAAATAAAATAATACAATGCAAATATACACCAATACTTAAAAAAATGTTAACTTATTTTCACTATTGGACACACTTTTTGAGAATATTGTGAAAAATAAATGAATAAATAGAGAATATAAAACTTACAATGTAGTATTCTTCTTTATATGTACTTTAATTTCTTCGCTTGATAAAACATTTCCAGAAAAAGAATCGTAGAACTGAGATTCGGCACATACTCCACTCGCAATTATTAGTATGAGAAATTTAAACATTTTCCTACTAATAAAATTATAATATTAATATAATGACAAGTCAGATTTCTGTAACATTTGAAGAACGAATTTCAAGTATAAAATACACAATCATATTTCTTATATATACTACTCGTAATACATAACTAAGGACTATAGCACACTGCACACTAATAAAATAATTTTCATACAAAATAAGAATGATACGCTTGGTTGAGTGCAACGTCCTACGTCCACATGTGAGCGTTTGTGTGTACGTGTGTGTAGACGCGTGTGTGTGTCAAAAATTTAAAGTCTCAAAATGTATATGTCAAAGAGTTTGAAAAAATTAAAAAAAAAAATTAAAATTATATACTTCCATCTTTAGCTGCTAGTTTAATGGCAGTTAAAGAACCAAACCAGAATATTATTCGAAAACGGGATATTTACCATGTTTATTATTTTCGCTTTGCGGAGCTCGATATTTCGACATTGACTGCGAATGTCTTGATCACGAGACTGAAATTTGCGGGTAGATGTTGACGGCTTTAGCTGTGTCCGTACCGGACTACCCGCTTTCTAACACGTTTGCTGCGTAAACACTGGTCACCACTACTATTGTATTATAATATTTATTGTAATTTGTACTTATTGTATTGTAATATATAAAAAACAAGCCAGAATAATACTAATCAATTTTTTATCTATCTGGCCAAACAAGCTACGCTAAAATGTTAAACGTTTCATTCGTCAGGCGGAACATTCGGATGTGGTTGCTTGACGAATGGAACCAATGCAAGTGAAACGCCTGGCGTCATGAGGTTGTTCTACTCTGATGCAATAGCCCAGATGTTAACGCGGCACGGCAGATTCTCCGAGTACTTTTTACCAGGACAAAGAGAGTCCGTCGGGCGTCTGCGACACCGCGTGTTCAGAGTATGTCTTCCACATCCTCTCGCAAAAGTTGGAGATGCAGATGGAAGTAAGGATAGATAAAGATGTTTTATCAATATTATAATCCATAGTAGTAAGAGTAGACCTGTTCTTAAATTATTGTAAAAAATGTGTGAATTATAACTAAACTAAAAAATATATTATTTACATATAGTTTTTAATATTTAGTAATAGCATAAAGTATAAATGTAAGTAATTTTATGAATTTAGGTTAATTTAGACTCAAGTAATCTATACTAATATTATAAAGCTGAAGAGTTTGTTTGGTTGTTTGTTTGTTTGTTTGAACGCGGTAATCTCTGGTACTGGTCCGATTTGAAAAATTCTTTCATTGTTAGATAGCCCATTTATTGAGGAAGGCTATAGGCTATATATCATTACGCTAAGACTAATAGGAGCGGAGTCCACGCCGACGAAGTCGCGCGCAGAAGCTAGTGTTATATAAAATTCTGTAATTGTTAATGATAAGTTAGCAGTTTGGGCAAAAATTAAACAGTTACACCCTGTTATCTCCTCATTTCACTGTGCTTTGAATGTAGATATAAAAACGTAGAATTTAGATTAGAGTACTTGGGAATCCACACAGAGAATGAAAGATGATGAATGACAGAAAGAAACGGTATAAAAGTATGAGAAGCTTAATTGATAGAACTGGAATAAATGTGTTAACATAAGCACAATCTCCTTCCCAAACTTGTGAGTCGAAGGTCAGAGTATTAAAAAGTTAAAAAAAAAGATCCTGTCAACGACATTGACGACTGATTACATTTTTTTTTATTATTAAATATGGACTGCACTTAGTGCATTGCCAATGACGAGTTTATTGAGCTTTAGTTGACACTCTTTAGTTGACAACTATAAGAATAATAGTGTTATTATCACCAAATTCACTTTAACGAGCTGCAAACCACATGGTTTCTGCCCTAAAGTGATCCAAAAATATTGATTCACGACGAATCACGAAACCAAAAAATGACTGATTACATTTCCAATCTTTTATTATTTTGTCAACTTCAATATTTAAATTTCGAACAAAACGGTTAAATTAAGAATTGTATGAGAAAACTCTTTATTGGTTCTTTCAACTCAGCGTGAACACAGATACTAACAGAAACCACTTCGATTGGCGTGTCAATTTCAAATTTGAAAATAGAACGTTCGAATGCATTAACCGACACAAACGAGAGTTCGAATGACATAATTTCCGCAACGTATTGACAGTGGACAGTATTTATTAGGACCTTCTGATGTTGGACTAGTGTTTGTGCATTTATTAAGTCATTATTTTCAATATTTTTTTAAATACTAATATAATAAAGATAGATAGTTTGTTTAGTTAAAAACGCTGAGCTACTTGTTTAAATGGAAAAATTATTTAAAATGACTTTCGTGATATGGGAGTTTGTGCTTTTATTTTGTGTTTCCAAACCGTTGACACAGGATCGGTCTACTAGTTGAGGCTATTTAGTGGGAAGTGTCAAATATTTATTGATATATTAACTTGAATGCCATATTTTTTTTGACGATAGGTTTTCAATTAAAAATCATTCCAACTACCCGATAATTAGATAAAGTATGTATGTTAATACGTGTTAACGTATACAAAAAAACTTTAAAATTTCAAAATCAAACATAGAATTTTTTTGTAATTGTTTTTTTTCATACAATCGATTTTTACTAACTTACTTTCGACCCTTCCCAAGAGCTCTAGCAACCTTACTCACCACAGGAACACAACACTTGTGATTGAATTATATTTAATTATTAATATCCGACATTTATAGTTTTCATTTTAATGGCAATACTTTCTTTTATGACAAATGTCAACTGGCATGGCATGGCATGGCATGGCATATACTCTTTGGTCAGACGTAATAAAACCTTCGAAAGAAAAAGTGCGTTTCTTATTAGCTGCGACCCTTTTAAATTTTCAAACTAAAAATAAAGTTGAAATATAGCGGCGAGAGCATCTACAACAACGCGCCACCACATCTGGCGACCGTGAATAAAAAAAGAGGTGAGCGATCATATTGTTAATTATGGATGCTAAATCAAAAGAACGCACGGCCACGAGGCGACAATTTACACGCACGGCCAACAATTTCGAAAGTCTCACAACCAATAAGAATCCAAATAAGAACGATATTACAGCGTCTTTTAAACTTCTAAAGTCTTATTATGATTCCTTAAAAATACTTGACAACGAGGTTAGAAAATTTTTATTCCAAGAACCCGAAAATGTAGACAGCCAAAATTTAATTGATAGAGAGTACGAGGAGGCCGGAAAATACGAGGCGAAGTGGGCCTTATGCCAAACAATTTATGAAACTATTATAAATAATGGCAGTGAGGCAGGCGAAACTAAGAAAAGCCACAAACTCCCAACGTTGGAGTTAACAAAGTTTGACGGCAATATAAAAAATTGGCTGGGTTTTTGGGGATCATTTAAGAAAATACATGAAAGCGTCGACATAGACAATGTCGACAAACTACAATACTTGACTCAAGCAATGCAAGCGGGAACTGATGTAAAATTATTTGTTAATAGTTTCCCGTTGACTGCCTCAAGTTATGATTTATGTATTAAGGACCTCAAATCGAGGTACGCTAAAGATGATTTACTTATACAAGTATATGTAAGAGAGATTTTGTCACTTATTCTAAATAAAAAGGAGTTTAATCAATTATCAGATTTAGTCGATCAATTGAATGGTCAGTTGAGAGCTCTTGAAGTACTAGGAGTAACAAAAGATAAATATGCAGCATTTTTATTACCTATGGTGGAGTCGGCACTTCCAAGCGACACATTAATCATATGGGAGAGAACTAGAACTGAAAAAGCTTCTGAAGACCCGTTGAACTCATTACTAAACTTTTTAAAAATAGAAATCGAAAGCGAACAAAGAATCTCAATGGCTAAAAAGACATTTAATAATCAACACGAAGTTAATAATAGAGCCGGACCGACTGCAACCTGCCTTATGATTAATGAAAAACAAAAACAAAAAGAAAAAATAAGTAGCTGCATATGGTGTGAAAAAAATCATACAAGCATGGAGTGTTTCAAGTTATCAAGTATCACAGTTACAAATAGAAGGGAAATTTTAAAGAAGAAGAAAGCTTGTGCATTATGCTTAAAACCTGGCCATCATGCAAAGGTGTGCCGATTATATATTAAGTGTTTTGTATGTGGACAAAAGCATTCACCAGTGTTGTGCACAGCTGCAACAGAACCTAAATCTGTGAAAGAAACTACACTTCAGAACCTGTCACAAGAGATGAAGACTGTTCAGCAGACCTTGTTACAAACCGTGGCAGTGAAGATCTACAATGGGAACCGGAGCACCATAGTGAGAGCCCTTTTTGACAGCGGATCGCAGCGGTCATACATCAAAACTGAAGTCGCTGAACAATTGGGATTATCTGCAGTACGAACTGAAGAAATTAGCCACTCACTATTTGGAGGTTTATCCGTATCCTTTAAAAAATATAATGTCTATAATTTCAAAATAGAGAGCTTAGACTCTGAAATAAAATTAAACATGTGTGCACTAGAGCAATCTGTAATTTGTAAAAATGTACCTAAAGTCGATGAGTCCCATGACTTTGTTAAAAAATTATTAGATAAACATGGGATATATTTAACAGACAGAGATTGTATTAACAACGATATAGGGCTCTTAATTGGAGCTGATTTCTCAGGGTTATTAATGACGGAATCATTTATTCAGCTCGAAAATGGGCTAACGGCAATAAAAACTAAGTTAGGCTGGACGTTACAGGGGAAAACATGTTTAGTAGGTAGTAATATTGTAACGTCTCTTTTTTGCTTACAAAATATTAAAGATTTTTGGGATTTAGAGATATTAGGCATTAACGACCCCACACAGGTGCAGTCTAAACAGCAGAAAGAAGAGGAGGTGATGACAAGTTTCGAAGAAAACATACAAGTGAACACCGAAGGGCGGTATGAAGTCCATCTGCCATGGAAGACGGGCCATGAGGACATCCAGAGCAACGAGCAACTCGCCATTCGCCGCCTAGATTCTACAACAAAGAAATTAACAGCATCTGGTAAGTTTGATGAGTATAATAATGTCTTAGGTGAATGGGAGCGTTCTGGTATCATCGAAGAAGTACCTGTCGAAGAAAAGTATAGAGAAGGGGTTCACTACCTACCTCATAGAGCTGTGATGAAGGAATCGAGTCTCACCACGAAGCTGAGACCTGTATATGACGCATCTGCAAAGGATTCGAATGGTATGTCATTGAATTCATGTCTAAATAAAGGAATAAATTTCCTAGATAAAATTCCCAATCTATTAACTGGATTTCGTAAGGGTTACATAGGTATCACCGCCGACATTGCCAAGGCATTCCTACAGATATCAGTGACACCACAAGATCGCGATTACCTAAGGTTTGTTTGGTGGAAAGATAATACATGTGAGGAGATTAAGGTGTATAGACACTGCAGAGTAGTTTTTGGGTTGACAGCTAGTCCATTTTTACTGTCAGCAACCATATCACATCACCTTAATCAAGTCACAGAACTAAAAGACACCGCAGATATCTTAGCTAGATCATTTTATGTAGACAATTTACTAACTAGCTTAGATTCAATTGAACAAACACAGGAATTTATTCAAGACGCTAAAAGGGTCATGTATCAAGGTAAATTCGATCTGAGACAGTGGGTCACATCGCCTTTGAAAATAAATGAGACTCAAAACACAGTTATATCGATATTAGGTCTTCAATGGAACACTGATACAGATGAGCTCTATTGTAATATAAATAGTTTACCACCGTTTCCCGATATAGGTAAAGTAACAAAAAGAAACTTGTTATCCTTAACACAGAAGATATTTGATCCAATCGGATTCACATGCCCAGTGACGCTGGTTCCTAGGCTAATCCTTCAGAAGACCTGGAACATGAAGATGACCTGGGATGAACAGCTACCCGAAGATATACTATCACAATTTAAAGACTGGTATGATAATGTGACCTATCTTAACAATTGCAGATTACCTCGAAGACTGTCTGCTGATTTACTTCCAGAGTGCAGTGCGAGTCTACACATGTTCTGTGATGCGAGTAAGGATGGCTATGCAGCATGCGTCTTCTTAAGAACTGAAAAAGAAGGTAACGTGTCTGTTCGATTAATATCTGCCAGATCAAGAATATCTCCTCCAGAAAAGATAACAATTCCCCGACTGGAACTGCTTTCAGCTTTAATTGGTTCAAGACTATTGAAGGAGGCCAGAGAAAATCTAAATTTAAATTGTGATGAATTCTGTTGGAGTGACTCAGGAGTAGCACTGTGTTGGATTAAGAGAGAATTACCATGGAACACTTTTGTAGGGAACCGTGTAAAAGAAATCAGACAAAATTCTAATGCGAACAATTGGCACCACATTCCAGGAACAGAGAACTGGGCAGACTTGGCGTCCAGAGGCTGTAACGCACGCCACCTGCTTGAAGTCCGTTGGTGGGAAGGTCCGAGCTGGCTGCTCCAGCGACCCGACATGTGGCCACGATCTGCACTGGTAGTCGATGAAAAAGCCGCCAACAAAGAGCTGAAAAAGTCTGTGTGTCAGGTTACCGTTTGCAGTGATGATAGTATAATAAACCAGCTGTCTAGTTATTTTTCAAAATACACAAAGATTGTACGAATGACAGCATGGATTTTAAGATTTTCTCACAATGCACGTCACAAGAATAAAATAAAGGGAGAACTTACCTTTGAAGAATGTGATGAAGCTGAAAAGAAATTAATCAGAATTATTCAACAAGAAAATAAAGAACAGATTGAGAAACAATCTGGAAAATCAAGGCAGATATATCATGATAAAGATATGATAATGAGAGTTAAAACAAAGCTTTTACTCACCGATTTCCCAGAATGCACGAAGTCACCGATGATTGTTCCTGCAAAGAATGTTATTATCCGCAGAATGGTTGAACAGCGTCACCTGCAACTATTGCACACTGGAGCCAACACAATGATAACCGATCTACGGAAACGATTCTGGATTCTCGGCATCAGATTATTAGTGAAATCGGTAATAGATAAGTGTATTGTGTGCAGAAGACACAGATCACAGCCAACACCAGCACCGGCAGCGCCGCTACCGCTCGATCGAGTCCAACTTACTGCTCCTTTCCAGGTGACAGGTGTTGATCTAGCGGGGCCTCTCTACTTACAGAATGGTGAGAAATGCTGGATCGTGCTGTATACATGCGCAGTATATCGCGCAGTTCACTTAGAACTAACAAGATCTTTATCCACAGAGGCCTTTCTACGGACGTTTCGCCGTTTCATCGCACGTCGCGGACGTTCGAGCATAATGATATCAGATAATGGTACTAATTTCACAGGCACTAAGAATCTTTTGCGTGACATTGATTGGGATGAGGTACAACGTCAATCGACAATTCAACGCATCAAATGGAAATTAAACATTCCCACAGCTGCATGGTGGGGTGGGTTCTTCGAGCGCCTAATTAGGGTTTTGAAAGATTTACTACGAAGAGTGCTAGGCACGTCATCAGTTTCATATGATGAAATGGAAACTCTTTTATGTGATTGCGAAGCTGTCATCAACGACCGGCCGCTCACGTATGTAGAAGACGACAAGGGGAACGCTTTAGAGCCCCTAAGGCCCTCTTGTTTTCTATTAACACCTCAAACAGATGTGACTGATCTCGACCAGATAGATAGTAACAACCTTAACAAAAGATTAAGATACATGCAGAAACTAAGATCTGACTTTCGCCAACGATTCAAAAACGAATATTTAACAACGCTAGTACAAAGAGGTAAGGATAAAGATAGTACTCTAAAGGTTGGTGATATAGTTCTAATAGAGACTGAAGATAAGAGAATAAAATGGCCACTAGGACTTGTTGTGGAGATCATTACAGGTAAGGATGGGGTTAATAGAACTGCCAAGGTAAAAACATCAGCTGGTTTCAAAACCCGCCCATTCCAACGTTTGTACAGGTTGGAGATTTCTTCTTCAGAGGTGGAGGGTGATGAGAGCAACTATGAAAACAATATTGGTAAGAAATATCGCATTGTTATTAACCCTAGCTGTACATCTACTGAGGTGTCCACAGCAAAAGTCCAGGAACCTGCATGTAAGAAAGAAACGACAGACAAGATTTCACGTTCAGGTAGAATTATTAAAATGCCCAGTAGATATAACATTTACAAAAATTATTAATATAATATTTACAGTTAACATAATTTTTAAATTAAATTACTTCTATTTCAGGATTTTTTTTGATAAACAACTATATTTTTGTTTCTACCGCAATCTCTGTCTGTCAATTCCATTTAATACCTACTTATGTACACAGTATTAACTAAATAATATTTATATATTATTATACATATATAATTAAAGTGTTACGTGTTAGCCCTATTAAAGGCTAATATTATTAGTAAATAAAAGATTCACTATTGAAGGTATAATTAGTAAATAAAAGATTGTTTATGTTGGAGATAAATTTTATTGTTAATTTTTAATATGCTATCAATAGGGTATGTACTTAAAGTGATTATTCCCTATTGTGCTAATAATAATTTATCTCGATAGTTTATTTTTGTTTGTATAGTATAGACAGTTACATTTTCTTGTTAATTTTCAAAACTGTTATTGATGGGGTACTTAAAAGGGATTATTCCTTATTGTGCTAATAATTGACCTCGTGTTCATTTACTTTGTATACTGTTATAGACAGTTATAATATATTCTAATTTGTCTAGTTATATTCTTGAATTTATATTGGTTATAGTCAGAAAGTCTATTTAAAGAATTTATATTGCTTGTACTCAGAAAGTCTAAAGATGTAAGAATTTAGTGTTTCTTAACACTTACAGAAATTTATAACCAATATTGGTAAATGTAAATATAGGTAAATGTAACTAATATTACAAATCTATGTGATTTTTAAATTTACCTATTTAGTTAATACAATCATGAAACATTGATTATGTGTTGTAACAATTGTTTATAGCTTACTTGAATATTTTTAGATTGTTATAATTATTAAGTTTAAGTAAGTACATGTTGCATTTGATATGTGTTTCAATAAAGTTTTTCTAGTTTCAATAACTAAGTAATTTTGTTTCAAGTGCAAGTAACATTCTCATTTGTTTGTTTTGTTAAACTACAATGCTTTGTAAATTGTATCTAAATTTGTTTCATGATTCTTTTAGTTGATGTTTGTTTACATGTCAAATAAATAATAAAATAAAAAAAAATTGTAACTATATAATTCAAGTTGTCGGATAATGATCTTGTTTTTGGCTGTGGAGGATGTGATTGAAGTATATTTAATTATTAATATCCGACATTTATAGTTTTCATTTTAATGGCAATACTTTTTTTTATGACAAATGTCAACTGTCAGATATATTCACTTGTCAGACGTAATAAAACCTTCGAAAGAAAAAGTGCGTTTCTTATTAGCTGCGACCCCTTTAAATTTTCAAACTAAAAATAAAGTTGAAATATAGCGGCGAGAGCATCTACAACAACGCGCCACCACAACACTGCTTGAGAGTAGTATTATTTAGCTGTGATCTTCTGTAACGTCGAGGGTATTTCCTGCTGTGACATAATATCTTAACAAATATAAAGTATCATAATTGTATTAATAAATCTAGATATAGAATTCTAATTTTGAAAATCGAACTTCAACTTCAATTTTTTGATAACCATATACACAGACATTAAAAGATTTAGATAAAAAAATATTTTCAAATTTCGAAAGAAAATAACATTGTCTGTACGCACATTGCATCGAGCGCTTTGATGCATCGAATGACGTCTAATTAACGAACATCATTAGGTGCTATTGATACGGACGCTACGCGTAGATGAAAGGTTCAAGTACTATTTCGGCCATTAAGTACAGAATTTAGTGACTTTAATGAAAATTATGGCTTAAGGAATTGGCTTGGTTTTCAGTTACAATAATTATTTTTACTAGACTCTGATTAAGCGATTAAAGTAAAATTACGACTTCTTGTCTATGATTACCTACACGAAAATGTAGATATATTAATAATTGAATATAATTTTCAAGGAATTAATGCTTTTCAACGTTAAAACAAAATTATTTTTTATAGATAACTTAATGAGTATGACATTGTGTGACAAGGGGTGGGTAGGGATCCAAAATTTTGTGATATCAACGTTTCAAAATTTAATATATCTATTTGTTCGTATTCGCTTCAGCTTGTAATATCCCACTGCTAGGCATAGGGCATAGGCCTCTTTCCCCATGTAGGAGAAGGATCAGAGCTTAATCCACCACGCACGCAACGCGCTACTATGAGTAACGATCTCTATCAGGTGTACATGATAACAACCGGGACCAACTTAACATGCTCTCCGAGGTACGGTGGGAACCAGAACAGAAATAAATATTTGTATAAACAGAAATATTCACTCCGAGCGGTAATCAAACCCGCGACCGTCGGTGTTTAGGCACTGCCGACATGGCACATGTACCATTACACGAGAACGGTTGTTTTGTTCGTATTAGGGTCGATTTAGACCAAACGAACAAAGAGCTAGAGCTAGAACAAAGAGCATTCTTAATTGATATTTATGTGTAAACGAAAACTCGTATTCATATACATATACAACAGCGAAAGAATGCTCTACGCCTGTTTACACTAAAAGAATTTGATATAGTGGGGATAGAATGAGCATTCGCACGTCTGATGTAAATCGACCTTTAAATAGTTTTATTTTTGACACCTGTTGGCTTAATGGTGATTTTATTAAAAAAATATTTCAATGCAAATAAGTATAATATCGAAAATGACTATTTAAATTAATAGTCATAAATTAATACTATATATCTATAAATATGGTTGTAAAATTGGAAAATATATAACGTGACACTACGGGGATTGGTAAAAAAATTGTAAAATTCGTGTGACGTACCTAATTTATGGATGGCCCTAAAATAAAATTTGAATCGTTCAAACCCAATTTTTTTTAGCTATACTACATTATTAAGGTTTTTAATTTACGTAAAATTCTTTAAATATTACAAAATGAGATACAGGTTCTATGACAATATTGAACGGCGCGTGGTGTATGAAACCGAAATCCTCTCCAGATGTCTCGCGAAATTCCGCTCTCCAGCCGAGTCCAGATCTCGAGGATGTCTGAGATTGAGGTGGGAAATCATGCTAAAATGACGCTTCTCCAGTATCACCTAATATAAAAAGAAAAGAAACAATTAATTTGAGAACGTCATCCTTTTTTGAAGATGGTTAAAAGTATAAATTCATAATTAAACTAAATTCGTATCGCCATATTTTTTTCCTGAACACAAAAAAGTTCATTATCAAATTGAATATGGTGCAATCCTTTGGAAATTATGCGCACATTAATATTTCGGTGTTATATTCCCTTTTTTTTGTTCATAAATCACGATTCAGCCTGTAATATCCCACTGTTAGGCATAGGCCTCTTCTCCATGTAGGAGAAGTATCGGAGCTTAATCCACCACGCTGCTCCAATGCGGGTTGGCGGATATATTCCCTACTATGAGTAACGATCGCTATCAGGTGTATATGATAACAACCGGGACCGACGGTTTAACGTGCTCTCCGAGGCACGGTGGGGTAACCCACAAGGACTGCACAAACACCCAGACCACGGCAAACATCTGTATGGCCAATACAAATGCTGTCGTGTGCGGGAATCGAACCCACAACACAACAGCCAATCGCAATCCAGCGCTGTAACCGCTGCGCCAACGCGGCGTTCATAAATAAAATACATGAATAAATAACTAAATGGAAAATACGAAGCAGCATTTTAGCGATATCCGTGTCTATTGGTCTAGCAACTATGTCAAACTCCGTGCTAGCATTCTGATCATAGCTAGTATCGGTAGAGAATCAGGACGTTGTACTGCATTACTGAGTCACTGTGAAATATTGTGAACTAGATGTACCCCTGACTTTGTTTGCGATTACATGTTCCAGCTGTAATTGGCTCTCTTAAGAGCTTTCAGAGTTTCAGGATAAAAAGTATCCACTGTCTTATCGCGTAGGCTGGACTCTGACTAAACGATGTTTCGTTCAAATTTATTCGGAGACTAGCCGACCCGTACCCACTTCGTTGAGCGTTAATAATGTAAGCGCAAAAATGTGTTTATTTACGACATCACATTAGAAACCTCTAAAATTATCAGTGTTTCTCTACTACATTATGCATGTATTATACATAAAAACCTTCCCCTTAAATCACTCTATCTACTAAAGAAAACCGCATCAAAATCCGTTGCGTAGTTTTAAAAATTCAAGCATACATACAGACAGACCAACAGACAGCGGGAAGCGACTTTGTTTATAATATGTAGTGAAGTGATTTCGACATTACAGTCGATTAAGATGGAAATGCTAAAAATACAGTATTGGTTTCTTTGTTCTGCTATTTTATATGTGGAACCAGTATCAATTGTAGTATCAAACTATTGTCAAAGAAAGAAATATATCATTTCCTCTGTCCAAATGTTGCCTGGAAGTGATTACTTTAGCGATAAGGCTCCCTTTGTCACACATATCATATTTTTGTAATGTTGTTTCTCCTTTGCTTAGAATAAAAAGTTCTTATCGGTAATTTATTAGATATACCGCTTAAAGCTTGAATATATAAATCGCAAAACTATTTTTTGAGCATGCCGGTTTGAATGTGTGATTAAGTTAAATGGACTTATGATGATGATGATCAATTAATGTTTATTGTGGTGGAGGACAGCAAAAAATATCCTGCTCAAATCTGGAGAAACCTGACTGCGCAAGTACCTTAACCTTACAAAAATTCACAGTTAAATAGTACTACTCTCAAGTATAGTTCTGTTCCCTTGGTGAGTAAAGTAACCAGACGGTTAGGGTCGGCAACGTGTTGGCGATGTTATTGGTGTTGCAGGTTGCATACTGGCTACGGTAACCGCTTTGCATCAGGTGGACCGCACGCTTGTTCACCGACTGAATCATTAAAAAAATATTTTATCGAAGATAGAAGAAGACAAACAATTATGAATTATCAAGACTGATTCAAATTGGTATGCAGGTAATGCTTAGGTATTAAAATCAACATCCAGGATTCTATTAATTAATCAGTGAAGATAGTAAATAAACGAAGGTCCAAAAGATCATTCGACCTGACATTGGTGAAATCGTATATGTTCTATTGGTAAAAATAAAAACTGGAAAAAAAAAACAGTAGAATACTTATTTAATCAGGCTCTATGAATAAAATCAGTATGTAGGTAATGCTTAGGTATTAAAATCAACATCTAGGATTCTATTAATTAATCAATGAACATCACTACATATTATTATAAAACAAAGTCTCTTCCCGCTGTCTGTCTGTATATATGCTTAGATCTTTAAAACTACGCAACGGATTTTAATGCGGTTTTCTTTAGTAAATAGAGTGATTCCAGAGGAAGGTTTATATGTATAATACATGCACAATATAGTAGAGGAACACTGATAGTTTTTAAGTTTTCTAATATGACATCATAAATAAACACATTTTTTGCGCTTAGATTGCAAATATTCATTTTATATTTTATACTAGCGACCCGCCCCGGCTTCGCACGGGTGAAATGCCGATACTAAATATATTACAGAATGTCTTTATAAATAACGTTCACAGCTTTTTTGTCATTAGACAATACAAACATGTTTTCTTTAGAGGTTACTCTTGACTTGATAAATTATGGTTTTAGTCTTAGCCTATCCAACCTAATGTAGGTACGTACTATAAATAAGGTTAAAAAATAATAAATTACGAACATACAATTTCGAAAAAATTGTCGCGCCGGTCGAGCTCATGGTCGGTACCACTGCAACCGTCATGTCCTTGCATTTTAAATCTGTGCTATCTTTGAAAACATTCATTTACATTACATGCTGTACAGGTCCATATTGATCTATATTAAATGCACAATGTATTTAAGGTACTTAATTGCTGGATTAATGCTGGATTGCTTAAAATCGCTTCGTAAATAAGCCATTATTTCTCGTAAAAGGTAAAGGATAAAAAAATGGTTATTGTGGGTAATCTCTAAGAGACAGACTTATACTATCTCGGACTTATTTATAAACCTTTTTAAGTTGTATATTATTACTGTAGTATATTATTTTGATCTATCTCGGTTCAGCCAGCGTTTGCAATGAAAGCGCAAAAAATGTGTTTATTTATGACATCACATTAGAAACCTCTAAAATTATCAGTATTTATCTACTATATTATGTATGTATAATACATATAAACATTCCTCTTGAATCACTCTATCTATTAAAAACCCCACATCAAAATCCATTGTGTAGTTTTAAATATCTAAGCATGTATAGAGACAGACAGACAGCGGGAAGTGACTTTATTTTATACTATGTACTGTATGTCGTAATATTTTATAGCTATAAGTGATAACAAAATATTACAATACACATCTGCAAACTTTGTTATTTCATTAAGCGTTATTTTCTATTAGCCTCGGAAATTTAAAATTTTTATTATTAACGCCCACCCCGCAATCCTTATTGGGGATGAGTTACCATAAAATCCGCTCATTTGTCATTTCTACATCACATACCTACAGGTGATTCCTACCAAATTTGGAGTAGATAGGAGCTATAGTTTAAAAACGGAAATTTCCCATTATTAACACCTTCTCCGCAACCCCTCTTGTGGGTAAAATTTCGTAGAATCCGTTCATAGCTGACCTCTACACGGCGAAATGAATATTTCTACCAAATTTCAAGTCTCTACGCCTTATGGTTCAATTTTCCATTGTTGACGCCCCCGCAACCCCCTCTTGTGGGTAGAATTTCGTAATTCCGTTCTTAGCTGACCTCTACTCGGCGAAAGGAATATATCTACCAAATTTCAAGTCTCTACGCCTTATAGTTCAATTTTCCATTGTTAACACCCCCGCAACCCCCTCTTGTGGCTAGAATTTCGTAATTCCGTTCTTAGCTGACCGCTACTCGGCGAAAGGAATATATCTACCAAATTTCAAGTCTCTACGCCTTATGGTTCAATTTTCCATTGTTAACACCCCGGCAACCCCCTCTTGTGGGTAGAATTTCGTAATTCCGTTCTTAGCTGACCTCTACTCGGCGAAAGGAATATATCTACCAAATTTCAAGTCTCTACGCCTTATGGTTCAATTTTCCATTGTTAACACCCCGGCAACCCCCTCTTGTGGGTGGATTTCCGTTAAAGCCCGTTCTTAGCGGACGTCTACTCTCTATAAGGAACCTATCTGCCAAATTTCAGGTTTTTAGGTGTATTTTTCATTCGACTTTCATACAAACTACAATCCCTGTTTTAACCCCAAAAGGGGGTTGATTTCTCAAAATCCATTATTAGTACACCTCAACACCATCTAAAGAGCATACACTTTGGATTTCAAGTCTCTTACTTCAAAAACATAAGACTTTCATGCAAACTTCCAACCCCCGTTTAACCCCCTTAGGTATGGAATTTCGTAAAACCCGTTTTTAGCGAAGGTAAGCCTTTAGACAATAGTATTTCGATTTATGGGGGTTTTTGAAAAAGTGGGGGAGGGGGTGTGGTGGATTATCATTTGGTGCCTCTCCCATCCCTAGAAATCTCATGATTATAACGATATCACGGCAAAAAATTTTAAGGTAAAAATTATTTAAATAGTTACCGAATACCTAATTTTAATTGTGCGTATTTTAGCTCCGATGCTGCAAGAAGTGCATTCATACTCCGTTCCGTAGCTTTTAAAACACTTACACATTATAATAATACACGTATGTACGTAGAAACTATTTGTAACACTTTTATACATAATATTATTCGTATTTACGTTAAAACTATCTCTTGATTGCCAAGAGTAATATACGAAAATGTTTTTTATTATCATATCAAAATTTTCGACCCAGCAGGATTCGAACCCGCACCTTCCCGACAATCCGTGTCCGGTGCTCTAGCCGTTAAGCTATGGGCCTATACTCCGCGGAATCGAAAATCTTGATATGATTTTTATTCGGTTTTTAAGCAACCGTGGTGCCATCTATAGCGAGACCTTTACAGTACTTCACTATTCAAAGTTTCATATTACAATGAAAATCTTTTGACAAGAGACGACACTAAGCTATTTGTCATTCGTATTATTTTTATTTTTGTGTTACCCACACATGAGGAAATTCGAAAATGTTTTTTATCCCGAATAGTTAATATTTATTATGTCGATTCCGACTTCCCGATTCCTGACGACTTCGCTTCCTGACGACTTCGCTGTGCGAAAGCGCATGAACGAATGCGTAGGGAGCGGATGAGGCTGGTCACCTTCGGCGACCAGCCTTATTCGCTCCGGGCTCTCAACAGAACACTCTAGGGGTAAGACAGACCAAGACCACGTGGATAGTGGGGTGCTCGGATTGGGTTCTGGGTATTTTTCGGATTTCTGTATATATATTCTAACACACAATTTTACTAATTTTATTAGAATATTATGTCGTTCTAATTTGTCCTACAATGCACAAGTATTAATTTAATTTAATATATAAAAACTATGAGTTAGATAGGTTAGGGTTATTTATTTATTTTTTATAACGAAATTATGTCGATAATCTAATTTATCTAAGCTCAAAATTAAAAAGATTTACGATTAAATAGGTTTTGCCTTCATATAAAAAAATGTATTGAAAAGAATCCCGACTGAATAGGCTGTATGGTCTTAGACTTTTGCCTGTTTGATAGATAGAACGAAAACATCTACATCGATATGTCAGTTCATATTAATCTGTTCTTCGTATCGTATATTACTCTTGTCAATCAAGAGATAGTTTTAACGCAAATACGAATAATATTATGTATAAAAGTGTTACAAATAGTTTCTACGTACATACGTGTATTATTATAATGTGTAAGTGTTTTAAAAGCTACGGAACGGAGTATGAATGCACTTCTTGCAGCATCGGAGCTAAAATACGCATAATTAAAATTAGGTATTCGGTAACTATTTAAATAATTTTTACCTTAAAATTTTTTGCCGTGATATCGTTATAATCATGAGATTTCTAGGGATGGGAGAGGCACCAGAGGATAATCCACCACACCCCCTCCCCCCACTTTTTCAAAAAACCCCATAAATCGAAATACTATTGTCTAAAGACTGGCCTTAGCGAATATCTACTTCATATAAGGGACCTACTTGCCTACTTTCAAGTTTGTAGGTGTATTTTCCATTGGACTTTCATACAAACTATCATCCCCTGTTTTAACCCCAAGAGGGGGTTGATTTCTTAAAATACATTATTAGTACACCTCAACACCTTCTATAGAGCATACGTTTTGAATTTCAAGTCTCTTACTTCAAAAACATAGGACTTTCATGTAAACTTCCAACCCCCGTTTTACCCCCTTATGGGTTGAGTTTCATAAATCCCGTTCTTAGCGGATGTCTACTCCCTATAAGCAACCTACCTGCTAAATTTCAGGTTTGTAGGTGAATTTTTATTCGACTTTCATACAAACTACCATCCCCTGTTTTAACCCCAAAAGGGGGTTGATTTCTCAAAATTCATTATTAGTACACCTCAACACCATCTAAAGAGCATACACTTTGAATTTCAAGTGTCTTACTTCAAAAACATAGGTTTTTCATGCAAATTTCCAACCCCCGTTTAACCCCTTTAGGTATGGAATTTCGTAAAACCCGTTCTTAGCGGATGTCTACTCCATATAAGGAACGTACCTGCCTAATTTCAAGTTTGTAGGTATGTTTTTCATTGGACTTTCATACTAACTATCAACCCCTGTTTTAACCCCAAAAGGGGGTTGATGTCTTAAAATACATTATTAGTACACCTCAACACCATCTATAGAGCATACATTTTGAATTTCAAGTCTCTTACTTCAAAAACATAGGACTTTAATACACATTTCCAACCCCCGTTTAACCCCCTTAGGTATAGAATTTCGTAAAACCCGTTCTTAGCGGATGTCTACTCCCTATAAGGAACCTACCTGCCTAATTTCAAGTTTGTAGGTGTATTTTTCATTGGACTCTCATACAAACTATCATCCCCTGTTTTTACCCCAAAAGGGGGTTGATTTCTCAAAATACATTATTAGTACACCTCAACACCATCTATAGAGCATACATTTTGAATTTCAAGTCTCTTACTTCAAAAACATAGGACTTTCATACAAACTTCCAACCCCCGTTTAACCCCCTTAGGGGTGAAATATCGTAAAACCCGTTCTTAGCTGACCTCTACTCGGCGAAAGGAATATTCCTACCAAATTTCAAGTCTCTACGCCTTATGGTTCCAGAGATATCGTGATGAGTCAATGGGTGGGTTACTCTTTTATATATATAGATTTAGTATCAGCATTGCACCCGTGCGAAGCCGGAGCGGGTCGCTAGTAGTAAATAAACGTATGTCCAAAAGGTCATTCGACCAGACAGACATTTGAGAAATCGTATATTATGCTCTATTGGTAACATTGAAAAGTCAAAAAAATAGTCAAATAAAGGAAGGAATATTTAAAAAGTTGAACTGAAAAAAAGTATGACAATTGAGCTGTTGCCGAACGTAATTATGACCAAAACACATGAACACATCATCAATAAAATTTCAAATAGGATAGCAACCGACCAATTGGAAGCGACTAATCAATTCACCAATTTTGAGTAGTTAAACAATGCATGCCCTGCGCGATTGACAGATTGACATTTATTATTAGACATGTTAATATGGGGAGGAGGGGGCTTTGTTGTCATGTAGGAGTATAGTGTCTATATGGAGGTAATTATCTAATTGGTTTTCATACTCAAGGGTCAGGCTGGTTTTGGAAACATTGATTTCATTTTACTGTTAATTAATATCCATTTGGAGTACTGTTCAGAGATGACATTGGCTGGATATTATATTTGTATTATTTAAATTAACAGTTAGTACTAGTCTTGATAACATATTTTGCTTAATAATCTAATATTTGTCTTTTATTTAATTACTTTAGGCTTCAAAAGCACTTTCGAATCGTCATTTTACAAAGATTAATTATAATACTCGTTAACAAATTCATTATTGTTCACATGATGTTACCAATGTCTCATATATTCTGTCTAGAAAAGTCGACAAGGAACTTAACATTTAGAATATATATCAAGAGCACATCAACGTTACTCATAGTAGGGAATATATCCGCCAAAGCCAAACCACGGCAGAGCAGCGTGTTGGACTAAGCGATCCTTCTCCTACATGGAGAAAATTGCCCACGCCCAGCAGTTGGATACTGCAGGCTGACTCGTATGTGTGTGTGTATGTGTGTGTGTATGTATGTGTGTGTGTATGTGTGTGTGTATGTGTGTGACTCTATGTTAAAAAAAGAAATAAATTCGTAACAGCTTAGCCATTGAAACTTGCAGACAAACAATTGAGTCTGAAAGCAAAAAAAAAATTCAAATGAGAATTAAACGGAGTAAAAACTTTAATCATTTTCTAATAACATTATTAACGATGTATACGTTAATATAAAATACACCAAAATAACTTAAATTATATACTATCACATGAAAAACATTTGTATTGGCCATACAGATATTTGCTGTGGTCTGGGTGTTTGTGCAGTCCTTGTGGGTCTCCCCACAGTGCCTCGGAGAGCACGTTAAGCGTTATCATGTTATTAAGTTGTTATCATGTACACCTGATAGCGACTGTTACTCATAGTAGGTAATATATCCGCCAACCCGCATTTTAGAGCAGCGTAGTGGATTAAGCTCTGATCCTTCTCCTACATGGGGAAAGAGGCCTATGCCCAGCAGAGAGATTATAACAGGCTGAAGCGTATTTATTATTTTAATTATTTTTATTCATATTTAATTTGTTACAGTATTAAACACTTCTCCTGAACGGAGAAAGAGGCCGCAGTGAGACGTTATAGGCTGAATAGCAATATTACAAACTTAGTTATTACTAGCCGACCCGTGCCCACTTCGTTGTGCATTAATTATTTTTAATAATTACTTCTAACGACGATATCTCAAAAACTATTCATCTGATTGATATAGTGTAAAAGGCAATTTTAATCTACATTAAATTCTTAAGCTAACCAACATATTTATTTCGATAAGGATTAATACTGAACTAAAGAAAATAGCTTTGAAAATAACGCAATGTTTTTAATTACAAATTTGAACATAAAAATGGTTATTGTAAGTCAACCGTAAGAGATAGAGATATGCTGTCGCGGACTTTTTTGTAGCATTTTTATAGATTTTGAATTCGCTAGTACATTACTTAACTATATCTTTGCTAGTTTACGCGGCGTTCGCGAGGAAAGGTCCCCCGTTGGCGAGATTTTTTGCGACCTCTTCAACATTTATCGCTGTATTTCTGCTAATTTACATAAAAGCATAATAAATTATATACTTAAACCTTCCTCAAGAATCACTCTTTCTATTGTTGAAAACCGTGTAAAAATCCGTTCAGTAGTTTTCGAGTTTATCGCGTTCAGACAGACAGACAGGAGGACAGAAAGACGCGGCCGGGGGACTTCTTTTTATAATAAGTATAGATACCCAAGGGTTCATCACTTAAGTCAAGTAACTAGTTAAAAATAAAGTTAAGTAAAAGATTAATCGACGAAAACACTTAACTATTTCAAAACGTAAATACAACTTTATCTATATGTGTACTATTTTATTACAGACCATTTCCGATCCTTGACCTATCAAAAACGTTTAAGTGGTGTAAAAATAAAAAACCATTAAACCTTATTAAAACATCAGACCACCCAATAAACCTAAGTCCCATCCTTTAGGACTGGCCTCGTCAAAATATTTTTGTATTTACACTATACGATATTACGATATTATAATGAAACAACTTTTTCGAATTTTATCACGGTTTATTAGGTTTCTTAAATGTACGACTTTTCGGATACTTTACAGCAACCATGGTCACGTCACAGTCCTCCGACTATCCTCCAAAAGTTGTTTCATTATAATGAGATTAAATAATAAATGTTAATGAAAATTCTAATAGTGTTAGATAGCCCTATTATCGGGGATGGCTATAGGCTATATAATATTTTATTCCTCTTTTTTCCTAAATTAACGTGGGTGAAACCGCGGGGCACGTCTATTTTTTTATAAAACTAGTTAGGCAAAAAAGCTCACCTGATGGTAAGTGGTTACGGTAGCTTATAGACGCCTGTAACACCCCCAATCCCCCCAATAGTTCTACTCACCACTTACACTTTACTTACCACAGGGACACAACATTACTTGAGAGTAATATTATTTAGCAAGTCGGCTGTTCCATATTTTGAGCAGGATATATCCTAATGTACCATAATTTAATAAACTAAATATATTTCTATACGAAAATAATTTAATATTAAATATCGTATCGTAGTCGTGTCGTATGTATTAAAAAAGTAATTATCTCAAGTAACAAATCAAAGTGTTATTTCTGTAGCAAGCCATTAGTCAAATGTAGAGTAAGTCAATACAGAGAACATTTAAGGAGATAGTATTACCATTACTTATAGATCAAAGGCGAGTATAATATTAGATAATTATGTGGAATGTATTCGTGTACATAATTAATTAAAACCTACAAAAATTTTGGAATACTTTTTGCCTTAATCGTTTATGGTAACTATTCATTTAGGCTTGCAGAGTCATTTATCAGATCATTTTGACAAGTGTGTCGGCTTGCGACGGCAGTAGCTTGAATAAAAATGACTATAGACTATCCGTTAATTAGAACGCCTTTCTGAAGGGCTTACTTTAACTGGCAGTTTTTTTTTATACTACTAGTTCGTGAAACAAGCGTACGGCTCACGATGGTAAGCGATTACCATAGCCTATAGACGCCTGCAACACCAGAAGCTTTGCAAGCGCCTTGCCGACCATAACCCCTCTCCCAGAAACTCCAAGGAAGACGTACTTTTAATTTACTACGATTAAATTGTCAAAATCATGGTTAAACTTATCACTTGTGTTGACTCACTCTCCTAATTACCAAAAGTAAAACCCAACTTGAAAACAGTAACAATAATTTCGTCTGTATACAGAATTTTGTTGTCAGGCGAGGTTGAAGAAATTATTAATTGTTAGTGTGCGGGTGCTGAATGTCTTATAGGCCCTTTCTCCATAAAAACTAATGTAATCGGCATATTTTCTATTCAATGATTTCATACTGTTAAGATAATATCGATGACTATTTTATGGTGTAGAAACGTGTACAAAAATATAAGCTGGTGTACACAACCACCATCATAGTTTAAATTCTGATGAATCAAAATCTAAAAAATTCTCACATAAAGATTGATTAGAAGATTATTTTTAAAATCCAAATTATATTTAGTTATCTGAACTTCTTGGCACCCACATCTTGATAACATCAATATTTACTATCGTTATAGTTCTGATAATGTTAAACAGGTGAGTAGAGGATTTTTGTGGAAGCCCATCCACATAGTAATGAAATTGATAAAATCACAAACAAAAACGTAACACGAAGTTAAGAAATGTTAACGTGATATTATCAGATGTTAACATCACATAATAGTAAACATATGATATTTTATAAAAATTTGTATAGCTGGATATTTTTGAACTACTACCTGATCTATAACAGTGTATGAAAGCACAAGCTCTATACTCTACATTGCTTTAGCCTACTACAGTGGACTGCTAGGCCTACCAAAATTCTTGCCAACATCACAAGCATCTGCAATGCAGCCTTCGCTGGCGATCTTGCGCAGGTCGTCGATCCAGCAGGCCGGAGGATGATCCATTAGCTGAACTCTTGTTGCAGGAAAGCCGTGTATTCCGAACAACCTCCTTTCGGCATCGACATCTGTGTTCAAAACACAGTCTAGCTCCCGACCGAAGACCGATAGCAATTCTAAAACTTTGATTGTCTATAGACCTGACTCTTTATTTTTATTTTTACTAACTGTAGCGGTATATGTAGTTTTTTTTTTAGTTTTTGTCAGTGTCTTGTTTAAGGTGTGATTTGAGTTTATTTTTTAAAAGTGTAACAGCAGATTTTCTTTCTGATTATTCTCTAGCTTTTAACGATAATCAAATTTTTAATTTGCAGAGAGACGATTCAAAGGTGTTTGAAGCATATTTGAGTAAAGTAATTTTTGATTTCACGTTACTCTATATATTATGACTACTTGATACATTCAAACCGCATCGTGTCGCGATTTTATTGTCTCAAAAGACGATGAAGGCTATTATCGAGTACCTACTGTTTCGTCAAGGAACTTCTATACAGTACTAAAAAACAAATTTCTAAAGCTAAATACGCTAAGTTAAAATACGAGTTATGACGCGGACAAGTTTAATTTTTTTAAATGAAACCAACTTTTTCGGATTTTATCGCGGTTTATTAGATACGTTTTTTAATTTCCCGACGTTTCGGATAATTTACACCAACCATGGTCACGGGAGGACTTCAGTCGTAATCAGTCGGACTTCAAAAACGTATTAAACCGCGTTAAAATCCGAAAAACTTTGTTTCATTTCAATGAATAACATTCGCGTAAAAATTAGAAAACAATAAGTTTAATTTTGCAAATTAAATGCCACCGAATTAATTATTATCTGCCGAAATTTCATTTTCTATTTAACTTCCATTTGATACTACAAGACATATGTAATGGTCTAAGATCCGGAATATAACAAAATCTTCCCTCATCTGTTAATTAGATGAAACATTTTTTATAGGCTGATTTCAATATTGTGAATTTATAAAAACAACCTCTGCCACCATAAGCCTGCTGCAAATAATAATACTTAAAAAATTTTTTTTTCTAAAAAATCTTTTCCCTCTCATGCTAATTACAGCCAATTAATTGCAGCCAGGCAGGCAGCTAAGTATAACAATCATAGAGATGGGTGCTTACTACAGTCAGGTATATAATGTAAAATATTAACGGTTTTAGCTTACTAACATGAGAGAGAAAATATTTAAAAAAATTGCAGCAGGCTTATGGTGGCAGAAGTTGTTTTTATAAATTCACAATATTGAAATAAGCCTATAAAAAATTGTTTTGGCGAACTTCGTACCGCCTAACAGTTGATTCAATTTTTTTATTATTTTTTTAAATACTTATCCTTCCCGTAACCCCTCCTCTAACACTTAAACTTTATGGTATGGTATTAAAGTTCAAATTGACTTTTAATTATGATTACGAATCTTTTGTATGGGAATATAGAAAAGTGTTATTTTTAGACTTTTTAAAGAATTTTTTTAATTTTTCTCACCGTAACAACCATCCTCGTACTTCAAGGAATATTATAAAAAAGAATTAGCGAAATCGGTTCAGCTGCTCTCGAGATTTGCGCTTAGCAACACATTCAGCGATTCATTTTTATATATATATAGAGATATATATACTATAACAAGTAAAAGATTAAGGTTTTAATAGATCGTTTTATTATAGTCGTAAAGCGTTCCATTGTAATTAAATAACTTATCATACAATGTACCTACGCTAATGGAATGGCGTTGGTGTTGCCATGGTCTTAAGCACTTGAAATTTATACTTAATCAAAACAAAAAAAACCTTAATCTTCCGTTTTTCGAACCTCGTTTAATTTTTAACCTTATTTTGTTTGTATTGCTTACAATAGAAACTATAGTAATTGAGTAATTTTTTTTTATGTACACAGAGGCCTGAGGCAAACAAACTGGCGGCAAAGAATTAGTAAAAAGGTTACGTTGGCATTAATTTCTGTGGATGCTAAACCCTAAAATTGTGGAGATAATTTAAATATTCTTATTATGTCTAATCTATTAAAATATAATCTTTGATTTTTACGATGGCGCAGTCTGCAGTGACCTTGCTTTCTGCTGTGGGGGTTGTGGGCTCGACTCATACCCCGAGTCTGGGTGTAATATACATACTCATTCGTATATTTAATTATTTATTTACTAAACTTTGTAGCTATATTGGTTGGATTACCACTACCCAAGCATCTATTTGCTTAATTAGAAACAGACTACCGTGTGCGTATGTCAAACATATTTATTTACTTAAAAAAATATGCAAAAAAAACTATCTAAAGAAGTAAACCATAAAAAACTTTTTTTTCTACTATAATGAATTTGATTTTCTTATTTATCCAAAGCTGTGGCATTAATAAAGTACTTTTGAATCACGACGCAGTTTATTTGTAGCGGATGAATCACAATTCCCTGAATCCTAGATGGCTTCATGTTGTAATTAAAATGATTTGTAAGATATTAGTATCTCATGTGGTACATGGAATCGCTTTTGATGGCACGCGTTATTAAATATTTCATATATGTGATTTTGTGTAAATAGCTAAGCTTGTTATTTACTGCGTGATATACAGTAAACTAGTTCAGCTCGCGACTTCACCCGCTTAGATTACATGATTTATACCGTAAATATTTGTAAATATTTAATTCTCGACTTGTGAATTTTACAGCCGTGCTGGAACGTGCTGCATGGTTACGGCACTAAAGAATATAGCCACCCCCTCTCTTCCCGTGGGTGTCGTAAGAGGCGACTAAGGGATAACACAGTTCCACTACCACCTTTGAACTTAAAAAGCCGACGGATGGCGGGATAACCATCCATGCTGGCTTTGAAATACACAGGCCAAAGACGGGCAGCAACGTCTTCGGTGCGACAAAGCCAGCCCTGCGGTCACCAACCCGCCTGCCCAGCGTGGTGACTATGGGCAAAACACATGAGTTCGCGTCATAATGTCGGGCGCAAACTTGTGGAGGCCTATGTCCAACAGTGGACTGTGAAATGCTGAAGTGGTAGTGGAATTTTACAACTTCTTGTCTACTACATACAGCAACACCAGAAGTACCGCAAGCGTGTATTAGAGTACTTCCTATAGTCTCTCAATATTAGAAAATTGACAGGTTGTAATAAAACACATATAGATTTGTACAATATTTATTTTTAAAATATCACAGTTTAAAATACAATATTTACAATTTCTATACAAGGCTACGGTATAAAATTGTCTTGGCAGTATTTAAATGCGTTACATAATTGGCTTCAGCTCGATGAATTATATTCAGTCTTCAACAAATAAAGGAATACGACACCATATACTTGGAAACATATTTACAATACTTTATTAACTCGATATTAAAAGAATTATAGTGATAGCGATCTTTACTTCTTTTATTTTATTTACTTGTTTTATACTTTATTGTACACCACAAATATATTACGAACAAAGTATAAAGACAGTAAAGTACAATGAGCGGACTTATGGCTAATTAGCCATTTCTTCCAGATCACCCAGCTACTTCTTTTTTTTTTTAATGTAATTAAGTTGGCAAACAAGCGTACGGCTCACCTGATGGTAAGACCGTAGCCTATAGACGCCTGCAACACCAGAAGCATCGCAAGCGCGTTGCCGGCCCTATCCCCAATCCCCCCCAGGAGCTCTGGTCACCTTACTCACCAACAGGAACACAATACTGCTTGAAAACAGTATTATTTAGCTGTGGTCTTCTGTAAGGTCGAGGTACTACCCCAGTCGGGCTGCTCCATATATTGAGCAGCAGTAGTCTAGTAAGGAATTCGTTTATATCCGTCAACCCGCAGTGGAGTAGCATCGGATTAAGCTCCGATCCTTCTCCTACACAGAAAAAACCCATCAGCGCTATTCATGCTATCAAACAATTATTTTAAAAAAAATTAGCATATTTAAAAAATATATATTTTTAATTTTTCGTTCAAAGCAGAAATTTTCTTATCTATTAACAGTCTCAAATTAAAAAAAGCATTATTTGATTTTGGTTCTTATCTTAAAATAATATTAAAACTTATAATCAAATGCTATGAGTAAAAATAATCATAAAATAAATTAGTTACAATACAACTGCTTATATTATTTTTCAAATTATATTTACAACTAAAACAGTTTTTAGTACATAGCTTTGCTAAAAGGAATACTTTGTATATAACAAGCATAATGTAAAGGAAAGATGTAAAATGAACGCAGCTATAAGCATTCTGTTGTAAAATTTAATATTACCAAGTACCAAATCGGCAGTAACTTCACTCTTAACTATAATTAATTAATCAAAACTAATATAGTTTTAATATGACGATTCAAAAAGGCTATTGTAGCCTACTCAAATACGCTAATTTTTAATTTTAATTTTTAGAGTACCTTTTATGACACGTAGGATTAAGTAGAATTAGCCCCAAAGGAACTAAGTTATTAGAAAAGGACTATCAAAAAGTTTTTTTTTTTTTTGTAAACTATATTTAAAACCAAAATTTTGACATATTGATATCAATTTAAAAAAAAACGTGAAAAATTAACATCCACTATAAAGAAAAATATGCAATAAAATGTAAAGTGATAGCAATAATTATAATCAATTTTAATTCATAAAATTTATTGAGGTTTCTTTTAATATAACTAACGATTGGTAAGTGGTTAAAAGTGCAAATTCTAAAGACGCTTTTGAAGATGCTTTATTGGCGCTACTAGCTGCGTTTACCATAAAACAATAAAACCTTAATACATGTGTTATACTTTTTGACAATTATGAATACCATTTAAGCATTCCATTTACAATATATCTTTCATAAATTACCGTCTAAAAACGGCGTCACTATTTTAAGAATATCGGTCTGAAAAATTCTGTGGATTCCATAAATAATATTGAATTATTTTTCATAATAATTGTCCAAGACAGTCTTATATATCAACTATAAATTATGAAAACAAAATTATGCTTTAAAAAAATCACACAAGATGAAATCATTATTTATAGGTTCGAGATGTTAATATTAATTAACAATGTATTCAAATGTTTTAATTTAGTGAAAACAGTTAATTAATATCACACGTGTTTTATGATATTATAACTATTAATTACAGAATTTATTGTTGCATTATTAAACAAGATTTAACTTTCTTTCTGTTACAACTTTCTTTAAAATGAACTGCCTTAATTTGTTTATTAAAATATTAAATTTCATTTCTCAAATAAAACGTTTACAAAGCATTTACTTCTCGATAACAGAGGTTTTTTTTTATGTACTAACATATTAAATAATAAAGCCATATATTTATTTAACAATGGTTAGACATATCTTGTCTCTGTAACTGTTGTCTGAAGGCCCGGGCGGTAGAGTGACAGCTACGTCAACTTTAGAGTGAGATGATGACGTCACGAGCTCCGCGAGTTGAGAGGAGCATTCGCTTGAGCGTGACGTCATTGTTCGTGCTAAGAACAGGTAAATATTATTAGATTATGTAGACAATCACATACACACACACAAATTAAACATTATACAAATAATTTTTTTAATCCATAATTATTGAAGTAATAGGTACTTCTTTACGCACGCATGACTTGGGGAGTAAGCTGGTGAATGAGTGACGAGAGTGTAACGAAAAGTGTGATCGGGCGAGGCGAACGGAAGTTGAGAGGGAGATATAAGTTATTGAAGATAAAAAGAGAGACAGTTACGAGTACGTATCGCAAGTTTTACTTCACTCGTGTGATCTAATTCTAAAGTACACTCGTTTTTTTTTTAATTTGTTTTCTGTTTCATTTTTGTATATACAAGATTAAAAAATAATAATAAACATTCGTCTTGGCAAACGCAGTGTAGGACGTCCTAGGCCCGCTGGACCGACGATCTACGTAAGATTGCCGGTGTAGGCTGGATGAGGATTTCGGAAAACCGGGATGTCTGGCGCGAACTTGGGGAGGCCTATGTCCAACAGTGGACTGCGATAGGCTGAACTAACTAACTACCTAAAATATATAGACAAATTAAAAAAGAATAACAATATTTAGTACTTACAGTTTGTGTAGCAACTAGAAGCAGAGTCCCCCGAAGGGCTGACTGGTTTCATCTCATAGTGATTACTACCTGCAGACGACTGCTGTCTGCTTCTATTGCCGAAGGGAGACGCGTAACTAGGAAAAAAATAAAATATTTAAATTGTCTTCAATTCATTCAAATATCTATTTCGTGATCACGATTCAGCCTGTAATATCTCACTGTTGGGCATAGGCCTCTTCCCCATGTAGGAGAAGGATCGGAGCTTAATCCACCATGCTGCTCCAATGCGGGTTGGCGGATATATTCCCTACTATGAGTAACGATCGCTATCAGGTGTACATGATAACAACCGGGACCGACGGCTTAACGTGCTCTCCGAGGCACGGTGGGGAGACCCACAAGGACTCCACAAACACCCAGACCACGGCAAACATCTGTATGGCCAATACAAATATTGTCGTGTGCGGGAATCGAACCCGCAACCGCCCGCGCAACAGCCAATCGTAATCCAGTGCAGTGACCGCTGCGCCAACGCGGCGTCTAAATCTAATATCTATTTAGTCAGTAAATTTTTCTTATTTAACACATCGAAGGGCTCTAAATATCCAATGTCTTTTTCCAGGTGCGGTTTATTAGTGAAGCCTGCAGGTCGACAGTTTGTTTACATTTATATGATAATTAAGTTTACTAAAATTTTCAATCTTTTACACTTCAGGCTGTAATATCCCACTGCTGGGCATAGGCCTCTTTCCCCATGTAAGACATACATCAGTCCTTAATTCACCACGCTTCTCCAATGCGGGTTGGCGGCTTTATTTATATAATAATTTAATCTTCAGCATTATTTTTGCATTCATTTTTAATAATTGTGTTTGCTCACAAACGAAAAATAAAACGACCACAATTACATAGACAAGTAATACAACGTAATTAGACGTAAAAATAGTCAAGTAAATACGCGTTATCAAAGATTATACTCCAAAAGTTTTCATCATATTATATCGATCAAATATAAATGGATTAAAAAAAATATCAAAATTGGTCCACCCAGTCAAAAGTTCTGAAGTAACATAAGTAAAAAAAAATACAATCGAATTGAAAACCTCCTCCATTTTTGGAAGTCCGTTAAAAAAGTGGCTTACATGTTCTAATTTTTATAAATTTCGACTTTTCGAAGCATATCGGAGGATATTACATAATAACATAACACAACAAGGCACACGATGCAAATATCTTTAGAATTCAAACATTTTAAATAGACTAAAATATCAGATTTTGAAGATCACTTACCTATCTCTCAACTGCGGCATGTCGTAGTGATTATCTGGTCTCATCCAGTATTCGTTGCAGGTTCTTGTAAGGTCTGGGGCTGTATTTCCTTTGTCTCTGCTAGAGTAGCTCTTTGGTATACCTAACCAATGACATTAATAGGGGGTAATTTGAATAATGTCTAAGGAAGTAATTAGATACTGGTTTTTTTTTTGTTCTTTGTACTAGTAACGGCTTGAATACATTGTGGAATATTACTGTGCATCTAAAATAGTTGTCATTCTGTTTGTCTCAAAGGGATAAGATATATTTTGACAGGACTCTCAGCGTGGTTCATAGTACTTCTTATAAAAATAATATATTTAAACGTTACAAAAAATAAAGATAGAGTACATTAAAATTTGTAAAAAATAAATGTGTATATTACATACTTTTTTTATAAGTCGGTATGCGAATTTATCTATATGTATATCACGCACACAGAGACGCTATGCCTGTGACAGCTTGACACATGTTTATGGAAATTTTCGACGTGCAATATTTATTGTTTACATAGTATGCGTCCTTACAATATTAGCGCTGGCTAGATGCACACATACATACATAATCAATGCGCATTTTATGTAAAAACAAAATAAGCTCGACTTTACTTATGTCCATTATTTTTATTTATTTTTTATCCGGTATTTTCAACCTTACTAATACTTTCTAGAAAATTCTTACAGAATAAAAATTAGAAAAAAAAGTTGCGCAGAAATTGCAAATTTCTAAACATTTTTAAAACTTCGCTCGTTTGGAGTTCCCAAGACAGAATGACTCGCTCTGCTTATTGGGTCAGCTAGTTGTCTACATAACGATGTCTAAGTATTTAAAACAAACCTGCTCTAGCTGCGCTGTATGCAGGTCTGACTGCGTTGTACCTGCACCAGACGTAGAGGATCGCCGCTCCAGCAGCCAACATGGCTACCGTGATGCCAATACCAACGTACAACGTTATATTGTTTTTATAAATCCCTAAAACAAAAGACACTTTAAATATTGTGCAATCTTATTTTAGTTTAGAGTCAGACATTATGTTTAAGCTAATTTTTATAAGGTTAAATGCGATAGAGCTTTATACAAACTTGTACCCCTTTTTCAACCCTTTAGGAGATGAATTTCTACAAATACTTTCCTTAAAGACACTTTTAGTATAAAATCAATATACTCTTTAAAAATACATAGACTTTTATAATATAAATTCGGGTTTAAATAAATTATCTGTATAAAAATAAATATATCCCTAATAGACCGGGAGATAGTGACACAAAATATTAGGTCATTTGTACCAGTATGGCGGTTCGTCAGGGGTCTAATTACGTAAAGGCAAAAAGGAAAATGATGGTCATAGCGCTCGCACCGGGCGGGCGGCCCATTCGCGTGGGCGTTAATCGAACGCGTCGGATAAATAACGAGTGTCGACGTGGTAAAAGCTAGTATGTTATATATTTATATAACAGACACTAGTATTATGCATTTAACCCGACTTTGTAATTTTACTATGTTACATAATCACTTCTACATAGTTATTTTTTGACGAAGTAATTTCTTAAATCGATAAAAAAATTAAAATATTGACAGAATATTTGTTTCTATTAGAGTTATAAAAATAAACTATAAATGAATATAATTATGAGAAACCCATACAAAACGAGACTTTCTTTTTAGTTTTTAGTTCGATCTTATTAAACATACTTCTATACATACATACTCCTAAACATTATAGTACTAAATACAAAACCTTAGAGTATAAATTACAATGTATACTCTAAGTACAAAACTCTTTGAACCACACACTTGATTGGTTTTTCTTCTCCACACATCGACGAACCAACCTTTAGGTAAACTACATTCATGTCACGTTTTTGCATTATTGTTTTCACGATAAATGAGTAACGTTATTTCATTCCTTCTAATATCATAAAAACAAACAATTACAATATAATGATGCAAACAAGAAAAAAATTTATACCAATTAAAAATAAACGCTTCATCGACTTGGTAGAAGCTCATTAGAAAGTTAGATTATCAAAGAATAATTAAACCTCGGGAGGTAGATTTTCCATCGTTAGCGATGATTCGCAAAAAGTAAACAAAGACAAGTACTTAACGGTGAGAATTTTGTATAAGATTTTCCAATAATTGTTAAGTTGACTTGTAAAATTGATAGCTATATTGATACCGTTGTACAAGATCTCCAGTCATAGGATTTTCAACTAAAGAAAGTTAACCATTTGAAAATACATAACTTTGAAACGTTTTACATTTTACTTCGTACGTTACTTTATTAAAATGTGTTCTTGGGTTGAAATATCACAGATAAAAAACAACAAGTAATTAAATTTTTTTTTAATTTCGTTACTTTTATAACAATCTATACTAATATATAAAGCTGAAGAGTTTGTTTGTTTGGTTGTTTGTTTGTTTGAACGCGGTAATCTCTGGAACTACTGGGCCGATTTGAAAAATTCTTTCAGTGTCAGATATCCCATTTATCGAGGAACGCTATAGGCTATGTGTCATCACGCTAAGACCAATAGGAGCGGAGTCCACGCCGACGAAGTCGCGCGCAGAAGCTAGTGTTTCTATAAATAAAATTAGCTACTGTATGTACTGTTTCGTAAAACTATTGGCGCTACATCGTTTCATAATTTTATCGTTTGTGTTCAGTTATTACCACCAGAGTGATGATATATAGCCTATAGCCTATTCCTTGAAAAATAGGCTATATAACACTGAACGATTTTTTTAAATCGGACCAGTAGTTTCTGACATTAGCGCATTCAAACAAATAAACAAACAAACTCTTTAGCTTTATAATATTAGTATAGCTTTCTTGGAACCCCGATACGGGAGCAATTTTTTGCAATTTATTTACTTTATACAAACACTTACTGAATCCAGATGAACACAGCCCATCAACGCAAGCAGCATGCTGCAGTGTCGACCCAGAGCAGGTTCCTGAACATTCTCTCCGTCGTACCCTCACACACTCCTCGCTGCATACTGACCAAGCGCTCCATGGGAGCCATGAACCTAAGAAATAAGAGCGTTCCTAAAGTAACCTACCTCTGTTGAGTAATTTGTGAGTTTTCTTTTTGAAGTGAAACTTCTTTAGGCGCATGACGGATAAAATTTGGGCGATTGGTAACGCGGCAGCGTCAAGACGGTCAGTATTTGGATGGGTGACCGCCTGGGAACACCGCGTGACTTTGCTTTTTGTTTTTTTTTTCTATTAGTTTTTTTGTACCTATTTTAAATTCTTTTTTAATTAGTTATTTTTTATTCCTTTTTTTGAATTAGTTTGCCAAAGAAGTTTGACATCTGACCTGTGTACTTTGTACGCACGCATTTTTTTTAATAAGAGGCGCTACACTCATAGGTTTCAAGATGCTCTTATAATAAGAAAACCTTATCTATGACAAGAGAAGCAACATTCTCACTTGACTTTGATTAAGACGCGTAGGTATATCCAATTGTGTTTAACTAACATACAGTGACAGTCACATTTAGTGAGAATACGATTTGCTAAACTTATTGTATTATTTCAATGGTCACAAAGATTTACTGTCATTAGTTCGTAGTCGAGAATTCGTTCTCGGATTGTGAGTTGTGACAAATTTTTGTGTGGAGCATACAGTATCATATGGTAACATTATGTTCCATATGTTGTGGTATACTCCATTTGTGTTTGTGAGAAGTTAAATTATTTTACTTAATTAGTATTCCAGGACCAATATAGTGGTGTGAGTTGTCGCCTAAAACACCGTTGGTTTGCGGGTTCGAGTCCCGCTCAGAATGGATATTTGTACTTTTAAAAATATTTATTTCCAGTTTTTATATCTGTCCTTGTGGGTCTCCTCACCGCGCTTCTGAGAGCACGTTAAGCCGTCGATCCCGATTGTTATCATAAATACCTGATAGTGATAGTACTTCGTACTTCACAGTAGGGAACATATCCACTAACCCGCAGTGGAGCAACATGGTGAATTAAGCTCCAATCCTTCTCCTATATAAAGAAAGATACCTATTCCCAGCAGTGAGATATTACAGGCTGAATGCGAGAACTGATAGTTTACCATTTACGTCATTTTTATGTTGATACTTACCAGCCTGACATATTATACAATCATCATCGCTCTGACTTGCTAGTCCCCTACAAGGTGCACCGCCATTGGCAGGTGCAGGATTCGTGCAAGTCCTACTTCTCCGTCTGCCACTACTCTGGGCCCCGCACCTGCAGGGGGCCCAAGGTGACCAGTCTGACCAGCCGCCGTTGACTAAAACAAACACACGATTCGTATTTGCAATCACAATCGATGTGAACTATTACTATGCTTACAAAAATTATTTTTAAAAGATCATCTTATACTGAGAATCCTTGAATTAAATAAATAAATAAATAAATATAAATACACGGTCGTCTGTTCCTAAAGTAAGCACCTTAATGCTTCTGTTATAGGTAACAGCCGACTGGTATAGCTACATATTTTTTTCGATAAACATAGATATAAATAGTACATATATAAATAAATATATATTACACCCAGACTCGGGGTGGGAATCGAACCCACTGACCTCGGAGCACAAAGCTGGGTCACTACAAACTGCGCCAACGGGCTAGTCAATCTATACTAATATAATAAAGCTGAAGAGTTTGTTTGTTTGATTGATTGATTGATTGTTTGTTTGTTTGTTTGTTTGTTTGTTTGTTTGTTTGTTTGAACGCTCTAATCTCAGGATCTACTGGTCCGATTTGAAAAATTCTTTCAGTGTTAGATAGCCCATTTATCGAGGAAGGCTATAGGCTATATATCATCATGCTAAGACCCATAGGAGGGGAGTCCACGCCGACGAAGTCGCGCGCAGAAGCTAGTTATTATATAAAATTTTACAAAATTTATATTAATGTAGGTTGGTAGGTATACATGTTGGCGTAGTTTGTAGTGCTTTTAGCTCCGGTGGTTGGTAACAAAATAAAAGCACATAGACCAATGACACTGCGAGTTTTTTTTTTATATTAAGTAAATGTGATTTCAATTACAAAAACACACAGATACATGCATATAATATATATTTTTAATTATGGCTCAAATTGAGTAAACGTACCATAAACAGATAACACAGCAACATCAGATTCCCGCTTCCCGGCGATATTTTCGGCTATGCACGAGTAATTTGCCATGTCCTATTAAAAAGAGAAACGTCAGTATTATAAATATTAAAGTCAATAAAGCGCTTTTCCCTTTTTAGGGTTCCGTACCCAAAGGGTAAAAATGGAACCCTATTACTAAGACTTCGCTGTCCGTCCGTCCGTCCGTCTGTCACCAGACTGTATCTCAAGAACGACGATAGCTAGAGAGTTGAAATTTTCACATATTATGTATTTCTGTTGCCGCTATAACAACAAATACTAAAAACAAAATAAAATAAATATTTAAGGGGGGCTCCCATACAACAGACGCGATTTATTGCCTATTTTTGCTCGATATCAATAAATGGTAAGAGGTAGGCACTTGAAATATTCACAAAATACTTAATTATGTATTTACTTTAATAATAAATAATAAAATTAAAATTAAAAAAAAATTGGGGGGCTCATATTTTTGCCGATTTTTGCCCGATATTAAAATGAATGTAGCTACTGGTGTTTACCTAGCCAATGGGACGGAACCCTTCGTGCGCGAGTCCGACTCGCACTTGGCCGATTTTTTCCAATTTATATCAAATCATGAATTTCAAATGTAACCAACTTTCAAGAAAGCGCTGTTATCACTATAGAAAAAAAGAGCGATTGGGTTTAGCGAAATTATCCTTTATTTAAAAAAAAAGCTGAGAGAACAAAAAAAAATTTCCTACCCTTACTTGACTAAATAATCTTCGTAATATTGTATCTGCTTTTTAATTATTATGAGATTAACTTATTTTAGCGAGATAATAATTTTTTTTTTTATGAATACGTTTTATTTTTCATAATAATTATATTGTTTAACATGTCAGTGATACAGTTCCTTGTCTAAGAGACGTGGAAGAGCGACCTTCACCGATCTGATAACTCGATGAGACATATTTTTTATCAAATATAATTTATAAACAAATATGCCTATGATAACTTGCCTATCGAAACGTGGTCAAGGCTAATTTTTTGTTTTGTTTTTTTTTTATTTTTTTTTTAGTTATTAGTTATTACGAGCTATCAGATCGGTGAAGGTCGATGTTCTACGTCTCCCCTACTATCCGTTTCGACCGTTCTTTTTCACTTAATTTTCTTTTCAAACAACCGCTCTGGTCTAGTGGTGTTAGTAGTCGCCAACACCGACGGTTTGCGGGTTTGATATTGATAGTTTTTAATGTTGAAATAACTAGTAAACACGGTTCTGTGCTTCTCTTCTTTCTCACTTTCTCTTTCATTATATCAGTAAGAGAAAGAGAGAGATAGTATATCCATTCATAAAAAATAGAATTAATATAATCACAATTATAATTTAAAAACCATATTCAATTCAAACCGTACGAGTTAATAAAAATAACAGTTAAGGATATCACAAGAACCCCTTATCAGTACTAAAAGCCACTTCAGAACATAAGCGTGTTCCGTACAGGTGCCTTGGATGTTATCCAAAATTGATACCGGATTGTTTAATCTCGGCCGCAGTGCAGCTCGAGGTTCCACGTTGTATGAACTAAATTATTATTAAAACTTTTTTCATAATATCTTTAAAACTACAAGACTGAGAAAGCGTTAGCCGCATAAAAAATAAGCAGCGGGCTTTAGTTTGTATTCTAAAATACATATACTTATACAAAACTAAAATAAAGTTTAAAGTTGTGTCGATAAGGAGGCAGATTTTTCTTCCATACTTAGTACTAAAATAATAATAATATATAGGTATAGTATCACTTTTTTTGCATATGAAACGATAATACCAAGAATTCGTCATTTTACAACAAGGATAATTAATCAACTTTATAAAAAATAGCTAGATAAATGAGGAATAACAATGTAGAAAAACATTTATTGGATAACACACAAAAGACAACAACAAGTAGTTTAAATCGACTGTAGAAAGTAAAATACACATAATAATTTTACAATTTTTAAACTATCGTGTGCCTCAGGAATGCGCCAAATTGGTTCGGTTCGGCATAAGTCAGATTACCATAGTAATAAGTACCTAATAGTTTAAAAAAAAACTAAAAAACACGCTTTTATATGAAGTCCAAAGGATAGCGAGAAAAGCCTTGACTTTTGTGCCAAGCCGTTAGGATAATGGAATAATCTTATCTTAGTATATTGCCATCGGTCCTTGATAAGTCTACCAAGTTTAAATGAAATCTGAACGTTAGAAGTGGGTCAAAATGAAGTCCAAAGGAATCGGTTACAAACATACATATTAACAAACATACAGTTGAAGCTAATAAAAAGCGTGTAAAAATGGTACCTGACACCGGTTGTACTATATTGCTTAAATAAATTACACTAACCTGTAATCCAACTTTTGGTAACACAAGAGTTTCATCGTTAGCTTCAATAGGGACACCACTTCTTAACCACTTGATGGTGGCAGGCGGAGCGGCTGGCGGCGGACTGCATCGGAAAGACACTTGGCGACCAGCTTCCACTGTCGCCGATTGGGGCTGATGAGTGAATTGCTTCTTTATATCTGTTGGTATAAATTTTATTATATACTAACTAGCTAGTAGGGAATATATCCGCCAACCCGCATTGGAGCAACGTGGTGGATTAAGCTCTGATCTTTCTCCTACATGGAGAAAGAGGCCCAACAGTGGGATATTACAGGCTGAAGCGCGCGCGCGCTAGTAAGTACTAACATGATACTGTAAAACATAAATCATATTCAACATTTATCCGTTCCCATCCAAAAAATCGCTCTTAAAAAAAACAAAAAAAAACCAGTCCATTAGAATTAAGTCACTCACAGAACAACCCCCAGAAGTCTAACAGCATTCATCAAATAGCACTACTCGAATTAACAAACGGAAGCGATGTTTCCTCCATTTAATGGTTCCGCGCTATGGGCGTGAGATGCGGGGAAACACTCGTTAAAAATTACGACACTTCTAAATGTCCCCTCCGCCCCATACATGTATTTAAACTAGAATACTATTATATATTTCTCGAAATAAAAAAGTATTATAGTGGTACTAGCGACCCGCTCCGGCTTCGTACGGGTGCAATGCTGATACTAATTAATATAAAATATAAAATAAATATTTGCAATCGAAGCGTAAAAAATGTGTTTATTTACGACATCACATTAGAAAACTTTAAAACTTTCAGTGTTTCTCTACTATACTATGCATGTACTCGTATTATACATATAAACCTTTCTTTGGAATCACTCTATTTACTAAAGAAAACCGCATCAAAATCCGTTGCGTAGTTTTAAAGATTTAAGCATACATAGGGACAGACAGACGGGAAACAACTTTGTTTTATACTATGTAGTGATTTCTCGAAATAAAAAAGTTATACTGGTAAGGATTTACGAATTATTGTTATTATGTGAAAAACTTTCCAACAGTTGGCGCCATTGGCGCGATTGGCAGTAGGTAACTCTGTTTTTTGACTTCATAATGGAAGGTTTAAAGTCTCGAATCTGGTTGTGATATTTTGTATAATTATGCAATTTTTTGTAATTTTTAATGGTTGGCGCGGTTGACAGTGGCCTTAATTTTCTCCATGAAAAAAAAAACGATTTCAATTAGATACATTGACCAGTAATAACAACGTACGAGTAGGTAGGCGAAAAAAATAGTCAAACAAATACGCAATATTGGAGATGATTCAAAACTACCAATCAGATCTCGATTAAATTTAAATGGTAAAATGGGAATAGGTACATGACAAGCACTAACTTTCAATTAAAAAAAGAATCATCGAAATCGGTCGATCCCGTAAGAAGTTCTTAGGAAACACACATAAAAAAGTAAAGTCGAATTATAAATATCCTCCTTTTTTGAAGTCGGTTAAAAATAAACCCGAGGAAAACCAAATACCTCGTAGTACTTTACTACACATTTTGTTTTCCTCTCAAACCGATCCCATGAAAAAAAACATAAAGCAAGGGTATTCCAAATAAAGTATTTATTACATAATAAATAACGTGAGTTTCCTCGGGATGTTAGCATTGAGTATATTTATGGATTCCGGACAAAACCACGATCGCTCGCTTGTATGCCGTATTCCTGTCTAGACTACAAAAAAGTTGTTCAACCAGTTACCAACACCGGCGTACAGTACAGTTATTCATAAAATTCTTAACACATTTAAGTTAAAATATTTTATAAAATAATTGTGTTTGCTCGCAAACGAAAAAAAAACCGACTTCAATTACATCGACAAGTAATACAACGTAATAAGACGAAAAAATAGTCAAGTAAATACGCGCTATTACAGATTACTCAAAAAGTTGTAATCAGTTTTCGATCTAATTTAAACAAGACTACAAGACAAGTATCAGCTTTCGATTAAAGTAAGAATCATCGAAATCGGTACACCGCGTAAAAAGTCATGCGGTATAATATAACGTAGGTCGACGAAAAAGTAGTCACGTAAATACGCATTATTAGATATAACTCTAAAAGTACTTGTCAGATCTCAATTAAATTAAAATGGGACCACATGACATGCAACACCTTTCAATTAAAACAAAATTGATCGAAATCGGTCCACCCAGTCAAAAGTTCTGAGCTCACATACATAAAAAAAAACATACGTGTCGAATTGAGAACCTCCTCCTTTTTTGGAAGTCGGTTAATAAGAACGTTAAATTATTGAAGTGAAGCTTCTTTAAAATCGTTGTGATTTAAACTCGATAAAAAAAATATCCGTCTCAATAAAGAAAGAAAAAAATAAATGTGTAGGTGAGAATGAGATAGAATACATTATTGCTCAAAACTTGTAGTTTATTAATTGGGGTTTTTTTTATACAACTAGGTCGGCAAACAAGCGTACGGCTTACCTCATAGTAAGTCATTACCGTAGCTTATAGATGCCTGCAACACCAGACGCATCACTAGTGTGTTACCGACCCTACCCTTAATCTTCTCCAGGAACTCTGGTCACCCTACTCATCAGAGGAACACAACACTATTTGAAAGCAGTATTATTGAGCTGTGATATTCTGAAAGGTCGAGGTACTTCCCTAATCAGGCTGTTACATATTTAGAGCAGGATATTTCCTGCTGTGCCCTAATTTTTACGATGCGCGCGCACACCGTCACAAAAAAACCTATACCCTGAAGTTAGCTAGTCAACGAAGAAGAAGTTAGCAACGCAAAGTTAGCAACGTGAAGTTCGCTAGCCAATGAAGTATAAATTCTTACGTGATTACACATACATACACACTTTTTTTTGTTCGTTGCTTTACTACTGAAGTACTTATCTATTATAACATTGTTATAATTTATTTGAAGTAGGTATTCAAAGTCCCCTTTAAGCGTACCTATTGCGTGCACGGAGCAGTGTATGATTTGTCACATTTCAAACTTACATCAACAAAAAAGTATGAAGTTATTCACTTAAGCGATATATTAACTTTATGACACCTCGGAGGACCCAGCGCCGCCTGCAGGCGGCTGTATTTCGGTGTCTGCCGGAGTATGGCGACGTACGGTGCCCCGGTTTGGGCGGATCGCCTCACTGCGAGGAATAGGGCCGCGCTGCGCTCTGCGCAGAGGACCATCGCGGTGAGGGTGATTCGGGGGTACCGTACGGTATCGTGGGCTGCAGCTACTGCTCTAGCCGGCGACCCCCCGTGGGAACTCGTGGCGGAGGTTCTTGCCGAGACCTACTCATACGTCTCGGGTAGGAGGGCTCTTGGTGAGAACCCCACGTTGGACGGGATCCTGCGGGTGCGCCGGATAGGGCAGGAAGCGCTAATGCGGAGGTGGGGGGAGGACCTGGCGGAGGAGCCATATGGCACACGCGTAACGGCTGCTCTGCGCCCGGTCCTTGAGCGGTGGATGCGTCGAAAACGCAAGCCCCTCACCTTCCGTCTGACGCAGGTTCTCACCGGGCACGGTTGCTTTGGTGACTACCTGTGCCGGACGGCCCAAAGTAGGCCGACGACTGAATGTCACGATTGTGGCGCGGCGGTGGACTCTGCCCAGCACACTCTCGAGGTGTGCCCGAGATGGGCGGCACTGCGTCAGGGTCTGACGTCGGTCCTCGGAGGGGACTTGTCACTCCCGAGCGTCATCACCGCGATGCTCGGCGACGACGAGTCCTGGGAGGCGATGGTCTCCTTCTGCGAGACAGTAATGTCCCAGAAGGAGGCCGACGAGCGGGTGAGAGAGGAGGCCGCCGACGTGGCTTCCACCCGCGGGCGACGAATGGGGGTGCGTAGGAGGCGCTACTTAATGCGCTTCCAGTAACGCCCTTGTGCCCGTGTAGGGCCGGGATGGGAACCCGGTCCTGCTAGACACGGCGTCGTCGGGACTGTTCAGAGGTGAGCCGGACAGTCCCCATGGAGGAGAAGTCTGGCCTTTTCGCCGAGGCCAGCCTGTCGCTGGAGGGATCCTGTTGCCTGCAGATCCGGGACCCTCCAAGTATAGCGGCTGAAGGCTCCCGCAGGGGGTTTAGTGCGGTAGTGGCACCCCAAATGCTGAGTCCGACATACGGTCTAGGACTGCCTAGACCGTATGTCGCCCGGGCGTCCTGGATATCACCCGTAAATGGGTTACCCTGCGATATCAAAAAAAAAAAAAAAAAAAAAAAAAAAAAAAAAAAAAAAAAAAAAAAAAAAAAAAAAAAAAAAAAAAAAAAAAAAAAAAAAAAAAATGACCGTCAAGATCTTAGAAATGAATATAAAGAAATAACACGTTATCTATATTTATACCTAATATTTAACTTTTACTAAATAAATTTGAAAAAAAATATTCAAGTATTGTCTCACTGCCTGTACTTAACCCTAGATAACTAATCATTCGTCTCACAGTCGACAGACCCCCTCCGCATTTGGTGTTCAGGTATATTCCCGACGCGTCACTACGCTGCCTGCGTCAGTACCTTCCTGATTGGTTAATTAGTGTCGCATGCGGAAGCGACGTGGTTGCACCCATAACAGTTCCTGAGATATTGCGAATTATTCGACCCACAGACGAATGTTTAGTAACGCCGTGTGAAAAAAAATCCACGGTTTATTTAAAAAAAAAATATTTTTATTGTTTTGTAATGCTTATATAGATCAAACGTTATATAATATTGATTGTTGTTTGTATAATAATAATAAATTTGTCTCTTGGAACGTACTTTGTGAAGCATTTGTGTGAACCTTTATATGGAAGTAATAAAAACATTACTATGGATAATTGGTTTACTTCTGTTCCTCTAGCTTCGGAACTGCTGCGTGATCCCAATAAATTGATTATTGTTGGTACTGTTCGCAGTAATAAGAAGAAGATTTCATTAGAAATGAAAAACTTAAAAGATAGGCATGTTGGCACTTCTATGTTTGTTTTTGGTGCTGAAAAACTCTAGTGTCATCCAAATTTAAGTCTAACAAGATGGTACATGTTCTGTGCACTGATCACGATCAACTAAATATTAATGGCGTCACAAGTAAACCAGAAATAATTCATTTCTATAACAGTACTAAAGGTGCCGTCGATACCATCGATTAAATATGTTCGGGTATGAGTCAAAGATTTAAATCTTTGGTATGAGTGCTAATCGTAAGACTAACAGGTGGCCTCAAGCAGTATTTTATAACATTTTAAATTTGATCAAGGTCAACGTATATGTCATTTGTGTGCATAATACGGTTAAGCTAGGTCAAAAGCCCTTGAAGCGGAGAGCTCTCATCAAAAAATCTAGCTGATGGCCTTACTGAACCTTGCTGTACGAACGCTACGGTACATTAACTTTAAGAAGGGATATTAAAGCAACCATGAAAGGTATTTTGAAAATTGATGATGATGCATCTAGTTCAACTCAAAAACAGATAAACAAGCGATAAATTTGAGGATTTTGCCCATATAAAAACGCAGAATGACCAAATACTCGAGCTACATGTGTAAGAAAGCCATTTGCGGGCAGCACGCAGTTCCAACCTGTAATGACTGTAAGGAGTAGTTAAAAGACATGTTTATTTGTTAAAACTTAATGTATAACAATAACTCATCCATGCCATATTGATTTTTTTTTCAGAAATATAATAAATAAGACAAATATTTGTAGTTTTATTTGTTAGTCTGTCAGTCGAATGTTTAGTTACAAAGTAACAACGAAATATGTTTAGTTATCTAGGGTTAAAAACCATGCAATATCATGAATAGTGCGATCTTATAAAGATCTCGTATTAACGGCTGATCCCTTCGAAATTTTAATCTGGATTGTAATATGAAGCGTAGCCACGCGTAACCAGTTACCTACTATTGTAAGCATTGTTATGCAATTTTCAGCTCTAATTACATACACATAAAAATGTATTTCAAGTGTATGCGTATGGGCGATGAAACAGCTGCTGAACTTAGCGAAATGTTTAAGAAGCGAGATTATAATCATTATAAATTTTAAGATAAAGTTATTTTACATCGAGTTACGTCCGTCGCTTTGTATTATTCTCTAAAGTAGCTTTATAATTTTCTAACATTCACATGCGCACAATTGGGTATCTTATTTTTTTTATGTACTTCATGTTTATTGTTAAGTCTATATTATCGCCGATTGACACAAAAAAAAAACGTCACCAATTCTCACGAATACATTTTATATAATCACTAGCTGTGCCCGCGGTTTCACCCGCGTTGATTTGAGGGAAAAAATAGCCTTCTCTCTTCTTAAAGCATAACCTTTCTCTTTAAATAGGCTATCCACCTCAGAGGAATTTTTCGATTCCAATCAGTAGTTCTTGAGTTTAGCGCGTTTAAAAAAAACAAAAAAACTTTCTGGTTTATAATCCATGCTATAATATTATAAATGCATAAGTAACTGGGTCTGTCTGTCTGTCTGTCTGTTGCGGAATCACGCGAAAACTACTGAGCAGATTTAAATGAAATTTGGTATACAGATAGTCTAGAGTCTCAGAAAGCACCTAGGCTACTTTTTAATGCGAAAAAAGGGTGTAAGGGGTTGAAAGCTTGTAATGAAAATTTGTATTTATTTATTTAACAATTTATCTACACTGGAAAACAATACGAAATAGCACTTATAAACAATGCTGGCACAAAAGCACTACTTATCCCATGATGGAATCTCTTCCAGTAGTCCTGCCACAGGAAAATTATAAAATAATGGTCTAAGAGACGTGGAAGAGCAACCTTCACCGATCTGATAACTCGATGAGACATATTTTATATCAAATATAATTTATAAATAAATATGCCTATGATAACTTGCCTATCGAAAAGTGGTCATAGCTACTTTTAATTTAAATAATTTTGATCAATTTTTTTGCATCACCTTCACTCATATGATAACCGAATGAGTTTTATCTCAATTGATAGTTTTTAACACACAGAATATGCCTACGTAGGCTTGCCTACTTATTTTTGGTCACGGCTACCTCCTGGCAAGTAGATGTGAACAGATAGGTCAATATATACCTATAGTCGATACTACATCGATCTGTTCGAATCAAAATTGATATCATAGGTAAGATATTGTAATTACAAAACCAATCATATAGGCTTGCCTGCAAAAACTAAAAAAAAAAATAATAGCTATGACCACTTTTCGTTAGGCAAGTTATCAAAGGCATATTTGTTTATTAATTATATTTGATAAAAAATATGTCTCATCGAGTTATCAGATCGGTGAAGATCGATGTTCCATGTCTCCTCTACTATAATGGAATTATGATGTATAACGTTCGTGTTTCGCAACTGTCAAACATTTCATGTTCATCCCATCGATATGGTAAAGTCTCCCTAAAATTAAAGAACGTATTTAAATAAAGGTTTTGAATCGACAACATATATCCACATTATACGGATAGTAGCGTATTTTAGATATTAAAAATGTAGAATAATGTCAGTAATGAAAACGGCTTGACATAATAAATATTGGTTGTCAAATATTTATGCGTGCGGTGCGTTCAGAAATTTATTTAGAGTAAACTTAGAAAAATATATCAAGCTACTTAAATATACGATAAATGATAAATGTAAAAATGAATTAAATACAAAAAAAAAACCGTTCAATTGATTGGTCTCATTGAAACATTCCAGATTATTCTGTCAACCCAGTTAAAGTCAATATATTATATAAATACTTTATAGCTTTTAGTAGCTTGATATATTTCCCTTAGTTTACACTAAATAAATTTCTGAACGCACGCATATATTTGACAACCAATATAAATTATGTCAATCCGTTTTCATTAGACATTATTATACATTTTTAAAATCTAAAATACGCCAATATCCGTATATTGTGGATATATGTTGTCGATTCGAAACGTTTATTTTAATACGTTCTTTAATTTTAGGGGAGACTTTACCATATCCACGAGATGAACAATAAATGTTTGACAGTTACGAAACACGAACACGCTTCCATACAAATTTTCATTCCCACCTTTCAACCCCTTACACCCTTTTTTCCGCATTTAAAAGTAGCCTATGTCCTTTCCCAGGCTCTAAAATATCTATATACCAAATTTGATTTAAATCTGATCAGTAGTTTTGGCGTGATTGCGAGACAGACAGACAGACAGACAGATAGACAGACAGACAGAGTTACTTTCGCATTTATAATATTAAGTATGGATTACGTATCATGCATACAATAAGCTAATTAAATGTGGGTTAAAGAAAAATGTGATTAAAGTAAAGAAAATATTAATTTCTGAATCTTACTAGATAATTATAATTATGTAAACAACGAAGTGTTTTATGCGGGGTCCATTATTATTTGTTTTCTTTTAAAAGTACAATGTAAATTATGGTTGTAAAATAAATAAAATAAATAAAAAATTAAAACATCTCGTAGGCGACTTTCTTATTCGTATTTTATCACCGTTAGTTATATACCTACTCCGAGTCAAAATGTAAACCACATTCAATTATATTCATCATAAAATATTGAATCAATTGAGATACCAAATAATTTTAGAATATTCTCGTCTCTCAGAGGCACTATGGAATGGTCTACGAGGAACCAAAATCGTCGTCACTTCAATGTAGTAATACTATATTTTATTAATAAAAAAATAACAATACTCATATTGTGACGTTTATTAAAGAACCCTAGAATCTTTTTTATGTAAGGACCTAATTATCTTTAAAGATACACGCAAAAAATCTCACTTATGTTAGTATACATGACCAATACGCACTGCGTTATTTATAACGACGTACTGATTTTATTATTATTTATTTCTCAATTATGACGCTTTAAATATTATATAATGGCAATGACTATATATATTTATAATGTTATTTTTTTCATTAATAGTAGATATTAATTTTAAACACTCCTTATAATTTCAATGAATATCGTACACGAGCGGTCATTCTATGTGTTATACGTAACAAAAGACAACTGGTATTTTATTATTTTATTTTATCCGCCAACCCGCATTGAGCAGTGTAATGGATTAAGCTCTGATCCTCCTCCTACATGGGGAAAGAGGCCTATGCCCAGCAGTGGGAAATTACAGACTAAAGCGTATTTTTTTAAAAATATACAAACACAATTATACATACTATGTTAATACTACAGAGTAAAACGAGCCTACAGCTCTGAAGTAGAAAGCAATCATTGCCAATCGGACCAACGTCCAAAAAAGCGCCAACCAACCTCCTTCGTCTTGCAATACTGCAGTGCGCGTAGAACATAGCTGCATTTAAAAATAATTCCATGTTCACACGCGTGGGGCAACTATTCCTATTGAATGGTATGTGCATTGTTTGATGTCTTGTTACTATCTTGTTAAACTAGTTCCTTGAGTGACATTTTTATGCAGGCGTCTCTATTGTATGAGGAATGGTATGAAAAAAGTCTTGACACAAGAAAAGAAGAGTTATCAGGAAGAACTATCGAAACCTCAAATGATCTTAAGCTAGATAATAAGCCTTTAGTAGATGACACACAGTGATATGTATAAATAAATGTTTTACACTTCAAGACCCCTACTAGTATTTACTTCTGTTACATGAGCTCAAAACATAGTCACAATATAATTACAAACACCCTCGGACAAACATCTATGTAGCTGATAAAAATATTTTCATATCGGGCAATCGAACCCGCGACCGTTAGTGCTAATGCTTAAATTCACATTACTACTCAAGAATAAGCATCTTAATCAATGCATGAAACCAAAATCTAGTATTTCCCACTTAGCGAAATCGTCAATTGGTGCTTAAAAATCGCACCCAATTTAACCACTATCACACATTGATATTATCGATCAATGTTTGGTCATTGATGCCATAGGTATATGTAATTAACCTGATTTTTTCTTTAAACAACGTGGTCGTCACAAGCGAACGCTCCATCTTATGGTAAACATACAGTAGTCTATAGAAGTGTACAATACTAGAAGCATCACACGTGCGTTGCTGACCCCTGATTCGCACCAGGAAGAACCAATCACCACAGAAACACAACACTGCTTGAGAGCAATATTATTTACCTGTGATCTTTTGATATTAAGCAGGATATCTCCTACTAATATTGTATTTTAAACTGTGATATTTTAAAAATAAATATTGTACAAATCTATATGTGTTTTATTACAACCTGTCAATTTTCTAATATTAAGAGACTATAGGAAGTACTCTAATACACGCTTGCGGTACTTCTGGTGTTGCTGTATGTAGTAGACAAGAAGCTGTAAAATTCCACTACCACTACAGCCTATCACAGTCCACTGTTGGACATAGGCCTCCACAAGTTCGCTCCCGACATTATGACGCGAACTCATGTGTTTTGCCCATAGTCACCACGCTGGGCAGGCGGGTTGGTGACAGCAGGGCTGGCTTTGTCGCACCGAAGACGCTGCTGCCCGTCTTTGGCCTGTGTATTTCAAAGCCAACATGGATGGTTATCCCGCCATCCGTCGGCTTTTTAAGTTCCAAGGTGGTAGTGGAACTGTGTTATCCCTTAGTCGCCTCTTACGACACCCACGGGAAGAGAGGGGGTGGCTACATTCTTTAGTGCCGTAACCACACAGCACTATAACCTATCTCAATAAGTGTTATTTGCTTATTAATTGATATTACTAGCAAAGACAATTATTAGACATTTAAATATAATTATTTATCGAATAAAAATTAAAAGTTAGATCGGTAATGAAATGAATATATTTGATTGAAAGTCATTTATAATTTTTTGTTATTAACACACTATATATTAATGAATGTAAGCCAACGAAATAGTATATAAATTTTTTTATATCAAAATAAGAAAACCGTCTAAATATTTAACACTAAATTTTCTGTAGTATCGGCTCCCAGAACGGCGATCTAACAGCGCATAACTAACTAAAAAAAGGTAATCTACTAATTCAAAACAATGCTCACTAAATTACCAAACGTAATGTTCGGTTTTTATTAACTGCATAATGATATATCGCATAAAAACTTTGTGGGAAAGGCGATGTTATAAATAAAAAAGAGCTACAGATGGCCACAAAAGGATCGTTATAGTTAAATGATGCGTAACTTTAAGAATATTTTAATACTAACGACTTTAGTTAACAAACCGAAAACATCAAAGGCAAAAACACTAATTATAAAACACTTTTTTTTCGAACCAGCTACCTGCTCTTCAAATAAAAATAATATGGTATATGCTGTCATGGCCGTCCTAATTAAAAATGCCAGTGTGGCCGACCCATCTCATCCGGACCACATAATTTTCTTTATTTTTGACATTTCAGAAAAAAATGACTTCCGAGAATTCACATCCCATTTAAAATTTTTATACTTATTGGATAGTTTAATAACTTAAACATTAATGTCCTAATTTATTTTTCAAGTGCCTAATCCTTTTTACCTATTTTTATGTTATTGACGTAGCCTAAATAAAAAATATTATAGAATAGGAACACCAATTGAATATTAACTAAAATTTCTGAGTAATTAGTTCGATAAAACAGATTACATAACTTAAAAATACTTTTTCAAATAGGAATAATAAGGAATACTTTTAGTGTAATAAGCTTCACTGCTTATAGGTAGGGATCCCTAGTACATTTTTTTCACCTGATCAGTATCAAGCTAATTTTTTGGGAGTGGCTACATTTTGATGAGGCGAACAAAAAATTCCTCTTCGAAAACTCTCGATTGTGGTAGCTAACAGAGATAGCAGGAGGTAGAGCAGCAGTGAGCGTAGGACCGGGATAACGTACCACGCAATTTGGAGGACAATGTTACCATCAAATTATATAGATATTAACTAATTAAAAGCAAAAAAAAAATCAGAAAAAAAATTAATTTTTGATGACCTTACGAGGTCATCAACTTGATGACCTCGTAAGGTCATCAAAAATTATTACTAACCGCTGATTTTTTTTTCTTTTAGTTAGTGATTGTCTATATAATTTAAAAGTAATAATGTCCTCCAAATTGCGTGGTACGTTATCCCGGTCCTACGCTCACTGCTGCTCTACCTCCTGCTATCTCTGTTAGCTACCACAATCGAGAGTTTTCGAAGAGGAATTTTTTGTTCGCCTTATCAAAATGTAGCCACTCCCAAAAAATTAGCTTGATACTGATCAGGTGAAAAAAATGTACTAGGGATCCCTACCTATTAATTATATGGATTAATAATCAATATAATTCGTATTACTTACGAATATAATTATTAATAGTTATTAATCAATAGTCTAAAATTAAAATTTATCAAATTACTAAAGCTATCTGCTACAAAAAAAGGCTGAACTACCTAATCATTTTAGATTTTTTTTGTAAATTGAAACTTAGCATTTACTTACCTCTATTGAAATGTTCGTTTTGATTATTGGCTTCAAACTTTTGCATACGTGTCTTTTGTTAGAATTTTTTTATAAAAATTATCTAATGTATTTATGCCTCATAATTTTTACATTAAGATATTTATTAATGGAAAATCAGATACGTTATAAGTTATCGAATTCAAACACTAAAGTTTTAAAGTAGGTTAACTTGCAAAAATATTTCCTATGTAAAATGCAGTAAATAAAACGTATTTATTTAAATGTCTACGACAAAAATATGTTAAACTTAAAATTTCTCTACACATAAAAGTCTTGATGAGATTAGTTATGCCATGTTCAATTACATCAAAAGCAGAAATAAGCATATCATCAAAAACAGACTTAACTTTTACAAAGCCAGAAATTCGTAACTTTATCGTACTCACATGCAAATTCAATAAAAACACCCTGACTACGTATCTTTCCTTTGCTATTCCAAGCGTAGCACTCGCAGCTGTATCTACCACCGAAATATTCGTCCAGTTCATTTCTAGTCACGTTTAGTTCAGCTTCCACAACTCGAACACCGTTCTGTGGATCAACATGTTCTAACTGAACTGTTTTATCTGTCCTAACATCATTACATTTGAAATATACTTGTAGAGCATTCGCAGCTCTACATAGTAGAGTGGCTGGTTTTGTTCGTAGGACGTAGGAATTCTTCGGTTCTATTAGGAATATTGGTAGGCCGTCTATCGTTTCGTCGTTTTCTGGTAGTGGTATGTAGTCGTCTTCTTCGACGACTGGTTTGAAGTCCGATAAGTAAGGATCGAAGTTGAGCAGACCGTCTGGATGTATGTACTCTGGTCGCGTTTCTTTTTCCGTCGTCTGTTCAGTACCTGAAAGTATAAATTTTTTATAGTATATCTTTTGACTTATTGAACTCGGTTTTTGAATAACATAGACGTATTTACGAGTACGTTCAACGGGTATTCGGCTTACTAAGACATTTAGTGCAGTTTTGCCTGCGTTAAAATTTGTGGTTTAGAATATTGAATCTTGCTTTAGCTTTAATAAATTTTAGTGTGTTATTTTATAGCCTACAAAATTCTAAAATACAATAGATTGTAATACGAAATTGAAAATCGTAGTTGCTTCTAAGGCTTTAAAACAAACAATTATGTAAACAAAGTCTTAACGTAATTAAAAGTAAAATGGTATGGTTTTCAGTAACCAAAGAGTGTCTATGAAATCATATTACTAATAATCTGTTTGTCGTCTTTCTTTCATACGGCTTCGGGAATGTTACTACTTGTAATGGATACTTAAAAATATCCATAAATTATAAAGTAACTGCTAAAGCAAAAAATCATATATAAAGTAAACAAAAAAAAACAGGACCGAGCCTTAAATACAAGAAACGAAAGTAAGGTCATAATTATATAAACAGTGTGATATTTTTTTTGACATTTTAAGCTGACAAATTATTTCGTAAAACACTTTGATATTATTGAACTCTTCATCAAGTCAGCACTTACACTTAACGGGTTTTATTAACATACCTCATATATGAAATACGGTACAGTTGTAAAGCTAAGTGTATCTTTGTAGTTAGTATAAATCCATATCTATTAAAGTCAATTTAATTGCAGTATGTGGAAAAGTAAAAAAATATTAAATTAATCTACTAACTCAATTATTTTATTTTTCAAATAAATAAATAAACCCCTCACAATCAAAGACTCTTAGTAATTTCTATGTGGGGGGTCCGTAAACACCCGAGAAAAGTCCAATTCCCGGACCACGACAAATATTTCTATGGCCTAATGTGCAATTTATACTTACTCAGTTTTCGTCACTTAACTTGAAAGTATTGTGTCAAGACGTGTTATGTTACTGTATGTGTCATGATTTGAAAGATATACGTATGTACGAGTACTCCGATGGTCTTAACGGGCTTCGTGGTTAACCACGAAACATTATTAAGAATAAGGAAGTTATACATACGAAATAGTGCGTGAGTAAGCTTTCAATTTTTCATTTTACACATTAAAATTTAAAAAAATTAAATAAAGTCTTAATTCATTGATCATAGCCACCACCGATTTGAATAGAAATCAGATCTAGAAAAGTACAAAAAATATATTTATAATTAAAGTAATATACTTAGAAATTATTATACGAGTATAGTAAGTGAAGTTCAAAGAAGACGATGTAAAAACAAACTGTATGATTATTATTACACATATTTTTATAAAACCACCAATAAATTACTTATGTGGCTTTAATCTTAATGTAACAACTAAATTTAGTTTTCAACGACGATCATTTAACATTTAAATATAATAAATAATAAGTATGGTCTAAGATCCGGAATATGACAAAATCTTCCCTCATCTGTTAATTAGATGAAACAATTTTTTATAGGCTTATTTCAATATTGTGAATTTATAAAAAAAACCTCTGCCACCCTACGCCTGCTACAATTGATAATACTTAATTAGTTAATCAGTATTTTTTTATGATCTTTTCCCTCTCATGTTAATTACATGTAGTAAGCTAAAACCAGCAATATTTTATATTATATACCTTACTGTAGTAGGCACCCATCTCTATGATTGCTATACTTACCTGCAGCCAGGTCAGAAAAGGTTGACAAATGTAGATTATTACCCTCACATGTTAATTAAAAAATCCAAGTACAATAATAAACGGCGGCGAATTCTAAACATAATAATGTTTGGCTGCCGTATTAAAAGCTGATGCAGCCAAAGATAAATATGGTCTAAGTTCCGAGATAGCTACAAACACTACTGTAACAAAATTACTAGTAGTACTATTGTAACAAAAATTATGTTGTACTTTAGCTCATAATATAATTAATCAATTTTAAAGAATGTTTGATCTATTAAGGCCTGTTTAGTTTAAGTTCTTGTTTGTTTTAATGTTTTACTGATCGGTCTCTATAAGTAGTAAGATGTCAGGGAGTTTAAAACTTATGAAAACGGATATTGTATTGTAATGTATTGTAAACAGTTTAGTACGTTTGTTTATGATATGTGTATTAAAGTTTTATATATACTAGTACTAGTAGGTAGGGATCCCTAGTACATTTTTTTCACCTGATCAGTATCAAGCTAATTTTTTGGGAGTTGCTACATTTTGATGAGGCGAACAAAAAATTCCTCTTCGAAAACTCTCGCTTGTGGTAGCTAACAGAGATAGTAGGGGGTAGAGCAGCAGTGAGCGTAGGACCGGGATAACGTACCACACAATTTGTAGGACAATATTACTATTAAATTATATAGATATTAACTAACTAAAAGCAAAAAAAATCAGAAAAAAAATTAATTTTTGATGACCTTACGAGGTCATCAACTTGATGACCTCGTAAGGTCATCAAAAATTATTACTAACCAGCTGATTTTTTTTTCTTTTAGTTAGTGATTATCTATATAATTTAAAAGTAATAATGTCCTACAAATTGTGTGGTACGTTATCCCGGTCCTACGCTCTCTGCTGCTCTACCTCCTACTATCTCTGTTAGCTACCACAATCGAGAGTTTTCGAAGAGGAATTTTTTGTTCGCCTCATCAAAATGTAGCCACTCCCAAAAAATTAGCTTGATACTGATCAGGTGAAAAAAATGTACTAGGGATCCCTACCTATAGTGTTCGCTCAGTGGTCAAAATTCGACCATAATTAATTTAAATTATAAGTTTGAACGCTATTGAGGTTCTGTTGTCAAAGACATGTGTCCAATACGCGGTAGTGAGTGTAATGTTTTTTTATTTTATTTATTTAATGTAATTTTTATGCAAAATTAAAAAAAAAATAACACCATTCTGCACTCCTTCTCTATATAAACTAGATGTGTGTGCAAAATTTTATTCTCTTCGGTCCACGAAATTTTCGCAAAAAGGGATACTTACAAAGTTTTTGCTTCACGTACCTATTAATATATAGATTTACATTGAGTGTAGTTAAATTATTCTTTTATTAATAAATATGTAAACTATCTTTGAGTTCGCGAATTATAGTTTTGATACTTTGAAGACGGTCTTGCAATCTCTACATCCGCTCACATTGTTTTGATAACAGATATATCAAAACATGTGAATATCGAATACCCTTACATCAGTGGCGTGCATAAAGTTTTTAGACAGGGTAGGCAGTCAAAAAAAAATTGCGTGCGCACAAAGTACACATGTCAGAAGTGAAACTTCTTTGGCAAACTAATTTAAAAAAACGAATTGAAAAACAAAAATACAATTAAAAATCACCAAACTGCTGATAGCGCCATCTATACCAAACGAAACAAAACTCGATTCTACACTAGATGTCACTTTATATCACAACCAGAAAATAATTTACATGAATATTATTTACTGTTCTTAATTATTAATTATTAATTGAATAATTACCTTTATTTAGTAAAAAGTTACTCGTCATGTCCTCTGAAAGGTAGTTCTTATTTACCCAAAAAACTCACTATATCAATTATTAGCCGTCGAAATGTTTCGATTCCAAATGTCCGATCTATAAGGCGTTCAATGTATCATTTGAATGCTTGTTTCGATGCGGTTTTTGCCAAAAGTATGTAATTTTATAGAAAATGCTAGATGTTTTTCGGACTGATCATGTTTTTTTTTTACAGCATTAGTGAAATTGTGCAAATCTACGTACCCATTACAATTCCAAACTGATTTAGAAGTTTCGAATAACAAGCAAAAAAAAAACACTTTACTTTCATTATACACACATCTCCGTTACATATTTCACAAATAAACTTATCTATCACTAACCTATTGATATTTTCACTAATTACATAAAAAAACAACGCACAAACGAAAAATTCAAAGCGAATACTGACTACTGAAACTGAATAGTGAATTGTCATAATATTACACTGTGCCACTTGATTGGACGGCGGCAGCGATTGCGTAATCGATTACGCGACCGTGTCAAAAACCATAATTATTGGTACAAAATGGGTACAAACGAGACAATTTGATTTGACAGGTTATTCTTTAGGCAGTGCCTCTACCATTGGTTAACCGACCAATGTTAAAAACACAATACTTTGTTCGAATTCCATATGACGCGTGACTTTATAAAATTGAAGGATTATAATTATGTCATTCTGAAATTACTAATGATTTGTATGGGGAGTTTAACTTCGAGTTAGGCTAGTAGTTCATAAAAGGCCCGGCGCGCTGATATCGCATACATATTATAATTTATACGACGGCGTGTTTTTAAAATTGAAGGAGATTTAAATTGAATTATAGTTTATGTCTTTTTCAAAAATATTTAATGTTCATGTTTTATATATCATTTTTAGTAAGATGCCAGGGTAGGCAGTGCCTTTCTGCCTATATGTGATGCACGCTACTGCCTTACATATTATAATAATATTCTATTACTATAATACTGTTGACTGTGTATTAACTATATTTAAATAACGTAACGATAACACGATTAAATAAAATTATTAATCAAAGCTTTTACAATCGCCGTAAAAATATAACCGTAAAGGAACCGTAAAGGAACCTTTTACTGTATTTTATTTATTCAATTTAAACTTAAGATAACACATCGAATAAAAGAAAGTTGTAAAGCCTTAATACTAAAATATATTTTCTTAATAAAACCTCACCTCCATTTTCGACTCTACATACATACAAGCTCAATATTAATACAATCCAAAACACATTTCGTAACATCACTAAATAATTTCACAAATCACCAAATAAACAAATATCAATCACATTACAATTTCTTTTAACGATCGCGTGATTTGAATATTTTCGCGAAGGGGTCGAGCGTGCATCCCCCGTGACGTCTAGGTGGGTACTGGCTACTGATTCTACTGAACAGTGAACACTGATTCATTCTAGATGCATGTGTGATATATGATGGTGACGTACATGGGAAGTGCCAGATATGGTGTCGCAATTAAGAAGCTTTTCTGGTTTTAATTAAGGATTCCACTTCCTTCGTGTGATCTAATCTGAAACTACATATACATAGATTTTAAAGTGAAACTTTTATTACATCGTTTCAAACTTTTTCGTCTGTGTGTTGCATGTCGCATGACGGTCGACCGTGCGGTAAGATTGATAAAGCGATTTTTATACCCTTAATGGAATATTATTCCAAAATTTTTTAGTTAAATGTCTATAATGTGAAAAAAAAGTTTCACTTTTACCGTGGTTTCATAAAACCATACAGATTTTTTTTTCGTTTCGACTTTAAAATTTAGTAACACAGAAGTAAGTTAAAATTATAGTTATAAAACAATTTTGAACAATGTTTAATCATAGCCTACAGAAAGTATTCTGTCTCTACATTTTTAAAGTAGGATGGTATTAAATTAAGTTACCGCATAATAAAGCAATTTTATTTATTTTTCATTTCATATAAAAGAAAAAAAAACATAAATTATAAGTAATACAAAAAAAAAGAGACAACATGCTCAACAGACATGCAAAAAGTCGTATTACAAGCCGACTTCTACAAAATAAACTGACGAAAAATTATTTTGTTGATAATGATTAATATTTTCGTATTTCACATAATTATGTATTTGTTTATAAGAATGTTAGTTTTTTAATTTGATACTAACTTTACTAAGACACAAAATTTTAGAATTGTGTGATTCTTATCAAATACTCTTGGGACGATTTCGATGCTCTAATTCTCTACAAAATGAAACGAATTTCTTAAATTAGCCTTTCGTATTCAAGCAATTAGTTCTCATAATTTCATTAAACTTGAGTCGGAATTTCGGACAGATCTTCATGAAATATGACATTTTTATGAAATTTCGTTATAATCACATTATAAACAAAATTTAATTCTGTGTACATATAAAAATAAACAACTAGCGCCATCTAGTGGCACCTTACGAACTACTCTAAAGCTCTAAGTGAAAGCTTTCGTTCAATCCACCGCTAACAGCGAAAGCTCTATTTTTATAGTTCACACAAGTGCCAAGAGATGGCGCTGTACAAACACAATTTTCAATTTTTTTTATGTTGCCGATAGATGGCAGCATATCCTATCAGCGACATCTTTATGTTTTCCCCTCAGTTATCCTGCAGGATATTTTTGCTTTACCGTAACTTAAATCCGCAGTACGTTGTTAAGCAATTTTTTGTATAGATAGAGCTACTTGTGCCACGTTTGATTATTGCAAAAAAAAAACATATTTACTTTGCAATGTTAAAGAAATAAACTTTGTGGTGATTGATGATTTTTTTAGATACTTATGTGTTTATGAATTTTATTGTTACTTAAACTCAAGGTTATTGTTATTTCTTTTATTTTTTGGTGCAATATAAGATTCTTCTCAATTTGTTTTTAATACGTCTTGTTCATCTATAGTTCTATACTAATATATAAAGCTGAAGAGTTTGTTTGTTTGATTGTTTGTTTGTTTGTTTGTTTGTTTGAACGCGGTAATCTCTGGTTCTACTGGGCCGATTTGAAAAATTCTTTCAGTGTTAGATAGCCCATTTATCGAGGAAGGCTATAGACTATGTATCATCACGCTAAGACCAATAGGAGCGGAGTCCACGCCGACGAAGTCGCGCGCAGAAGCTAGTATTATATAAGGCCTCTAAAAGCTACTATTAATTCAATTGCAGAACTATGACATTTTATTTGCAGAAGGCCTATGTCCAGCTGTGGACTGCGATAGGCTAAAGTGAGTGTATGAGTGACATTATTTTAAATAGTTAAAATCTTTTTGGAAAGACATTGCTCACAAGTAAAATAACTTGTTTGATAGTAAGATTTAATGAAACACTTTCCGTTAAAGAATGCAATTATCACGATTAACTATTCAGTCTATGATATCTCGTTGCTGGGCATAGGCCTCTTTCTCCACGTAGTAGAAGGATCTACTGCGGATTGGTGATTATTTTTTTACTAGGCAATCAAACATCATTATGATATAATAGTATAATAAAATACTAGCGACCGCCCCGGCTTCGCACGGTTGCAAAAACTATCAGAGTTCTTCTACTATATTATGCATGTATTATACATAAAAACCTTCCTCTTGAATAACTCTATCTACTAAAGAAAATCGCATCAAAATCCGTTGCGTAATTTTAAAAATTTAAGCATACATACAGACAGACAGACAGACAGCGGGAAGCGACTTTGTTTTATAATATTATGTAGTGATGATACAGTATAATTATGGCAAAAATAGGATTTGACACTCATATGAACATAAAGATATAAACTTCTTCTTCTGGGTTATGGTATTTGCATGTATAATAAAATCCCACAAACAATTTTGAAATTGTCTCAACATAAATTTAAAGTGTTACGATTCAACCTGTAATATCCCACTGTTGGGCATAGGCCTCTTCCCCATGTAAAGTGTTTATTAAAAATAAATTAATAGATAAAGCGTATTATTCGGTGCAGGATTAGATAGTTGATAAAGATATTATGTGGACTTAGTGACGCTGTGTTTCAAGAAATATTTTACTAATTTTGTACTAAAACACAGATTAAATATTATTTTCAAATATCTGATTCTTCTCTGCAGAATCTACATTCCGAATCGGTGGTAGCTTCACTTTTAAAAATGATAATTTGAACACTTTAAAATTTTAATTTGTAAAATGAGGATTCTAAAGTACTTTTAAAACCTGTTTCATAAAGTTATTTTTTATTTTGGTTTTTTACAAATTAATTACAATTTATGTCAGAAGCTACTTAATCCTTCTGGGTCGTCAGCTTATCATATCATTTCTTAATATTTGTTAGGTTTCAAAGCGTTACTTTTACTTTTCCATTTCGTACTCGAGGGAATATTTTGAGATCTTAAATTTATCATTCCTTAATATTCTCACAGACCAAACATTTGAAATTCCAAATAATCTATCGTAAATTCAAACGAGCACTACCGCCAACATTGAATATTGATTGTACAAAAGGCGTTCGTATAGCGTATTCTCAATTCAGAATTATTCCAGAACCATCGATTCCTTTGATGATTTAAAATATGTAAGTAGCCAAAATCGTCAGTCACATTTTTACGATATTTTTCATCTCTTTCTCTCATTTGGATTTTAATGTCTGGGTGTTAGACTGTCTCTCTCTTTCTGAGGTACGGAAATACAAATTTACCGCCCTGGCTCGCCTTTCCGCCGATTTTCATCTATAATGAGCCTTTAAAGGTTGTGCAATCAATAGAGAAGGTTGTTGATAGAAACGTTGTTTTTCTGAGGATTTGGAAGCATTTCTTTGCCTAATAGTAAATATAAACTGAAAATTATTCGAAAACGGGATATTTACCATGTTTATTAATTTTTCTTCGCGGAGCTCGATATTTCGACATTAACTGCGAATGTCTTGTTCACGAGAGTAGGAGTAACTATGTTAATCTAAAATCTATACTAATATATAAAGCTGAAGAGTTTGTTTGTTTAGTTGTTTGTTTGTTTGTTTGCTGGTTTGTTTGTTTGTTTGTTTGAACGCGGTAATCTCTGGAACTACTGGGCCGATTTGAAAAATTCTTTCACTGTTAGATAGCCCATTTATCGAGGAAGGCTATAGGCTATGTATCATCACGCTAAGTCCAATAGGAGCGGAGTCCACGCCGACGAAGTCGCGCGCAGAGGCCAGTCTTATATAAACTGAAAAATCAAGGTTAAATATTTAATTAGTAGATAAATAAAATAAACGATATTGCAATATGTAATTTTATTATTAACAAAAAAGGCTGAAATAAATCTGCAATATCCTTATATATGCGTACAAAAAAAGTCACAAAAAATAATACTAAACAACAAAAAATAGACCCTTATTCTGTTTCCCTACCCAGACAATAAAGCTACAATCATTACCACATCACAGTGCGTAATATCTGTTAAATTTAGCCAAAAAAAAGTCTATTTTCCAAAACAACAACACCTGATAAGTAATGCGATTACAACAGTCTACCGAACAGAGCTGAGGAACTTAAGTAAATCCGTATTCGTCGGGATAAATCCGGGACAATCGGCGGGACACTTCAACGAGGTGAGTTTGCGGGGCTTAAAGTGGTTCATGCTCTTTGCACTGTACGATATGTCGTATTCAATTTATAAATCTTTCCTTATTAAGTGTGTTAACGTTATAATACACAGTTTGTTTGTTTTTTTTTAGATTTAGTTAATTACAGTAATTATTCTAATAAAATCAATAATATTAACCAAAAGAGTGATGAAATATTGTGTACCTACTCATTATTTAAACACAAATTTAAAAAGAGTGATGAAATATTGTGTACTCATTATTTAAACACAAATTTCGTAAATAGGTACATATATTTTTATTTACTCGGTAGACTTCTAAGTCCTAATACGTTCAGCGTTGGGTAGCATTAAAACAAATTTAATGCCCAGGTGAGGAAAAAGATATGTAAATATAATTATGTAGCCAAAAACTTATCACAAATGGGCATTAAAATATGAGTCACTTAGTAACAAAAACTCAACGAATTCACAAGGTTTCGTCGGTATTGTATCCTTTTAATACCACTATAGTGATAAATAACCACATATTCTTTCTGATTGTTAACGTATACCACAGCCTATGACTCAACAGAAGGCAATAGAAAAACAAGACTACTTGAGAACAGTATTATTTGGCTACGATCTTCTGTAAATCTGCTGTTCTGCCCCCGTGGGATTGCTCCAGATTTCAACAAATTATTCCCTATCTCGCTACAATTTCTTATAGCTTTTAAGATATTTGTGTGGGTATTTATATTTATATTGAACAGCTGACAAAAAGATAAAAGTGTGAGGAAATTGGTATAGTATGGTATGGTAGGTATGGTAAACACGGGCTGGTTTCCGCAACTCGACGACCTTGCGCCTATTTTGCGTGTGTGGGAATATTCTTTTTCACTCTTGCCACCCGAGTTCCTCCAGAAACTTCACAAGTCTTTTTAGATTCTTGAAGATCTCCGGAAGTGTCTTCGGGGAGCCAAAATGTTGTGCCCGGTAAGCCGCTACACCTGGACAGTATAGAAGTACATGCGTAGCCGTTTCTTCTGTTCCCATGCAAGCTCTGCACAGGGGACTGTTAGTAATGCCTATTAGTGTGAGGATCTCCTCACAGGATATACGAAAGTTTTATCGTACAATCTAAAAGACCCCAAAACGACACTCACTAAGCAGCGCACGTACTACTACAAACGAGTCCGCACGAATCTTCTTCACAATTGTTCAAATCTTGGAGACTTAACTTGGTCGACTTGTTCGTTGCCAAGTGATAAACTGCTTACCTAATAGATCCTTTTATATGTACGATTAATGGGACTAATTGATTAAATTGGCTTTCATATATTGGGTAAAACTTATATTAGACAAATAAGAAGCTAATACATATTATACGCTTGAAGGGAATCTTTACAATAAATATAATTGTGTGTTAATTTCATATCCATACTTTCCATCACACTTTTACTGAATCTGTACTTGGTTTTGTTTGTAGTACCTACTTAACATTGTTTCTTTAATTTTTTTGAGAAGTAACTCCATTTGATTTTCCATTATTATTTATTTATCAAGTACCAACTATAGATATGAACATTTTTTTTACTAGGTCCGCAAACAAGCAATTTTATATTTTTATAAAAATAATTTTTCGAATTATGTCAAAAACTAGCTTCTGCGCGCGACTTCGTAGGCGTGGACTCCGCTCTTATTGGTCTTAGCGTGATGACACATAGCCTATAGCCTTCCTCGATAAATGGGCTATCTAACACTGAAAGAATTTTTCAAATCGGCCCAGTAGTTCCAGAGATTACCGCGTTCAAACAAGCAAACAAATAAACAAACAACCAAACAAACAAACTCTTCAGCTTTACATATTAGTATAGATGTATATTTTACATTGTAGGTATACGAGTACATTACGATTTATATTTTGCTACGTGTTTATTACTTTTGGTTAGTACCTACCTACCTATATACTAATAAAAAATTATCATATTATTATTAATATTTCATTAAACTTCAACTTAACGTGTTACACATCACATTTCCACTAAAAAAACTATCATATATGATCGGAAAAGGCGAACCAGACTTATGTTTAGGCATTATTAATTATGATGTTTAACAATACATACCAACCTGTTTGGATTAAGCTTCAGTTCAGTCAGTTCAGCCTATTGCAATCCATTGCTGGACATGGGCCTCCAAGTTCACGCCAGACATCCCAGATTTCCGCTATCTTCATCTCTTACCCCTTATGAATCGATTTTCATATAAGGCCCCCGATATGAAAAAAAACATGAGGAGAAAAATCTAATGAACGAATGACCTCGTTACCATCTATCTGCTACGACGGTTACGGCGGTATCGGTTACGACGTTTTCTAATAATGTCATTTATTTCATTCATTTATTTACCATTTGATATGGTATTAATCTTTTTCTTAGACTATAAAGTCTTTTTTGTGCATATTCTGAAGAAGTAAACTCCAGTCATGTGTCGGAGCTGACACACACACACGTTTTTTTTCTTCAATTATCATTATAATAATAAATAGACTAAAATTTTCAAGTGACAAGGTATAATATTTCAAAATACATTAAACTAAGATAAAGGAATATAGGAAACGTGACACAATATAAACACCGAACGACGATGATTAAAGATTAATAAAAAACAAAATTTGACCACGTGACGATAAACAATAAAACGAACAAACCCCAAAAACTACGAAGTAAATATTAATAAAAAAAATATTCGATAGAGATTCACGGCACCGTAAAAACGAATCAGATTATATCAAAACGAAATAATTTTATTTCGTCCGATAAGAGATAATCAGATAACGTTTTTAATTCGTTGACAAAAAAATGTATATAAAAAATTGTATATGTATTTTATTAATAAACGAACTGCGATGGGAATGTTCACAGTTGTGTGTAATAAGTTTGATGGGTTCGGCGAGAGGTCGAGCAAGAGGGAATTGAATTTAAACTTTAATATAGTTTATTGAATGTTTTAATAGAATACGAGAGTCTGCGCGCGGTTTTGTATGCAATCTGCGAATATGCAATATCGAATTCTCCTATACCCAGTTATGAGACATTTCTTTTCGCAAATATGTATCTAAAACTTGAACTTTATTAATTAAGGTGAAACAAGTTCTAATGGCCTATTATACCTCCTGATATTAAAGTTTAATCATAACTTATTTGCATTATAACCTTTATTCACAACTGGTGAAAAAGGCCCTAAGTATCAAATGTTATGAAGAGCGCTATAATAGTATATAGTACTTGAGATTTGGTCACTTTTTTTGTCTTTGCTTACCAAAAAAAAGTAACAAAATCTCAAGAATCAACTAACCACTATCTTCTATAAAGTATGAAGACGACAACAACGGTGCCGTAGACTGTAGTCTCTCATAAGCTGCCGCTGTATAATCCCTGCCTACCCTTTAACCAATACGTGACCACTTGTATTGTTAAACGGGATGCGAGTTTTGGAGGTGGTATCAATTTTTTAAGGTATTAAGCTACATAAATAAATTAAATTAAATTAAATTTTTTAATACATATCTCTAGATTATTTACTACGACTATTTCGTTAAAGTTAAAAATGGCCTTATCTAAAACAATTACATTTTTTTAGAACTCTTAATGATACTAAAGTAATATGTATTTAGACTTTAGATTCTACGGGACACGGATATTTCATTGTCGTCAAGCTCCATGATCGCAGGTGACGCGAGTCACAATAAATGTTGTCACAATTTTGTCCCGTAGAATCAAAAATATTTATCTTGATACGACTGATCTGTAAAATCAGCGCGAAAAATCCCAACCCATCCCCGGCGCTCTGGCTACCTTACTGACCACGGAAATACAACACTACTCGACAGCAGTATTATTTAGCTGTGATCTTCTGTAAGGTTGAGGTACTACCCCAGTCAGGCTGCTCCAGATTTTGAGCAGGATATTTCCTACTGTGTCCTACGTCAAAAAAATTAGTTGTCTGTAAAGTTGATTTACGGACGATAGTTTAACGTGACAACGTTATAACAAAACATCTCCTCGGACGCATGGGCCAATCGAGTGGAAGAGGGATAGATCCAGCGCAAGCGTACAATGAGCGTAACGGGACAGTGAGCGTAAGGCCTCATTTACGGAGACGCGGGGCGTTGCGCGTCGCGTGTGGCGTAGCGTCGCACGTGTGTCAAAATATATGAAAATGAATGCGTGTAAAATCGCTTCTTCGTAAACGCACTCATCCAACGCCCTACGTTTGAATTTAGTGCGTTCCGCCACGCCACACGCTACGCACGACGCCCCGCGTCTCCGTAAATGAGGCCTAACGGTGGTGCATGCAGCCGGCATTCATCGATTTATTAGACGTTGTCACGTCAATAATTTAATATAAATAAGATGCCACATCCAAGTATAGCGATCCGTTCCCCCAGCTTGTGTCGTGTCGTCCGCAATCGGCTCAGGCAGCGAGCGTAAAATTATATTTGACGTGCGCCGCCGCGGTCCGCGGGCAAATTAACAGCTTAAGACAAAATACCCGTGTCGTTGCGGATCATCGGCGTGCTGCGGGATTTGTTTGACAGGTGTTTTTGATGTTTATTTTTATTTCTAAGGTTATTTTTATTAAATAAACTACAACAATTATAAGAAAAAACTGCTATAATACGTCTAAATACAACTGTACAGAAATTGGACATTATTTCACCTTTTTAAACAGACCTTCAAAAAGGAGGATGTTATCAATTTTACTGTATTTTTGATGAGTTTCTATTAGATCAAAATCATTGATGATTCTTTTTTAATCGAAAGCTAGTGCTTGTCATGTGATTCCATTTAAAAATTAATTGAGATCTGACAAATATTTTTTGTTTCAAAGTACGATGTAAGGCCTCATTTACGGTGACGCGGGGCGTCGTGCGTAGCGTGTGGCGTGGCGGAACGCGGAGTGCGTTTATGGAGAAGCGATTTTAGACGCGTTCATTTTCATACATTTTAACACACGCGCGACGCTACGCCACACGCGACGCGCGACGTCCCGCGTTTCCGTAAATGAGGCCTATGTACTTATATTAATAAGAATTTTAAATATTTTAAATAAAAAATAACTAGCAACACTTGTGAGCAGGTGGCATGTGGTGGTTTCGGCACACACGATTGGCTGTCCCGTGTTTGTCCTAATCATTTCATGGTCATATTTTTGCGTTTTTTTTGTCTTGTATGTAGGTATATGACTTTAAATTTTAAAAGAATACTGAGAGTTTTTTTTCCGAATTTTATGAAATTTTGTGTGCATATCGGGTAGATCTGAGAATCGGCCAACATCTATTTTTCATACTCCTAAGTTATAAGGGGAGGGGGTATTAAGGGGGTTAATAACATATATGTCAAAACAACGTTTGCGGAGTTAGCTAGTTTTCTATAGAAGTGATCAATAAGTTTCCACACTAGTGTAGTTTCACGTTCCGGCAAATGAAAATCACAATCTTTTGTTCCCGTTTTAAGCTTTTTCTTACATTCAAATATCTTCCACAATAAAGCACATCATAATGTGATAGGCAACATAATCTATTTACTAATATATAAAGCTGAAGAGTTTGTTTGTTTGTTTGTTTGAACGTGGTAATCTCTGGAACTACTGGTCTGATTTGAAAAATTCTTTCAGTGTTAGATAGCCCATTTATCGAGGAAGGCTATAGGCTATGTATCATCACGCTAAGACCAATAGCCGACGAAGTCGCGCGCCGAAGCTAGTATATTAAATATAAGATAAATCAATTTCTGGATTCAAGTAAACCTCAAACATACTTTTGAATCATAATTTAGCAGAATACAATATAATTTAATTGATAATTTTGAAATATAGATTGTGCTGAAAAGAATATTTTTTATTTGAAAAAGACACTGAATCGGGCACCACATTTCGCTCACCGTACAGTCTGCAACGCGAGTCTCTTGGGAAAATATAAAAAGTGACGCTAAAACGGTCTCATTCAGTGAAAATCATATTCTGTTAAACTCGTTACGAGCCCACGCCTTGTCGAGCTGACCTAGCATTCGATAGCGCAGAGCGGATAAGATAGAGGTGAAATAATTAAAATAAAAATTATTATACATACTTTCCACTAATTCCCTAAAAGTATTTAAACATTTACGTGATGGTAATGATGATGTTTGAAGTTTCCATCTTTAAGTAAACTATTCCATTCCAAAACAAAAATTAGCCAAAATAAAAATTGCTTTCACATCTGATCACCTGAAGAATTTAGTAGGATCCATTCCTATTAATAACTAATTTGTTTGTAGTTGAATTAAATCATCTATAACCTAATACAAAACTTCTTCGCATACATATATAAAAATTAGTGAATCCAATTATCAAGTTGACTATGAACTAAGAGCTCTAAATAACACAGAAATTTATTATCTGTCTTTAATCGTCGAAATAACGGATTTTTAAATGGATAACAAAAAAATTGTTTGTCTGTAAAGTCGGTTTACGGACGATAGTTTAACGTGACAACATCATAACAAAACATCTCCTCGGACGCATAGGCCAATCGAGTGGAAGATAGATGGAGCGCAAGCGTACAATGAGCGTAACGTGACAATGAGCGTAACGCTACAATGAGCGTAACGCTACAATGAGTCATCCTTTTTCGTGCATGCCGCCGGCGTTCATCGATTTATTAGACGTTGTCACGTCAAAAATTCTTGCAAAATAGGTATGTTACATGCCGTCACTGTTTTTTAATTTTTCAATTGATATCAAATATAGTTCAGTTTTGCTTACATCAATATAAAATATTTCTTAATTTATTAAAATGTCTAAAGTCCGTCCATACAATGCCTCATGTGGCACTTCGCTGTGAAAGCAATACTGTATTGAGTTTTTAGCGGACTCGTCGTCCGATAGCGGGAAATATTGGCTCGAACCTTTTTACGGCGAATGTGGATTGATTTTCTGATTGAACTCATCTCTTTAGTTAAGATGTGGAATAAGGGTTACTCAAAATATCTTTGAGGGTCTGTAGTGTCATTTGAAACGTGAAGCGTAAAAGCTACTAATTTTGTTTCTATTTAAATTATAGTAATAAGATTTATCTTACGCATATTTCTACTTCATATATTCACATGAAGTAGTATTTCAAGTTATATTATAGGGTTATCAAGTGGTACCTAGGTTATATTTTGTTGGTTTTTTATTAAATTTAATTTTGAATTTTATAGCTTAGTAATTAATTATACCTACGTTTAAGGCCTTATATAGACAAAGTGAAAATCACAAAGTCGCTTTACATTCGTGATTCTAATTTCCAGGTGAATTTTTCACGCTTTATTTACATTTTAAAAATTTACAGTAAATCGATGTAATAATATACTAAATATCTTGTACACGTTTCTTTTTTCGTCATGTAAGAAATACTTCTTTACAACCCATTACACGCATCTGTTCAAAACAGCTTTCCTCAAATACATAAAAATAATAAATTGAAAATAATCTTCACACAACTATTAGTCCATACATTATTTCAATCTAATTATATCATACATTATTATATCTAATTTATTTGTTTACTTGTTATTACAAATATTGTACTTGTGATGAGCATTCAATGTAATTTTTTTTTCTTCTTTAAATACCTATAGGTAGGGATCCCTATGAGGATTTTTGTTCGTCTCATCGAAATGAAGCTACTCCCGGAAAATAAGCTTGTTACTAATCAGGTGAAAAATATGTACTAGGGATCCCGTACTACTATGTAATGAACTGACATCTAAGATACAGGCTATGCCTAGTTTAGATGTCATGATGAAAATAAAGAAATGTAATTTAAAGGTATTAAGCTACATAGATAAATTAAGTTAAGAAATTGTAAAGTTTTTGATACAAATAAAGAATTTATTTATTTATTTATTTATATCAAAAGAGACTTTGAAAAAGTAGAAAATAAGTCAAATTTTTTGTTTTATTATTAACATAGAAATATAATAAAATGACTATAAAATACCCTAAATACAACATTCTCACAGGAAAATATCGACAATGAACTATCGCTAACAGCGGGACGTCTGAAATTAATATGAAAGACAATGAAACACTAGAAAAATCAACAAGCCGATATCTTTCAAAGTGTTTCTTTATTGTTTTGACCGGTTATTATGTCAAGTGACTATCGTTGCACAGCGAACATAAAGAACCACATTTTTTATACACTATTCTCAAATCGGAATAGCTCTTATTGCTATAATAATAAGGTGCATTAAAAATATTTTTACCTGTAAAGTGATTCCGTGTAGGGATGTAAGTGGTTTTCGAAAACATAATTGATTTATAAAGTGTAGTGAAGTAGTCGCGATGAGAGGTTCGGTTGCTTTTTGAAAATAATACCTTCGTGATTTTTTTTATTACCGCTTTTGTTTTATATATTTGACATCTGTACCTACATTTATATGGAGACCATTAAATAAATAATAATTGTATATTCAAAAAGTACTTTGAAATAAAGATTGACGAATGCAAAGGAACAGCTTTATTACAAGAAGCTTAGTTTTGAGATACATACAGAACATTGGGGTGTATTTTAGAAGGTAGGGCACAGCAGGAAATATTGTGCTCAAATCTGGAGCAGCCCGACTGGGAAAGTACCTCGACCTTACAAAAGATTAAAGCTTAATAATATTATACTACAAGCACTGTTGTGTTCCTGTGGTGAGTAAAGAGACCACCAGACCTCCTAGGGGATTTGGGGGTAGGGTTGGCCGTTGCCAACCCTACCCCCAATGCATTTGGTATTACAGGCGTAAGTACCTATAATATAGGCTTCGGTAATCGGTAGGAGTATAGAAAAAATAGAAATGTTTAATTAGGTCAGTGGCGTATATTACCGTTAACCGATTGAACTATCTGAAATAAAACGGTATTAAAAATCAAAGTTTATGATTTTTTTTTCAACAAAAGACTCCTGTTTATATGTGACATACTTATTTGCTTGTGAAACCAAAAATGGCTCTTAGAGCCTGATCCCGTGGGAATTTTGGGATAAAAAGTATTCTTTATGTCATTCTAGATCACCGCTATCTACGTACCAAGTTTCATTTAAATCGTTTTAGTAGTTTTTGCATGAAAAGGTAACCGACATACCTACATACATAGTACATACATCCATCCACATAAACTTTCGCATTTATACTATTAGTAGAATTAGTGTAATATAAACTTTAACTGCAAGCTGTGTAAAGTCCCCATACATTTATTAAGACAACAATAAAACCAGAGAAACATATATGTATTACGATTCTATATACCTATTTGCATGTAAGTATATAAAAAATTTCATTAGATAATTCGAACATCACTAGAATTACTAAAACACAAACAAAATTATCAATATCACAATAAAAATATATATGAATAATATTAAAATAAAAAAGGAAATATAGTAGTCCAGTCATTTCATCCGAAAAAAAGGCAAATAAAAGAGGATGAATTTGCGGATCTAATTTTTTGATATGTTGTAGGGGATACACAGAAAAGCTTAACTTGAGTTTTTCGACCAAGCTTTCCTATGAGCTTTCGCTGCCATCTTGAAAAAAGGGGTAAAATTGGTTTCTCGGAAATAACTCGGCTATCCGATGATATTCGAAAATTTTTGTAAGAAACTTTTTGTAGCTTTTTTTGTGCTCTACAATAAAGTCCTGACCATTTTTAGCGTATCATGCATCGTTATCGAGATATCGATCGATAAAGTCAAAAATTTAGGACACAATTTTTGTTTTTGCTATTTGTTTTGTTTGGGTCATAATAAATATCAAAAATTGAAGAATTCAAACTTATAGAGCATATTCAGACCTACAATTTCCTTCTTGGTTTTTTTTATGTTGGACAAAAATTACGATGTCCAGCGCGCCGCAAAGTCGGGAATCAACGCTCAGCGTCGAGCTAGTTAGTACTAGTAACTAGTTATTTTTGTATACAGCATAAGTTTCTACGTTATATTACTTTTGTTTGTATTATGGTTATGAAGTAGTTATAATTATGTTATTATATATTTTTTAAATGTTTATTTACAGTTCACTATTTATATTAACATACATAATTATAATTAAAAATACAACAATAAAACGACACTTTTTAGTAAATACTTCAACGCGAGACAATAACATTAATCGTTAATAATCACTCGTCACCTGTCTTAATTAATACTAAATAGTAAATTCAAAATTTATAAAGAATTAGGTACTAAGTAATAATCTAATAATGCATAGAAACACGTTCGAAATTAAAATAGAAAAGGTCCGTCCGGAGGTTCTCACTTGCGCGGGAGAGCAATTCCTTATCGCCCTATATGGTGGTGATATGCACGAGAAGTCGATAAATATTTTGCGATTCCATCGCTTCGCAAAATCAATGACTGCGAATAAAGTGAATCACCTCTTACTACTCCCGCCAACCAAAAGCGCTGTGCGTCAACACATTTTCCGGACGTATCTACAATTTCAAACCTGGCTCGGATTTTTCAAAGATCCACAAGGATGGGGTTGGCGACAGACTAATCGAGGGCTCGAACCAATCACCAGCACCGCCGAACCCGCTCCGCCTGAACTATTAAAACTCATTTCCTGTAAGTGTAAAAAATAAAAAATAAAAATAAGTGTAAATGAAATTGTGAGGCCGCCTGTGGGTGCAGAAAAGCGGGAATTAGTTGCTCCGTTATTTGCATGCACTGCAGTGGGCAAACATGCAGCAACGTCGCCAGAGTCGACATTTTGCTTGACGACGACAATGTTTGTAACGATGATTATGACGATGCTCTCAACGAATCAGCATCATTTCCAACGTTTCAACAGACACAACAACTCGAAGAGTCTACAGAGGACGAAGACCTTCAGCCTGGACCATCCAAGAAAAAAAAGACATGAAAAAAGTCCATCGTTCCCGTCTCGAGTGCACAAAAAAATATTTTTCTTTCCATATACGTTTATTTTGTATTGGAAAAAATAATTGAAAAACCTGGCACCCGTTTTGACGAGTGTGTATGCATTTTTTTTTTAATTACAAAAGTTTCTTGAGACAATCTTTTATTCATTTTAACGTGTGTTTTGTACTGTTTTTCGCTCAAATGTACTGTACGACCTTTTTTTTACTGCACAAACAAATTATTTGTTTAATAAATTACTTTTGTGTGATCCTTAATTTGTTGCTTAATGTACTTATTTTTTATCCCATCAATTTCCTGAACAATTTCCCATTCGATTCGACATGCAGATACAACCGAGCGAGCAGCTCGCTCGACGCTGAGCGTCGATTCACCGACTTTGAGGCGCGCTGGAGATCGTAATTTTTGTCCTACATAAAAAATCCAAGAAGGAAATTGTAGGTCTGAATATGCTCTACAAGTTTAAATTCTACAATTTTTGATATTTATGACCCAAACAAAAAAAAAACAGCAAAAAACAAAAATTGTGGCCTACATTTTTGATTTATCGATCGATATCTTGATAACGATGCGTGATACGCTAAAAATTGTCAGGACTTTATTGTAGAGCACAAAAAAAGCTACAAAAAGTGTCTTACAAAAATTTTCGAATTTCATCAGATAACCGAGTTATTGCTGAGAAACCAATTTTACTCCTTTTTTCAAGATGGCGGCGAAAGCTCATAGGAAAGCTTGGTCGAAAAACTCAAGTTAAGCTTTTCTAGGTATCCCCTACAACATATCAAAAAATTAGATCCGCAAATTCATCCTCTTTTATTTGCCTTTTTTTCGGATGAAATGACTGGACTACTATATTTCCTTTTTTATTTTAATATTATTCATATATATTTTTATTGTGATATTGATAATTTTGTTTGTGTTTTAGTAATTCTAGTGATGTTCGAATTATCTAATGAAATATACAACATATCAAAAAATTAGATCCGCAAATTCATCCTCTTTTTAGAATGTACGTAATGACTGGACTATAGTAGAAATTCCATTTTTGAATATTAAAACTACAAATAGGAACGTCGATACGGCGGCCATATTAAACCTAACCAACCGCCATATTAGACGCAATTTTTCAGAGACGATTTGCGCTATCTCCCGCGACCGCGCTGTGACCGACATATTCTTTACCGCGCTCTTTGCCCGGCACAGAAGATGTGTAGAATCGACAAAAAAAAAACTTTTCTTATACTATAAATACTATAAAATAATGTATATACAGTTATACATATACTTCTGTAGTAATTTAGATAGCCGAAATCTTGGAGATACGGTGTGGTGACTGCGGGGGTAGAATCCCTGAAAGTATTCCTGATGTGGCTGATGTCCATAGGCATCGGTAACTGTTATATATAGGTTTCGCCATCGCCTTTAGTGAGAACTAAACAAGCAACACTGTAACTTCTTCTCTTTTCTTAGTAAGAATACCTGTTTCTTTTACTACTAATGTAATTTGTAAGCTCTTTGGTGAATATAATAAAATTGTAGGGGATTAAATCACAAAACAATTGAAAAACTTATAGTACAGATGGATAGTGAACCAAAGAACAGTCTTTTAAGAACAATGTTGACTCCATACAGTTTATATTCGTATAAAAAGGAATATATTTTTATGATTTTCTCACCAGCTCCGATCCGATGAGTAAGTGTCCCCGCGCGCGGGCGACGTATGCTGTTCTATATTCAAATTGAACTGCCCTAGAACGAACCGCCGCCATTTTGTCAACTTCACGAAACGACGTAATGGCGGAAGAAAATCGACATATAAAAATAGCGCTCTTACAAAACTGAAAATTACTATTTTCAATTTAATTGTTATTTTAAATGCCACATTTTATCTATTACATTAAGTAGTTATTAACTGACTACACGGAGAATGTACCTATTATGTCGAATAGGTTCCTCGTGCTTGAGATTAAATTTGATCCACATATTTGGCTGACTTTTATTAATAATAATAATAACAACTTTATTGCACACAATGACATACATTTATAAATATAAAACTTAAAAGTAATACATCGCGTGCAATGGGCGGTCTTATCACTAGTAGTGATCTCTTCCAGACTACCCACCAGAAAGGAGCTTGCAATTTAAAGGAGAAAAACACAAAATATATTATTGCAACATATAAATATATTATTATATAATATATACAACCCATATATATGTATATATCTACATGCGCAACATACACAATATAAATAAAATAAATAAATAATAATAATAAATATATACCTAATTAAAATTATATATATATATAAGTATATCTATATGCTTAATTGGGTACAAATATGAGTAGTTTAAGAGAAAATTAAGTCATAGTTCTATAATAGTTCTTAACTCGATTTTTGAAGGCAAATATAGTAGGGGATTGTCGGATTTTAGATGGGAGTGCATTCCACAGTCTTACAGCCTTTACCGTAAAAGAATTGGAATAAGATTTCGTGTTACAGATAGGTATATTTAACTTGCTGTCATTTAAAGAGCGAAGATTTAGGTGAAGGGTAGAGTTACCAAGAAAAGAAAAGCGTTCTTTGAGGTAGAGCGGAGACCAAGGACAAAAAAGAGTGGTATAAAGAAGGGTTACGACATGGAGGTTACGACGATGCTTTATTGGGAGCCATTTGAGCTTTAAACGATACTGCGAGACATGGTCGAATTTTTTAAGCCCAAATATGAATCTAATGCAAAGATTTTGTAGGCGGTCAAGTTTATTAGTTAACTCTTCCGATAAATCTGGATAACATGCATCTGCGTAGTCCAATTTTGAAAGCATCAAACTATTTACCAGCGATATCTTGGTCTTAATTGGTAAGAAATTCTTCCATCTTTTAAGTGAGTGGAAGGTAGCAAAAATCTTTTTACTTATCTCAGCAATCTGAGGACGCCATGAAAGAGAATTGTCAACAAAGACACCTAGATCTTTGACGACGCTGGAATAGTCTAAAATGGTACCATTGAACATGACATTCGGTATGTTACCATAATTAATTTTAGACAGCTGCTTAGATGTTCCTATAACTGAAAGCTGTGACTTGGCGGCATTGACAGACAGACCAAAGGACTGACTCCAGTTGAGAATAGTGTTTAGGTTAATGTTAATTGTTTCTACGGCTTCTTTAATTTTCTCAACAGGCGTCGTCAAATAAATCTGTAGGTCGTCAGCATAAAGGTGAAAGGAAACGGTAAGAAGTTCAGTGACAGTATTTATAAAGATGGAGAACAAAAGAGGCGAAAGAACACTACCCTGGGGAACACCAGCACTGAGACGGCAATATGAGGAATAACGATCTCCGACAGAGATACGCTGTTGACGTCCAAACAGATAGGAATGAAACCACTCTATAACATCGCTGGATATATTTATAGACTCTAACACAGCCAAAAGGATGTCGTAATCAACGTTATTAAATGCGTTGCTAAAGTCTAGTAAAGCTAATATGGTGACTTGTTTATTGTCCGTTCCGTATCGGATGTCGTCAAATACCTTTGTAAGGGCCGTCACAGTGCTGTGACCAAGTCGGAAACCAGACTGGAAAGGACTCAGGATATTGTGCCTAGTTAAGAATAAAGTCAGCTGGAAATGTATGATACGTTCGAGGATTTTAGATAAGAAAGGAAGAATAGATATAGGCCGATAGTGTGAGGGTAATGAAGGGTTAGAGACTTTAGGGATAGGTATAACATTAGCAAAACGCCAAATATTAGGAAAGGTTTTGGAAGTAAGGGAGAAGTTGAAAATATGACAGATGATAGGCATAATCTCAATCAGCACCATATTGATCATTTTCCGGCTGATACCGTCACACCCAATGGCATCAGATGAGATAGTTGATGCGTGTTTTTTAATATCATCTGAAGTTATTTGTTCAAACTCAAAGAAAGGATGATTGGGTTTGATTCGTGTCTTAAGAAGGGAAATGGTTTGATCTTTGTCTGGATTCGGAATAGAGGACCTGGAGAAGTGGTTGTTAAGGACGTTTAGGTCTGTAGTCTGGGAAATTTCCGTCTTAGAACGTCCAATCCCAAGAGATTGCAGGAATCTCCATACTTCTGATGAGCTCTTATTATCTACAGATGCGTGCACAAACTGTCTCTGAGCATCCCTACACACCCTGTTGCATTTATTCCGTAAACGCTTGTACATATTTAGGTTAAGGTCATTAGGTTTCAATTTATATTTGGACTTCGCAGCGTTACGTTTTTTCATCAGTGCTCTTATATCCTCAGTTATCCAGGGTGCTGGGCGATGTTTCAGTTTTATAGGCCTGAGGGGAGCGTGTTTGTCATAAAGTTCAATAAGTAGAGAATTGAAAATGCTAAGTTTCTCATCTAAAGTTGTAGCATTCAGAATCACATCCCAATCAATTCCACTCAAATCTGTCATAAAGTTCGAGTTATTAAAGTAAATTATTTTATTTGGTATTAATGTCATGTTACTTCATGTCCAATTGCCAGGACAAGCATATGAAACATTTTTTGACTTGAAAGGAAAAATCTGGGATTTTCATTAATGTTTTTAACGGATATTGCAAAAAAAATAGAGAAACTCGGAACAGGTCGCTTAAATAATTTGTCAACGTTAAGTGAGTAACAAAGCTACTAATCGTAGAAAGAATACATACATACATATAATCACGCCTCTTTCCCGTAGGGGTAGGCAGAGACCATTTCTTTCCACTTGCTACGATCCTTACATACTTGTTTCGCTTCATCCACTTTCATTATTCCTTTCATACACGCTCTACGGTTTAGGGTACTCTTGACCTGGCCTTTTTTCAAGACGTCTCTGATCTGGTCTTGAAAAGTCCGCCTAGGTCTACCCCTTCCAACACTTCCATTCACACTCGCCTTATACACTTTTTTCGTCAATCGTTCTTCATTCATTCTCTCGACATGGCCAAACCATCTCAGCATACCTTTCTCAATTTTTGTCACTACATCTTCTTTCAGACCACAACGTTTCCTTATCTCACTATTTTTTATCCTGTCATTCAGTTTAACTCCTATCATACTTCTTAACGCTCTCATCTCAACTGCATTTATTCTGCTTTCATGTTTCTTCTGCCATACCCAACTTTCACTTCCATACATGAGTGTCGGAACCAACACCCCCCTATGCACAGCCAAACGAGCCTTATTAGACACATTCCGACTGCTCATAAAGGAGTGCAAAGCTCCATTCACCATGTTTCCTGCATTCACTCTTCTTTCAATATCACTCTCACACTTTCCATCTCTTGTAAACTTTGAACCCAGATACACAAACTCATTCACCTGTTCTATTTGTTCATCTCCAATTACGATATTGCAGTCTGTCACTGCCTCATTTCTTTCAAACACCATCACTTTCGTCTTCTTTACATTCATCTTCATTCCCTTTCTCACAAAAGCTTCATTCATAAAAATACCTAACATTAAAATCGATTACTTCGACGAAAGACGAAGATTTCTCGAGAAGACAAAACTCGGAAGTTGTTAAAAAAATATTATGGTCTGAAGCTAGATAAAACTAGGTAGGGTAACTTAATGACCTTTTGTATACAAAATAAAAATACAAGCAGTTGCTTCATCAGTTGATTGGAAGCTTTAGTATTTAACAGAAATCAATCAACTATTAGAAATACAAAGATACAACTAACACAATACTTCAAAAACAAAAGTAAAAGTATTTTTTTAGAATTTCTCCTAACTTGTCACTGCACAATCGGATACTGTATAATATGGAAACTATTATACAATATAATAGAAATCTAATAAGAAAACCTACAAGTAACTCACCAGCTAACTTAATAAAGTAATACAAATGTATTAAAATAAATCACATCCGCTTTTTCATTTCATTCAATTCAAAAAATGTCATTTACATTGCGGTGATGATGGGTCCAAAAAAATAAGTTATTCAAAAAAAACGACAGCCCTATTCTAGTGTCAACAATGGGCGGCGCAACTAGTTATCTGTTTAAACCTGGATTAGCACTCGATAACCCGTGATAAATAGCTCTGCTGGCAGTGTGGAGGGTTGGAAGAAACATTAAATGAACTTTGAAAAAAAATGTATGCCGTTTTATAATAGATAATTGTGTTTGCTAGCAAACGAAAAAAAAACCGACTTCATTTACATCGACAAGTAATACACCGTACGATTTTCGAGAGTTCCCCTCGATTTTTCTGGGATTCCATTATCAGATCCTGGTTTCCTTATCATAGTACCAAACTGGGAATATCTTCTTCCGAACAAAAAAAGAATCATCAAAATCGGTTCATAAACGACGAAGTTATCCCCGAACATACATAAAAAAATATAAATATATACGGTCGAATTGAGTAACCTCCGCCTTTTTGGAATTCGGTTAAAAAAGACACACTGTTATTATTATAACTCCATATTTATTTATTTACTAAAAAATAAAACGCTGATTTATGTAGGGAATAGCAGACAAAATCTGAAGTAGATCGACTGAAGAAGTACCTTGACCTTACAGAAGATCACAGCTAAATAATATTCACTTCAAGCAGTGTTCTGTTCCTGTGATGAATAAGGTGACCAGAGCTCTTAGGGGTAGGGTTGCCAACGCGCTTGCGACCTCTCTGGACGTTATAAGCTACGATAATCGCTTATCATTTGGTGAGCTTCTTGTATAAAAAAACATATATTCATACAATTTCTTTACTTCAAACTTCAGATATTACTGGCTGCCTTATTTTAATGAAGCGTCATAGTTGTAGCAGAACATTTGGTAACCTAAAACTGTCCTAGATAACATATTGAATTGACGAATTTTGTAATTTAAATTTTGTCGCGTTATCACTAGTAACGGAAAAATCCATTCATGGACCCACACATACATTTATCATCAAAAACATTTGACTAATATTCGTGTAAAAAATATAAACTAGCTCCTAAGGGCCTATGCAAACCGCGTTTTTTAAACGCGCCGTCGACGCGCGTTTGTATCGCGACATACGCGCGTTTGCATCGCGTCTGTATCGCGTGACACGCGCGTCGACGGCGCGTTTTTATCCTACAGAGCAGTTTGTTGGCGTTTGTATCGATTCAAACGCGCGTCGACGGCGCGTTTATATCGCGACATACGCGCGTTTGCATCGCGTTTGTATCGCGTCACACGCGCGTTTGCATCGCGACTGTATCGCGTTTAAAAAACGCGGTTTGCATAGGCCCTAAGAGCTAGTTTATATATATATTTTTATAGTGCTGGTGGTGCAGCATGATGATGCATGGTTCAACTACCTACCATAATTATATAGATAAACATACTCCTATCCCTACCGAAAAAATTGGTCTTGTTACCTACTTGTTTGTTGACATATATTTTTTTTTTAATTTCAAGAATACAATTTATTTGACTCATTAAACATTATACATTTCATTTTTTACAAGTCACAACTTAAGAACTAAATATTTACAGATAGTTTTGATACAAATCATGTCCGCGTGGAATGGTGCCAAGAATGCTGGCAGCATTTCCCCGTTGAATCGCTATGCCGATTCTCTGGGCAAAAAATTCACCAGCCCTCTTGTCACCAGTGGAGGCAATAAGGCGAGGAGTTATCTCATTTAAGAATTTTTTTGCACTGCTACTCCAAGGTCCAAGTGTTTCGACTGCAAACGGCACAAAGATGTAATTTGGAATTAGTGACGAATATTTGTGCCGTTTCGTCGTTTCAGCTTTTTCCGCCGCGGCACCTGCTTTTATGGCTGTTTCCCTGACATGAGACGGAGCAAGTGTGTCAACGCAGGTTGCGTCCCACAAAAGCGCCCGTCCCCTTTCCCAGGGAACCAACGTCAGTCCATCAGGTCTCTTGCCATCATCGCGACTAATTCCAGTAGGCTCGATAAGAGCAGGAACGGCGATGGTGGCAAGAACTCTTTTTATGGTATCATTTAGGGAACCGTGGCGGGAAAACCTACCCGAACTCTTGTTGCAGGAAAAATAGATAAAAAGAATATATACATTTCTCTCTTTTACCACAAAGCTACCCTTTATGTGCCAAATATTTTATAACATGGATTAAAATCCGTTTCTTGAGAATGCCTATGCCGAACAGTGAATGATTCAATGAATTAAAGAACATCACTAACTTATAATTATGAGAAATGAACTTCAGCAGTAACTGACAAAACAGGCCCAGAGACATGTCAAGACTTGTTTGAACATGTTCATGCAGACGGTACAATGAAGCGGACGTATTCAGTTCGAAGCGAGGAAGGTTGCGGGTGCGGCGAACAGATAGTGCTGGACGTCCGCAAAAGTGAGGATTTGCGCGGATTATTTATTACGGACGTTTGCGCCGCTCTCTGGATTTATTCGATTTTAATTAGCTTATCAATAAAGCTACTTATGACTATGTTCTTCATTTTATCAGTAGTCGAACTCGCGTTTTACTTTGGTTGGTTGAGTCTAAGATAACTGCTTGATTCTTTTAAATTGAAGGGAGCATTTTGCTCAGTCGTTGGCGTTTAATATAGGTGATCTATTATTGATAATTGAAAGGATATGCTTAAAAGTTATATTGTGTCTTAGAAGGCCTCATAAGTCATTTAGTAATTGACATAAAATTAATATTCATTCGTTTTTGTAATTAATAAATATTTCTTAAATTATGAAAGCTTTTAGACATAAGCTATCTTTAATTCAAAGTTTTTGCTTATTACAAATAATGTTACAGTAATAATAAGTTGTAATAAACATTTTGCTGCAGAAATATCTTCAAGTAACCAACTTATGAAGTAATAAGAAAATGAATTTTAGTTTGAAAATGATGAAGAAAATGAGTTTTTTGTAAACAGTTCAAAGTAAATATTAAGCATTCTTGCAAAGCGAGTTTACAATGTTTAAAAAACTAGTTGAGTTAAATTAAAAATCTGGTATGCCATAGTATCCGTTTGTAATAAAAATATTTTCGTTACATAGGTACCTAATTCAATGATTATTTTAGTAACGTTTTGATTAATTTCGCTGCCTTTTGGATATGGGACTTCAAAAAAGAATACGATTCCTGCCATTTCTAGAATCTTTTAAGAGAGTGTTAACTTTTCATAAATCATAAAATTTTATAAAGTGACAAATTAAATATTCTAAACGTACTCGATTTATATTCAATCAAATTTAAAACAGAGAATATTTTTAATATGCTGCATAATTATATCTGCTAAATGTTTGAAATAAAGTAGTGTATTAAGACTTCAAATCATTGATGTTTCATTTCTTTTTAAACTTTGTGACTCAAACAACTTGTGTGGTTTTATGAAACCACGGTAAAAGTGAAACTTTTTTTGACATTATAGACATTTAACTAAAAATTTTTGGAATAATATTCCATGGGTACAAAAATCGCTTTATCAATCTTACCGCTCGGCCGACCGTCACGCGACATGCAACACACAGACGAAAAAGTTTGATACGATGTAATAAAAGTTTCAGTTGAATAACCAGTGTCTTTATAATCATATAACGATATCATCTTAGTTTATAATAATCGTAATGGGATCAAACGATAGTCTGTTATCGTATTTACATAAATCTTATGTATATTCAAATACCTCCTCATGTTCAGTAATCCCAGATTGAATTAAGTTTGGAGATCATACTCGCATATGTATGGAGACGTATACAGGCTGACGGTTTGTTGCATGAATTTGTAGTAGCTAAAAGTATTATTTTTGGGTATGAAATTTTGGTTTTCGATCTCATGCCGTACACTTTGTAAAATTTTTTTTATATTAATACAATAAATTTGGCGCGCCACACTGAAACTCGCCTGGTTTAACCTGTGAAAACTTTAATTTCAATCTACCCTCATTCAAATCACTCTGTATAACCAAAGAACAGAGTCCAGTATTCGCATCAAGCTAATCTTAGACGGTGGGAACCACATGTCCTGTCACACCTGACGGCTTTAGTTACCAAACCACTAACGAAATACAACAATTCTATATATACAAGACAACAGTTAACTACTGATAACAGTTATTTAATTAGTGAAATATAATTATATACCTAAGTTAAAAAGTATAAAGTTCATTTTTTGTAACTTTTTTCTATAAAGTACAAAAGTGATTTCAATAACCCTTTAACTCTTTGTAAGTTAAATTGTCAAGAAGTATTGAGCTTTTTTGTATAGACAGCCTTTTTCAAATGGGTCAAAACCGTTTTAAGGTCAATTCTCAGATATTCAGCTATATTGTACATACTCAAATGTCGATCTAGATCAACTTTTTCAAAAATGTCGTCCCTTTTATCCGTAACTGGGCAACCAGAGTGAAATGCATCTTTGACATCAAAATGTTCTGACTGAAAATACTTAAACCAATTTTGAACCTATATTTCCCACCGAAATTTGGGTCCAAAGTTGGTCAAAACTGTAAGCTTCACTTTTTTGGAAAAAACGATCAACTTTTGAAGAGCTGTATCTCAGCTTCTATTTGACCTACAGAGCTGGTTTTAGGATCAAATTGTAGCTAATATAAACTACTTTAAAAATGTATCCTACATGTATTCTCTAAAAATGCATACTTTAGAAGATATAGTGAAAAAACCGAAACAAGTGCGAAAATTTCGTGGTTTTTCGAGCGCCCCAAAGTTAGCACAGGTCTTTCGAAGTTGCAAAACTGGATTTACACTACTGGTACTGATCCTAACAATATATCAAAAAAACAGACCATTTGCGATTTTAGCCCTTTTTTGTGTACGATTTGACTGGCCTACTTAGCAACATTCATTTTTATTATATAGATACATTGAGATATATGTACTAGTACATAATAACTCAATGTATAGATATTATTATTATTTTCTATAAAATTAAATATAATTGAAAAATATATATAAATACTAAACAATTTTCTTTTCAAACTTCGAACACCTCTAAATTTTGATCAAGACATTTTCTGCTGAGTTCTTGACTTTAATAATTAATTTTAATTGAAAAAAAAATATCTAAACGTTTTAAATTCCAACAAAAATATAAAAAAAAATTGAATTATAAAACCACAAATAACAGTAAAATAAAACTAAATTACAAATCCAAGCCCCATACCACAACCATAATCGTTCGACTCCGTCCGAGCAAATGTTATATCGATAGTGAATTAAATTAAAATACCGATTCGATTCTCAATCGCATCACTTTATGATTCTATTATACGTTATGGTTTCAACAACTGCTGCTTTAGTTGTTCGAATTGAAAAATGAAAAGTTTTATAGTTATTATTTATAGATTTTTATACTTAAATGGTCATTAACGGTGTTTTTTTTAACTGGGCTGATGTCAGTTACCGCGCTTTCCAGTCCAAGATCGTGGGTTCTATAATCGACGTCTGTTAACTGTGACTATTAGAATAATTTTCATAGGAAAAAGATTGGAGTTTAATCTGTCCTTTTAGCATGACCGTGTTACACGCCGTGACAACAATGTGTTAGAATTTCTAGGTATTTATAGCTTTCACGATATTTTCTTTTACCACGAAATAAATTTTAATACTGATACTAAAAAGTTGATTTTTTAACTATATACATATTATATATGACGAATAGCGTCATTTAAATAACATTACTTTTATCGAATTATAATGTACCACCACTACCACTACAGCCTATTACAGTCCACTGTTGGACATAGGCCTCCACAAGTTCGCGCCCGACATTACGACGCGAACTCATGTGTTTTGCCCATAGTCACCACGCTAGGCAGGCGGGTTGGTGACCGCAGGCCGCAGGGCTGGCTTTGTCGCACCGAAGACGCTGCTGCCCATCTTTGGCCTGTGTATTTCAAAGCCAGCATGGATGGTTATCCCGCCATCCGTCGGCTTTTTAAGTTCCAAGGTGGTAGTGGAACTGTGTTATCCCTTAGTCGCCTCTTACGACACCCACGGGAAGAGAGGGGGTGGCTACATTCTTTAGTGCCGTAACCACACAGCACTTATAATGTACAATGCACTATAATAATTACGTTTTTTTAACTTGAAGCTGATTTTCAAAACAGAACCGGTTAATATTACTAAAAAAGAATTATTTTGTATCATCTGTAACAATATTGATTATTTTAAAAACAGAAAACACCTTTGCTCTGTTATGAATTTAAATAAAATACGATTTTAATTCTTTGGTAAGAAATATTGTAAATATTTTTAAAAATCATCATTAAAACCCTTTACCAATATAAATCATGTTTAAAAAATGCCTCTGTCGCTCCGCAAAATGGCGCTTGCCGCTAAGCGCGATCAAATCTAACAAAACATAAATTTAAATTTAGAATCGTACACCCTTTCAAACCGTTCCCCTCGAATTAGGAAAAAATCATCAAGCGCTTTGTGCTGAATTTGCCTGTTTAATATCCGTCCAAATATCTTTAGTATTCTTTCTGTAATGAATTCAACTTTAACAATTAACAGTTGGTAATCTTTGAAAAAAAAAAGCATTGCTAAAAAAATAAATATTAAGATATTATTATACAGAAACAAAAATCAAAATAAAAATTTACTTTATTCGAGTAACTTCAAATGCACTTTTGAATTGTCATTTTACAAATTAAATAATACTTAATACCATATCTAAAAAAAAACATGTAGCTATTTTTATTTTATGTTACATTTTCCAAAACAGAAGCGCTTAATTTAAAAATGACAGCATTTTTTTATTTCAATTTGGACGTCTACGTAAATCGTAGCGCTTAAATCGCTTTCCTCGTTAAAGTTTAATAGAATTTGCGTATCTTACTAATGGAACGGTTGCCATAATGAAATAAGGTACTTTTTGTTCAATGGCGATTCGGAACGATTTATTAAAAATTTCCTCTTTTTACAAATACGTTCAAACCGAATCTGCTTTTTTATGGCTAATAACTTTCAGATTTTAAATATTGAATGTGAAATATTGAATGCGAAACACAATATGAAAAATAGAATTTGACGAATAAATATTCATCATCATTCATCATTTCAGCCTATCGCAGTCCACTGCTGGACATAGGCCTCCACAAGTTCGCGCCAATAATGGCGTGAACTCATGTGTTTTACCCATAGTCACCACGCTGGGCAGGCGGGTTGGTGACCGCAGGGCTGGCTTTGTCGCACCGAAGACGCTGCTGCCCGTCTTCGGCCTGTGTACTTCAAAGCCAGCAGTTGGATGGTTATCCCGCCATCGGTCGGCTTTTTAAGTTCCAAGGTGGTAGTGAAACTATGTTATCCCTTAGTCGCCTCTTACGACACCCACGGGAAGAGAGGGGGAGGCTAAATTCTATGCCGTAGCCACACAGCAACTATAAATATTACATTAGGGTTAATATATGATAACAAATCTTGCAAAAAATAATACAACCTTAGAATAATAACGCAGTAAAACCTTTTTCTTGGACAAGTTTCCCAAAATTCATTCTACACTCATACTTCATACATTCGTCGCTAAATAGTTGAATAATATCAATATACACAATAAAATGGACTTTATGAATGATCTGCCCAAATCTTAAGCTAAATTTTTGTACTAATATTATAAAATAAAATATTTCAAAAAATAGCTTAGACTGCGTTACATGTTTCTCTATTGAAGCAATTTTTTTCTAACGATCATCCTTTCCAATTTCATTAAAATATCTAAAAAGTATTTATTGTATTATAGTAGTGTTGCCATCATCGGTTAAATTATATTTCTAACACTAAAAATAGTATTGCACTTTATTAGATTTTTCTTAAAGAAAAAAATATTTAAGAAAAATCTAATAGCGTCTAAGATGAACACGAATAACTCCAACAAATTTTAATAACCGCCAAAGCAATTACGCGACAAAAAAAAAACCTAACGAAATTATCTTAATCTACCTCCATATACCAACTGTCAAGTCCTTAGCAAAAAAAAAAGAAAAAATTCCACCTTATCTCTCATCTTTCCACTCCGAACAACGGCGGCAGATATTTAGCATAATGAGTGAAGTCTAACCAACGTTTAGAGGGAAAGAGATGGATTTATCTGATTTTACTGGTGCTTAAAAGGGATAGCTTTAGATTTAGAGAGAACAATGTCGCAATCTTGTTTCTGGACCATTTCCTTTAATTAGTAGTAAAGGACAGCAGGCGATTTATTTGCCGCGTTATGTTTGAGATAGTCAGTCAAATATCTCTAGGACAATGAAGGGTTGGGCTACGATTAATTCTACTGAATAACTAAGTACATTTAACATCCAGAGTTAGTGTTGGTGTTTTGACAAAAAACAATTGGATTAACGTTAAAGACGTAGGCAAATGATGTTTCTGTAAATATATAGTCTACAATGTCTTATTGGTGATAGGTAGGTATATCATATTTTGTCTTGAAACTGATAGAATATTTTGTTTAACTAAAACTTATTTACGCAAGCATGACTTGGGGAGTGAATGCGTGAAAAGTATGATCGGACGAGGCGAACATAAGTTGAGAGGGAGATATACCTAAGTTAGTTGGAGCTAAAGAAGTTTTACTTCAGTCGTGTGGTCTAAATCACGCTACTTTTTTTTTTAAATCATTTCTGTTTTAAACAGTGGTGTATTATTAAACAAATAAATATTAAAAAGCATGTAGCAACTAGATTAATATTTTTTACAGTTCTTTTTGAACGAATCTACGTTCTGAAACGTTCTAGTTATGTTTATGAAGTAGTGACGATTAAGTATTAATTTAAGATCCTTCTCCTACATGGGGAAAGAGGCATATGCCCAACAGTGGGATATTACAGGCTGAAGCGTAATTGTTCTATATAAAATATTCAAGAATTTAATCAATTAAAATAATTTTGTTCATACCTCTTCATAATACTAAGTATACCGTGGACAGCAAAACGAACCAACAAGTCTATTCTCGACCAACTGAAGATTACTACCAGACTATCCACTATATTATGCTACCGACGAGTCTTAAGTTATTTTGGTCACATCGCCCGGAGACAACCAGATAATCTGGATAAACTGGTTATAATAGGGAAGGTCGAGGGCAAAAGATTGCGAGGTCGATCACCTACCCGCTGGTCCGACCAAATCCAAAATATAACGGGACTCAGTATTCCAACTGCCCTGAGACAAGCAGAGGACAGAGTGGTGTGGAGAAGGCTAGTCGACACATCGGTGAAGGCATTTCAGGACAAGCACGACCTTCAGTAATGAAGCACACGAAGAAGAAGAAGACCTCTTCATAAACTTTATGACAATATACACATTTTACAAGTATATGCTTGGTTAGAAATGTTTGGTAGTACAAAATTATCTTGCATAAATAATATTAAAATAAATTTTCGCTTTGGCACGAGAGAGCGTGAATTTGTGTACAGTTTGTGCGTTAACAACGCAGCTTCAAGATTTTCCAATGACAAACGATTGTGCAGTTCATAATTTTATGCAATGCTCAATTTGCTATTCTAGCGTCTGGACTCCATTTGTACAATTTAATGTATAAGGGTTATATACTAACAATATTTTAAGTGTACTTATTTTGATTATTCACTTATTTACTGATAATCAATTATTGACGGAAAATCTTGCTTCTGAGCAAGAGGAAGGGGAAGTGAAGTACTTTAACCTTACAGAAGGTCACAGTCAAATAATACTTTTTTTTTAATATCACTAAGTCGGCAAACAAGCGTACGGCTCACCTGATGGTAAGCAATTACCGTAGCCTATAGACGCCTCTCTGTGTCAACACCAGAAGTATCGCAACCGCGTTGCCGACCCTACCCACAATTCCCGCCACCCCCAAGGAGCTCTGGTTACCTTACTCACCAACAGGAACACAACACTGCTTGAAAGCAGTATTATTTAGCTGTGATCTTCTGTAAGATACTACCCCAGTCGGGCTGCTCCATTTTTTGAGCAGGAAATTTCCTGCTGTGCTGCTGTGCTGCTCAGTTAAATACTACTCTCGCTGCGCATACTGCGCTCTACGGTCGCGCTGTATTGATAATGAAAGCATAGTTGGTAACACGCTTGTGTTGAACCTAGGGTTACAAGCTATAGTATACAGTAGTCGTTTACCAAAAGGCTGACCAACTTACGTTACGATTTTGCCACCTTAGTGGTATAAGAATAACCTAAAATAAATGAAATAATTGTGTAGTTAGTTGAGTAAAATTTAATTATATTAAGTTATAAGTATACTTAAGAATTGCGGAAAACCGGGATGTCTGGCGCGAACTTGGGGAGGCCTATGTCTAGTAGTGGACTGCAATAGGCTGAACTGACTGACTGACTGATAAGTAACACGAAAAGCACGTGTAAAGAAACACAAATAAATATACAATATTAAGTGAGTGAACAAGCAGCAAGTTGTGTGTATAAATCAAGAAATAAAATAACTAAATGAAACCTTTTCACCGGATCAACCCTTCAAAACCGACAGCGGGTAATAAAGACCGCGAGGGTGAGACGAACATTAAATTGAGACATTTAACATTGAGCGCTTTTGTGTTAATGGTAACTGGGATCAGAACGACACCGTGGCTAAATTGGCCTTTAAACACGGGTTATTCTTTATACAGAATGATGTTATTAGGGTTAAGTATTCGCTTTTCTTGGACTTTTTTTATGTTTTATGGCACGAGTTTGATTAGTACTTAAAACAATCAACAGTTTAAATTTGAGTTTGTTTTTGGGCTAAAGCGTTAACGTTAGTGTATATTCGCAGGTTTGGTTACTTTGTAGTAAAAGCCAGGTTAGTCTAGACTTAGTACCATTCTGAAAAACGACTTAGGCTAGGTATGTTATGTGTAATGATAAAAACTTAGCCTATGATTCTTAGTAGAGCCCTAGTGAAGTTCGTCTTCTCAGCATTAAAATATGAATATATTTAATGAAACCATTAGTGATGATGTCATTTTTACTATAATTTAATTTCCCCGTCATTCAAACCAATTATAATTATTAAGACTTAAATTCAATACAATTAGAAAATATAGAATTATCAAAATTCTCAAAAATATTTAATTTTCAAGACTTCTAAGATAGTTTTAGATAGTTGGACGTTTATTTTAACACTTCAAATTTTTAAAATACGATCTCGTATCCAAAATATATTTAACTCTGCAGAACTTGGCGAAAAATGGAATTAATTATGTTACTGCTATCAATATGCTCTCTTAAAGAATATAGTTGGCAGTGATATCGAGGAAACTTGGCAGCTAGAAAAAAATTGTAAAAAAATCAACAAAAAAAACAGATAATAAATCATCCGAAGGCAGACGGACCGCTAAGGGTGTCTGAATACGAAATGAGAACATTCATTTCTGAGTTACTGCCTTAAATATTGTTGTCTATAGATTTTCTAACTACATGTATGTAAGTACCTACTTTTGGGGATTATTTACGCTTTAACAAAAGTACGTTGTTGACTGTTATTTTTTTCACTTCGTTAACACTTTATACAAATATTATACATTTGAGTAGCCCGTGGCGCAGCCCGTGCTTCCTGTTCCGCGGGTTGCGGGTACGATTCCCGCCTGAGTCGGTAATCATGAGTCTAATAAATTATAGCCTATGTGTATGTGTGCAAATTTGATTAAAATCGGTTAAGTAGTTAGTAGTAGTAGTAGTAGTAGTAGTAGTACGGCACTGGATTGCGATTGACTGTTGCGCGGGCGGTTGCGGGTTCGATCCCCGCACACGACAACATTTGTATTGGCCATACAGATGTTTGACGTGGTCTGGGTGTTTGTGCAGTCCTTGTGGGTCTCCCCACCGTGCCTCGGAGAGCACGTTAAGCCGTCGGTCCCGGTTGTTATCATGTAGACCTGATAGCGATCGTTACTCATAGTAGGGAATATATCCGCCAACCCGCATTGGAGCAGAGCGTGGTGGATTAAGCTCCGATCCTTCTCCTGCAAAGAGGCTTATGCTCAACAGTGGGATATTACAGGCTGTATCGTGTGTATCGTAAGTAGTTTAGGAGTCAATCGCGGACAAACAACGTGACGCGTAATCTATACTAATATATAAAGCTGAAGAGTTTGTTTGTTTGATTGTTTGTTTGTTTGTTTGTTTGAACGCGGTAATCTCTGGAACTACTGGGCCAATTTGAAAAATTCTTTCAGTGTTAGATAGCCCATTTATCGAGGAAGGCTATAGGCTATGTATCATCACGCTAAGTCCAATAGGAGCGGAGTCCACGCCGACGAAGTCGCGCGCAGAAGCTAGTCTATACTAATATGTAAAGCTGAAGAGTTTGTTTGTTTGGTTGTTTGTTTGTTTGTTTGTTTGAACGCGGTAATCTCTGGAACTACCCAGTAGTAGCGGATTCCACGCCAACGACGTCGCGCGCAGAAGCTAGTTTATATACATTAAGTTAAGTTATTATGTATTATTTCTCCGCATATTTATCAAAATAAATTACCTATAACAGTCGGCTGTTATCTATAACACAAGCATTAAGTTGCTTACCATAGGAACAGACGACAGTACCTAATGTTAAAAGATATTTATTTATTTTACAACTTAATGTAATGTAATTGTCGTTGTTTGTTTATAATATAATAAATAATATAATAATGATAAGTAATAACAAACAAACACAACCTTATTTTAAATTTATTAGCATTAAAAAGGAAAAACGTTAAAGTATACCGCTACAATGGAGTACTTATTCACGCGGTGTTTCCTGCCACGACCTTTGTTTTTTTTTTACTTTTTCTCTTCATTTATTTCGTCCGTTTTCAACGGGCAGGATTTCTTGAACCCATATTTCACGCTCATATTGTCTACGATTATCATCTAAAGAATCTTATTTTTCGTTTCCGTGCCTTTGTTGAGGTTGGAATTAAAACTTTGTTATATTTTTTCTTTTAATCAACTTTAATAAATACGTGGGAATTTTTAAGAATAATTGGTACAGTGATCAAACAAGTTTATGTAATCACATAAATATAAACGAAACGATATACGAAAGATATACAAAACGTAACTGTAAGAGAAAGAGAGAAGGATAATGTGTGTTCGCACCTCTCTCACTCTCTTGCTTCGTTCGCCTCGCCGTAATCACACTTTTCGTAACACTCTCGTCACGCTTTCACCAGCTTACTCCCCAAGTCAAGCGTGCGTAAAGAAGTTTTACTTCAAAGTGTTGTTTGTTAGCTCCAAGTCGCGAGGAGCTTACCGCTTAAGAATAATTTCCGTGACATTAAAAAATACATTTAATTACTTAGATTAAAACAAAATAGCCGCTATTTCGTTTTAATCTAAGTTTAATTATTTTTTTTCTAACAAAAGACGTTGCGTGGTAAAATGTCCATCTCGGTAAGTCATGTTACTGCTCAATATTACTGTTTCACAGGACTCCACTCCCACATCTCTTCACCTTTACTGAGGTAGGGCACATCAGGAAATTTCCAGCTCAAAATATGGAGCAGTCCGACTGGGGTAGAACCTTGACCTTACAGAAGATCACAGCTATATAATACTGGTTTCAAGCAGTATTGTGTTTCTGTTGGTGAGTAAGGTGAACAGAGCTCCTGGGAGGAATTGGGGGTAGAGTTGGCAGCGCGCCTGCGGTGCTTCCGGTGTTGCAGGTGTCTATAAGCTACGGTAATCGCTTACCATCAGGTGAGCCGTACGCCTGTTTGCCGACCTAGTTATAGAAAAAAAAATATAATTTTGATTACACAGGCCGTTTCTGAGAAGTAAACTCCAAAAATATAGCAGTACAAGTTATTATATAGCTATTTAAGGTTTTATAAGTCCTTAAATTTTCGCAGTCACCAAAAGTCACGATCGAAACGTACACGAATCTGAACTGACGTACGTCATCAACTTTTTACCCCAATACCAACTTCGCATATGTCTAAGTGGGTAGTCGTAATTAAAAACCCGGGCACTCGACTTGGGGTAACTTAATGCAATTATAGTTGAATTTTTCGCGACATATGGCCTTCGAAACGTTTACTAACTTAGGGTGGATGCGGTTTTCGAAACGGGTATCGATTTGTTAAAAAGATATACATTTGTAGTTAGGGACGATGCGAAAGATTTTGATGCAATCTATACTTACGTAAAAATGAATGTTTGTCTGTATCATAATACCTCAATGGTCTGTATGTTCTTTATATAATCGTAAACTATGCATTTGATCATGTCATGATCTTCAGCAAAGTGTTGTGCATGAGCCCACAAAGGTTTCTGAGTGAGTACGACCAAAAAAAAAAGCGTCGCAACGCGCGCAGGGTACCTACGGCTATTAATGAATAAAATCATGTTCATACTTGTGCTATCACAAATTTAAAGTCTTATGAGTTTCTATATTATAAACATTGGCTGTTCGATGTTTATTTGTAATTTATTTTTTAATTTATTTCGATGGTCATTTATTTTAAAAATTCTTACCAGCCATAGACTATAATATTAATATCTAAATAATGAATTTTCAATCGGTAGTTTTGATACACAATTCCTTTATGCTCTGCCAAAAATATAACAATATCGATGAGTAATTTTTATAATGAAACTAAATTTAAAAAAAAAACAAATTCAAAGCCACATAACACATTGACGACATGCGTTCTAACGTTTCAAGTCAAACCGCATAAAAATACAAAGATATTTAAGTGATAGGGTATACGATGAACATTTATTCGCCATATGCACTTCTGGGCTTAGGTTTACCCAGGGGAGCAGTCCCTAATGAATACGATGGGGTAATAGGGCGTTTGTAATTGCTAGATGCTCGAGGACAAGAGCAACATAAGAATATCAAAGAAGTACGATTGTTTTAATGATTTTATGGTTATGTCTATAGCAACAAAAAAGAAAAAAATTATATACTGTCATACTCGTAGTTATAGCTTAACAAACTAAAATAGTCTTTGAATTTCCTGCTGTGAGGCAAATGTTGCGTGCCACATCCTAATACTAACCCTATAGGTACGGATAATTTCTTTTCATTATATGCTTGCTTGAAGTGCATTACACAACTTAAGTTTCTTTGTAAAATTAGTTTTTTCTTTAATATTTTCGTAAGTAATAAACGTTTTCTTTGCGTACTCTTTATTGTACACAAATCATGTATAATAGTTGTGTTTGCTCACAAACGGAAAAAAACTGACTTCAATTACATCGACTAGTAATATAACGTAGACGAAAAAATAGTCAAGTAAATACGCATTATTAGATATCTCAAAAAATACTTGTCAGACCTCAATTAAATTTAAATGCCACCACATGACAAGAACCAACTATCGATTTAAAAAAATAATCATCGAAATCGGTTTATGCAGTACAAAATTATACAACACATATAAAAAATAACATTCGAATTGAGAACCTTTTTTAAAGTCGGTCAAAAAGTCTATGAACTTAAAGGTGAAAACAACGACAGCACGCAGAGGCGGTGCACAAGAAAAATGAGAGGAATTAAAAAAGAAGTATTGGATAATTCATAAAAATAAATAGAACATAATTACGCCTACAGATGAATAAGAATCACAAATTTCTTTTGTAAAACTTTATGATATAAAACTCATTGGGGTCGTGGTCCTTATATTATACTAGCTTCTGCGCGCGACTTCGTCGGCGTGGACTCCGCTCCTATTGGTCTTAGCGTGATGATATATAGCCTATAGCCTTCCTCGATAAATGGGCTATCTAACACTGAAAGAATTTTTCAAATCGGACCAGTAGATCCTGAGATTAGCGCGTTCAAACAAACAAACAAACAAACAATCAAACAAACAAACTCTTCAGCTTTATTATATTAGTATAGATAAACACCAATGACTTAGGGGCTAGTGCCTTATCAAAGTGTATCTGTATATATTTACCACATATTTTTACAATACAACAAGAAGAAACAGAAACTAAAAACTAAACACAAATTAGACTTAAATTTCTACGCATAAGTTTTGATAATAACCCAGATAAGTGCATTCAAAAACAAAAAATCTAGCCTCATAACATCAGTAATACTGTTAATATCGAAAATATATCTTCCTATTTGCACATCAAAGTAAATCGCTATGATTACAAGCTGATAGTCGTCCGTCTGTTCGTACGTCATTGGAACTATATAGTGATCAGATGGCCGGAGACCGCCAGCGCATATGTTGAATGATTATTGGCAATTCTACGATAAAATAATTTTGATAGTTTTGTATTGTGATGTACTCTATAAAGAAAAAGAAAAATGGATAGATTTTTTTGGTTGTACCTACACGTTTATTTAACTGTTATTATTTATTACCATATTTTTTTATTATATTCTTATTTTCATCATTATTAATAAAACAGTTTAATTTTTAAGAAACATTAAAATTTTATTAATATTTTTATGGCATGATTAAAAGCAAATACGGAGAAAAATATTTTCATTTCATTAAATATAAACATTGAATGTCGTTCTAAGTGTTGTATAGTAATTTAAAGCTTATAACAGCTGTAAATTATTTTCTTTTGAAAATTCTCATGTATATTATTGGTAATTGGAAATATGAGTATTAAAATAAATGTCGATTATAAATAGTATCAACTCGATGCAGTCGAACTACAGTCCTTTGTAAAATAATACAATGCACATTATCGCATTGCTTTGTGCAAATGTTTATTCATACACTCCGAAATTTGGACCTCAACAATTTGTTATTTGTAGAACTTATCGCACACACATATAAAATTAATACCATTCCAATGAACTTCATCATTTACTTGTATTTGATTAAATGTAAAAAAATATATTATAATGTATGTATAAAAAAAATATTTTTTTATTGTTTCTTTAAGTGATAAGAGTAATGTATTCGTAAGATCATAGACGTGGAAATTAATAATTTTACAGTCAAAAATAAAAGGTACGTACGTGATATAATCTCTGTATAGTTTTTCAAATTTTGTTCTGAAAGTTTTAACCATTTACGTTAGTACATATTACTTCAATGGTTTTAACCATTTAAAAATGTGCTTAAAACTAATTTTTTTATTATTTAATTTTGGAAACTATCTGGGCATTTTTTTTAAATAATCTTTTGCGAATTCTCGTAATACTAATAGAAATATATCTTCTAAAATTATGCTATAAAGAATTTTCTGAAATAAATGTTCTTATTTAGAATATATTCTTTTTAACTTTTGTTTCACAAATATCTAAACCTTACTTTATAAGTTACTAAGGGTGAATTGCACCAAAACTCTCGTTATTGTAACTGTTAAATTTAACAATAACGCTAACAATAACGATTAATGGTTACGTTAGCCATTAGGTACGCGGTTGCACCATCAAAAAAACTGTTAACGTTGTAGTTAAGTGGGTTACTAGTAAAATGAGACATATGTTACTCGAAAATGAACGCGGGTAAATTTTCGTATATAGCAACACTTGAGACATACAGTCAATTTTCAAATCTCACCTGTAAATTTTTACATAATGAAAAAAAGCATAAGTTAGAAATAATTAAATTACAATTAGAGATAGATTTATCTATACATATAATAAAATGGTAGAAAAGTCAAAACTGTACATTGAATATTTTTTTAAAAGAATACTTGGGGTGTGATCTACAATCGATACCGAAGCCAGAAATATAGTTTTTAGAATTTTTGTCTGTTTGTCTGTTTGTCTGTATGTATGTCCGGGATAAACTCAAAAAGTACTGCATGGATTTACTTCAAATTTGGCACGAATATTGTTAAGAAGTCGGGTCAGAACATAGGCTATATATTATCACGCTATCACCTACGGGGAAAGAGCAGTGAACCTTTATTTCTTCAAATGTATGTCCGGGATAAACTCAAAAAGTACTGCATGGATTTACTTCAAATTTGGCACGAATATTATTAAGAAGTCGGGTCAGAACATAGGCTACATATTATCACGCTATCACCTACGGGGAACGAGCAGTGAACGCACGCAGACGACGTCGCGGGCAGCAGCTAGTTAAGAAATAAATAATTCAAGTTATTTAATAAAAATTTTATTTTAAAAATAAATCTTTATTTTTGTCCTTATTACCTCAATCCAACATAATAGGTGGTGATAACTAAGACATTTGATTAAAATAATTATTTATCAAAGAAGTTCTATTATGGTCATCAGACCTGTTAATAGAACCGCTATACTCAAATTCCTCTTCATCAGCAGATAAGGGAGTCTCATAATCCATAAATGATGGTGTAGGCTCTTTCATTTTCTTGCACATATTATGGAGCACTGCAGTAGCCACTATAATAGGTTGTGCTTTCTTCAAATCAGTGCATATTTTTGACGATAGAACTGGAAAGCGCTTTTTCCAACATCCAAACATCCTTTCAATTACATTTCTTGTTCTAATTTGGCTTTCGTTGTATATTTTTTCTCCTTCGGATATTGGGTTACGTAGAGGAGTCAACAAATATGGTTTTAATGCGTAGCCCTTATCCCCAAGTAACCAGTATCCTTCAAATTCACCAGCTTCCAGTCTACTTTTTATAACACTGCAGTTAAATATATGGCTATCATGACTACTGCCAGGCCAACGTGCTACAATGTTGGTTATATACATTTCTACATCGCAAATAACTTGCACATTTATTGAAAATATCAATTTTCTATTTCTATAATTTTCTGCATCTACACCACCTAACAAGAAAATGTACAGAAATATTAATAAATTATAATGTATAATTAATAATGTACCTAATTTTTAGTGTTTTTGTATACGAGTACACTGTATTATGGAATATAATAATTAAAAGTAACACCTCTTTAAATGAATTTAAAATACAAACACATAATCACAATGAGATATTAATCGTTGAGGTACATACATACAGTTAACATTTATACAGTTTTACCATATAGGTACCGAATACCATACACAATTTTACCATAGGTACCGAAAAACCGAATGAAAATAATATTATAGCAAAAACAATGGCGTAATGACGGAATTTGACATAACAATGACGATAACCGGCCAAATATGTGTCGCTAAAGTTACCGTTAAATTATGACGTCATTTTAACCATTGTCAGATGGTGCAACGCATTTTTGTCTTAACGATTGATTTAACGAAAGATATTACGTTAACGTGAGATATTTAACGTTAACGTCAGTTGGTGCAATTCACCCTAAAAGTAATCAATCAAGTCTTTTTCATTTCAAAGCTATACGATTCTCTTGAAAACGCATTTAACAAGTCGCATATGGTAATGGGTACCAGCATGGGGGTGTATTGTCCACGGCGGCTTTTACACCATATGGTACAAAAATTTATAAACAAGTGTGCACTAAATCTCACTTTAATGTTAGGTTATTACATATTCGAATCAATCTCTAAAACGCATTGAATTAACAACTCTATTCCAATGCATTAAAGTTGAGAATCCTAAAATATTTATCAATTCATAATGTGATCTGATAACAAATAAATTTAATCTATAATATATTAGAAATAGAGAAGAAATTCCTATAGCAATTAATGCTTTTAATAGAAAAAAGAATCGGAATAAGTTCCGAACGCAATGCAGTTACACTGGACTTTTAAAATAATGTCACAGACGATTTGAAACCGAAAACCTATAAGTATAAAGTCCAATATTACAATAATCTGGAATTGAATGTGTTTGGGACGATTAACAGGGTGGTTGATCTAAGAGACTTATTGAAAGGGAACAATTATTGTCCAAGCTTAATAGTACAATGAGCGAAAGCATAATCCAAATCGCTGCCAAAATCATTTACCCTAATCTAGTTCTTTTTACTTTCACAGAAGGAACATATACGGATGAACTTGTTCAGATCGTCAAGCCTAATATTTTTATAGTTCAAATTCTATAGATCATTGTTAGAGATCGATATACCATATGGAAGGTTGGTATTAGCATTGAAAGCAATGAGGGGTGATTTAAACATATTTTAATAATGTGTTAGTAGTACAGGTGGTTTTATTATTTATGGGATTAGCTGAGCTCATAATTCAGAACTAAGCCAATGTTTTGACTGTACAACGTGCTTAGCAGCAACTAACATCACTGAATATTGTGCGATTATTTGGTTAATGACAATAAATATGTGTTACAATTGCGTATGAAAAAATTACACCTATGACAAAGGGGTAGGTGACCTGATAAGATTGTTGATGCTGAACATACATAAGTGTTTTACACTCATTTGGTTCTATAAGAATGAAATTTTTTAATTTCATGTAGGAGCATAAGACTACCTTGAAGAATAATTTGACGAACAAAACTATTGTTTGTTTTTCGCCAAAGGCATCAATTTATATTTAAAGATATCTAACATATGAAACGAATTACGAATTTACTGTATAATTTTCAAACCTATTCAATTTTTTGAACGTATATCATTTTTAAGAGGCATGAAGTATAGGCCTACTTTTTCAAGTTACTCTTTTCAAATCTATCTTTTAACAGTGGGATGTTATAGGCTGAATCGTCATCATAATTATCATACCATGATTTATTTAGATAAATTGGTGTAAAATATAATAGACGTATCACTTTGGCTTTAAGATGTATTTGAAGAAGTGACACAATTTTCAAGTTATTCTTACATAGGTTATCTTAAATGTGATTGTGTTCAGAATATTACGTAGAAATAAAAATATTTTTAACTCCTTAGTAAAACAGAAACTACAAATAAACAAACCGAACTAAGAAAGATTTAAAAAGATCTCAATCAACTACTAACGTCCCGAGAGGCGAGAGACAAATAGAAAAAGAATATTAGCAGCAACACCGACTAATCTGTCTCCGACAACGGAAGATAGGACTTCTGGCTCGGGGGAGACAGGCAATCGAACTGCCAATCTAAGTTGCAGATGTGACTTTTGACCTGAGATCATCAGTCACTAACTACAATACTAAGAAATACTTTTCGAAGTGCTTACGTATATTAAAGTAACAATGAATGAAACGTTGTTTCAGTTTATTTTAGATATCCAATATTTACAAAAATATTATTATCCATGAGACGTTTAATAAATTGTTAGATTTAAAATAGAATAAGTATTTATTCAAATAAAAAGAATATAGAATATTATATGATATAATTATAACACAGGTGTAAATATAATTATAGAATTGAAAAAAAAATTAAAATAGTCAATTCATATACTTAAAACTAAAGTTTGCTAGAGAAAGCAATTGAACCATTGGCATTGTTCCTTTATGTAAGCAGGTACTCGGAAGTCTTAGTAACTTGCAAGTAACCAGAAATCTGAATAGAATTTTTCAAAGAACCAAATTCCCAATAGCTTCAAAATGGCAATCATTGCTACCTAATTATTCGTATACCATAATATTAGTTGTCTTTTATCACTTCCAACTGCGGCACGTGCACGATAAGCCAGTTCACGTGCTACAAATTACTTATCAGCCTTAATGATTTGATCTGTCAAAAGTTAATCGGATTTATTGGAGATTATGTTAATTTCAATAACAGTAACATTTACAAAATATGATAAAAACATTCACTGTGAATTGGTTGTATTAATCTAAACTAGATAACGAATAGAATAAACCTGATAGTATGGAATTTCCGTCATTAACCCAAACTTAGTCTCAAATTTTTTATTGCTAGCTTTACACATATTATTTGAATATCTAATAATCTTTGTAGGAAAAGACTTAAATTATCATCTAAAAAGGTTTTCATTAACGCGACGAGAAAAATAAATGGAACAGATTTTCACGACCGAATGGCCAAAAAATGGCTAAAATCTGACAAATGGCTTTCCTTTAACGTCTGCGCCCATCTTATTATCATTACCTACTACCGAACAGAACTCATTTGAGTCTCTTTGGCACTTCTATTTTAGCTTTTTATTATTTTAATTTGAACCTTCTCATGTTAGCTATACGATTTAATTTTCAATGTTGAAAATATCTATATCAAGTTATTAGTGATGTGCTTCAAATGGAATCTTACACGTAGGATATAAGGTTTAGTTTTGTTTGTACTAGCGTTGTGTAGGATATCAATTTGAGAAGAAGCGTCTGTGTTAATAGCATTATTCGCAATCTCATCCATACACTCGGGGGTTATGCCGCCTATAGCGGAGTATCATTTTTTATGCCACATATAAAACATATTTATTGCAATCATAATCGTTGGAGTTTTTCTAGTGCCTTGTTTGCCGAGATAAACAGACGATAATAACAAAACTTACTTTTAGATCTGGGGTGGAATCTTTATTTTCTATTTATTTATTTTTCAGATTTATTTTTAATTTATTCTGAATGAGTAAAAAAAATATAATGGTGTCTCAATAACTTGCACAAGAATAAATCTCAAAAAAGAAAATTGTTTAAAACTATAAAAATCAATTGTTCCAGATATCTTTGTTTTTTGTGACTAAAAATATAATTTATAATAAATACAATTTTTTGTAGAATAATTGTTTTTAACATGTATATTTACATTTTGTTCTATACTATTTTCATTTTAAAATATGAGAGTTGAAAAAAAAAACATAGCTTTCTAAAATATACGTGAAGAAGCGGCTTGCGATTTTCAATATCATACTGTTTTGTCGAGCTGACCCTACCACAACTCAATGCGCTCTCAATTCACAGCAGTTATTATTATCTTGACCCGGTGATTGAGCTCTCCTGCTCGCTATCGTCTAAAGCTGTTCTGATTGGACCGACGTAACAGCCTGACGCTTTATCACGCCCATCGCTCCTCGCTCATTGGTTGTGTCGGCACGCCCCTCGGCCCAAAAGCCTCTACAAAGGGTAGTTTCAAACCCCACTTATATATTTTCACCCTCGCGTTACGATCACATTCGCAAAGTAACTGACGGATAGTACGCACGCGTCTTTGTGTAAAACGTAGCGATATAAGTGACAAAAGTTTTAGTTCTGTGTGAAAAATATTAAATGAAAAACAATGACCATGGACATTCAAAATAGCTATCAAAATTATAAAGAACACTCTCCGGAAAGGAAAGAGTCTAGTTTAAATATAGAAAGTGCAAAAACTTCACAACATCCGAAAATTGACATGCAGCCGACTACACTGAGTCAAGCGAAGGCTTCCAAACGATCATTCGATGTGGCTTTTTTGATGATGCCAGATGAAAAAATTCGTCAAGTTCAACCTGAAAGGCAATTAAGAGTTTCAAAACAACTGTTCAATACAGAAGAATGGGAGCAGCCGACTAAAAGAGTTGTAGATATTTATAAGCAAAGTGAGTACTCCAATGATAATACTGTTGATTCTAAGGATCAAGATGAAGACAGAGTTCGAGTAAACAACAACATATCGCCAAGTTTCGGTTCCGATATAAATATCGATGTCGGTACTGACGAGTACCCGAATAAGATTATGTATTGCAGTGATTCCGACACCTCTGAGAGATCGCGAAGTCGCCCCAACTCAAACGAGAGTGCTAATAGACACCCTAAATTTTTACACGAGTATAAAAATAAAATTTTCGACGATCCTACTTTAATTAGCATTCAAACAAGAGCGAGATTTGAGAACCGGTTTGGAGAAAAACAACACGAGATGTCACCTAAAAGTGCTTTCACTAAAGTGTCTAACTTCACTGGCCGGTCACCAAATCCATCAGTCAGCCCAGATAACTTACTTTATCAGAACTCTATAAGTCCGCCATTATCTGCGTCTAGTCCACCATCGAGCTCTTACAACAAGGGCCTTAACAATCTCCTGACACCAGCGCAATTACTAAATGGACATTGTTTCTTCAAATCGCAAAACGTTCCTTCAACTTCACCGAACTATCCAGAGGTGAGTCCATTGCAACGGACAGGTACATCATTTAAAGCGATCGAACATCAAAATAAGTATGACGTAAAAACGACACAAATGTCGCCAAATAAAATGAATTTCCTTCCATTTCGGCCTGAGTTACCATATCTTCAAGCTGGACCGTCATATCCGTTTGGAGTTCAAAATTTTCAACAACCGAATCCTGACTTCATGAAATTTCAAGGACCTCCACGAGAACCGGTCAATCCTTTAATAGCAAATCCCGCTGCTGCAATTTTGAGTACGCTCTTACCATCAACTATTGCAGCATTTTCATTACCAGCACAAAATGTTTGCGCTAAATGCAGCATCAGTTTTAGAATGACTTCAGACTTAGTTTATCACATGAGAACTCACCACAAGAGCGAGTCGGCAACCGATCCGAATAGGAAAAAGAGAGAAGAAAAATTGAAATGTCCAGTTTGTAACGAAAGTTTTAGAGAGAGACATCACCTAACGAGACATATGACGGCGCACCAGGACAAGGAAGGCGATTTGGACGACGTTTCGAATACACAAAGTTTTAACAAAAAAAGCAAACAATTTTATGCTCACAACGGAGGATCTATCCTCCATAAATAGATTAATATTTAATTATTTACCAAACTTATCCGACAAAGTCCCATTTTATCGTAATTACTCGTAGTATGTGAATCTTTGAAACTATCTCGCATTGATTGAATGCCTGTTATAATGTCAATTTAATTTTAAAATATTAACATTGTTATTGTTATTTAATTATATTCTTCACGTGCAATATTATCGATAAGTATTTATTTTGTAAATATTATAATGAATAGTAAATCATCATTAAACGATAAATGAATAATAAATTTATATTTTTTTATTATTTAGCCCCCACTAAAACTTTAAACTTGTTTTTTTTAATTGTAGTTAAAAACTGGACGGTATAAGCTTTTTATATCAAAATAACATAAATTGTATTTCATGACCTTTTGCAACAAAATTTAATGGTTCTACTACCCAGACACTTAGTGAAACTAGTCGATACCCAGATGTCTACATATTGGATGGTATGTGATTTGGATATACATATTATGACAATTGTGTTTAGTCTCCCTATTAATAATTAAGGTGTAATATCAGTCATGTTATCAATCTTACCGAAAACAGACAAATAATAACTCTACATAAAAACATTTATCGGATTTTTTTTAAAGATAAGTATTGTTACGTTTTCCTATTTAATCATACTGCAAAATGCTATTTAAATAGTTAAATACTAGTACACGAACTTTTTAATAGTTGCTTCAATAGTCATCGTCATAATTTAATTCTTATAATTATATGTATATTTTTTATTTGAATATTTATTTTAAATTCATTGTAACTTGTACAGTTGTACACCTATGCTCACGCTATACCATTTCCTTTCCCTTAAGGACGCCTGGAAGAGATCGCGTTTTAGCGATAAGGCAGCCCTTTGTACCTAATGATAAATCTTTCTTTCTTTGCTATTTATTATTTCTGTTTTTGGTGCACAATAAAGTGTATTATTATTATTATTATTACTATATACTTTTTTTATTATATTTCACAACATCCACTGGCTCTTAGTTGCCCGTGCCATTTGTACCACTTAAAATATTTGTTTTATTATCGGCATGCGTTTTTATATTTAACTTCAGACCAGCAGTTCTAAAACTATCTAGAATTGCTTGGATGGTTCGACACTGAAAGTTTTTTGTTGTTGAAATATATTAAATAAATAATATATATTATATTGTATATTATATATTTGTTTATTTTTTTTAATTTATCGACATATATATATATATATATATATATATACACGTACATATCTCGAATATATATTACATTTGCATGCACTACATTACTATCATATACACACACATAAAAACCACAGATCTATATGTATATACATATATACAACTACGCTATTAGATCGTAGTTCTTTCTAATTTTTATTTATTTTTATTTTTATATATTAAAAACTCTTAAATATCTAAAGACATTTATCTTATTTACAAAATGTTTCAATCCAGTTACTAACAATACACTAACAACCCCCGTTGAATCAGTAACGAGGCGTAGCGTAGCTAATTAATGAATTCAGGACAAGGGTGTCTGATAGAGTGATCATATAGAATGTTTAGTAACCTTTTTCTATTATTAAAATAATTAATATTAAATTAGCTTACAGTAAAAAATACCTACCTTTTTTGTCGTTTAAATTTTTCTATGTTTCGTATTTCAAATAAAGTAGATATATTTTATTTTAAGTATTTTTTTGAAAAGATAAAATTGTAAAACTGTTTATGTTTAAAAGATTTAAAAAAAAATTGTAATTCACTACAGACTATCAAACTTGCTTTCATATTTAAGAATGAGGATTTTTTACAATTTGAGATTCTATTAAAAATAAAAGAATAAAAACTAATAAGTTAAATAATTTTAAAGACAGTTAGCATTTTACATTATACTAGCTGTGCCCCGTGGTTACACACGCGTTAATTTGAGAAAAAAAAAATAGCCTATAGCCTTCCTCGATAAATGGGAGTCTAGCACTCAAAGAATTTTTCAAATCGGACCAGTACTTTCTGAGATTAGCGCGCTCAAACAAACGAACAAACAAACTCTTCATCTTTATAATATTAGTAAAGATTTTACTTAAAAATATTTGTAAATATAATTATATCCTATCAAACTTCGGAAGGCGACCATTAGTGAACAATAAGAAGTTAGCAAGCATTTTCTAGTACCTATACCTATAGCTCATATTTCTCATATTTACATTTTTTAGTTATCTGTAACTACGCTAACTATGCAGCTTGTGTTTCCTACTTTTACAAATTCGCTAAGGCAAAATCAGTGATTTTTGATATTAAGAAGATTAGCACCCACGCTTTGACAAAACTAATTGACTTTGACAAACCATGTTCGTTTAACAATACAAAAACTGTACACGAAATCAATTCTGCTGCACCATTTCCTACCAAACTATCTTCATGTTTCTGATTAATCAATATTAAGTTCAAATTTCCTTATCAAAATCGTGATATAGTTGGCAACACGAGGGAGTCACCGTGACGAAAGACGCGTGACGAAATTCTTGCGAACAACTCCGTTCCCATAGTGGGTGGACGTGATATGGGATCCATAATGGGATGTGTGAAGGTCTTCGCTCCAGTGACGCGATGGCCATGGTGAATCGCTATGGGAATTATGGTACAGATTGTCTGTGGAGGATCAATAGATTCAGTGCTAATTGATGGTGAAGATTTTTGGAATTTATTTATGGGTAGTTTCTGAGTCGATTTTTAGGAACGATAGTATTATAACGATAATATTACGAACGATAATATTGTACTATTTAAAGGATACCGCGTAACTGACACGTATCTTACCATAAATTAATTATCCTTCATATTAAATCACAAGCTAAGAAGTGAAAAATACAGCTAGGTAAACTAGACTCAAACAAAAGAAAAGTGTAACAATACCATTACAATCAAGGAAATTATAACATGAACAAAAGGCAATTCTTTATGTCAAACTGATCTAAGAGATTTAATGATAAGATAATGAATAAGGAGGAAGGTAAAAGACCAAGGCTTTAGTCCTTTCCCCGAAATACTTCCGAAATGTAGAAACTTAATCATAGGGTTTTTATCAAAACAATTGAAGTCTGTGCCTACTTCATAATTTGATTATCTGGTATCGCGTTACTTACCTGTATACCTCTGTTCTCTTGTTGAATTTCACCAACTATCGAGCAGAAGTTGAGACTAATATTTTTGATGACGTTATATTTAAGTAATCATCAGGAATAAAAAACAAATAATGTGTAAATTCATACCAGTGTATTAACACTTCAAAGATTTATAATGTAATAAGTTACGTATAATATTGCTTTTACTCGGACAATGAAGTGAATCTCAAGACTGAGGTCAGAAGACAGCACAATACAGCGACACTTGCCACAATATTCGAAGCTTCACAGAGTGTTCGATAAGTGCGAGCAGAACAATATTTTTGCTGGCTCGCCGAACCGAGAGTAATTCAATAGAAAATATTCATATTGGGGACAGTGCGCCCCTCTCGTATTGTGGTGTACAGGGAGTTTTAGCATTTGATATTAAATCGTTTTTAAAGTATTCTTATTTCAAATTTTTAATTCTATTTCGCTGAAAAGTATACTGGCTAGTCGAAATATTCAAGAAATATAAACGCGTATCTGAAAGGAAACAAAAAATCGTGTACGAATAATGAGGTAAGGTTACACGGGAAATATCTTTTTCAAAATATATAATACCTCGACTGGAGAAAGATCTAAATTTCACTGCCATATAATATAGTAGGGCAGAGCAGGAAATATCTTACACTGAATATGGTACTCTACTGTTGGGCCTTACTGGGGAAGTACCTCGGCCTCACATAATATTACAACGACATAATACTGCTCTCAAGCACTGTTGTATTTTACTTCTTAACTGCAGTTTCTGCCTCGTGTCCTATACCCAACGGTTGTCTGGAAGAGATCGCTCTTTCAGCGATAAGACCGCCTTTGTACATCTTCCATTTTATGTTATTATTTTCTTGTTTCTTTCAATGGTGTACAATAAAGATTATTATTATTATTATTTCTATGGTATGTAAAGTAGCCAGAACTCTTAATGATGGCCTGGCCTGTGCGAGCCGGCCATAGGTTATTTCTTCTCTTTCTCTCTTTCTCTCTCTTCAGCATATCGCAGTCCACAGCTGGACATACTCCTCCCCAAGTTCGCATCAAAAATCCCTCATCCCTTTATGACTCCTTCGTGGCATTAAAATGTTTAAAAATTAATCTCCCACTCAGAGACAGAATGAGTATCGTGAAGATATCTACATGTCCTAGAACCCATATTAATATGGAGGGAGAACCAACACTTATTTAAACTGCAGATTCTTCTCTGTATTTTATCACTAGTAAAATATTTACAAAATATTTAATACGCACTTAGAACACACTGTATATGAACAGAATGTTTGCAGACGCCGGCTCCTCGTGACGGATGCGACCCGTAATACAAACCGAACTAGATTTGAATAATACTCCATACCCGACGGTTACTGTTCTAGTATGGTGGTGCTATAGTTACAATTAACCGACGGTCAGCAGTTCGACTCCCGTTTTCAGAAGATAAATTTATTTATTGAAGTAAAACTTCTTTAAGCACGCTTGACTTGGGGAGTAAGCTGGTGAATGCGTGTTGAGAGCATTATGAAAAGTGTGATCGGGCGAGGCGAACGGAAGTTGATGGGAAGATATAAGTTAGTGAAGATAGAAAGAGAGAGTTACCTACGTTTCGTAAGTTTTACTTCAGTCGTGTGGTTTAAAGTAGGTCTTACTATTGTGTGTATATAGCACTGCCATAGTCTTCGACACTAATTATTATCATAAGCACCTGATTTTTACTCATGCTAGGTATTCCGCCAATCCAGAATGAAGCAGTGTGACGGATTAAACACAAAAGCTCTCTAGCTGGTGTTGGCCAGGCGATTGGATATCTGTTTCAGTTTCAGCTTAAATGTTACAGTAGGTAGATAAGATAAAGTGTAATTACGATTAATAAATACTCATTCTATACTATTCAATTGTCAATAAACTATATAGTAAATTAATTTGTGCTAACATAATTTCTGAATATTTTTAAGAAGTTGCGTTAAACGATAAAAAACAAAACTATTCTAACATTTTAAAACATATTCTATTTATTTTAAAACTAGCTTGTGCGCGCGACTTCGTCCCCGTGGAATAGCACCACCCGATTTTGAAACATTCTTCATTAGTGCTACGCTCCTATTGGTCTTAGCGTGGTGATATATAGCCTATAGCCTTCCTCGATAAATGGGCTATCTAACACTGAAAGAATTTTTCAAATCGGTCCAGTAGATCCTGAGATTTCCGCGTTCAAACAAACAAACAAACAAACAATCAAACAAACAAACTCTTCAGCTTTATTATATTAGTATAGATAAGAATTTAACTTTTTTTTTTTCAAAACTGGCAATTAGCGTACAGACGCTGTAAATCACCGTTTAGTGTTCGAAAACATTCGTCAGTCATACATAATCAATGGAAAGCTCAATATTTTCCACTCAAATAGCTTCACGGCGAAAAATAATAAATAATGTATTTCTGGACGCATTTACAAGATTACAATATTAGTGTTGAATGCGTATAACGCGGTCTATGCGATATGCTCATACGTTAGAAAAAGACAACATTACCTTCATTCTTTACTAACATTTACTAGTTTATCTTTATCTCTCTCTGTGAATTTTTTCTATTTTATAATCACATTCACATTTTTACATTAATAAAGGTACATATTAGTATGTAGAACTATTTTTAATAAAGCATCTCAAACTAAAAGTCTCTATAAAATACTCTGATACTACATAATTATGTCATTAGTGTAAGTCACATTAACAGGAATGAGGAATCCAACTACTTCAAAGAAATTATATAAGGCGTCCGCCTTTCTTTGAAATACGCACAATACGTCAAATTTACGGTACATTTTATTCAACATCTAAACAATTTGACGATTCAGTTTGTAACATCCCACTGCTGGACATTGTCTTCTTTAGAAGGCTTCTGAGAAGGGTCTCGACTATTTACTACATCAAAAAAGATATACATACGAGTGTACATACATATATATCTATCCCACTTACACCTTCCTTCAAAACAGATACAACACGCACAATCCACAGTACAATTTATCCAACGTCTATACTCAGCGTCATTACAAATGATTAATAGTCGACACACTTCGATAATCAAATTCAAATTTCGGAATCTGTTGCCCTGAGGGTGTAAAGCTTCAGTGTTGCCTTTGTATGAAAAGATTGTAAGTTTATTAAGCGTGAAGCTCGCGTACAGACACGCGACCCGGAACCTATTACGGTCGCTATTTGTATGAATTTGTATGTAAATGTACGAGGGTTAGATAACCAGGCGTTATTGATAGCGATCGATCTGATTGAATTAAGTGTGTCGGCGTTTAGTGTTCTTTTTGTATCTTACTGGGCGTTATCAGTTTAGATTTTTTTTTCTAAATGATATCATTTAGTTAATAATATATTTGGGTGAAATCAAAAATTAGTTTAAAACTGTAAACTATTTTTTTATAGAATTGGAAAGTTAAACATTATGGATTCTATCAGCTATCTGCTTTTCCTTTTTTTACACATGTAACTTCCTACTCTTTGTTTACTTAGGAATAAAAAATGCTCTATGTTCTGTCTTTACATCTGTCTATGTACGAGTAGGTACCTACTTTTTTTCTCAATTCATTCAGCAGTTCTGGCGTGATTCATTAAGATGAAATGATAAAAAAATTACGGCTATAATTTATGGCTATGGCTAGAGTTATTGTATATTCATGTAACGTACTAAAACATCACTGTACTAAAAATTTAAACAAAAAAATAATAATAAAATGAAATAAATTACTACACCCCAATTCCCTTTCGACAACATAAAAAAAATCATAAAACAAAATATGTATATTCTTAAAAAATATTGCGTTCCCAAAATTCAAACAATATAACCAGACATAAGGCGAAATTAAAAGGATTCTCGCGAAATACTGAAATACGTACAATAGATGTTATTAATCAGTGCTTCCGTTACGACATAGGGCAGAAACAATGCACGGAAGAGACGCGAACAGACGGAAGACATTGGAGTCGGTTCCTGAGCACTAGAATATCATCTCTGTATATATAAAAAATTGAGGAATTTGTTTGTTTGAATATGGCGAATAAGTATGCGCTCTACTTGACGTAAGACGTCTGCAACATCAGGATGATCACAATCCACGAGTTAGTTGCCAAATATACCATTGCTGTCAACACAGAGATTCCTGGGGAGCTCCGGCTGCCATAAAACAGGAATACAATACTACTACTTACGAGTACTACTGTGATGTTCTGTAAAGTTGCAGTGCATTTCTAACAGGGCTGGTCAACATTTTGAACAACATCATTGTATTTGTGATCTACTTCAATTATCTAAAGTGCATTGTCACTTTAACTTTTAAGTACTGTGCTGAGAAGGCACAAACGGAATTCTCCTTTTTTTTTCAAAAATATAATAAGTATACCTTCACATAATGTATTTTACTGTCACCGGTATAAAGAAAATAATAAAATTAAAAATAAAAAACAATTTAAAAGTTAAGGTCGCATAAATGAGTTGATTCATTGGGTCTTAAGCTACTGCTTACTGGAAAAGAAAATGGTTTCTTCTTGTACCTTACAAGGTACAAGAAGAAACACGAAGCTATAGCTCGAAAAGCATCCAAGGCTCGCCCAGACCATGAATAATAAATTTTCAATGTGATATTTGTTTTTAATAATTATTGCATTATAATTCATGAACAACGGAACTATCAACGCAAAAATTAATATAAATATGGCAAACAGTATCGCGTGTATTGCTATCTAAGTTATTATATCACAATAAACACAATTTTCATATTAAAACAGATTTCAGAACCTATTTTAATTACTTGTGCAAATATTACGTATTCCGTAGACTTAACAAACATATTTTCTGAATAAAAATCAGTTAAATTTTTTGTAATTTATTATATTTAGTTATCACAAAAGTATTTTTTAACATTTATTTATGTAATTACATATCGAATAACCACGATAAGCATACACTTTTTAAGAAAACTTTAACATAAAAAAACTTTGCCAAATTTTTGAGGTGGAATATTAGATTGAGTCTTTAAATTATGATCCAACATTCATACAAATATCATTACAATCTATTCATCTGAGGAGCAAGCTTCAAAGCTTAAGACATTTACATTTATTTTTAACTGTACGCAAACGACTTTTTAAAATTTTCTACTATTTTTGGTTCTCTATATTTAAGGAAAGGTGTTAAGAGTTTAATCTATTTCACCACTATAAATTGGCATAAACATTCATCGAAATCGTCTATATAAAACATAGTCGTTCTACAAGAAATAACAAAAAAAAAACGAGTGTGCTTTAGACCACACGACTAAAGTAAATCTCACGAAACGTTACTCTCTCTCTTTCTTTATCTCTAACTTACATCTCCCTCTCAACTTCCGTTCGCCTAACCCGATCATACTTTTGGTCACGCAACCACCAGCTTACTATCCAAGTCTAGCATGCGTAAAGAAGTTTAACTTCAAAAATCAACTCTACTCTCTGCTACAAAAATATACATTATATCCATGCGTTGCGTTCTGTTATAACCCCGATATGTTCGCTTTATTACCTGTCCTGCCAGTTAAGCATCTTTCCTCTAGAACCCTCAGACGCCTGCTCCTCCCAGTCAGTCTCATTCCTACCTCCGACTCCGACGGTCGCATTTAAAATTATTTTCTCTTTCAATTTATTTTATAAGTCCTTAAATATTAATATTTTCGAGATTCATGAAAATTTCCTTTTTAAAAAAAGGGATTAATCAGTGTCGTATAACAGTTCGATGTAAATTTTGAACATACTTAGGTCTCACATTTGTTATTTTCATAATCTTATTTACAAGTACTGGAGAATGGAAAAACTTCTCAAAGTTCCACAACACGAGGAGGAAAGCGAGATAGTATAATGTATTCAGTGAATATTGCAATGGAGGCCGCTTATTATTTTCTTAGAAAAGGTTGCGTTCCACTTGGCGCTGTGTCTCATGAACAGATTGAATGTAAATACAATTGTATACCTACGTTTATTCCTTAGGATAACATAATGGAATATAAATAATTATCTATATAATCTATACCAATATATAAAGCTGAAGAGTTTGTTTGTCCTCATACGAGCACTACAATCTCTTTATAGAAATTCTAGTGCTTGTGTTAGGATAAACGGGGCATACACTGAATGGTTTAATATCGAAAAAGGGGTTAGACAGGGATGTGTAGCGTCACCGTGGCTGTTTAATCTATTCATGGACAATTGCTCGACAGATTTAAAAGAGAATGAAAGTGGGTTGAGAATGAATGAGTTACTCGTCAAATGTCTTCTCTATGCCGATGACCAAGTATTAATTGCGTCTTCGGCCGAGGAGTTGCAGGAGATGGTAACCGCTATGAGTGGAGCTTTTGTTAGAAAGGGAATGAAGATGAATGTAAAGAAGACGAAAGTGATGGTGTTTGAAAGAGATGAGGCAGTGACAGACTGCAATATCGTGATTGGAGACGAACAAATTGAACAGGTGAATGAGTTTGTGTATCTGGGTTCAAAGTTTACAAGAGATGGAAAGTGTGAGAGTGATATTGAAAGAAGAGTGAATGCAGGAAACATGGTGAATGGAGCTTTGCGCTCCTTTATGAGCAGCCGGAAGGTGTCTAACAAGGCTCGTTTGGCTGTGCATTGGGGGGTGTTGGTTCCGACACTCATGTATGGAAGTGAAAGTTGGGTATGGCAGAAGAAACATGAAAGCAGAATAAATGCAGTTGAGATGAGAGCGTTAAGAAGTATGATAGGAGTTAAACTGAGTGACAGGATTAGAAATAGTGAGATACGGAAACGTTGTGGTCTGAAAGAAGATGTAGTGACAAAAATTGAGAAGGGTATGCTGAGATGGTTTGGCCATGTTGAGAGAATGAATGAAGAGCGGTGAATGGGAGTGTTGGAAGGGGTAGACCTAGGCGGACATTTCAAGACCAAATCGGTGACGTCTTGAAAAAAGGCCAGGTCAAGAGTACCCTAAACCGAAGAGCATGTATGAAAGGAATAATGAAAGTGGACGAAGCGAAACAAGTATGTAAGGATCGTAGCAAGTGGAAAGAAGTGGTCTCTGCCTACCCCTACGGGAAAGAGGCGTGATTATATGTATGTATGTATGTAAGAGTTTGTTTGTTTGGTTGTTTGTTTGTTTGAACGCGGTAATCTCTGGAACTACTGGGCCGATTTGAAAAGTTATTTCAGTGTTAGATAGCCCCACGCTAAGACTAATAGGAGCGGAGTCTACGCCGACGAAGTCGCGCGCAGAAGCTAGTCTATAATATATCTGCAAATGGTGGTAAGATTGCGAAAAAAAAAGTTGCTTAAAATTTAGTGTAGTCCGACTCTGGAAGTAAGAAATTTTAACTGAGGTAGAACACAGCAGGTTTCCTGCTCAAAATATGGAGCAGCCTGACTGGGGAATAACCTCGACCTTAAAGAAGATGGTCGGCAAACAAGCGTACGGCTCACCTGATGGTAAGGGATTACCGTCGCTTATAACAACGCGCCTGCAACACCAGAAGCGTCGCAAACGCGTCGCCGACCCTATCCCCAATTCCCCCAGGAGCTCTGGTCACCTCACTCACAAACAGGGACACAATACTGCTTGAAAACAGTATTATTTAGCTGTGGTCTTCTGTAAGGTCGAGGTACTTCCCCAGTCGGGCAGCTCTAGATTTTAAACTGGATATATCCCACTATGCCCTACCTCAGTTTTATTTTAATGTAGTTAACTGAGGATCTTAAGACAGGACAGGATTTCAACGTTTGGATACAAAATAAATAATGATTATGTCCTGCTCCATATTTTGAGCAGGAAATTTCCTGCTGTGCCCTACCTCAGTTACTCGTAGAAAATTTTTTGCGCCCCATCCCACACTCCTTAGTTAGTCCTCTGCCCAAAGGTTGCCTGGAAGAGATCGCTTTATTAGCGATAAGGCCGCCTGTAGCAACTGATGCAACTTCTATTTCTATATATTATTTTTCATACTGTTAAAGCATTGTATTGGTGTGCGAAAAGTGTAAATAAATAAATAAATAAGTCTATTTATTAAGTAGATTTTTTTGTAATAATGTAATTACCTTATATTATCTTCTAAATATATTATTCTTGTTTACCGTAAGTGGAAGAAACCTGTTAATACCACACCGTCGCTACATATTAATTTCAACCATATTTCACTGTATTTAATTCATATGCTAAACAGGTACGAAGCTTTGTCGAGCGTACGTAAGATTTTGCGAGTTATTTGTAAATAAATGCATAATTTACTCATTCTATTTATAAATAAATGTTAATATAAATAGTAAATTTATTATGTAAAAAAGTAATTCGTTTTCCTGCGTTATACCTTTCAAAAGAGAAAAATATATATACTACTAGGTTATATAATAATTTTACATAACATACATAACATCGTGTTGAAGGTACTTATTAAACAGATGCTACGATCAATTCAAACAACTAAATTTTAATTTAAAAAAAATTCTCGAAAGAATTACAATAAATTCTCTTACTAAGAAAATACGATATAATTAGAATAAACAACAAAGAAATATGAGCGTTAATTAAATTATTAACTAAAGTTTCATTCTTTATTTATGTATGCAAAATGAAACCTATTTATTGAAATGTTCTCAAAATATATAAAGAAAATGTTGCACTTTATTAATATAGACAAACGAAAACAACATTCAATGTAATTTCACTTCGAAATATGAAAATGTAAGTACATAATTTTATAAAATCCGTTAATTTATTGCGTATCCTGGAGTATAATTTTCAAATATATATTCATTCATAAATCTAGTTTTGCTTTAACTGTTTACGGAGCACGGCCATCTGCTAATTCAGTGAAACATTCCCCTTTGTATTATATTATAATGAAATATTAACTTGTTAAATGTACATTTTCGTATTGTTTACGTTTAGAAAATTATTTTCTTTAATTTTAGACATGAAAAATTGTACTATTAGTTAGTTACTTAGAATACTTGCAAAGTTGTCTACTCATTGATTGATAACGATTCGTTTACGGTATCGACCTGTAAATATACAATTTTAGATTTTTCTGAAGCAGAAATTCTTTAGGCGCATGAGGCGGTAACGCGGCAGCGTCATGACGTTCAGTACTTGGATGGGGGACCACCTGGGAACACCGCATGCCGTTGGCTTTTTTTTTTGTATTTTAAATTAGTTTTTTTTTTAAAAAATTTTAATTAGTTTGCCAAAGAAGTTTCACTTCTGATATGTGTACTTTGTACGCACGCATTTATTTTATACAACTACGTCGGCAAACAAGCGTACCTACCTCTCACTTGATGGTAAGCAATTACCGTAGCCTGCAACACCACAAGCATCGCAAGAGCGTTGCTGATCTAATTCGCCTATCCCCAATCCCCTAGTTAACCTCACTCACCACAGGAACATAACACTGCTTGAAAACAGCATTATTTAGCTGTGATCTTCTGTAAGGTCGAGGTAATTCCCCAGTCGGACAGCTCTAGATTTTAAACTGGATATATTCCACTATGCCCTACCTCGGTTTTATTTTAATGTAGTTAACTGAGGATCAATAAAGACAGGACAGGATTTCAACGTTTGGATACAAAATAAATAATGATTAAGTCCAGCTGTCGCATAAGTACAATAAAATTACAATCCTTTGTAAATTAATTTTTGTAAATCAATGTTTCTTTTAAATGTTTTGTACTTGTGAGTTGAAAGTCCAAGTTAGGTCTCTTTTCACAACACATACAGGATACAAATCAAGTCAGTCAATCAGTTAAATAATATCTGTACACTCATTACTATCTTAATAATATTGCTTTTTAGCTGACAATGGAGCAGGTTAAAAAAATTCCTTCTGATACCTCCAAGAATATGTGTACAAAGTTTCATGATGATCGGTTAAGTAATTTTCGCGTGTAAGCGTAACAAACAAACTTACATTCACATTTAAAATATTAATAGGGATAGGGATATAGGTATATAAAGTATATATTGTCTACGTTAATTTTTTCTTGACAATGTAAAATGCACTGGCTCCATTTGCAAGCTTTTATAGGGTACGGAAGAGATCACTATTTAATGATAAGACCACCCTTTTGGACTTTAAGCTTTGCTTTGTCTGTCACGTCTTACTGCCTGTACTATAACGATAAACAATAATTTTATGATTATGTTAAGTACAAAATATGTACCCACTTAACCTTTTGATTTGAGTTTAAATTTCTCAAAATATAACATTTTAATAATCCGCAATCAAACTATATTTTAAAAAAAATCTTTGACTTTATTTCGTTTCCTTACGTACGGTAATTATCTTAGAAACTATTTATATAAAGCTTAGAAAAACCATTTCACTGCGACAACCAGCGTACATATACTTCTTTTATATCAATACTAGCTTCTGCGCGCGACTTCGTCGGCGTGGACTCCGCTCATATTGGTCTTAGCGTGATGATACATAGCCTATAGCCTTCCTCGATAAATGGGCTATCTAACACTGAAATAATTTTTCAAATCGGACCAGTAGATCCTGAGATTAGCGCGTTCAAACAAACAAACAAACAAACAATCAAACAAACAAACAATCAAACAAACAAACTCTTCAGCTTTATTATATTAGTATAGATTTAAATTAATTCTCATAGTTTAACTGTCATATACAGGTTGATACCTACTAAAACTAGATATTCAATGATAAATAACAATCAATAAACTTTGTTATAATATTGTGTTGTACAAGTCATCAAAGTAGAGCTCGAATGGGAGGTAAGGACCTGACTGCTGAAGGCAGCATCCGCTGAATTTTCCGGACCTTGCACCGACGGATTAATAACCATCATTTCCATTCCCTGTCGAACCATAAAGAAGATCTTAAAAACTGACTCAACAACTTCTTCGATACCAGACCGAGTGATTTGCGGCAAAACGGCCTCGAAAAATTGGTCGAGAAATGGGAGGAGCTCGTAAACAGCAACGGCTAATACATAATTGATTAATTTATTCTAATAACTATTGATTTTTGTTTAAATAAAAGTATTTGATAAAAACAGTACGAACTTAATCCCCAACCTTATAAACGTTATGTGTCTTATACACACGCACACACATACACACTTAATAATATAAATTTACAGTTATATTATAGAATAGATGTATAATAATAATTTAAGTAGGTACATAGGCTTTAGTTAATAAGAGACGAACCCACTAACTTAGTTTCGCTTCCGACGTAGTATTGTGCTCTTTGACAAAGAGGCCAATATTCTGCGCCCTTCCGAGGACCTCATTGTTAACGAGACAGCTATACCGTTTTCATTTTAACTAATGTTCGGAACTAGTTATACGAAAATATTTGTTATATAGTATTTTTATATAAGTAATCCTCAGGGTTGTTAAATTTTTTTGATATTAAGTTTATCTTTATTTTTAACTAGCTGCCCGGACAGACTTCGTTCAGTCAATACTTAATAGTAAAAAAATGTTGTTTTCAATAAAATTTTGTTTTTTATTTTTATATTTTTAGTGTAGGTATCCAGTAACACGGGTTACCACCCAGTACAGGGACCCTTGCGACTTGTTTTGTAAAACTTATTTTAATCAATAAACTATTTTGTATTTTTTGTATTTTAGTATTAACTCCCCCCCCCCGTGACCCCCTTCCGTGGGTCTTAAGGAACATACAAAAAAAATTCAGCCGAATCTCATAGAATCTCTCTGATATGTACCGGCTTTTTATTAACTTTTTATTTATTAAGAAAATTTTAGCATATCTATACTAATATAATAAAGCTGAAGAGTTTGTTTGTTTGTTTGTTTGTTTGTTTGTTTGTTTGTTTGTTTGTTTGTTTGTTTGAACGCGCTAATCTCAGGATCTACTGGACCGATTTGAAAAATTCTTTCAGTGTTAGATAGCCCATTTATCGAGGAAGGCTATAGGCTATATATCATCACGCTAAGACCAATAGGAGCGTAGCACTAATGAAGAATGTTTCAAAATCGGGTGGTCCTATTCCACGGGGACGAAGTCGCGCGCACAAGCTAGTGAAAAGCTAATCGGTGTCTGACCAATACATATATAAAACAAATTAGATACTTAAATATTTAAATACGAGTATCATATATTTCTTAATATATTACACTTAGCCTTTTTTTACGTTTCTCTTCTAACACTTTTGTAAATATTATTTTTACTAAGGTATGTCACAGCAGGAAACATCCTGCTCAAAATCTGGAGCACCCGACTGGAAAAGTACCTCAACCTTATAGAAGACCACAGCTAAATAACGCTTTCAAGCAGTATTGTGTTCCTGTGGTAAGTAAGGTGACCAGAGCTCTTGGGGGATTAGGGATAGGGTCGGAAAAGCGCTTGCTATACTTCTGGTGTTGCAGGCGTCTATAAGCTACAGTAATCACTTGCCATCAGTAAAATCAGTACTATAAATTAAACTCCAATATTACAAAGCTCTCGTTTGTCAATAAGAACTGCTAGATTCCAATAATGTACGAATTTGACAAATAAATCTATTTGACATTAATTTGATACATGGAACGACGCCACTGTAAAAGATTATATTCCCTTAAGGCGACATGTCTCAAGGAAATATAATCTTTGAAATAAAGAATGTTATATTTATTAAAACAACAAAATAATATTCATTGTGGAAAACTCCCCACTTGCCGATTCTTCTCTGCAGAATCTATATTCTGAATTGGTAGTAGCTTCACTGTAATTATAATTAATTTACTAAAAATACTTAATAAATAAATGTTAATTTCTGAAATGACGATTTGAAAGTGCTTTTGAAGCCTTTTAAAACTTTGATTTTGTTTGCCTAATTAATATACTAAATTAATTAATTATACTGATTGTTTACAAATAACTATAGTTTAGTTACTGATAACATCTGCAAAAAATAACAAAATGCACCACCACCCCTTTCAATACAAATAAAAAAAATGTCGACTACAATAAAACTAGCAAAAAATTAACTAGGCACCGAATAGTAAAACATTTAACAAAATCAAATAAAAATTAATCGCAAACAAAAACATTCAATCACATATCCGGATAATCGAGGACCGGATAAACTTTTAACGGATATCCTTACCCTTAAATAAAAATATGATTACCCGTATCTATCGTCTGATGCCTGATTTATACGTAATCTGTAACGCTCTACTTGATTGTTATTTGACGAAGTGCTTCCAGCTGTAATAAGTTTCGATTCTACGGAAGAATTTCAGAATTAATGGTATCGGGACAAACGAGGTTATTTCTTAAAGATTTCAATAAAAAATTATAGTCACATATTTGTAGCAGACATTTCAATAATAATTAATGATAATGTTAATATTTATTATAATTTATATAGTATTGAAAAATTATTATTTTTGCGTTGGTTGATCCATTTACCGAGGAAGGCTATGATAGGCTATTTTTTCCTCAAATTAACGCGTGTGATTTCGCGGGGCGCAGACAGTTTATATATAATATATATAAAGTATGTTTGTAATAATAATTTTAATCTGTTTTACAACTCAATAAATTTCAGGTATTATCTGTTTTTAATGAAAAAATTTTATTTCAACAGAATTTTTTATTATTATTTATTGTCGTTTATGCAATTTACAATAGATAAAATAACAAAAAAATAGCAACAAAAACCACTAATCTAAAAACCGGATCAGAAGTTTTTGTGTTTATCCATTAAAAACATTCAATAATTGTGTTGATTATCAAAGAAAAAAAAAACGATTTCAATGCATCGACAACGACAGTGTGCGTGGTTCTTCCTGGCAGACACGAGGACCGTCCTGTCCGGGTACGGGCCTTGAGGATAACATCCTTACCCGGGCTTTCATCGCCGAGTCACACGACAATACACATTATTAGGAATAAGTCAAAAACTTCTCGTCAGATGTCACTGAAATCTAAATGGGACCAAACAACAACAATCAGCTTTTGAATAAAAAATTAACTTCAAAATCCAGTAAAATGTTATGTGATAATACGCAGGAAAATAATAAAATCGAATTGAAAACTTCGTCTTCGGTTAAAAATAGAAATATTTCTTCTATACGATTTTAGTGTACTCCTAGATATAGAATAAATACTTCAGTGTACATTTTCCATTCGCATATTTTCCACCTTATCTTTTTAGTGTATTGGGTGTATCAATTTTATTACCATTCGCTCCGCTGGCTGCACTCTTGAATAATACAATATTTCGTTTTCGCTTCAAATGCAATATTTACGTATAGCATAAGAAAACTCGAGTAATCATTATTGTAACATTGTATAGAAACGCTACTAAATTACTCACTTTTGTAAACAATTCAATAATTATGTTGTTGCTGATATGAATTGTAGGGTCAAGTTAAAAAGCATATATTTTCTCCAAGTCAACCAAATATAGGCTATACTTAATGATACAACTTAAAATCGACCCAGAAACTTCTGAACACGGAGTGCGTTAAATGAATGCGAAGTTTCAGTTCAGTTTTTTCATTCTAAAATCACTTTTAAATCAACATTATAAAACAGTTTATATAAAGTTGTCTTCTCATTCAGATTGTCGGTTTTGATAAAAACAAATAAACCTGCAAGAATTTCTACTTGAGAGCTATCTCTAAAGTATAAGTTCTATATCTACAAAGTAGAGGTGCTCCTCCATTCGGGCTGCTCCATATTTGCAGCCAGATATTTCCTTTTAGATCACATCTCAATAAATTGACACTAACGCATTCCTTTCTCTACCAAGTATAATTGTATTTTAAACGTACAAACATTAATTTATTAATACTATTAAACATTAATAACAAAACAAAACAACATTGTCACACAATACAATACACATGCTTTCATAATATTCAACCAATAAACACGAACGAATCATTAATCTCGCAGAGACAATACAGCGTTCCGAAAGCTTTTTTCAGGTTTCGCCGGATGTACAGGCGATATACATGTCGTGTAGCTGTCTCTTTCTCTCGTTATGTGTTAGAAAGAGATGGGTGGTATGTTTTAAAACGGATTTTGAGAACGATCGGCGCTGTGGGCTCAGGAAACAATACTCGATGCCCTGAATTAATAACCGCAACTGAAATTCAGGGGTGTTCAACATTTTGTATATTTTATTTCACGATCACGATCACGATTCAGCCTTTAATAACCCACTGTTGGGCATAGGCCTCTTCTCCATGTAGGAGAAGGATCGGAGCTTAATCCACCACGCTGCTCCAATGCGGGTTGGCGGATATATTCCCTACTATGAGTAACGATCGCTATCAGGTGTATATGATAACAACCGGGACCGACGGCTTAACATGCTCTCCGAGGCACGGTGGGGAGACCCACAAGGACTACACAAACACCCAGACCACGGCAAACATCTGTATGGCCAATACAAATGCTGTCGTGTGCAGGAATCGAACCCGCAACCGCCCGCGCAACAGCCAATCGCAATCCAGCACTGTAACCGCTGCGCCAACGGGGCGTCATATTTTATTTATTTTGATTAATTTATTTTATGATAAGGATGGCTCGCGTGTTATTTTAGACATATTTTTTAATTATTTAACACATATTCTAATATTAAAAATATAGCTAGTAAGTAGATAACTGGAGATCCTTTTGAATTAAGATAATTATAATACATTATATTTACCCTTAGTCTGGTTGTAAAATTGAACTAGCCTATTTAAAGGTGTAACAAGTTTTATTTTAAATAATGACTAATTATACCTATTTTCAGTAACTTATCATTATAAGTTTACCCAGTCATTTGATAATTTTGTTGATATAAAAAAAATCTGCGAAAATGTTTACAATTTCTGCTTTTAACAATATTCCACTAGAACAACGGGAAACAATGTCCCCGCAGTTCATTCGGATTTCACCTGCGGATATTGGGGACTGCGTTCAGTGGAAAGTAGATCGATGTGTTGCGGGTTCTATTACTGATTGTACAAATTATTTTACACTTAAGTACATTAAAATGTTTTGTTATCATTTAAGATATTTGTGCATGCAAACTTTTTAAATCAAAACAAAAATGTCTACATTCAAGTAGGCTTCAAAGTATTTTGGAATCGTCATTTTCCAAATTATTGTAATTAATAATATTATTCTGTAGTAAATTTATGGTAATAATGTAGCTATTAACGAATTCAGCATATAGATTCTGAAGAAAAGAATAGGCGGCAAACCCAGCTCTTATGTCTTATAAAAACTGTAACTTAAATTTTTTTTCTTATCGTAGTAACCAGAGACTATGACGAGACGATGACTATGGAATCGTAAGTATATATTTTATCTGTGAATCGTACAAATTTCATGATCAAATCATGGTTGGGGTGTAATATCTGTGTTTAATCCTGGAGTACGAATATATGTTTAATGTTTTTAGACAAACGGCTAAGTATTGTCCTATAAATAAATACAAAATGAAGCAAAACCGTGCCGAAAATCTAGTATTCCTACAAAATGAAATGAAGCTACGGGAGCATAACGAAAACGCGGTCGTTATTAGACCACCGGTACAAAATCCGGTGCCTATTGAAATTAGAACGAAATGCCCACCGATCACTGGCTTCCGGGCCTTCTACATATATTACAAACGTTATATTGATGCAAATATAGTCTATATGTCTATTGACATATGAATTATATTTATATGCATTGATTTAACATTATATGAAGCGTTGAAATTAGTTTGTTTCAATTATTATTAGACTAAAATTTGATTGTTTTAGTGACGAAAACTGTTAGTTACTTTGATCGTCAACGAAACTTTATCTATATACTAGCTTCTGCGCGCGACTTCGTCCCCGTGGAATAGGACCAATTCTGTCATACATGATTTGTGCGAAACTTTAAGCGTTTACGCAGCGGAGGCTCTCAAAAGGAAAAAAACCCGATTTTGAAACATTCTTCTAAACTCTCCTATTAGTCTTAGCGTGATGATATATAGCCTATAGCCTTCCTCGATAAATGAGCTATCTAAAACTGAAATAATTTTTTAAATCGGACCAGTAGATCCTGAGATAAGCGCGTTCAAACAAACAAAGAAACAAAGAAACAAACTCTTCAGCTTTAGTCTTGGGTAGCACAAGTACGATGTGCTAAAAGGTAACGTTACATATTGAGGTACTAAAAGTAATAGCACCAAACGTCAATCGCTATTCGTACCTAACCGTACTAACAGCACACTGTAACAGTACAGTACTGTTAAACTACGTTCACCGCGGTACGACAAGTTTAAGATTCTGTCACTGTCCGAGTGTACGGTGTGCGGTTACAGTCCGACTGTACGGTGTCCGGTTACAGTCCGACTGTCCGATTAGGCGCTTAGGCGATCACAGTACAGTCCGAGATGATATTATTCGTACACCGTTCGTTAGCTCTAAAATGAAACAGAGCTGTTGAATTGTGTTAAGACCGTACTAGTTACATCGCGTCGTGCATTTCGCATTTTAATACTTTTAATGTGCCCTTTTTAATTAAATATTTATGAACATAACGTAAACTAATAATTCCTTTTACGTAAAAGTAAACTTGTTTTTGTTACCTACCTATAGTTTTTGTTTAGCGTAGGTTAGTAAAAATTGAGAATTTTATTAATTTAAAAAACTTTTTAACCGACTTCAAAAAGGAGGAGGTTACTCAATTCGACCGTATACAGTCAAACCTGGATAAGTGAGAACTGGATAAGTGAGAAAACTCAATAAGTGAGAGTAATAGCCAGGACCCGTCATTTTAAGCTTCCAAAACCTCTATTAGCGAGAAACAGAAACCTCTGTAAGAGAGAGTCGTTTTTCCCTCATGGACCTCTGTAAGTGAGACTGCTACTTATCTATACCTCTATAAGCGACAGTCGAGCTTTATTTATTTATATTATTTAGCAGGAACTATAGCTACAATAAGAATACATACATACAGTAACAAATTACAAATTTAACATCTGCTATTTTATGACTTCTTAACTTTCTTGGAAGGTCCTACCATTGTTTTTGTATTGTTTTCTCGTCAATATTGTACCTATTCTATTTTGTGGAACTAAATAACGTTGTTACTTTATCACATTCTTTTCCTTTTTTTCCATTCTTTTCGAATGGACACATGTGCCTGTGTACCGTCCTGTTTGTCGGACTTACTACGTTTATAGTTAATCAATTGCGAAGGAAGGAAAGTTCTGTTTTGCATAATGTCAAAATGGAAAATTAAAGAACTGTCATAAGATAAATCTATACTAATATATAAAGCTGAAGAGTTTGTTTGATTGTTTGTTTGTTTGTTTGTTTGTTTGTTTGAACGCGGTAATCTCTGGAACTACTGGGCCGATTTGAAAAATTCTTTCAGTGTTAGATAGCCCATTTATCGAGGAAGGCTATAGGCTATGTATCATCACGCTAAGATCAATAGGAGCGGAGTCCACGCCGACGAAGTCGCGCGCAGAAGCTAGTATAAGATAAATATACTTTATTGTGCATACAAGTTTACATACATAGGTATACAAAAAATAAAACTTACAAAATAATATGCACAAAGGCGGTCTTATCGCTAGGTAAGCGATTTCTACCAGACAACCTTGATGTCATTAAGTGGTAAACTTAAAATAGTGAATGCGTTTGATTCCGGAAAATCGCGAAATGAAATTCAGAGGGACTTTAATTTACCAGAATCCACCTATTATAAAATTATAAAATCAAAAAGTGCTGTGACTCGTTATTGCTGCGTAGGTACCTCTATAAGAGAGAAACGCTACCCATGTACCTGCATTAGCGAGAAACTCGGGTTAGTGAGAAACCTCTATAAGCGAGAATGAGAATGTGCTCCCTTGAACTCTCGCTTATCCAGGTTTGACTGTATATGTTTTTTTTTAATGTATGTTCTGGGGGATAACTTCGTCGTTTATGAACCGATTTTGATAATTCTTTTTTTGTTAGAAAGGGGATATCCTAACTTAGGTACCATGATAAGGAAACCAGGATCTGACGATGGGATCCCAGTGAAATCGAAGGGAACCCTCGAAAATCGTAGTAACGACTAGTGCATTTGTTAATTTATTTATTATTTATTACTTGCCGATGCAATTGAAGTCGGTTTTATTTTTTTCGTTTGCTAGTTAAATACGCTTTTACGTAAAAAGAATTTGTTAACGTTATGTATGTTTATAAAATTTTATTATTTCTTTATTAAGGTTTGTTTGTGTGTGTGTGTTTTTTTTACTGCGGTGATGGTTAATAAATAATAACAGAATGACAGTCCTAAAAGCCTGTTAAAGTATGAAGGGAAATCAAAAAATGTGTATAATATTATAATAATGAGGTTTTTTATTTCACAATCGTATCTTTAGTGTTTTTAACACATTTAATATTATCAAAAAGATGAAAAAAAATTGCGTGCGTACAAAGTACACGCCAGAAGTGAAACTTTTTTAGCAAACTAATTGAAAAAAAAAAATTGGAAAAAAAAACAAAAATCCAATGTCACGAGGTGTTCAGTTGTTCACAGGCGGTCACCCATCCAAGTACTGACCACGCCCGACGTTGCTTAACTTCGGTTCAACGTGGTATGGAGGTTTAAAAATTCGTAACTCGTGACGCGGTGACGCGTTTCAAAAAATCTGTGTACTATTAAGTACTAATTGTACTAATAAGGTGTACTAGTACAATTTTCGAATTGTACGAATAGTGCGCGCACCCAACAATGTCCGATTAAGCCCAAGACTATTCAGCTTTATTATATTATAGTACTAGCCGACCTGTGCCCACTTCGTTGGGCGTTAAAAGATTTTTACAGTAATTTGATATGTTTCAAGTTTTTTTAATTTAACTATTACAGAATAATAACGAATTTTTAAATGAAGTATACTTTGGTAAACGTCGTGAACACAGTCGTTGGGCGCGCCGTTCGCTGCTATTTTACATCGATGTTTATTTAGTTGGTACCTACAGTTCGTCAAGAGATAGCGCGACTCGTGACACCTACTATTATTTTCACTGAATTTTTTGTTCAATAACAATAAAATATAGCCTATATCACTCCTAAATAGTGTAGCTTTCTGTTAGCGAAAGAATTTTCATGATCGGATCAGTATTTGCGAAGATTACCCCGTATATACAAACAAAGTTATAAACTTTACCTCTTTATAATATTAGTATAGATAGATAAAGACTTATTTGCTTTGTGGTTACGGCAGTAAAGAATATAGCCACCCCCTATCTTCGCGTAGATGTCGAAAGAGGCGACTAAGGGATAACACAGTTCCACTACCACCTTGGAAGTTGGAACTTATAAAGCCGACCGATGGCGGGATAACCATCCAACTGCTGGCTTTCAAATATACAGGCCGAAGACGGGCAGCAGCGTCTTCGGTGCGACAAAGCTAGCCCTGCGGTCACCAACCTGCTTGCCCAACTTGGTGACTATGGGTAAAACTCATGAGTTCGTGCGGTCGTGCCATAATGTCTGGCGCGAAATTGGGGAGGCCTACGTCCAGCAGTGGACTGCGATAGGCGAACTGTGAAGTGAGTGATGTGATGTCTTTATAACAGAGATAGAAGCCAAACAATTATTTTTAGATATTTTAAAAGTGAAATTTCTATAGAATCGTTGTGATTTCAAACGAAGCAACGAAAATGCATCACGATACAGAAATGAACAAATACCTAACCGTATAGGAGAGAATGAGATAGAAGACATTCGGTTATGTAAAAAACACATAAGCGACGCGTTTTGTATGGCGCTTACTACCTTTTTCATGAGACCGTGATAATCGCCGATAGAACAAACGGGCAACGGCCTACCTTCCTACAGAAGTTTCACTTCTGCTGTGTGTGAATTGCACTCACACACTTTTTTGTCTATCTTTTTAAATCTTTTTTTTTAAACGAAAAACTTCCTTGAGTACTTAAAAGCCTAGTTGTTGTAGGCTGTGTACTTCTTGACTTAAAGCTTTTTTCGCAAATTCCTTTAATTTAACACTTTAACGTTAAAGTTTAACAGAACATAATATAACATACCAAATATTATTTGTAATAATGACTTTCAAAAAAGACTGTCAAGATTTTTCATGATAAACCTTTAAACACATATAAAATATATTTTAAATTATAGGTAATTAAAAAATTGTTATATTTTATAAAATACTAGCTTCTGCGCGCGACTTCGTCGACGTGGACTCCACTCCTATTGGACTTAGCGTGATGATACATAGCCTATAGCCTTCCTCGATAAATGGGCTATCTAACACTGAAAGAATTTTTCAAATCGGCCCAGTAGTTCCAGAGATTACCGCGTTCAAACAAACAAACAAACAAACAATCAAACAAACAAACTCTTCAGCTTTATATATTAGTATAGATAGATTACAAAAATTAATAGATATATTTAATCTGACAATTGAATTGGAACACCAACTCAGATTACTCTCAATATTAATCATTCTAACTCAACTCGAACAGAACTCAATGATTCACGCACCGGTGACCAGATAAAAGCTTCGAACGAGAGAAACGAACTTTAAAGTCGTTATAACTAATCGTTTGCGGTTTTATTTAAATGATAAATTAATGTTAGACTCTTATTTTTATTCTGACTTAAATGACCTTTATTATAATTAGAAAATTAATCTAGAAATATTATTTCATATATTTTTGGTAGTCTTTTTATAAAATACTAGTGGACCCGGCAGACGTTGTCCTGCCCGGAAAACAGCTACCAAATTTGATTGCTCACATACCGATATCAGCGCCACTTACCGGGTCTATTTGAGATAAAAACTACCCCATCTCCCAAGTTGGACCAAATTCCAGAAGCTTACAAAATTTTATACAAATTGGTTCAGTAGTTTCTGAGTTACATACCGATAGCAGCGCCACCTACACGGGCAAATTGAGATAAAAAGTATCCTATGTCCGTCTCCTGGTTCTAAGCTACCTCCCCGCCAATTTTTAGTCAAATCGGTTCAGCCGTTTTTGAGTTATAAATAGTGTAACTAACACGATTACACGACTTTCTTTTATATATTATATAGATAACTAAGTCGGCAAACAAGCGTACGGCTCACCTGATGGTAAGCAAATACCGTAGCCTATAGACGTCTGCAACACCAGAAGCATCGCAAGCGCGTTGCCGACCTTATCCCCAATTCCCCCTCAGGAGCTCTGGTCACCTTACTCACCAACAGGAACACAACACTGCTTGAAAGCAGTATTATTTTGCTGTGGTCTTCTGTAAGGTCTTCTGTAGTCATCTTTCTTTTCAACATATCCTGTTTTGTCATTTAACTTGGGTGTGTATTATAAAATCTTATACTAATATATAAAGCTGAAGAGTTTGTTTGTTTGGTTGTTTGTTTGTTTGTTTGTTTGTTTGTTTGTTTGTTTGAACGCGGTAATCTCTGGAACTACTAGGCCGATTTGAAAAATTCTTTCAGTGTTAGATAGCCCATTTATCGAGGAAGGCTATGTGTCATCATGCTAAGACCAATGGGAGCGGAGTCCACGCCGACGAAGTCGCGCGCAGAAGCTAGTATTTAATATAAGAAGCAGGTGCTGGTAACTACATATCGTGCTGGTATAATTTAAAAAAAATATCCTTTCAGTTAATTTTTTGAACTTTTTCCATTAATTTACGCTAGGAATTTTTAAGCAGATTAGGGTTTAAAATGTACAAAATGACTGGAAGCCATTTAAATTGAATAAGTATATAACAAGTTGATAATTTTACAGTACACACTTTGAATTTTTACTTGCTAGTAAAATGTTTTCTTAGCTGTATTAATTTTTCAATCACTTTTCGTTAACATTTCCAGCAAAATAGATCAAAGAAATGACTGTTCTGGTTAACAAGAAGCAAACCATTTAAACTTTTCAAAATAAATTTACAAAACTCTACAGCACCTACTCCTAACTTTGTTACATTAACGTACATTTTGTTTTGTGAATCTGTCTTCAAAAGGACTAAAGACCCATAGCTTATGCGTAGTTTGATTATTCCTTTATATTTCTACTTTATTATAAATTTAGTACATACATGTATTTATAATTATTAACCTCATTATCAAAACCACTTCTAAGCCCTCTTTTCCAAACAGGAAAAAGCAATAAAATTAAGTCCACAAAAAACATTCCCGGAGCGGAAGTGGTAACTATTGCGAGCGCATTAACTTATCGAGAGATTTGATTCAATGAGCACGAGTTGAGAGAAGGCACACAACTTTCGGCTACGTTTCAAATTTCTAAAAACTCTTGTTAAGGGGACGACGCTTAAGTAAACATTTAGTTTTATAAAAAAATAAATTATAGTTTGAAAAAAAAAACTAAAAAAACGTTTCGTTTAGTTCGATTGCTATTAAAGCGTGTTTTTTTTTGTTTTTTTAAACTATAATTTATTTTCTGAATTTTCAGTGTCAAGACGACAATTAAAAAAAAAGCGTCTTATATAGTATTGTCATCGGCCCTTGACCCCTGTGCAAATTTCCAAGTTAATCAAAATCCTAGAAGTAGGTGAAAATGAAGTTCAAAGATTGCGTTACATACATACATACAGGTCAACCTAATATGAAAGCGTGTTAAAAAGCTTGTTATATTATATTGTCATTGGCCCTAGACCCCTGTGCAAATTTTCAAGTTAATCAGACTCCTAGAAGTAGATGAAAATGAAATTCAAAGATTCCGTTACATACATACATACAGGTCAAGCTAATAAGAGCGTGTTAAAATATCATTGTGTTTGCTTGGAAAAAAAACTGACTTCCATTTCATAGTCAATCAGTCAGTTCAGCTTATTGCATTCCACCGCTTGACATAGGCCTCCCTAAGTTTACGCCAGACATCCCGGTTTTCCGCAATTCTCATCCAGCCTACACCGGCAATCTTATGTAAATCGTCGGTCCAGCGGCCCGGAGGACATCCTACACTGCGTATCACGCACATCCCATACTGTATATTGTGTTCTAATTTCTAACATATTCTCTCCTATACATTTATGTGTTTTTTCTTTATCGTAACGCATTTTCGTTTCATCGAGTATCATTTCACTATGATTCTAAAAAAATTCACTTTAAAAGTAACTACTCTTGTACTACAAACAACAAAAAAGACGACTTACCTTCGAAATTAGATTTTTTTTTTAAGTAAAACTTTTTTACGCACGCTTGACTTGTGGAGTAAGCTGGTAAATAAGTGACGAGAGCGTTACGAAAAGTATGATCGGGCGAGATGAACGGAAGTTGAGAAGGAGATATAAATTAGTTAAGATAGAAAGAGAGTTACGTTTCGTAAGTTTTCGTACTTTAGTCGTGTGATGTAAAGCACAAACTTTTTTTTTTTTCAAAATTGGAACGTCCCCTTAACATCTAAGCACTAATGCGTTCGAATATTATTGGCACATTCATACGAGTGCGGTAACGATATACCGATACCTGTAATGTGCTCAAATGTTCTTCGGTATCAAATGGCTTGGAAGCGTAAGTGACACGAGCTCTAGTGTTTATACTTACCAGAAAAATTGACTTACGATTAGTTTAATGTAAACACATAGGCAATAACCAAATATGGTACAGTAAAAAAAAACATTTTTCATAATATTATTTATAGAGTAGTAAAAAGATTTTAGGGTTGTACGGTTCAACCGCACATACATAATTATCACCGCATCAGCATTTTACATTACTTGCACGATTCATTTTTATATTTTATCTTTTATTTACAAATAATCAGCAGCAGCTAGTCAGGTGTACCTAACATACAAGGGTATTTTGTATAAAAGAAAACTGTGTGTTAATTGCCTTGAGAATAAAAAAAATTAACTAAAAAAAGTGTGTGTGTGTGTGTGTGCAATCAACTCACGGAAGAAGTGAAACTTCTGAAAATTCGTAGGAAGGTAGGCCCTTACGATATGTATTATCGACGATGATCACGGTATCATGAAGAAAATCGTAAGCGCCATGCAAAAAGCGTTGCTTACGTGTTTTGAGTAGTAATGTATCTATTATTATTTATTTTATACATTTATTTGTTTCTTTCTTTATAGTGACGCATTTTCGCTCCATAGAGTTTCATATCATGATTCTAAAGAAGTTGCACTTCAAAAAAATAATCATTACGTTGAATATATCCATAATGTAGCATATGTGTGTGAAATCAATAGTGTAGTGTGCGTTAGTAACTGTATAAAACATACTTTTAAAGTCCTAAAACAGAGGAAACAATGTGGCCACCCTACAGATAAGCGGTATAAATCAGTTAGCGAAGATTGTCGCTAGATGACGCTGTAACGCGGTTTGTGCGGTACGCTACTGTTTAGCACTCGAGTAGGGTTGTCAAATGATATTTGTATTTTGTGTTTTATTTATTTTGTGTTTCTTTTTTACTGCAATTGAATTTTTTATATACAAGTATAACTAAGTTGGCAAACAAGCGACTACTTTTACATGGTATGTGCACGGTAAGTGGTTACCGTTGCCTATAGCCACCTGCAATAACAGAAGCATCGCAAGTGCAATGCTGACCCTACCTTCGACTCTTCCAGGAGCTCTGGCAGCAGCTAGCAGATTTCTGTTACTTTACCACCTTACTCACTACTACTAAAAATTAGTTTATTACGCCCTCATAATTACGCCCTGCCTTTTCAATGCATATTCTCCTCTTTCTAAAGGTTGTCCGGAAGAGATCGCTACTAAGCGATAAGACCGCTTTTGTACATTACTTTCTCTATTTGTAAATAACTGTTTTATGTAAGTCTTTTGTGGAGTGCAATAAAGTATATTATATCTATCTATATTTAGCTGTGTTCTTTTGTAAGATTGATGTACATCCCCAGTTGGGCTGCACCAGATTTTGAGCAGGATGTTTCTTGCTGTATCTCAATATGTATGTACGAGTACCTCAATAAAAATCTTAGAAATAAAAACTATAAAGTTTAACTTACTTTAATAACCATAAAGTTTCTATTACCATAAATAAAAAGAGGGATTTTTTTCTTTATCTGTCAATGGCACATCAAAATAAATTTTCTTATTAAAATATTTACTACCGACCTAACACTTATTATCATCTCCTGCATGGACAAAAATGCCCAGCAGTGGGATGATACAGGCTGAATCGTAACACTTATTGTTTTATATTTCTTTTTACGAATAACATTTGATCGACTTTCGACAAAATCGAAAGCCCGAGGTCACAGACAAATCGAAAACATAGTTCAGACTCTATTCGTCATAGATAACAAAAATTATTTAATATAGACATTCAAAGATAATACAATACATGTAGAGTTTTGTCGGTGATAAATTTTCATATAATTTGAATGAGTAAAAAATTATCTGTGAATTCTGTGATTAATTATTATCCAGTAGTATAACTCACTGAGAGCGCTAGGTACTTATAACTTTTGTCCAAGTGTTTTTGTGTGTAAATATTAAAAAAAAAAAGTAAATGCAAATGGTCTACTAGGGTTATACATACCTACCTTAAAAAATACAGTCAAGACAAAAATGTATTTAAAAAAAAATTGTAAAATTAAATGATGCCATCGTGTCAGCCCTAGCCGTATCGGTCATAGCCTAAAGGGTTCGTTCCCCAACAAATTGTCGTTTAAAAACAATGTCATTAAACAAACCGCGCGCTGATGCGTTTTGCGAACTCATAAATATTAAACAATGTTGAACAAAACCTATTCGCTTAAATAACGCTGGATTTTAATGAGTTATTGTGGAATTCGTATTTTACAGTAATATTAATTTTACAATGTCGACATTTTAATTTTACACATGTCATGTAATGTTAGCAATTGTTAAGTTGAGTTTAGCAATGTTTCTTTTAAGGGTTTTATAAATATAGTTTTAATTTTTTATTGGATGAATACAGTAGTACTACGTAGTACTGTTTACTAATCTGTGGTAGTACCTAAGACTTCCATGAATCCTGCACTAGAATTGCTGTGATTAACAAGCCAGTATCCTGACCTTAACTAGGTATTAAAACACTAACTAAGAATTTATCTAGTTGAGCTGTCAGTCCCGATTGTTATCATGTACACCTGATAGCTCATAGTAGGGAATATATCCGCCAACCCACATTGGAGCAGCGTGGTGGATTAAGCTCCAATTCTTCTCCTACATGAAGAAAGAGGCCTATGCCCAGAAGTGGGCTGAAATGTGAACATAGGTACTAAAGAAAAGTGTGTAAAAAATTTGAGCGAGAGAAATATTTTTGATGGAATTCATAATTTTAGTAATCCCGTATTTATTTTATCATTATTATTATTTAATTCATCATTTATTATTATATTTTTATCCTTAAACCGTACATACGAGTATATTGTGGTTTTAATTCAGTATAACAATAATATCTAAAGTATAAAAAACTAATAAATAAATGTAAATAATTTTAAATAAAATTACATATTTATCCAAACACAGAGTGATGTACACCTCGCCTGTATTACAAGCTGAACGATAATAGCAGTTGTCGAAGTTATACCTAATATTTGCATATTCCAATCTCGGCTCGCCTCGGGCGCTGCTGGGATAGACAGGATAGACAGCCGGTGAACCGTCGGTACTACCTACGGGATATTCGGTATAGGAATATAATATTTTTATATACTATATGAATGTTTTGTATAGCAATTTAATTATCTCTTCTCTTCTCTATATATATAAAAATGAATCGCTGAATGTGTTGCTAAGCGCAAATCTCGAGAGCGGCTGAACCGATTAAGTGTTAGTGGAGAGGTTACGGCAAGAATAGGTATTAAAAAAAATTAAGGAATCGACTACGGAAATTTGCCGGGTCAGCTAGTACTTAGTTATAGAACAATGAAATCAAATAAGTAAAGGCAAACGGAATACGCCTTGGCGCAACGGTCACAGCACTGGTTTGTGGCTGTTGCGCTGGCGATTGCGGGATCGATCCCCGCACATGACAAACATTTATATCGGCCATACAGATGTTTGCCGTGATCTGGGTGTTTGTGCAGTCCTTGTGGGCCTCGGTTGTTATCATGTACATCTGATACCGATCGTTACTCATAGTAAGGAATACATCCGCCAACCCGCATTGGAGCGGGGTGGTGAATTAAGCTCTGATCCTTCTCCTACATGAGGAAAGAGGCCTATGTCCAGCAGTGGGTTATTATAGGCTGAAGCATAACGAAACTTTATATAACTAAATCGTAATCAAAGTATTCTTTCAAAATAGTTATGTAACATTTTGCATTTTTTACAACGTAATAGAGAACTTTTAACACATACAAAGACCTCCACCAGGAAAAAAAGTGTCGAACTCAAATACATGCATTAAAAAAATATCTGTGTGATCCATACAAATGTTTCTAATGAGCTGAAATGGTTGGAGCAATGGCCAGTTATTACGACCTATGCTCCAATATGAGATCTTAAAAAACAACAGACATAAAAGCTGGTTACATTTTTTATTATTACGCACAATTTTTTTAAATAAATTTAAGTAATCAATGGTTTCTTATATGGTATTATTTTTATATTCTAACACAAACTAAATAATACTATTACATTACAATTTTTTTTTAAATATACCTAAGTCGACAAACAAGAGTACGGCTCACCTGACGGTAAGCGATTACCGTAGCTTATAGACGCCTGCAAGAAGCATCAAAAGCGCGTTGCCGACTCTACCCCCAACCCCGAGGAGCTCTGCAAAATCTTCAATTAAAACATTATTATGGCGTATAAAACAAACTACGATATAACATTCCTGTTAGAATATTGTTCATTGGAATAAATGGCTTGTATCAGAACTGACCTAAACGTCTTCACCGTCTCGCCGCTCTGTGAATCATATTTCATAATGTAATGAAATCTGTCACGTATTCCGTACGCACTGTACGATAAAAACGCTGCTCTAAAGTTCAAGCTTGTACCGACCGGTCGCTATGTCACTTAACTGTACGCTATAACTAATGTATTATGAATTTATGATAAAGAACGGGAAAATATGACAATTTGAGTTGGTGAAAACAGTACGTACGTTCTTAACGTGTCAAATAAATATATAAAGATCTGTACTACCATTTATCAATCACAGGTGACAAAGGTTGTTTTAATACATATACAAGCATCAAAATTGATTGTATACCTTACAAAGTATCCATGCGCACTTACTCTCGGAATATTATTTATAGAAATCGTGCAATAGAGAACATTTTAACAAAATACAGCAACAATTTAATTTTAATGATTTCGTTTTAAAATTAACATCTTCATAAACCGAGCGCTTTTTCCGTGCAGTGCGTATAAACCAGAGCCATTAGCGGATAACGTCGGGAGCACATCGATCATAAATAGGCCAATTCATTATCACCACTCGGCGCAGATTGCAACCACTAAAATATACGTTTTGCAATATGCATTAACTATGAGAAACATGTACATGTTTTTAAATATTGACAGGCAATATTCATTATCATTAATGTAGTACAATATCTTAGATATACTCTTTATATCAAATGATATATTATTAACCTTAAAAAGTATAAAGGTTAAACACGTATTTATAAAACAACTAGATGCCATATTGGCCAAAAAAGTTAAATATTTTTCAAATAACTGCTATGTGACTCATGGAAGTCATAGCTTTGTGTTTAATACCCAATAATGGACTTTGTATTTCAAAAAGAGGTTTTGGAGTGTGATCCTAAGATCTAGGGTTCGTTGAGGGAGGGGGGGGGGGGTTATATCTAAATATACAAACAATCCAGATTTACTCTAACTGTATATATAATTTCAGATAAATTTATTTCTCTAGCATTAAACATCACGATGACTATCATTTTTATAATGAACGCAGAAATAAGAAATCCAAATAAAATGTTATATTTTGGTCAGCTAAAAAAAAGGTATTTAAATAGTTCTTATCAAAACCCATAAGAATTTCAATCATTTTAATGCCATACATGTTCATATTGGAGCAGCGAACTCAAGAAATCCACTATACCAATATTGCTGGTTCTTCATAATGCCAGCCGCTGGAGCAAGGAAACTTGTCGGCATATGTGACAGTTCCTTGTGTGACAACACACAATCTACTAAATTGCTAGCAAGAACCTTTAAGCTAGATATAAATTGGATGAGGCATTATAAATGCGAACCCTAACTTCGTAGTTTTCCATTTGTAGGTACTTAGTACTTACTATAAATATCTAAGACAGAGAGACCAGCTTTGATACTCTGTCTTGTATAATAATAATGTCCAGATACATTATAAAAAAATTTATGCAATAGTTGTAAATAATTATATTAATTACTTACAGCCCGACTGGGATACCTCGTCGTAGTACCTCGACCTTACATAAAATCACAGCTAAATAATTCTGTTTTCAAGTGGTTTTGTATTTCTATTGATGAGTAAAGTGACTAGAGCTCCTGGGGGAATTTGGCTAGGATCGGAAACGCGCTTGCGATGCTTCTGGTGTTGCAGACGTCTATAAGCTACGGTAATCGCTTACGATCAGCTGAGCCGTACACTTGTTTGCCGACGTAATTGTATAAAAAAAAAAAAAAACAAAAACAAAATATTATTCGTACATATTTATCGTAGAGCAGAAATCATAGTAGGTATAGCATTGAGTCTCATCAATTCTTTGCTTTTATAGATTTATTAAATTTGGGAAAGAGAAATTTCCTATATCCTAGCTTTAAGGACTACTTATTGTCAATCTCCGTAATCCTCAAAATTGTATCATTTAATCTTAGATTAGTAACTTCTTCTAACCATTAAGAGATCTTGACAGGTCTGGCATTCTACTAAGTATTTTTTAATGCGGTATTATGGTATTATGAAATATACATAACGATTTTGTGATAGCAAATTAATAATAATTAAAAGGAACTCGCAAAATAAAGACTGACTGAATATGGGAATACAAATAAAATACAAGAATTAGAACATTTTCCACAGAGAAGACACAATTAGAACACATCCATTTTCTTACTAGCTCCGTGCATCTTGCACGCGACAGGGCCACTGCGTCGTTTGTCCAATTTAATTATGTCAGCTGAAATCTCAACATCTTATAATATTTTCTAACGTCATCACAAATAATAATTTGGACCATTACCAAAAAGTTTCTCTAAAATAAGATATTTCTTTTTAAGAATTCAAAACTTTCTGTTTTTAGTTACCATTCCTCGTGATTTCACTCATGCTTAGTCTAATAGAAAAATAAGCATATCTTTTCTATAATCTAGTTACAATATTGCCGTAATGGTAAAATAGTGATCAATTAATGTCTTCGTAATAGTTTTTTTTTTAATAGTTTTTTTAATACTTCAATCAGGTTGTAATGAGGTTGCGTCACAATTGTAATTATTATTTTCCAAAACATCGATGAATTACATTTTTGTAAAAGTAACTAGACGCCATTTAAAACATGCTTAAATTGAAAATATTCCTCAGTACTTTACCATATACAATATAACAATTAGTTGTCATACCAAACACAAAAAAATATACATTAAAATCTCTTTTAAACAACTTAAGCCTGAATTACAATTACATCTTTTATACTAATTGGCATTATATTATCCATTGGCTTTTGATTGGATCGGCAAGTTTAAGAACTGGAGGAGAGTCGCCAGATATCGTGACAAGTGGAAGAAAATCGTGGAGGAGGCCAAGACCCACAAAGGGTTGTAGCGCCACTAGAAGTAAGTAACTAATATATATTAGGTATATATAAATACATATTGGCATTATAATTCTTTAGATATAAATATAATCAATTTAAAATACTGTTTTGAACTGAGTGTTGTCTAAATAATAGCAGAGTATTTAATTATCAAAATGGCATACTGTAACAATAGTCAAACGCGCCCTCTACACGGCATAGCTGTAAATTTCAATCAAAACGATGCTAACGGCCGGACACGGTGGCGTGGCGTTATTCTGGATAAAGTTTACCATTTCGAAATGATATCGCTTCGAATTTATTAATTTAATTTTCTATGGAAAAATTGTTTTGTTAGCATATATGGAATTTTTATAATAAAACCTATATGGTTATAGAAACTTTATTCTCATAAAGAATTACAATAAATTCAATTACATGAGAAATTTAACTATATAAACAATTTGTAATTTATAAAATAGTATTATTGCGAGTCCAACACAAAAGAAAAAACAAAACTAAAGTGGGTAGAAATCTAACACTCAGTTTACACAGCGATCGAATGCGTGGAATATACAGTATAGATTAAACACACAACAGAAGCGGCATGGCATTTAAGGGTACTAAAGTTAGTTTGTTATTTTATATATTATATTTAATTATTTCTTAATTTGTTATTTTATATATTATATTTCAAGTAATTTTTTATTTTATTCAGCAATTTTTTATTATATAATGTTTTAAAAGTTTTTTATATGTTTGTAATGATTGTGAGTTCTTTACATCATTGGGAACTTTATTATATAATTTTACGCCTTCAAACAAGATATTTTTTGCACCGTAGTTAGTTCTTGGTGCTCGGCATATAAGGTTATTCGCGCTTCTCAAGAGAATTTTTTGTACTTGCATTTTTTTAGTGAAATTTATTTGTGTATGTATATTTTTCGTTAAAATTTTTCTTATTAAGAGACAAGTATTGTACGTGTAAATTTGAATAACATTCAATAATTTAGTTTTTTCGTATAATTTTTTCGTAGGCGTTAAGTAGTTATAATTAAATAGTACTTTTAATAATTTATTTTGAGCTCTTTGTATTAAATTTAAGTTGGATTTTGCAGCTGCGCCCCAGATTTCCACCAAATAATCAATGTGGGGTTTGACAAGTGCGTTATAAATAAGGTAACGAACTTTTTGTGGAAAACATCTTGCTACACTACGTAAGAGTCCAGTTAGGGATATAAGTTTTTTTCTAACTTTTTCGATATGTGGTGTCCATGTCAGACAACTGTCAAGTGTGAGTCCTAAATATCGTTCCTGGTCAGTCCTATTAATTTCTACATTATTTATCTTAAGGGGTTGATAGTTGGGAATGTTTTTATTTTTAGCTTTAAATATAATATAATTAGTTTTTAAAGTATTTAAAGTAAGAAGATTGTATTGAAACCATTTATTAAGTAAATTTAAGTCACTTTGTGCATCTGTTATAATTGTATGTATTGAACTGCCAAAGTAAAAAAGACATGTATCATCAGCGTACAAAGTTACGTTACCTTTTAAACCTATGTCATTTATGCTATTTATGTATATTAGGAATAACATGGGGCCCAATATTGATCCCTGAGGGACGCCAAATGTAACTGGTTTCGGTTTACTTACATAATTTCCAATTTTCACTACCTGACTACCTCCTTTTATAATTCTTATAAAAAAGTGATGTGACGGTTCTCTTTCGAATTTTGTTTGAGCATAATGGTGTGATATTGAATTAGATATAAATTGGTGGTTATTTTGCTTGGTTAATGAATTATTTTTTCAATGTAAAATTAGATGTAAATGTTGTAAAAGTAAATTGTGATAGTTTGAGATATTATAAACGTAATAATTGTAATTTTCGTGATTTGTGTTTTATTTTAATAAATCTCACTTCTGGTTTCTAGCAGTATAGTATTTTTTTAATACGAGTATAATACAAATAGGACTTTGATTAACTAGAAATCTATTAGTCAAATAAATAAAAAAGACAACTGCTTTAGAAAAAATTTAAGTGTCATTTAATATTAGTTTTAATTTAATTTTACTTTATATAACAATAAAATACACAATTATATAATTATATAGTGTTAGAATTTAAATTTGTAATTATAACAATTATAAAATATTGGATTTTGTATTAATATTACTCTTATTGTTTATTCGTTTAATACCGGAACAGTACAAAGATGTCGACACCGTCTTCCGAATATTTAATATTTAATTCCGATTAGTCAGTCGCTATCTTTGTTATCTGTTTTGCAGGGTAGTTACACAATAAATACTGCAATCATTTTATACAATAAACCGTTGCGCTAACGCGTCGTCAAAATTATGTATTTTTGTACTCCGCTGCCGAAGCATAACTTTGATTTTGAGGATTTTCTTCATAGTTAAAAGAAATAATATGTACATTTAATTGCTTTACTTATACTTGTCATCTTTTAAAAATAGCTTATATAAGCATGTTTAGACACCCAAGCAACTGCAGTAAAATATTTACGCACTAAAATCATTGTTTCAGAATAAGCACGCTGGGCGGCGACGGGTGAATGAAATATGCGTACAGAGTAACGGAATACATGACGGAACACTTTAAAATATTAACTTAATATATACGCATATTGAACCATTTGTATATACATAAATGTATGTATATCTGACGTATGCTTTGAACGTGTTATTGTAGTCCAAAGTTGTGACATGTCGAAATAATTTGCTAGATTTAATGTAAATTACTTTACATACTTTATTAGTTTGTGATAGAATGTATATTATATTTTTATTCTTCATTTTATTTATTTTTGTTTTTTTTTGTTTTTTTTTTTTTTGTTGTTGTTGTATTTGTGGTGTAAAATAAAGTATTTAAAATAAGTAAATTATAAATTTATTGTAATTTATTGTTTTTGAGGTGAAACTTCTTTAGAATCGTTGTGATTTCAAACTGGATACAACGGGAAAACGACAGGGAAGGACGCGCCGGACGGGCCGCGCTGCAAACCGCTAATTTTTTTTTTTTTTTAATTAGTTTTCCAAAGAAGTTTCACTTCTATCGTGTGTGAATCGCACACACACCTTTTTTTTTTGTGAAACTATTTTTGAGATGTGCTTGCTTTTTCGACACTTATTGTAACTCCTAGAAGAGATTTCTGATGAGAGCGCGTAGGTATATAAATACGAGTCTAGAATTAAATATAAGCATTCAGACACGTATTAGTACCTTCGAGCACTAATTTGAGGATTTAACATCGCAGAAACCACGCGCTTTTTTTTGGACTCTCATTTTCCGGTTTAAAAAATACAATCATTTTTCACACGGTTTATTTTTACTTTTACACTATCTTGCAGCAATTTTGAAAAACAAATCTTAGGATATAACCGTTCGTATTCCAGGACCTGATTATAAAATATGATTGATTCTTACAAATGAAAAAAAGATACTACAATGAAATAATGTAAATTAAAGAAATAAAACTAAAACAACTTATATGTATACCAATAAGGATTGTAACAGTTCAATGACTGCTTATGTGGTAACAGCTTAAAACGAACTTCTTTTTCTTTGAACATTCTTTATAAATTGAAGTAGCGATGACGCGACATACAACGCTGTACGAACTGAGTTTTATATTTGAAAAAAAAAATTACAAATCATCCTTTTTAAAGTAGCTTTATTAATCTTTTCAATTTTTATTATATGAGTTACGAAAGATACGTGAATAAACATTGCTGTATGTATTTTTATAACACTATTGTGAACATCTATATTTATATATAAAAATGAATCGCTGAATGTGTTGCTAAGCGCAAATCTCGAGAGCAGCTAAACAGATTTCGCTAATTCTTTTTTTATAATATTCCTTGAAGTACGAGGATGGTTGTTACGGAGAGAAAAATTTTAAAAATTCCCTGAAAAAGTCTGAAAACAACACTTTTCTATATTCCCATACAAAAGATTCGTAATAATACTTAAAAGTCCATTTGAACTTTAATACCATCATACCATAAAGTTTAAGCGTTAGAGGAGGGGTTCCGGGAAGGATGAGTATTAAAAAAATTAATAAAAAAATTTGAATCGAGTGTTAGGCGGTATGAAGTTCGCCGGGTCAGCTAGTAGTTGATAAAGATGTGTGGACTTAGTGACAGTGTATTTGCAAGATATGTAAGATATTACTAATTTTGTACTAAAACTTTATTTATTATTTTCAAAAGAGTAACTGCGGATTTTCTTGCCGATTTCTATACAGGATCTACATTCCAAATCGGTGGAAGCTTTACTTTAAAAAATAAATATCAATTTAAAATCTTAAATTGTAAAATGACAATTCGAAAGTGCTTTTGAAGCCTAATTGAATAAAGTTGTTTTTGATTTTTACAAGCGCCTGTACAGTTTTTGTATTCTCGATGTGCTCTACTTACGAGTTCATTTTTAAACTGTAACAATATTTCAGGGTTCCAATCCGGAATTCTTCAGTCAGACTGCTCAAAATTTAAAGCAAGATATGTTCTAATTCGTTTTTATTTTTTATTTTTGTGTTACCCACACATGAGGAAATCCCGCTGGGTCGAAAAATTTTGATATGATTTAAAACCTCAAGATATGTTCTACTTCCTCATATAAATGAAAGAGGGTCCGTAGCGAATTTCCTGATCAAAATATGGAGCAGCTCGACTGGGGTAGTACCTCGACCTTACAGAAGATCACAGATAAATAATACTGTTTTCAAGCAGTGTTGTGTCCCTGTGGTGAGTAAGGTAACCAAGGCCCCTGGTCGGCTTGCGATGCTTCTGGTGTTGCAGTCGTCTATAAGCTACGGTAATCGCTTACCATCAGGTGAGTCGTACGCTTGTTTGACACCTAGTTGTATAAATAAAAAATATATAAATACAAAGTTACAAAATTAATACAAAAATAATATTAACAATACATTTCTATTACACGTTTAATATCTCAGCTCAAAATAGTTTCTAGTAAGGTTGCCTGAAAGAGATTGCTTTCAAGCAATAAGGCCGCCTTTTGTACATTTTTTATAATAATCGCTGTTAATGTTGCTTACTTATTTTGTTTCTTGTTTGGTGTACAATAAAGTGTAAAATAAATAAATAATAAATAAATAAATAGTTTCCTTCACACATCCTCGACAATACAAAACAATATGCGAATCCAATCCGGTGAAAGCCCATACGGTCTCAACTTCGAATAAATATGGTAAGAAAAGCGATGCGATGAGACCGACACAAAGTAATAACTTAATGGTTAACTCATGTAGCAATAAAACTGAAGTAGTAGTCGCTTAGAATAAATAAATAACAAATATCTACTAATATTTTAAAGATGGAGTTTATTTATAGCTGTCAATATTTCAGACCATTTAGAATTGTATAATTCAGCCTGTAATATTCCACTGCTGGGCAAATGCCTCTGTTTTCATGTAGGAGAAGAATCTAAGCTTGATCTACCATGCTGCTGAACTGCGGCGTTGGTAGAAATATTACTACCCTACTATGAGTGAGGTTTTCATGATAACAACCGGGATGGACAGCTTAACGTGCTCTCTGATACACGGTGGGGAGACCCACGAGGACAAACACCTGGATCAGAAATAAATATAAGTAAAAATGCAGATAATTTACTCTTTAATATGTACACAAAAAGAAACAAGCAATTTGAGAATAACGCATTTGAGAGTCTTAACGCTACATAGCGGTGTCATCCAGTCAGTCAACTTGAAGAATCATATATATTAATACGCTAAGGTTATGTTTTATGTTTGCCTCCTTTTTTAGAAAAAAAACCTCACAATTACACAACATAGATTATATATCATTTTATAGATTATTGCTTGCTCTACCGGCATCCACTACTAAAAAATTAAAACTATTTAAAAAGGAAGGTTAGGTATCATGGGCGTACCCAGGGGGGGCAAGGAGGGGCAGCTGCCCCCCCTGGATTTCGTTAACCTCCCTACTAACTATCTACTGTTGTCGATAAAAGTTCTTATTTTCAATCCAGTATAATACGTGAATTTTGTATATCTCTCTACTATCTACTGTTGTGACCACCAGTGTACCACCAGTCACAAACATATTACAGTCTAAAATGCTGGACGTAATAAGATGTGCAGAACATATACAAACCACTGCAGTTGCAGAACACAGGCGTTCTGCGGAAGAAGGGAGTGCAGATTTAATAAAATCAGCTGAAGAAATTGCTACGGCTTTGAACCTTGAGCAGCGTTTACCCAGAACAGCAAGCCGTCAACAACATAGGGCAAATCAACCAGCTGCTTCCCTTAGCGAATATTTTCATCGCTCGTTATACGTGCCCTATTTAGATTCGTTATCATCTTCATTAGAGGCGAGGTTCGGCAAAGACCATTCACCAGCGTTTACTATTTCATTGTTGCCCCTTACTCAGGTAATTAAAATTATAGCTACTAAGTTACAAAAAGGATAAAAAACGATTTATCTCGATTTCCGGTTAAACTTCAATTCTATGGAAAAAAGTTCAATGGCAAAGTTGTAGCAAATAAAAAGATCTACTACTTTTGTATCTACACTTTTTTCGCATAGCCTCAAAATTCATGTGAGCGAAACAAAAAAATCAAGTATTTGGTTTTTTATTTTTATCTTAAGAATTTTTTTACGAAATTTGGTGAAAACTTGCATTTTTACGTCCCAAATACAGTGTGATTTTTTAATTTAAAATATTTATTTTTTCACCTTATTTTGACCTCAATATCGAAAAAGTACCCTCATTTTCAATCAAAAATTTTCACGTCGAAATATCAGTTTTTTTTTTAAAAGTTGGTTGGCTTTTTGTTCGTTGAAGTCTCTTTTTTCTGAAGGTGTAAAAAATACACATTAATACGGTGAATGTTCTCAGAAAATGCAAAGAAATAACAGGTAGTAAGGCCCAGACCCTCCTAGCCCCCTTTCCACTTCTCTATGAAATAGCTTTTGATAGTCAAAAATTTTCCGCAGGTCACTCAGGTACATAAGTTATCTTAAATGTCTTATTAAATATTCTTTTTATTTTCTGAGCATTTCTTTGCGTTTTCTGAAAACATTTACGATAGTAATGTATATTTTTTACACCATCAAAAAGTAGAGATTTCAACGAACAAAAACGCCACCCAATTTTTTTTAAAAACCTGATATATTTACGTGACAATTTTCGATTGAAAGTGAGGGTGCTTTTTCGATATTGAGGTCAAAATAAGGTGAAAAAATAAATATTTTAAATCAATAAAATTACAGTGTGTTTGGAACAAAAGGTAAGTTAAATCACCAAATTTTGTAAAACAAAAGAACTTTGTAAGAGATTTAGACCAAAAACTTGTTTTTTTTAATTTTTCACATGAATTTTGAGGTTATGTGAAAAAAAATATAAATACACAAGTTGTGGATCTTTTTAGTACCTACAACTTTGCCAATGAACTTGTCGTTTAGCCGGAAATCGAGATAAACCGTTTTAAAGGTACTTCAATACCCCCTCCCTACCACTTCCCGACCTCAGATCGCCCGTAATTTATTTTTCCTATATCTTTCTTATAGAATATTATCTTTCTTTAATTATTAGAGAGAGAAATAATTAAAGAATTTAAATAAAACATTACCTATTTTAAATTATGCTTATTTATTTGACTAGGTGCTTATAAAATTTTATTTGCCCCCCCCTGGCCCAGAACCTGGGTACGCCCATGTTAGGTATGCTTAAAGAAGAAGGAAGGTTTTTTTCTCAAATCAACTCGGGTGAAACCGCGGTGCCCAGCTAGTACAATTTAAAGAAGTAAAAAAATTAACATACCTACATTTATAACTAAATAATACTAATAAAAATAATATCAAACAGTAAGTATTTACATAAACATCAAATATTAGTAATTACATATTAAGGTGTATCATCGGTATATTTAACAATGTAATCCTAATTTCTATGGTTTTATACTTGTATACTTGTATCTATATAGTATATACATTATCATATACTAACAGTCATCAACTATTATCTGATTTCTAAAACCATATCGAAGACAACAAAGGTTACAAAAATGAAAAACTTAAAGAAAATTGGGATTATATAATATATACCTATACAAAAAAGGACCTTTTGAAATATGCTATTACAAGATTCCAGACCAAAATGAGTATGTTGTATAGCATCACGCCCCGGCACCGCCTACCTATTACCTCACCGCCCGGGGCCACATAAAAACGAAGACGGTACAAGGATATAAATATCTTGAAATAATACCTAAAAGCAAAGTAGAAAATGTTATTAATGTGTACCTATATTTAGAAATAATTATAAAGCCAAAAAAAAATATATAGCAGGCTTAGTACAAGAAGTACTGGATCGAATTGAAAAATTATTTTGTGTTGGATATTCATTACTGAGGAAGGCTATAGGCTATTTTTTTTCTTCATGTTAAAGTAAAACTAGTAGAGCAAAGCTAGTTTAAGTATACGAATATAGTGAATGTGGATTAAGATGTGTATAATCATTATTTTATATTATATTACTTTGTGTTTGTAAAACTGTTACAACTTTAACCATTTGCTGATAAAGCTATCTTAAGTATAACGGTATCCATATTTATCTATTAGATATAAATTATAATTTATATGTAATATTAAATTAATTAAGAATCAATGTTAAAAATTAAATTAATTTAATCAAATAATATTCCTTAGGAACAGACGACCGCACGCGCGCATGTGTGTGTGTGTGTGTGTGTTTGTAAAAATACGAGTGTGCTTTAGAGTTTAGACCACACGACTGAAGTAAAACTTCTTTAGCAATAGGCCTCTACAATAGAACTGCACTGTGTATTAGATATACGAAACGTAACTGGCTACGAGAGAAAGAGGGAAAGAAAATGTGTGTTCGCATCTCTCTCTCTCTTGCTCCGTTCGCCTCGCCCGATCACACTTTTCGTAACGCTCTTGTCACTCATTCACCAGCTTACTCCCCAAGTCAAGAGTGCGTAAAGAAGTTTTACTTCAAAAAAGGTTGTTCGATCCCTTCCAGTTCTCTATTTCACTGTAGTAATAACCGCGGCGAGGTGAAAATATGAGGAACGGTGGTAAAATATGCAATATCCATATTGGGCGTAGGTACCGGCCGCCATATTGAGGGCCGCTTTACCCTTTATCCTAAGGAAGGGAAATTATGGTTTCGATGGCTTATTAATTAGTTAATCGAAATAAATTAGTGTCCCTAGTTACGCCATTGTAATGTAATATATAATCATAGTAAGAATTATATATTTTTTTGGAAAAATTTGTGCCCGCTTGATGATTAATTCTGATATAATGAAAGTACCCTAAGCTATCGTTCCCGGTTGTTGGATACCTGAAAGCGATCGTTACTCACAGTAGGAAATATATCTGCCAATCCGCTATGGAACAGCGTTGTGGATTCGGCTTTGATACTTCTCCTACATAGAGAAAGAGATCGAAAATCGTTACGGTTAGATCCTTAAGAGAGACAAACTTCTTAGCAATCCATGGATTCACCGTGTGGGTGCCGGGTCCATCGTGTGGCAGAAGGAGAAACTCAGAGCAGTTCCCAGGACTTGCGACCTAGGTGTAGGTTTAAGAACCTTGGGTTAGGTTAGGTTTAGGTTTAGGTCTTACTGATGAAGCGAAGTTTAATCAACTGGAGTGCTTCTATAGTTAGTAAGTTTTTACATTTTTCCCGAACTTCTTTGACTTTTAGTTGGAGTAGTGTGTGTGTGTGTGTGGTTAGAACAATTAGCTGCGACGATAGCTGTCACGGATTCGAATCTTCTTCTTCGTTCTTGACTAATATATGCTCATACTATTGGTCATACAGATGTGTCGATTTTGTCCATTTGAGACAAAATTTCCACATATACCTACTACCTACCTATTTCACAGTTTCGACTTAATGGTAGGTAATGTAAAAATAGAACAACATAAGGAGAAGAAAAAACAAACAATAAATATTGAGCTGGATACATCTTGTTGACGCGTTGGTGCAATGGTCACAGCACTAATTTGTGGCTGTTGCGCTGGCGGTTGCGGGTTTAATCCCCGCACATGACAAACATTTTTATTGGCCATGCAGATGTTTGCCTTGGCTTGGTGTTTGTGCAGTCCTTGTAGGTCTTCCCACCGTTCCTCGAAGAGCACGTTAAGCTGTCGGTCCCGGTTGTTATCATGTACACCTGATAGCGATCGTTACTATCGTAGGGAATATAGCCGCCAACCCGCATTGGAGCAGCATGGTGGATTAAGGTCTGATCCTTCTCCTACACGGGGAAAGAGACCTATTCCCAGAAGTGGAATATTACAGGCTGAAGCGTAGCTACATCTTGTTGACCTACCTCAATCAAAAAATCAAAAGCACATCACACACGCATCAGAAAATACCTGAAATATATTTCTAACGTAGTAACGTAACCGCAACGTACAATCATACTCAACTGTATAAAGTAAAAACACGCCGATGTAACAAACATAAACTCCGCTTTATCAGTTATCAAATTACGTACATAGATAACGCGCATTACATATGTATATGAGTCCCCGTTACAACCAAACAAACAGTTGTTCTAGCGAGAGTAACGCCGGAAGAGGGTACCCCACTAGCTCTCTTATGTTCAACCATCTAGACTTTACAACTGGATCCAGGATTATACGGATATGGTTCTTTGTTACATGAAATAAATGTTTTATATAACTATGTTATTGTGATATTGTATTTTTGAAGTGAAACTTCTTTAGAATCGTTGTGATTTGAAGAAATTGCGCCATGATAAAGAAACAAACACATAAATGTATAGGAGAGAATGAGATAGAATACATTACATAGTATTTTAACTCATTACTTTCCACCACTACCACTACAGCCTACCACAGTCCACTGTTGGACATAGGCCTCCACAAATTCGCGCCCGACATTATGACGCGAACTCATGTGTTTTGCCCATAGTCACCACGCTGGGCAGGCGGGTTGGTGACCGCAGGGCTGGCTTAGTCGCACCGAAGACGCTGCTGTCCGTCTTTGGCCTGTGTATTTCAAAGCCAGCATGGATGGTTATCTCGCCATCCGCCGGCTTTTTAAGTTCCAAGGTGGTAGTGGAACTGTGTTATCCCTTAGTGGCCTCTTACGACACCCACGGGAAGAGAGGGGGTGGCTACATTCTTTAGTGCCGTAGCCACACAGCACTCAACTCATTACTTTACTCATACATTATTTTATAATTTGGCTCACTTAATTTAACGGTTTTTTTTACTGTGAAGTAAAATAGGCCTCGAGAACTCGATGTCGCCGACGCCCACATGTGGTCTAGCGCCACCACTGGTTACAGTCTCAAATGTACTTAGGTACATGTTTTTAAGTTTTTCCAACATTTACTATTAATTTCATTTTCTCATGAATGCTTATTAAAAATTAATAACAAGTATGTTTTTCTTCTATGATTAGTAAGGAATTGAATACATCTTAAACTCAACTATCCTTAGAAACTCGATACGACAATTACGACAAGAAACTCAGTATCTGGAATTAAAAAAACCTTAAATTACAAGCAGTTTCAATTCTTGTCCAGTCCATAAATATCTATACGGCATATATTATGGGCTATACAACCATTTGTTATTAGTGAAGAATAACACAGCGCAACCTACAGTCAACTAAGTCCACCAAGCAAAAATATATAAAATTAATAGATATGAATAAAAGTACCACATCCATTCCGAGAACGCTTCCTTCTCCACGGTTTCCGCGACACATAGCGAGTAGAACATAACTCGATGTACGGGAGTTATGCAGATTTCTCGTATTTATCGTCAAACTTCAGCAGATAGGAGGCGACGCAACGAATCTGATTCCGTTTGCGATCTACTAGATTTATTGACGATATAAATTGTTATGTCATTCGCTATACGGTTTTTTTTTTATTATTATTTTTGTGATGATAATGGTGTATGATACTTTGATGTCAAAAATAAATAAATATCGAATAAGTTTTTTTCCACTGTCTTTTTTTTTTTTGGTTCTTGTATAATTATGATAGTTTGAGGTCAAATCAAATTATGCATATTTTTGTCCTCGCCTTGTAATCGTATACGCTTAGACATGAAAAATTTACCTACCAATGAAAAATATGTATATCAAGAGATTGCAGGATTTAATGTTAAAACATTAAATGTTATGTATGATCTAAACACTAGTGACTAGACCATAGAATGTGCCTTCAAAATTTGAAGTTCAAATGAATATGAAAGTATATCTTAATCAAAATCTAGAGCAGTCCAACTGAAGAAGTACCTACCTGAACTTTACAGAAGAACTGTTGTGTTCGCCGCGGTGAGTAAGGTGGCCAGAACTCCTGGGAAGCATCCGGGGTGGGTTCGACAACGCACTTGTGATGCTTCTGGTGTTGCAAGCAGTGCTGCGGTTTATCCCCGCTTCCCCCCAAAAGCTCTGGTCACCTTCACCAACAGGAACACAACACTGCTTGAAAGCAGTATCATTTAGCTGTGATCTTACGTAAGGTCGAGGTACTACCCCAGTCGGGCTGCAGCATATTTTGAGAAGGAAATTTCCTACTGTGCCTTACCTCAGTTAAAGCGGTGTTACACAGCCAAATAATAAAAATCTTCCAATAATAAAATAGGATATCTTAGAAAAGTATTTGTTTGTGGTACCTGTGGCGAGTAAGGGAGTAAAAACTTTTAGGACCCAACGAGCTTAGAATCAACAACGCATTCGCAATTCATCAAACAGTTGGAATCATTCAAAAACATCTATCTTATATCCATCTTCAAACATTTACGCATTTTCAATTCCAATATGACTACTACGATGAAGAAAAAGTGTTCTTAAAACCTGAACAAACATCTCAATTAGAATCTATATATTTTTCAATTTCGCTGTTTAGTTCCCTCGGCGTTCTCTTATCAGCGCAGTTGTGCTCAGTTTATCTGCGTTCTGTATTCAGAAGGTGTTCTGAGTCGTTACTCGTGAGCATAGATGCTTAAGTGAGCACTTAATATTTTATTATAGCAAGATTCCGCGGAAGCCAACAGGGTTGGTACTTTATATTTTTCTGTGTCGAAATTTTTATACTCATACATGTATACTGTATTTTATGATAATAGTATTGGTGCAAGTTATAGAATGAATCTAGCACTTCTGGAAAATGTGGTTTTCTTTTGTTAAAAGAATGATCAAACTCAACAAACTCAAAAAAAAAGAAAATTTAGTTGTTACTTGGTGTATTAAGCAATTCTTACTTTATATATAACTACACAATATATATTCTAAGCTACTAAAGGGAATGATAACATGGATTAACATGTTCTGAATAGAAAATGGAGTCTGACAGTGAAAACGAAAATTTATCATTGACATTGATAACTGGAAAGGATCAACAACATTCGTTTAGTGAACCTGGTATTGTAGGTGAATATAGGTTCAGTAACCGCTTATGACCGGACGGACCGTATCCTTGTTTGCATCCCTAGGATCTTTTTTTTTTTAAATATGTTATATTATCCAAATATTATAATCTGTTAAATAATGTCAATGACAAGGTTTGTAAAATGTATATTGTCTTTGCCCTCCTCCGCTTGTCTATTCTTCTCTCTGCAAAAATGGTGTCTGTTAGAAAAATGTAATCGGGTCAATATGGTGTATTAAAGTTTAATAAATATAGAAGTTAAAGTCTCCTCAAGTGTATTTTAATTAAAACTTTTCCAACATGGTAGCAGAGCGTGGTTTATAAGTAAAACAATAAAATAGTGTGATACTTCGATTGTTAAGATACGAATAAATAAATAAAAAGTTTCAAGTTAAAGTCACATGTGCTTCAAAGAAAAATCATCGTAAAAATATCTTCATACAGTATAATTACATACACAATGGCTAATCAAGCTAAAATAGAAGACGTTACATTGCCTATTTTTGATGGCGTCAACTATTCAAGTTGGAAATTAAGATTGCTAACCTTATTAGAATATAAAGAGTGTAACGAGCCCGCCATTACTATGACCTTCGTTCCGGGTAAAGACGAAAAAGCTGAGGCGATATGGAAAAAGAAAGATTTAAAGGCAAGGACTATATTAATGAGTACCATTTCCGATAAACAATTAGAATATATTAGCGAATGTAAAACAGCATATGAAATGATTAGGAAATTTGACAAAATGTATTTAACACAGTCTACTGCTTTGCAAATTATATGTAGGGGGAAAATAGAGGAAATTAAATTAAATAATTATGATACTTTAGAAGATTTTTTTGTCGCTTTTGAAAAAACAATAAACGCATTTAAAGTAGCCGGAGGAAAGATTGATGAACCTGAGAAGTTGAGGTACCTTCTCAGAGCGCTTCCACCAAGTTATAGTTATATTGGAGATTTTCTTGATGTAATTCCAGAAGAACAAAGAACAGTAGATTATGTACGATCTAAAATAAAAGAAAAAAATATTACTTCAGGCGACTCGGATGAGAAAAACAATGTGAGTACATTTACAGCTAAAACCAAACCCCGTTGCTTTGTTTGCGGTAAGACTGGCCATCTCAAGAAAGACTGCTGGCACAGACAGATTAATAATCAAGTTCAACAGAATTATCAAGGCAAATATCAACCCAGTCATGGTCATCGAGGACTACAGAGAGGTTTCAACAGAGGTGGATTCTACAGAGGTCGTGCCCGAGGTAGAGGTCAAGGTCATTCCAGAGGTGAGACATCAAACAATTATTCAGTGGAGTCGTGGACAGCTCAAGTATGTAATCCGGTAGTCAATCAGGTATTTGGGTGTACTGAAAATGATGAATGTATTAATAATAACAATAATATTAACTTACTTTTAGATAGTGGGTGTACACACCACATAATAAATAATGATACCTACTTTTATAATTATGTAGATTTAAAAATACCCGTAAATGTAAAATTACCCGACGATAAAATATTAAAAGCAACCAAAGTTACAATTTTAAAATTTGTTTCAAAAATTATTATAGTCATAAACATGTAGATTTAAAAAATGTTTATTTTGTAGAAGGTATTAAGCAAAATTTGTTGAGTTTTTCAAAGATTACTAAGACTTGCACAATAGTAGCCAAAGATGCGAATGCAAAAATTTATAACCAGTCTAGAGAACTGATAGCCGTTGCAGATAAAATAAATGATTTGTATCATATGAAAGGTTTTGTATTGAATGACTATAATAATGAAATGTACGTACACTCTGTAAAATTAACTCATAAAGAGAAATGGCATAGGGCACTCGGTCATGTAAATTTTCAATATCTAAATAAGTTAATTGATGATAAAGTAGTAGATGGTTTGCCGGATAGGATTGAAAGCATAGAAATGAAATGTTCAAATTGTATTCAAAGTAAAATGGCTAATGTTCCTTTTGAAAATAATAGAAAAAAGACAACAGAAATTTTAGAATTAATTCATACTGATTTGAACGGTCCGCATAACACAACTGGGTATGGTGGAGAAAAATATTTTCTGACATTTATTGATGATTATAGCAAGTGTACAAGGATTTTTTGTATTAAAAGTAAAGCTGAAACTGCTAGTTGTTTTATAGAATTTGTAAATCAAGTAGAAAATAAATTTAACAAAAGAATTAAGAAATTACAGTGTGATAACGGTAAAGAATATTTAAATAAGGATATTTATAATTTTATAAAGCACAAAGGTATAGAGTTATTATCATGTCCACCCTACGTCCATGAATTAAATGGAGTAGCGGAAAGATATAATAGGTCTGCTATGGATATAGGTAGGTGTTTAATGAGAGAAGCAAAAATTCATAGAAAATATTGGCCCGAAGTAATAAAAACAGTAGCTTATTTAAAAAATCGAACAATTGCAAATACAGTAGAAAATAAAACTCCTTATGAGATATTTTTTGGGATAAAACCAAATGTAAAACATTTAAAAATATATGGAAGTAGAGTTTATGTCAGGGTTCCTGAAGTTTTAAGAAAGAGTAAATGGGATGATAAAGCACAACTAGGAATTTTAGTGGGGTATAATGAAAATAGTTACAGAGTTCTATTAAATAATAAGATAGTTAATGCTAGGCATGTACAGGTAGTCGAAGAAAATACTAATTTAATTTGCTTAGAAAAACTTGATGATCAAAGTGTAAAAGATAATGATTTGGAAACTGATTCTACTTTAAATATCTCAAATAAAATATGTAAAACTGAATACAAAGGTCATGAAAATTATATAAATGAAGTTGAAAATGAAAATTGTAATAATAGTATGAAAGATCTTGTAAGTAATGATAATTTAAATGATGATGATGAGGATGATATGCATGTAGGATTAGGAAAATCAAAAAGAAAAAGAACTCCAGTTTCTAGATATGGTAATCCAGTTTCACATTTTATATATGTAAACTATATTGATGCAAATGTACCAAGTACATTTGAGGAGGCGATGAACTCCCAGGATCGTGAACTATGGCAAAGAGCAATGGACTCAGAAATTAATAGCTTAAATAAAAATAATACATGGCAAATTGTTGAACGGCCAAAAGATAAAAAAACTATTGATGTTAAGTGGATTTTTAAAAAGAAAAGCAGTAATGTTTATAAAGCTAGATTAGTTGTAAGAGGTTTCCAGCAAACGGAATATATTGAAAATGTTTATTCACCAGTAGGAAAAATGCAAACTTTAAAAATTTTATTGTCATACAGTTGTAAAAATAATTTATTTATTGAACAAATGGATGTCGAGACAGCATTTTTAAATGGTTATGTAAAGTCAGAAGTATATATAAATCAACCGAAAGGTTATGAAACCGGAGACAATAAAGTTTATAAATTGCAAAAGGCTCTCTACGGTCTCAAAGAAAGTCCTAGAGTATGGTATGATTGTTTCGATAAGTTTATTACAAAGTTAGATTTTATTAGAAGTAATTATGATTACTGTTTATATGTAAATAGAGCAAGCAAAGATCCAATATATATATTAATATTTGTCGATGATCTCCTAATTTGCTGTAAAAATAAAAATAAAATTGAAGAGATAAAAACTAGTTTAATGAAAAGATTTGCAATGAAAGACCTTGGGAAAATTAAAAGTTATATTGGCATAGATATTGATTATAGTAAGGATAGAAATATATTGACTCTAAATCAAACAAAATATATTGAATCTTTGGCTGCAAAATATAATCTGGATAATACTAAGTTATATGATACTCCAATGGAAACTAATTTAAAATTAGAACAAGCTAAGGAAATTGATGAAAGTATACAGTACAGAAATATAATAGGTGAATTATTGTATATTAGTACAGGCACAAGGCCAGATGTAGCTTATAGTGTTAATTATTTGAGTAGATATCAAAATTGTTACAGTCGAACACATTATAAATATGCAATGAGAGTTTTAAAATATCTGTATAAAACTAAGGATTTAAAGTTAACATACTATGGAAATGTAGATTCTGAAATATTAGATTGTATGGTAGATTCCGACTATGCAGGAGATAATGTGGATCGGAAATCTACATCAGGTTTTGTGATTAGATTGTTCGGAAACTTAATTTTTTGGAAAACACATAAACAAAATACAGTTACTAAATGTTCAACTTTTGCAGAGTATATTGCTATGTCAGAGGCAGTGACAGAGGTACTTTTTATTAGAAACTTGTTAAGTGAGTCATTTAATTTAAAATTTTCTGAACCGATTAAATTGTATGAAGATAATTCTGGTGCGATTGCAATAGCTAAATACGGTAACTTTACAAAAAATTCAAAACATATTGAAGTGCAGTATCATTATATAAACGAGAACTATGAAAAGAAAATAATTGATATTATAAAAATTGATTCAAAATTTAACTTGGCAGATATTTTAACAAAAAGTTTAGATAAAATAAAATTTTTAAAGAATAGGTTAGAGTTAGGATTAATATAGTAGTTCAGATTAAAATATTGTGTTTAGATTATAAATTTGAGGAGGTGTGTTATATTATCCAAATATTATAATCTGTTAAATAATGTCAATGACAAGGTTTGTAAAATGTATATTGTCTTTGCCCTCCTCCGCTTGTCTATTCTTCTCTCTGCAAAAATGGTGTCTGTTAGAAAAATGTAATCGGGTCAATATGGTGTATTAAAGTTTAATAAATATAGAAGTTAAAGTCTCCTCAAGTGTATTTTAATTAAAACTTTTCCAACAAAATATATAACGAGATCGACAAACAAGCGTATGGCTCGCCTGATAGTAAACGATTACCGTAGCATATAGACATTTGCAACAACAGAAGCATCAAAAGCGCGTTACTGACCCTGTCGCCAACTCCCCCCAGGAGGTCTGGTCACTTTAACCCCAACAGGAACACAACACTGCTTGAAAGCAGTATTATTTAGCTGTGATCTTCTGTAAGTTTGTGTGTTCCTGCTGTGCCCTACCTCCGTTACAATAACAGTTTTAAAATGAGAAAGAAAGCTTATAGTAAGATCTTTCATATTTTAAGAATGTACCAGAAAAAAAAATATCAGGATTACCACCAAGAACAAGTAAAGTAAATTACAATCGGTACAGCCCTACAGTATCGCGGTCACGTACCGCGCCTCGCGTACCCCTTAAACCTTATCGTTTTAAATTAATTAATTGCCGCCAACAGAGCTTTGCTTGTATCTTAACTGAAGTATTAAGAAGCGTTATTTTATACCGCATTGTATAAACGATGGAGGCTAGCACCTCTACGTGTAATGAAGCTATCATTTTTTACATGATACTTTATGAAGTGACGGTAGAGTGTGAGCGAAATACACAAAATCATCACACTTTTTTGTACACAACTAGGATGGCAAACAAGTGCACAGCCGACCTGATAGTAAGAGGTAAATGTAGGCTATAGACGCCTGCAATACCAGAAACATCGCAAGCGCGTTTCCGATCCTACCTCTGACTCTCTGAAGGAGATCTGGCCACCTTACTAACTACATAAAGACAATAAAGAAAGTAGTGTTATTTAGCTGTCATGTTCTGTAAGGAGCAGGTACTACACATGAAGAGCTGCTTCAGATTTTGAGAAAAATATTTTCTTCTGAACTTACTCTAACTCGATGAACATTTAAACATTGTAATGACGGGTATGTAGTGTAAGAAGAAAAATAATACTACCTCCAATGAAGTCATCTGTAACAACAACGTACGTTCTGCGAAGAATATTCGACTAAAAAAGAATAAGAAGAAAAATTATGAAGTGCAATGAAAAACCCTGTAAATGTCTCACAACTGTGAAAAGTCCTCTCTCGAGGTGTTCTCTATGTGGAGGAATGTTAGAGCTAGATTCGTTGTGCTGCTCTATTGCAGTTTGATAAGGTTAATTAACAATTAATAAATAAATAATTATCTTATAACATACACACACAGTCATCTGCCTACTGTTATAGCTTTTTTTATTGTTAAATATAAATAGAAATAACACATATACATATAAATATAAATATTACACCAAGACTCAGGTAGGAATCGAACCCACAGCCCGCGGAGCAGAAAGCAGGGCCACTAAAAACTACGCCAAAGGGCTTTTCAAATGCAAAATAATCCTGAGCTAATTAATATAGGTACCTACTCTATTTAGTCGACAACGTGATACACTGCAGGTATTATAAGCGTACAAAAGCTACTAAACTTACCATCAGGTGCACCGAATGCTTGTTTGACTCGTATTATAAAAATAATAATTCATGTATCTTGATTATATAACTAGCTTCTACGTGCGACTTCGTCCCCGTGGAATAGGACCAAATCTGTCTTACATGATTTGTGCGAAATTTTAACCGTTTACGCAGCGGAAGCTCTCAAAAGGAATAAAACCCTGATTTTGAATAATTCTTCATTGGTGCCACGCTCCTATTGGTCTTAGCGTGATGATATATAGCTTATAACCTTCCTCGATTTATGGGCTATCTAACACTGAAAGAATTTTTCAAATCGGACAAGTAGATCCTGAGATTAGCGCGTTCAAACAAACAAACATACAAACTCTTCAGCTTTATTATATTAGTACCTATAGATAGTAGAGTATATATCATTGAAAAGTTTCCAAAAGTTTTTTGATCAGTATCAAAAGATTCGTCAATAAATTACGATTCTCGCATTAAAGAACGAAGTCCGACACGAAACTCGTCCGTATAATAATAATAAACAAAAAACGATCAAACTTTTCTTCTATTTTAGGGCGCTATTGACAACAATATCTCGTTTATAGTTACGAAACAATTCCCCGGGGGACATTATAAGTGGCCAATGATTATTTTTTGACGGGGGCTATTTATAACGTTTGCATTATGATGTAATATAGTATGCGATAAAAAATTTGTTATCTGTTTCTTAATTTTATAATATTACACACAGGTTTTGTGGAAAAAATCTAACATCAATAACAACAAGCAAGCAGATTGACTGCCAATCGTCCAAGCCAAAGCCAGACATAATACGTCATTCTAATACTATGACGTAGAGTTAGTAAAATGGTTACAGTGACTGTGCTTTAGGTTACAGCTATGGTGTAATATCATCCTATGACAAATGTGGATATAAGCTATTCAAATTTTTGTAGTAATCTGGAATTGTTTCTATTCGTATTGCTAGGGACAGTTCATTTTGAAGTGTATATTTTATGTTTATGATAATATCATCTTTTAACTACGTTTAAATATCACATACAACTTCAAAATTGAGTATACGTGCTGTTTATGTTTAGTATATGCTGAACTGACGTTAAATGATGCTTCATTATTGTCAGGGAGGCTGTTATATATTTAAATATATCGCACGTTTTACTTGAAATAGTTACCGGTTACTTACAAAATAGCCCCCACCCGTCCGCGTTCACCCCTCTTAAGATGCTCATAAACATGTTTTTCTCGCAATAAAAATGATAAATCACCGTTTTTTATATGGTCAATCAGGAGATATGGTGTTTTTTTCCATTGACAGATAAAATCTATGGAGTCACCATCCTTAGTAATGGGAATATCGGCGAGTAAGTATGATTTCATTTTGATTGATGGCGATTTACGATCGCCAGTGTATATTACGGTTTTGAGAAAAATAAAAAACTTTTTTTTCTATCTATTTTTCAGATTCTTTCTTCTCCTATTGAACGGCATTGCATTGCATAGCATATGTATTGTTAGGGAACCTTACGTTACTATTAGATCCGATGATGTAGTTGATAGAGAAAGACTCTTAGATACTGCTTTCCGTTCAATTTGTACGCATATAATTATACTAGCTTCTGCGCGCGACTTTGTCGGCGTGGAATAGGACCAATTCTGTCATACATGATTTGTGCGAAACTTTAACCGTTTACGCAGCGGAAGCTCTCAAAAGGAAAAAAAACCGATTTTGAAACATTCTTCATTGGTGCTACTCTCCTATTGGTCTTAGCATGATGATATATAGCCTATAGCCTTACTCGATAAATGAGCTATCTAACACCGAAAGAATTTTTCAAATCAGATCAGTAGATCCCGAGATTGGCGCGTTCAAACAAATAAACAAACAAACTCTTCAGCTTTATTATATTAGTATAGATAGTTATTTAAAAAAGTGTGTTACTAAGCGCAAAACGAGAATGGTGCGATAAATTTAGCTTATTTAGTTTATATCTATCTTTTCCTCAAATTAACGTGAGTTAAACCGCGAGGCAGAGCTAGTATAATTATACAAATGAAAATAGATATAACCAATAAATTATGTACAACATAATCCTGCTAACAAAGCCCGTTGCTTTATTAGGTATGCCACGAAAACATAATGATATATGGGAAAAGCGTGAAAACATACACTTTATCATCTTAGAATAGAACAGAAAAATATCCTCATTACAATAGAATATTATTTAGTATGTAACATTGAGTTATTTGTGACAGAATTGATAATTAAACATGAGTTATTTGTGACAGAATTAATTATAATAAAGAATTATTTCATAATAGACTCTCGATTCGGCTGTATTTTAATTTTTTTATAATGTGTGCTACCTTAGTACATTTTACTGGGTCTATCGATTTTGATGATTTGTCTTTTAATCGAAAATGAGTCCTTGTTCTGTGGTCTCTTTTAAATTTGACTAAGATCTGATCAGTACCTATCTACTCCTAGGGGTATCTCTAATAATGCACATTTGCTTGACTATTTTTATTCTACCGACGTTGTATTATTTGTCGATGTAATAATTCTCTTTTATTCTTATTCTAATGTCATATTTAATAAGTACTATAGGGTACAGCAGGAAATTTCCTGCTCAAAATATGGAGTAGCCCGACTGGGGTAGTATCTCAACCTTACAGAAGACCACAGCTAAATAATACTGTTTTCAAGCAGTGTTGTGTTCCTGTTGGTGAGAAAGGTGACCAGAGCTCCTGGGGGGATTGGGGATAGGGTCGGCAACGCGCTTGCGATGCTTCTGGTGTTGCAGGCGTCTAAATAGGCTACGGTCTTACCATCAGGTGAGCCGTACGCATGTTTGCTAACCTAGTTACATAAAAAAAAAATACTAAAATAATTATAATAGATGTAATTTTGGTATACAATTATGGTATACAAGTAGGTGAACACTATACACTAAAGTGCAGCGAAAAACTACTACATGTATTATCAGGTTGTCGATCTCTTATAAGTAACTTTATCGTTTTTGAAATTATCCTTTGTTAAATGGTTTCTAAATTTAATGTAAAATTCATTATGAGAAAAATTATACAAAATACATTTAAATCCATTCAATTTTTCTTTTACGATGCATCCAGTAACGCAAAATATAATATTTATTTGTACTACTGATATAATTACTAAGATAATAAGAAAAAAATAATATTCTGAAAATCTTGAGATTCTCCTTTCCAACCTTTTTTGAAAACAAACAAATATTTTCAACAAAAACAACTATACAAACATCAAAGATAATCCAAAACAAAACTACTTAATAAAACGATACAATAAGTCAGAATATAAGCGTTTCGCTATAAACAGAAAATTGTCCCGACACCAAAACAAGATTAAGACGACGCATTTAATACTTTTTTATTACATTTGCATTTTCGTGTTTTCCAACAACGCTCAATTCGAAAACTGTGTAAATATTTCTATACGGGAACTTTCGAAATGTGTCGCGTTATAAACACAGTTCAATTTCGTGTGAACGTTGAAAAACAAACACTATGGTGTGGTAGTCGCCAAGTTTTGATGATTATTGCTTTATTAACCAATATTGAGTGGCGTTACAATAGAGAGGACGGGTTGTACCGTACTTGGATAATTTAAACTATGGTTAAATATTTAGTTCGTTTCAAAGAAGTAATGCCTCAGATGTCAATTGACATGACTTGGTAGCAATGTTGAAACACCGCTTAGAAGAAAAATAAAGTTAAGTAAAATGTAAATAATAAACAACTAACAGACGAACTAAAAAGAGTTTCTAGTAAAGTAAAAATTAAAGTACTGGTCAGTGGAAAGTAAATAAGTCGGAAGTGATTCTACTAATATAATTATAATAAATTGGCCTTTTTTTTTAATATTAGCATAATTTTTAAACAAGATAAATAAAAAATATTGAATAATTAATTATTCTAGAGATCACTATCATACACGCTCTAACTGAATTTTTTTTATGTTACATTAAAATTCGTTTTAAGTTAATCATATAAAATATAACAAAACAGTATCAACTTACAAAAAAACCGTGTAGTGTCGTGGTACACCAGATAGGGACGAAGTCCTTTATTATTAAATATTAATTTCAAGTTATATTCGAGTTATAATGAAAATTATTATTCGGGTATACATATTTAAGTGTGATTTTTTTATTGACCTTTATTTTATTTACAATTATTTATAAAAATACATAATAATTATCGAATGACATAATAATAATAAAAAGCAAACTGCAATAATAATACTAGTTATACATAAAAATCTCACGCTTTTTTAACGTTACGGACGTTTTATGCCAGCCGGCATAGTTTACCTAACTTCGTTCCAAAAATAATATGCATAATATTTTCAGACAAATCTAAGATTAATAATAATAAAACATTAAACATCGTTTAATAAAACTGTGGTAGTGGTTTAGGGTACTCCAGAGAGCGGCAGTTAGACGAGGCGTCGCCGCTTCATTGGACTCCTCGTAAACCAATCCACTGCGGGGGATGTTACTCTACATCGATTAAAACGAATAATTATTAAAAATGTTTTTATTTTTTGTGTTTTTATTTAAATTTGCATAAATTACGTTTTTTTAAATGGTATTTAAATATAAATGTTTTTGAAGTGAAACTTCTTTAGAATCATTGTGATTTCAAACCGGATGCAACGGAAAAACGACAGAGAAGGGCGCGCCGCGCTGCACGCCGCTTTGTAAATCTATGTAAATAATTTTAAATTTGTTTTGTTTTTTTTTATGTAACTACTTTGTACACACGTAATTTTTTTTTATTTAAATATTTACAAGGATGGCCTAGTTTATGAAATAAAGATATTTTATAATTTATAAAATACATAAATGTAGTTCTCTTGCATACATTTAAAGATCAACAGTTTACCTAAGATTCTTTATACTAAGTACTAACTTTTCTTCGTTCTTAAATAAAAAAGTGCGTGTGTACAAAGTACACATGTCAGAAGTGAAACTTCTTTGGCAAAGTAATTGAAAAAAAATGCGTGCGTAAAAAGTACACATGTCGGAAGTGAAACTTCTTTGGCAAACTAATTGAAAAAAATAAATAATTGAATAATTAAAAACCAATTGAAAACTAAGGTGAAGTGGGACACGAGGCGGGTGACGCCTGTACCGGACGAAGTAGACAAAACGTCGCCGATTCATAAAACGCGTTACCGTTTTATCCGTAAAAATTTTGCCCTCATGCGCCTAAAGAAGTTTCACTTCAAACATATTTTAATAATTATTATGTGATTAATTATCTATTAGGAAGGTGGTCTACAATGTTTTGTTGTCTCTTCTTAGGAAGTATAATTTTTAATATGATATTAATAATGTACGATATTGTGAAGACAAATATGCATTGGTACACATTTTACGATTAATATTTGTTGGGCCTCCGAAAACACAAATTATGAAAAAAGTGTGTCTGTCAGTTCCGACACGTGACTGGAACTTACTCTCACAGAGCGATTACATATACTTATTTTAAATACATAATTATAATATAGGTAGATACATTTAAAAAATTAGAGTTTTGTTAAACGAATTATTAAATTATTAAAAAAGGAGGGTGTTTTAGACTACACGATTGAATTAAAACTTTCTATCTTCACTAACTAAAATCTCCCTCTCAACTTCCGTTCACCCCACCCGACTTTTCGTAACGCTCTCATCCCGCATTCACTAGCTTACTCCCCATGTCAAACGTGCTTAAAGAAGTATTACTTCAATAATAAACTTATGACCATAAAACGAAGAGGTTATTTATAGAAAACGTAAAAAAAATGTAACTAATTTAAATAATAATTTATCGATAAGTTCCATCACTAGCTTAAAATTTTACAACCAACAATCTGAGTTGCGATCTTTTTACATGCCTACGATTTTAATCGTCGAGATGTATGGACGATGTGCACGTTGACGGTAATTTTATAATACACTAGCTGTACTCCGCGGTTCCACACGCGTTAATTTGTCAAAAAAATAGCCTAGAGCTTTTCTCGGTAAATAGGAACCAAAACAAAAAAAAATAATTCGAACAAGTTGTTCCTGAGATTAGACCGTTTAAACAATCCAACAAACTCTTCTGCTTTATAATATTAGTACAGATAGACACATCTAAATATTTAATTAAGTAGATGAACCAGGAATAATATAAATGCATTTTCTTAAAAACTATTTGTAAGTATTTACTTGTTTCCTTGAAGTCGGGCACACGAGAAAATAACTTGCTAAAAATCTGCAGCAACCCGACTGACTCATTTTAGGGTTTGTTCATGGGTACGTATTACCTAGGTACCCCAAAAATCTAAGTTTAATATTTAAACAATGATTACTTAAATATTATCTATGTATATCAGCTGGTTGCTACCTACGGTCTTTTTTTATAAAACGAGGTCGGCAAACAAGCGTAAGGCTCACCTGATGGTAAGCGATTACCGTAGCTTATAGACGTCTGCAACACCAGAAGCATCGCAAGCGCGTTGCTGACCCTATCCCGAATTCCCTCAGGAGCTCTGGTCACCTTACTCAGCAACATGAACACAACACAGCTTGAAAAGAGTATATCTAATTTCTTTAATAAGATCTCCCTTTAAGGATGCTTAGCATATTAAATATGTAATAGAATCTTACTTTTATACAAAGAAAAAAACTGTATTAAATATGCTGTAAAATTTCAATTATCTATGTTTTCAAAGTAACAAACGAGATAGAAAGAACTGTCAGAAGACCTTAAGACCTGATAGCGAAATTTTTCTAACAAAGTTCAGATGGCACCGTATGGGCTTAAAATGCTCAATCAACGATTTATTTATTCTCAAAAATTTTGAAGTCTCCTAATACAGGCATAACACTTTTTTAGACTTAGACACTCGCGGTTTTCAAACATAGTCTATTTTTATAATATAACGAGTAGGTACATACCACGATAGACTGCAGTCTCGTCGTGACCACGGACCATGTAACTGGTCCGAAATATCGACAACAATCATCAAAATCTATATCGTGGTATGTACTCGTTATATTATAAAAAAAAACAGGCATAACACGCTTAAAAGAAGGCATCATCTAGTGCTTGTTAATGATTTGGTATGAACAATACGAGTGTGCTTTAGACCGCATGACTGAAGTAAAACTTATTTAGCTTCATCTAACTTATATCTCCCTCTCAACTTCCATTCACCCCACCCAATCACACTTTTCGTAACGCTCTCGTCACGCATTCACCAGCTGACTCCCCAAGTCAAGCGTGTATAAAAAAGTTTTATTTCAAAAATAAAATTTTATTTTATTCTTTTAAAGTAAGCAAAAGCACGTTTCGATTATCGTGTCGTACGTCGAAAAGCGATCTCTGTCCTAAAGCTGAAATACATTCTCTTAAAATGTGTTTAGTTTGACAACTCGTTGGCGTGGAAGGTGCGGGCGCTCTCATTATTTGCGACACTTGTTCGCAGTTGCGTTCACTTGCGTTTTGTATCTTTTACATTTCGATGATAGTTACACGGTGTGTTTTATTGAATTTATATTATGTAGGTACTTACTGTATTTATGTTTTTTGACGTAAAAACGTCTAATAAATCGATCAACGCCGGCGGCATGCACGAAAAGCATGAGTCATTGTAGAGTTACGCTCATTGTAGCGTTACGCTCATTCTAGCGTTACGCTCATTGTAGCGTTACGCTCATTGTACGCTTGCGCCGCATCTATCTCTCCACTTGATTGGCCTATGCGTCCGAGGAGATGTTTTGTTATGATGTTGTCACATTAAACTATCGTCCGTAAACCAACTTTACAGCAAACCAATTTTTTTTTTTTTTTTTAATTATTATTCGCCACTTATCTATATGTTATTCATGTTAAGGCTCCGTCATTTGATAAAAGTAGGCATTTAACGTCTACCCCGTCCCCCTTGGACACACGTCGCGCGAACTCGTTGCTGTTGAACTCAGTCCGTGACCTGAAAGCGTCAGTGGCTGTAAAGCGAACTAATTTGATTTGACTTTAAAATAGAAATGCATTTATTATGATCATTTTTTAAAGTAGTGATAAATATGTAATACTTTCGTAAATAAATGAAATAAGTAAATGATTTCAGGGTTATTTATTATAAAGACTGTTGGACATAAATAGAATAAGCTATATAAAATAAAACAAATTACATAATTATTAAATCTATACAAATAAAATTGAAGTGTCTGTTTGTAATATTGTAATACCCGCTTTTAACTAAATTACATATATAATATACATGGTGCAAATACCAAAATAACATTTTTTATAATTTGTCTGTCTGTCTGTTCCGGCTAATCTCTGAAACGGCTGGATCGTTTTTGACAGGACTTTCATTGGCAGATAGTTGCTGATGTAATAAGGAGTAACGTAGGCTACTTTTATTTTAGATTTTTTATTATTATTTTATAACTGCGAACTGAACAATAATTATTTTGTTAAATTCCACGCGGACGAAGTCGCGGGCATAGGTAGTTTAAAATAATTATAATCAATAAAACGTATCTCAATAAATTCCACAATACAATTACAATATTTAAAAAAACTAGTTGAAAAAAAAAGCGGTCAGCCATCCAAGTACTGACCGTCGTGACGCTGCCGCGTTACCGGTCGCTCAAATTTTATCTTAACTAACTTATATCGCCCTCAACTTCCGTTCGCCACGACCGATCACACTTTTCGTAACGCTCTCGTCACGCATTAACCTGCTTACTCCCCAATTTAAGCGCGCCTAAAGAAGTTTCACTTCAAAAAAACTAGTTGAAAAAAAAGCGTCACGCATCCAAGTACTGACCGTCGTGACGGTGCCGCGTTACCGGTCGCTCAAATTTTACCCCTCATGCGCCTAAAAAAGTTTCACTTCAAAAAAACTAGTTGAAAAAAAAAGCGGTCACCCATCTAAGTACTGACCGTCATGAAATTTTATTTGGCTTTAAAATAGAAATGCATTTATAATGATCATTTTTTATAGTAGTGATAAAATAATAATACTTTCGTAAATAAATAAAATAAGTAAAGGATTTCAGGGTTATTTAGTATAAATACTGTTGGACATAAATGGAATAAGAGCTATTAAATGAAACAAATTACATATTAAATTTAAAATAATTATTATTAAATAAAATTTATCTGTATACAGTAGGCAGTATTAGCTCTCCGATGTTGATGAATTTTAAAATTGCTAATTTGCTACATCGCCATAGGCGTAAAAATGTAACAGACACACTTATACTTTTGAATTTTGTACCTAATTGTATTAACTCGAAATAAAAATATAATTTAAATTATTCATTTTGAGCTGTGTAACATACGAATGTAAAGTTTGTCATGAAGCGCTGCTTAGTACTAGTGGTCTAAGATCCGAATCTAAATCGATCTTCACCGAGCTGATAATATAATGAAACATACTTTATAATAAATTTAGTATATATATCGCTCATTGAATACAAAAGGGCCACAAATCAGAAAATATTTAAAATCGTTTTATTGCATAAAATGATAAATAATCTACTATATTTTATGGTAAAAAAAACTCCCATAATTTTTGCTTATAATTTATGGTAACAGTGACACACCGCCCTTTTTTCACTGGAGCACTTTGACAGGTAACGTCAGTTCAAAACCGCCACCTTTTCATTTGCGACCCGAGATTCAACGTGAACGCACGTCGGTTTTCGTGAAAAAGTGTCCCAACCCAAAATACGTCTGTGTTACATTCAAACTTCAGGTAAATGTGGTTATGTTTTATAATACAAAAGTGCCATATTTTGTGAAACGTCCGTTTTGTATTCTAACATCGGTATTTTTTGATCATATGTTATAACATAAAAGTGCCATATTTTGGAAAACGTCCGTTTTGAATTCTACAATCAGTATTTGTGATCGTATTTATAATACAAAAGTGCTATATTTTGTAAAACGTCCGTTTTGCATTATAAAATCAGTATTTGTGATCATATTACATAATCCAAAAGTGCCATATTTGAAATGCGTAGTGTTAATACTTATAAAATAATGGGTAGATATTCCAAAATTATTTCTTTATTTAACAATTTATGTACACTAGAAAACAATAAACAACAAATAGCACTTATAAACAATGCTGGTACAAAGGCACTACTTATCCCATGATGGAATCTCTTCCAGTAGTCCTGCCACAGGAAAATTATAAAATAATCGCTAAATTAGCGTGTACAATAAAAATTAAAAAAAAATACTAAAATAAAAACATAATTATACAATTTGAAAAGCATAGGTACATACATAAAAAAGTATACACACATAGATACAAATAATATAATACACACGATAATATATTCTAATACGCATAAAGACAATTAAATTGATTTTTGGTTATGATTGATTTAGGTAGAATTCTCTCACTCTTTTCTTAAATAGTGATAATGTTTCGCAATCGCGAATTTCGTATGGTAAGGAATTCCAAAGTCTAATGGAATGTGCAGTAAAAGAGTAGGAATAAAAGTCGGTACGGTGAGTGGGTATCTGAAGAAGAGAACGTTTATGAGATCTACACGGAGAATCATTAGCGTGAGAGAAAGAGAAGCGGTCCCGCAGATACGAAGGAGAACAAGGAGCAAAAAGAGTCTTAAAAAGGAAGCAAAGTATTCTAAAGTTTCTACGATGGCGGATACTTAAAGTAACTAAAACTAAAAAACAGGGTATCCTTAAACTTGTTGAGAAAAATATCATACCAAAGTATTACCAAAGCTTTTACGAAAATTTGTAATACAATGGGTACTTAATTGTGATAGATAATATTTAGAAAAGTAAACTTTGAATATTCCTTTTAATTAACAAAGACTTAAAAAATAATATGAAATAATTAATTAAATAACTACGATTTTAAATAACTTTTCTTAATTGTAACTTAGTATAGTAACTTTTTTCTAAGACTTTCTAAGATTTTCTAAGACTGTGGTATTTTTACTTTGTAATAATATTTTTATAAGCTGTAGTATTTTGCTACTGAATTATGTGCATTTATAACTGATCTCGTAATTTATTTATGTTACTTGAAATAATTAACGTAAAAAGCGCCTTAAATTGTTTAAAACTGTGATTTGTAAGACAAGATAAATTGTTATTGTGTAATAATATTATTGTAATATTTTGTTATTTTATTCTACCGAATTCTGTGCCTTTAGAACTACTCTCGTATTTTGTATTAGTTAGTTTTGTTGTAGTAAGAGCTCTGTCTTTAACATTAATAAGTAATAGGTACAAAATATGAGAAAATAAATAGAGAGAAATGAGTGTCGGCGGTTCATTTTTAGAGGATTTATTGATTTTGTTTTTATGAATATTTTGATATGATTATTATAGTTTTATCTCTTGTTTTTTATAGTTCTAAAAACATAATGTAAATGTTTTAGAGAGATGTTTAATTTGACTGAATAAAAGTCGCGTACAAAGTTGATCTTATTTCTATTAATAATAAGTTAAGATTTTATTAGTTTGTAATTTTTAATTCAGTATTTTCTTGGTGTTCATTTACTTCAGTTATTACCTAGTAATAAGATTAAACTTTTTGATTCATTTTTTTAACAATAAAGTACAATAAACCATTTTTATTAGTAAAATTGTGTTTACTTTTAGACATAATTTTTAAGATATTGATTCAAATTTTGAATGCAAAAGGGACTTTTATGCTATTTTATCTTATTAGGTAACAGCTATCACAAAGTTCATATTGTACATAGATACAGCTAAAAAATACGCATCTATTGATATATCAACATCTTATATTTAATTAATAAATATATGAAATATTAAAAAAAAAACAGTTTAAAAAATTTGTTTTGGCCGTCCTGTAAAATTTATGAATTTCGATTTGTGTCCGTTTTGTATTCAAGGAGCGATATATTAGATAATATATTAAAAATGGGTTACCTCTATTTTGAAAACTCTATTTTGTTGCTATGTATTATTATTATAATCTATATAATAAAAAAGAATGTTGCTAAGCGCATAACTCGAGAATGGCTCGACCGATTCGGCTAATTTATTTTTGTATGTTCCTTAAAAATTCCACAGTAGGTTTTTATATTTAATAATTCTTATTTTAATAATTTTAATTAAATTTAATTTTAATTAAATTTTATCTTTACTAACATATCTCACTCTCAACTTCAGTTCGGCTCAACCGATCACACTTTTCGTAACGCTCTCGTAACGCACCTGCTTACTCCCCAAGTTAAGCGCGCCTATAGAAGTTAAACTTCAAAAAAAGTAGTTGAAAAAAAAGCGGTCACCCATCCAAGAACTGACCATCGTGACGCTGCCGCGTTTCCGGTCGATCAAATTTTTTTTAACCAAAATATCTCCCTCTCAACTTCCATTCGCCTCGACCGATCACACTTTTCGTAACGCTCTCGTCACGCCTGCTTACTCTCCAAGTTAAGTGCGCCTAAAGAAGTTTCACTTTAAAAAAAACTAGTTGGAAAAAAAAAGCGGTCACCCATCCAAGTACTGACGCTACAATGAGCGTAACGCTACAAATAGCGTAACGATACAATAGCGTAACGCTACAATGAGCGCAACGATACAAATAGCGTAATGCTACAATGAGCGTAACGCTACAAATAGCGTAACGCTACAACAAATAGCGTAATGCTACAATGATCGTAAAGCAACAATGATCGTAACGCTACAATGAGCTTAATGCTACAATGAGCGTAACGCTACAATGAGCGTAACGCTACAATGAGCGTAACGCTACAATGAGCGTAACGCTACAATTAGCGTAACGATACAATGAGCGTAACGATACAAATAACGTAACTCTACAATGAGTGTAACGCTACAAATAGCGTAACTCTACAAATATCGTAACGCTACAATGAGCGTAACGCTACAAATAGCGTAACGATATAAATAGCGTAACGCTACAATGAGCGTAACGCTACAATGTGTCATCCTTTTTCATGCAAGTCGCTGCGCGGCGCGCCCTTCCCTGTCGTTTTTCCGTTGCATGTGGTTTGAAATTACAACGATTCTAAAGAAGTTTCACTTCAAAAATCTAATTGAAAAAAAAGAGGTCACCCATCCAAGTACTCGTCGTGACACTGACGCGTTACCGGTCGCTCAGATTTTACCCCTCATGCGCCTAAAGAAGTTTCACTTCAAAAATGTTAATTTGGTGTAATATGTACCGTGTATATATACATACATATGAATTTAGTTAAAAGCCGTAATATTACAAACAGACACTCCATTTTTATTAATTTTTATATAGATAAATAATGTTTACAAAAACTTAAACAGCAACAAAATAATTATATTAAACTAGCGGACCCGGCAGACGTTGTCCTGCCCGGAAAACAGCTACCAAATTTGATTGCTTACATACCGATAGCAGCGCCACCTATCGGGTCAAATTGAGATAAAAAATTCCCTATCTCTCGAGTTGGACCAAATTACAGATGCTTACGAAATGTGATAAAAATTGGTTCAGTACTTTCGGAGTTACATACTGATAGCAGCGCCACCTACCGGGTCCAATTGAGATAAAAACTACCCTATCTCTCAAGTTAGACCTAATTACAGAAGCTTACAAAATTTGATACAAATTGGTTCAGTAGTTTCGGAGTTACATACCTATAGCAGCGCCACCTACCGGGTCCAATTGAGAAAAAAGTACCCTATCTCCCAAGTTGGACCAAATTACAGATGCTTACAAAATTTGATACAAATTGGTTCAGTAGTTTCGGAGTTACATACCGATAGCAGCGCCACCTACCGGGTCCAATTGAGATAAAAACTACCCTATCTCTCAAGTTGGACCAAACTACAGAAGCTTACAAAATTTGATACAAATTGGTTCAGTAGTTTCGGAGTTAGATACCTATAGCAGCGCCACCTACCGGGTACAATTGAGATAAAAAGTATCCTATTTCCGTTTCCTGGTTCTAAGCTACCTTGCTACCAATTTTCAGCCAAATCGCTTCAGCCGTTCTTGAGTTATAAATAGTGTAACTAACACGATTACACGACTTTCTTTTATATATATATATATATATAAAAATAAATAGCGAATTTCAATTTTATTACTACTGTGGGCAGTAGGTGTATGGATATTGAATGCATACTACGTAATATTAAAAATACAAAAGACGGAACGCTTTTTTGAAAAATTTTGCACACGTCTTGCCTCTGTAACGTCCAACGGGACAGTGTGAGTGCCGCGAGAGTACCCAGCGCTTCGAAAATGACTTGAATAATCGATTAAAAAAAATAGATGTAATAAAATAAAAAAAACGCGCTGCCACGCCTTACAGTTATATATGTACTTTATTTTGGTAAGTTACTCATAATATCAAATCAGTTATTTTAAAAATAAAACCCAATAATCTATACTAATATAATAAAGCTGAAGAGTTTGTTTGATTGTTTGTTTGTTTGTTTGTTTGTTTGTTTGTTTGTTTGTTTGAACGCGCTAATCTCAGGATCTACTGGTCCGATTTGAAAAATTCTTTCAGTGTTAGATAGCCCATTTATCGAGGAAGGCTATAGGCTATATATCATCACGCTAAGGCCAATAGGAGCGGAGTCCACGCCGACGAAGTCGCGCGCAGAAGCTAGTAGTAGATAAAATGACCCGAAAAGAGGTAACTTTGTGAATTTATTCTATCGAGCCAAATTTATCGAATCATGTTTCCAACGTTCTTGTGACCTAGAATATACCCTCAACAATACCAATTAAATTTATCAGATTACAATTTCACTGTTTACTATTTCAAAAATGAATGACTAGAAACGTGTTTTGCACGAACCACGCGCCACCCGACCTTAAATATTACATAATTTTCATTGCATTATTATTTTCATAGCAGGAACTCCTGGGGATGGACTTTGTTAATAGAAGGGGTAGGGTTATCAATACTTCTGTAATAATCGTGGTTTTTCAGACATCAGTTAGCCTCTGTTGTTTACAAGCCTAAAGGTAAAAAAAATATTTAAAAAATATAAAAAAGTGACGAGCACAGCGACATCCGCGTAAATAAATAAACAAATAACATTAGTAAAAGTGTGATTTGCAGAAAGGTTAAGCGTTATATTGAGGACAACAGATTTTTATAGATTGAAACTTTGTAAGCGCATTAACTTTTTATAATCTGTGATGTCTACAGTATGATTGTACATAATAAAAAAAATGAATAATTTAATTTTTGAACCCGTCTAGTGAACAATTTCAAAGAAATAATAATTACCCAAACTGTACCTACCTACTATTTGTTCCATTTTAGAAAATCATGGGTACCTATTGATCATGTCCTGAAAATTTGTATTAATGATATTAGTGCTGCCATCTGTGCTATCATTTATTAAGCCCTTTTGTCAATACAAGCAGCGCCATCTATTAAAAGTCTTACAAACGACGTACAAAAATGGCACTCGCAAACTAATTCAATTTTGATCGTAGTTCACCATGAAATTGATAGATGGCACTCAAACCATAATTATTTTTCAAAAAGATAAAATAACTGATACAACTAAGTTAAATATTAAAATATTTTAATGTGAACAAATTATAATTTTATAGCTTTATTGATTTGGTGTTAATTAGATTAATGTTTATTTATTTACTGCTAACACTGAGACTTTATGGGCGGTATAAATAGGGTTTGAAAGCAATGGTTTATTGATCAAGTTAAAACAATATTTACCCAATGTTGTATAAAGGATTACACTAATGGGATTAGGGAATGGACAGACTTCACTCTATTTGTAAAGTTTTTTTCAAAGAGATAATTTCTCATTTTTTACGCGAAATAACTTTTAAAAGTCTAACATTATTATATAAACAAATAAATAAAATTGGAGTGTCTGTTTTTAATATTACAATAACCGCTTTTTACTAAATGAATATGGATGTATACTCGGTACATTATACCAAAATAATTTTTTTTACAATTTTTGTCTATTTGTCTGTCTAATTGTTCCGGCTAATCTCTGAAACGGCTGAACCGATTTTGACGGGACTTTCACTGGCAGATAGCTGATGTAATAAGAAGTAACTTAGCTGATGTACCTAATAAGAAGTAACTTTAACTACCTACTTTTATTTGTCTTATAACTCTACGAATTGTACAATAACTTTTTTGTTAAATTCTACGCGGACGAAGTCGCGGATACAGCTAATATTTCATTATTTACCTACAACAGTGTCTCATATTATATATATAAAGGTGTCCAAAATTATGCTTCGAATAAAACATGTAGGTACTTGATGGTACCTAATAGTACATCGTAATAAATTTCATAGGCTGTGGTAATAGAGTATTTAAAAAGTCGTGAATAATCTGTCGTAACTTTATGCAAACTGCAAACAATAATCAAACTATAAAACGCTAACTTAATTATATTTTATAAATGGCCAATCACCCACCACGTACCCACTAGTTAATACCCACTATAAATGAAGTGTTCTTTGGATAAGTGACAGCACACTGTAACAGCAACTGGATAGTTGCAAGCGTCCTATAAAGCCTAGATTCATAATTCATCATCCTATAACCAAATATTTTGTGAAAATTCTACAATATATTAGCCACATATCATCCCCCTTACCTAAATAAATTTTGACTTGTTCTCCTGCTAAAAAAAATCCATAGTATTAGAGTATCGATGAAGCAGATTTAAGTTTATTAAGCACACACGAAAACAAAAGTAATATCCAGATTTAATTCCAGTCTAATCAGTGAAAATTTACTTCAAACGTATATCATATAAATGTGGACGCGCCCTATTCGTTTGGACTCGATAAAATATCTAATGTAACACTTCCTTATTCCCGTATACCTTTGATCGTTTGTCTATATTTAGTTCGCGTTCTAGATTTCAGCGAGCGAGCGTCTTGCGTACCTACTTCTTTAAGATTTTATATGCAGTTTACTGTAAATATTTTAACAGGCCAAGTGCAAGATAGGTCACGAATAATATTGGTTTAATTTAAATTTTGTTAATTAATTATAGGATATAATAAACATTAACGTAAAATAGCAAAAATCAAAATTGTAATCACAAAAAAAAGACTGTTCCAAATCAATCACCCATTATTATTAAGTCTTTTGAAAAAAGGTGCAATACCTATCTTTAAAATATAAAAGAGTTTGTCTTTTTATAATTGTCAGGTGTGGAGCAAAATGCACGTGCAGACAAACGTTCTTTAGCTGTGTATTATTAGACTTCATATTTATAAATATAAACTCTAATAACACTGAATTTAATAGCTTTTTTCAAATATAAGTATTACTAGGTCGGCAAACAAGAGTACGGTGAGCCTGGTGGTAAGCGATTACCACAGCTTTTAGACGTCTGCAACACCAGAAGCATCGCAAGCGCGTTGCCGACGCTATCCCCAATTCCCCCCAGGAGCTCTGGTCATCTTACTCACCAACAGCAACACAACACTGCTCGATAACGGTATTATTTAGCTGTGATCTTCTGTAAGGTCGAGGTACCACCCCAGCCGGTCTGCTCCATATTTTGAGCAGGAAATTGCCTGCTGTGCCCTACCTCATTTAGGTTTTAGTCATATTAAAGCATATTATTGCCGATTCTTCTCAGCAGAATCTACATACCGAATCGATGGTAGCTTCACTTTAAGTATACCTACCTAAGACATTTATTAATCTGTCCGTCCATATTTTTTTATACGATAAGTGATAAACAACATAATATCATATACTTAAATCTTCTCCGAAATACGCTGCATCTTATGGTTTAAGTACTATTCCGATTGGTTCAGTAGTTTTTGCATTATAACTGATCAAAGAAGCCGGCTCTCCATTTATTAGTATAGATAGATAAAGAATTATTTTCTTGAAGATAATTATGCATTAAATACAATAAATGATATCAATTGAAACATGATAGTTGAACTATTAATTTTTCGAAATATTCTCTTCAGCCTATCGTAGTAGTCCACCGCTGGACATACTCCTCGCCAAGTTCGCGCCAAACTTTCCGATTCTCCGCGGTCCTTATCCAGCCCCCAGCGGCGATCTTACGTAGATCGTCGGTTCAGCGGGTCGGAGGACGTGCCAGACTGCGTTTTGCCAACGCGTGGTCTCCACTCCAGAACAGGTCCTGCGACAGAGACGACCAGCCCACGGCCACTTCAACTGGCTTGTTCTACATGCTATGTAGTTTACTTTCATTCTCTCGCGGGGAGTCTTATTTCTGATCCTATCTTTGAGACAAACCCCAAGCATAGCCCGTTCCATTTAAATCGTACTATCTGTAAATATTTAGTTTTTAAGTTGTGAATTATAAGTATGTATACCTAATATTGTAAAATTTCGAAATAATTGTTTATCAGTATGCTGTGTGATTACGACGGTAAAGAAAATAGCCACCCCCTTTCTTCGCGTGGGTGTCCTAAGAGGCAACTAAGAGATAACACAATTCCACTACCTTCTTGGAATTTAAAAAGCCGCCCGATGGCGGGATAACCATCCAAATGCTGGCTTTGAAATACACAGGCCGAAGACAGGCAGTAGTGTCTTCGGTGCGCCAAAGCCTGCCCTGCGGTCACCAACCCGCCTGCCCAGCGTGGTGACTATGGGCAAAACGCGAACTAGTGGAGGCCTATGTCCAGATGTGAACTGCGATAGGCTGAAGTGATGAATTATAATTTTATTCATTTACCAGCTTAGAACATTTTAAATACCACAGTAACCGTTCCTAAGGAGTAAACAATGACAGCTTAAACAGACACTTTTTAAGTTTCTATAAATGAAAACCGATTTATATCGGCGATTTATTTTTGAAGTCATACTTTTTTTGGCGCGTTAGGGAAAAATGATGTGAGTAAATTTTTACGATGTGCGCGCACACCGTCACAAAAAACCGACACCCTGAAGTTAGCTAGTCAACGAAGAAGAAGTTAGCAACGTGAAGTTAGCTAGGCAATGAAGTATAACTTCTTACGTGCGTACATAAGTACACATACACTTTATTTTGATTAATAAGTATTTTTCATTATAAATAAAAGTATATATGTAATATACAAAGAGGTAAACGCTTGACCTTAAAGCAGGAATGTGTCCAATAGGCAGTCTTAATCAATGTAATAAAGTTGTGATTGATGGCCGCCGGGCGGTCGCCACCTGCGACGTCCAACCGTAATTATCACGTGTTTAGACATTTTTTTTAACGTTAAAAATTAACTTTTATATTAATAATAACGATTAATTTATTTTGCTTATTTTCTTTTGTAGCATATAGCATTTCGATACGAATCTGTGATGTCATTATCCATATTCAGTGTTCTCAACTTCTCAATGACTAATTTATTATTAGAAAACTAATATAGAAAAAAATAGGCTATTAAAAGTTACGCTATGAATATATTAGTGGAACAGCAGTTTTAAATTTCAAGTAAATCAAACAAAACAATAAAACGAGAGTGCTTAATATCACACAACTGAAAAGTAAAACTTATTTAGCAATATGCCTGCACACATTTGTTTTAATCTAAGCCTGCACAATAGGCCTGCACTGTCTTAGATATACGAAACGTAGCTAGCTATAAGAGAAAGAGAGAAAGAAAATGTGTGCTCGCATCTCTCTCTTGCTCCGTTCGCCTCGCCCGATCAAACTTTTCGTAACGCTCTCGTAAAGCTATCACCAGCTTACTCCCCAAGTTAAGCGTAAAGAAGTTCTTTCTTCCAAAAATAAATTTATAATTTAAACCTCAAATAGACTGTCCCACACAACTCGTTGATATCAATAAAACAGCCTCTACAATCAAACGCGTATATCAAAGTTAAATCATACATAAACGCACAACGTATCTCTCTCCAGTCGGTTAATAAATAAATAAACATGCAAGTGATTACGGGGACCGCCGGCGAACTGCAAAAAGTGTAAAAAATATGCGAAAGCCGTACAACTCAATTTTGGTGGCGCAGTGCGGTGGAAATAAGACGAAAAAAAAGTTGCCGGAGTCTTTATTAACGTGCGCTCCTGTACCGCTACACGATGTGTTTTTTATTATACATATTTTTTTTATAATAAAAATGTCATTTTTGATATATAATTCGTGAGATGATTGATGGGTGAATGTATGGATGGTTTGATGGAAAATTGATATGTATGCAGTTGAAGAAACCCCGACTAAAACATAGCTTCTTTTTGTTTGTTTTGATGAAAGAAGAAAGAGGTCCAAAGTAATGAAATTTGGAAGTCCAAGTAGTATGTACAAAAAGTGTAGTTCTTGAACGTATTATAAAAAATATACCTACCAAATCAGCTAATTCGATCTTTACGCCTCTATATTTTACACGCATTTTTTATTTTTCTTGAAATTGTTAATTCCAAAAAAATCTCATTTAGTTTTAAACGGTCGTCAAAAAGCTTAATACAATTACCTATATATTTTAGCCTTCGCCATATGACAAAAGTTTATCATAAAACCCCTCACTAGGCATATCGCTTGTTTACCATAGTAGTGATATTAAAAAAGTTGTGTGTGTCAGCACCGACACACGACTGGAGTTTACTCCTTCAGATCGACTGTTTAGGCATAAAAAAGGTTTACTAGTCTAAGAAAAAGATTAAAATATCAAATGGTAAATAAACGAATCAAATAACGCGCCAACGCCATCTATAGCCTAGAGATTCCGATAGATGGCGTTAAAAAACGTAATGAGGTCATTCGTTCAGTAGATGTTACTCATCATATTTTTTTCATACCGGGGCGTAAAGTTAAAAAAAAACATAAATTTTGATATAATGAAGTGAACAGTAAGAAAGTCTCCGTGTAGGACGGCGCGGCGCGCGTCGGTGGTCCCCACCTAACGAAGCAACGATTAATTTGCGGGCCGCGTTAAGGGCATGTACACTGTATGACTTTTGATTCGATTTGTAAGAAATACTGAATTTTTCTGACCTCGAAACATTATTTATTTATTGTGACAAAAGCAATCTTTTTCCAAATAAAAAAATCAGTTAACTTTCATTAATAAATGCTAATCTAAATCGAAATGCGATATACAATTAATAGCCACGTGGTTACAGCATACATACACAAATATATACATATCGCTCCTTGAATACAAAACGGACACAAATCGAAATTCATAAATTTTACAGGACGGCCAAAACAAATTTTTTAAACTGTTTTTTTTAAATATTTTATATATTTATTAATTAAATATAAGATATTGATATATCAATAGATGCGTATTTTTTAGCTGTATCTATGTACAATATGAACTTTGTAATAGCTGTTACCTAATAAGATAAAATAGCATAAAAGTCCCTTTTGCATTCAAAATTTGAATCAATATCTTGAAAATTATGTCTAAAAGTAAACAGAATTTTACTAATAAAAATGGTTTATTGTACCTTATTGTTAAAAAAATGAATCAAAAAGTTTAATCTTATTACTAGGTAATAACTGAAGTGAATGAACGACAAGAAAATACTGAATTAAAAATTACAAACTAATAAAATCTTAACTTATTATTAATAGAAAAATAAGATCAACTTTGTACGCGACTTTTATTCAGTCAAATTAAACATCTCTCTAAAACGTTTACAATATGTTTTAGAACTATAAAAAACAAGAGATAAAACTATAATAATCATATCAAAATATTCATAAAAAACAAAATCAATAAATCCTCTAAAAATCAACCGCCGACACTCATTTCTCTCTATTTATTTTCTCATATTTTGTATTACTTATTAATGTTAAAGATAGAGCTCTTACTGCAACAAAACTAACTAATACAAAATACGAAAGCAGTTCTAAAGGCACAGAATTAAGTATAATAAAATAACAAAATATTACAATAATATTATTACACAATAACAATTTAAGTTGTCTTACAAATCACAGTTTTAAACAATTTAAGGCGCTTTTTACGTTAATTATTTCAAGTAACATAAACAAATTACGAGATCAGTTATAAATGCACAGAATTTAGTAGCAAAATACTACACTAATATAAAAATATTATTACACAGTAAAAATATCACAGTCTTAGAAAATCTTAGAAAGTCTTAGAAAAAAGTTTACTATACTAAGTTACAATTAAGAAAAGTTATTTAAAATCGTAGTTATTTAATATTGTTATTAATTATTTAATATTATTTTTATAAGTCTTTGTTAATTAAAAGGAACATTCAAAGTTTACTTTTCTAAATATTATCACAATTAAGTACCTACCTATTGTATTACTCGTAAAAGCTTTGGTAATACTTTGGTATGATATTTTTCTCAACAAGTTTAAGGATACCCTGTTTTTTAGTTTCAGTTACTTTAAGTATCCGCCATCGTAGAAACTTTAGAATACTTTGCTTCCTTTTTAAGACTCTTTTTGATCCTTGTTCTCCTTCGTATTTACGGGACAGCTTCTCTTTCTCTCACGCTAATGATTCTCTGTGTAGATCTCATAAACGTTCTCTTCTTCAGATACCCACTCACCGTACCGACTTTTATTCCTACTCCTTTACTGCACATTCCATTAGACTTTGGAATTCCTTACCATACGAAATTCGCGATTGCGAAACATTATCACTATTTAAGAAAAGAGTGAGAGAATTCTACCTAAATCAATCATAAACTAAAATCAATTTAATTGTCTTTATGCGTATTAGAATATACGAGTATTATCGTATGTATTATATTATTTGTATCTATGTGTGTATACTTTTTTTATGTGTGTATGCTTTTCGAATTGTATAGTTATGTTTTTATCATATATATTTGTTTATAATATTTTTTAGTATTTTTTTTTAATTTTTATTGTACACGCTAATTTAGCGATTAATTTATAATTTTCCTGTGGCACGACTACTGGAAGAGATTCCATCATGGGATAAGTAGTGCCTTTGTACCAGCATTGTTTATAAGTGCTATTTGTTGTATATTGTTTTCTAGTGTACATAAATTGTTAAATAAAGAAATAATTTTGGAATATCTACCCATTATTTTATAAGTATTAACACTACGCATTTCAAATATGGCACTTTTGGATTATGTAATATGATCACAAATACTGATTTTATAATGCAAAACGGACGTTTTACAAAATATAGCACTTTTGTATTATAAATACGATCACAAATACTGATTGTAGAATTCAAAACGGACGTTTTCCAAAATATGGCACTTTTGTGTTATAACATATGATCAAAAAATACTGATGTTGGAATACAAAACGGACGTTTTACAAAATATGGCACTTTTGTATTATAAAACATAACCACACTTACCTGAAGTTTGAATGCAACACAGATGTATTTTGGATTGTGGCACTTTTTCACGAAAACCAACGTGCGTTCACGTTGAATCTCGGGTCGCAAATGAAAAGGTGGCGGTTTTGAACTGACGTTACCTGTCAAAGTGCTCCAGTGCAAAAAGGGTAGTAGGTCACTGTTACCATAAATTATAAGCAAAAATTATGGGAGTTTTTTTTACCATGAAATATAGTAGATTATCTATCATTTTATGCAATAAAACGATTTTAAATAATTTCTGATTTGTGGCCCTTTTGTATTCAAGGAGCGATATACTAGCTGACCCCGCAAACGTTGTTTTGCCATATACCTATGTCATTAACCCCGGCAACCCCCTCTTGTTGGTGGCATTTCTTAAAATCCGTTCTTAGCTGACCTCTACTCGGCGAAAGGAATATTGCTACCAAATCTTAAGTCTCTACGCCTTATGGTTCCAGAGATATCGTGATGAGTCAATATATGGGTATAATTAATATCTTTTATATATAGGTATAGAATTATAGATAGATGAGTTAGGAAAAATGTACAAAAATAATTAGGTACCTATCTAACCAAGGTACTCTTAATACTATTGGCATATAAGATCGATAAACACTCTAAATCTTTCAACATTCTATTCAATATCGTCACTTTTTAGGAGGAGAGAGATAAACAAAATTCCAGTAACTAACATAATATTTTACTCTTATAACGATACAAACCTTTAAAATAATAATTGATATTTACAAACAGGCAATCAATTTCGCGCTACACTATGAATGTAGTCACAAAAAAAAATTGAACTAAAAACACTTTCGCCTTTTCCCACAGCGCTACAGTCGAATCGTGACTTCCGACAAACGGAGAAACGTCCAAAAAACACATTGAATGACACCTCGGGACGCCCAGACGTGTCTTTTATCGAATCGGTTACCTTTTGTCGGACAAAGCGCGTTGTTGTAAATGATTTTACTGTTTAATCCGCCGCGAGCGACTGTTGTCACGTACCAGTAAAATGATATAACATATTTAAAAAAGGTTTTATATCTAGTAGGACAGGCATTGAAGCAAATTATTTTTAATTATCTTTAAATATATTACGTATACAAATACCTATATTTACTTCTATCTATATTAGCAATTGAAACATTAAAATAAATGAAATATGGATAAATGGAAAAACATAAACGATTATTTCTATTTCTATTTCATTAATAATAATCTATACTAATATATAAAGCTGAAGAGTTTGTTTGTTTGAACGCGGTAATCTCTGGAACTACTGGGCCGATTTGAAAAATTCTTTCAGTGTTAGATAGCCCATTTACCGAGAAAGGCTATAGGCTATGTATCATCACGCTAAGACCAATAGGAGCTGAGTCCGCGCCGACGAAGTCGCGCGCAGAAGCTAGTCATTAATATTATTAAAACAATATAATTCTAATGATTACTATGTAAGTGTATTACTTACATAAATTATTTCCAAAACCAAAACAAACTTTCAAAGCTTCAGTTAAAGGCTAAACCTTCGATAGGGTCAGACGGCAATATTTCAATCAATTAAGATAGCAATCGCTAATATATTTAACTATTTTGTTATTGTAATAATATTTTTACAACCTAATAATATAACTTAGTATCTATACTAATATAATAAAGCTGAAGAGTTTGTTTGTTTGATTGTTTGTTTGTTTGTTTGTTTGTTTGAACGCGCTAATCTCAGGATCTACTGGTCCGATTTGAAAAATTCTTTCAGTGTTAGATAGCCCATTTATCGAGGAAGGCTATAGGCTATATATCATCACGCTAAGACCAATAGGAGCGGAGTCCACGCCGACGAAGTCGTGCGCAGAAGCTAGTCAATTATAAAACTACACGCCATCAATACTATTATATTTATATCTTAAATAACTTATAAATAATAAAATCATATAATCGAAGAACATAAAACTCATTAATAAAAATTCTCTAACAGTTTACTATTTGTAACATAAAAATAATAAAAAGACGACAAAATTAAAACATCCTTCGTTAATGTCGAACTTCTTCAAAGTAATAAAACAGTAAGATTTAATGTATTTATATGAAGGCATTCAAACGGCAGCCCCGAGGGCGTGCGTAAAATAGTTATAAATTAAATTGAAATTTCAAGTCCGAAATGTTCATGAATACAAAGCGGGGATCCTTATACGCGTATATAATAGCGTTTAAGATATATTCTGTGTCCCGCTGGAGGTTGAGAACGATCTTCCCAACTCCATTCGATGCAAATTCTCACATCGACCGTATTTTCACGTGGTCTATGTTACAAGCGATTACTAAAAAAATTATGATATACTGCAAAATTATACAAACGGATTCTAATCGTGAAGATAAGAATTTACTCGATAATAAAATCACAGGTACCGATTGAGTATTTTTAAAACACAACGCGTATTAAGGTAGGAAGCGTGTATGAAGGTGTAGTAAGATAACAATAGATAGTAATCAATATAAATCTTTATAAAGAAGCCAAAAAATACATATGTATTTTGTTCGAAATTTTATTTAAATACAAGTCATCAATTTAATAAATTTTAATGTATTGTAAAATAATTTTTTATTTTTAATTATTTATAGGACTAATATTAAAATAATAGATTCTTAAAAATTTGCAACCGTCCATCAACCGTCATAAAAATGTGGTGTTAATAGTTTTATGTCTTGTTCCAATAGTACGTACAATAGTAGTAGCTGTCGTATTTCGTTTTTGAATTTTTATTTGCAAAAATTAACACTTTCAATATGATTATTGAGTATATAAATATTTAGAAGTAAGCATGTATATTTTGAAAGCGGAAATTTTGATGTGACTTACATTTCTAATTCATAGGTAAATTAATAATATAAATAAGGCCTAAAAATTACCTTCATATAATTTTAAAATAATTCATTAGTCATTAAAATATTATACCTAATTTTTGTATTCAATAATGTTAAAATTTTGCAATAAGTTTTTAAATTGCACCATAAGTTAAGGTATGCATGGAACGCAATATTCGCTTCTGTGGTGTAAGAGTCGAGTTTAAATAGCAATGTTAGCCGGTGAGGGATTATGTGATCGAGTAGCGATTGTTCCTGAGCTTTGTTGTACTTTGTACACGATATATTTAAAGCTCGTAAACTGGGTTAAGCTTAAGCATAACCGGATTCTAATTCTTTCATTTATTCTTTTTTTAACAAAACTATGTAAAAAAATAATAATCGACTTGGCGGGGGCACTGCCGTGCCCCCCGATAGTGTAAATAAATTGATGCATATCTTAATAACATTTTAATAACATTTTCAACAAAATTTATTTTAATTTGTATAAGATACGTTTAAAGCTCGTATCAAAAATGGGTTAAGTTTAAACCGGGTTTTAATTTTTTTCTTTATTTATTTAACATTTTTATATTTTTAAAATTTAATTAAAAATGATTTTAATAAAATAATACAACAGCGAATACAATTATAAAATTACAAATTCAATAACAATAAAAATGTTTACGAAACAAAGTGTTTTGTAAATAACGTATAATTATATATTTAAATATTTTTATTCATAAGCGTTATCATTAGAAATTAATTAACATAACTAATTTATACTACTTTGAAGCGGACAGTAACGCTGCGTGGACAATATTTGCAATATACATTGTAGCTTCCTAGAGGGTACTTAGGGTAAAACCGGGATAGATGCCCCACTTTTTGAAAAAGCCACCTAATTTAAAAAATATGAATTTTATACGAATAATTTTTATCAATGTAGCTAGCTCAATCCTTTATCTTGAATTATTATTATGTTTTTTTAACCTATCAATTGCACATTTAGCAGAAATTAGCTTTTCGTGAAACCTTTTTTTCGAGGATAGATGCCTACCTGTATGGATAGTTGCCCCACCATGAAAATACTGAGAAGGATAGATGCCTGCAGTGTAGGATAGATGCCCTTTATACCGTGTAAACGAAAAAACCCAACCAAATTCTAGGTAGTTCTACTCCTAAAATTGTCTCCAAGAAACATGCGTCATAGTAATGAAAAACATTTTGTGGTTTTTTAAATCGTTTAATTGTTATAATTAGAAGAAAATTCTAATATCACACAAATCACTATAATAAAAATTTTAAGCCGTTTGTTTTAATAAAATATCAATTCTTAATAGTTTCAACATGCATTGGTAATCAAATTTTTTTTTTGTGAAATTAAATTTTACAAGCATTGTTCAACAAAAATATAAATTAATATCAAGTTTCAACATACACATTGCACAATCATACTTTTTTATAATAAAATAACACAATAAATATATTTTCATTACTTTAACCAAGTTAATTGAAGTTGAGCCTAATAGTGCTCTTTATTTTCCACATCTTGAGCAATAATTTCTGAAAAGTGTACAGCTTTCATGTAGCCAGTTCTGACACATTACACACTGAATCCAGTCGGATTGCAACTTCGTATTTTTATAGTTTTCAAAACATTCAATGCAGTTATCTTTACTTGTATCTTTAGGGTTATCCTGTCCATCTCTCTTAGTTTTCTTTACGGGAAAACCTTTAGTTTTCTTTCCTTTGATTTTAAAATTACGTGGATTGTCTTCATCTTGGCTGCTTGCACTGTAAATAATTTGTCTTTTTAATGATGTTCGGTCTTGGTATAATTTTAAATAATTATCATTTTCTTTATCAGACAAATCAGCTAGGTTGTCATCGTCATTTTCACTAAAAGCATTTGTTTTATTTATTTTTTGTCTTCTTCTTTATTGGTGGCTCCTTTCTTTGTTTTCCTAAGTTCTTTGGTAGTCCCAGTCTTGTTTTCCTTTCTTTCAGCTACATCCTTCTTGTGTTTTATATGTTCCTTTGAATTCAAAATATCTGCTGATTGTTTCGCCCTCCTCTTAGCCATGGTCAAAGGGATTTTCGGAATAGGTAATGATTCCATTAGAATTTTCGACGGTATTTCTTGTTCTATATTAGCTCTCATTTCTTCCCTTTTTTTAAATTTTCGTGGCATACTTCTGCTAGAATCAGTAAAAAATCTAAATATAAATATACGTATATACATAAAAAATATAAATGACACTAAAAATATTTAAAAAATATACAGTTACTCCATATATTGTGTAGGAAGGGATAGATGCCCCTAAGGGCACCTATACCTCGAAAAATCAGGGCAACTATCCTTTTTGATAGGGATAGATGCCCACGTATTTTTTAAATAAATTGTAAACAAAATAGCATCTATTTACACCTAGATACAGACTCAATGAACCAGTTTATTGACGTAATAAAAAATATAACACAATTTATTACTAATTATAAAGTTATACAACCTTAAATACTAACCATTAAAACTTTGACGTGTTTGTTAATTTCGCCGCGGAAATAATTACACACACTAGCAAAACGCGTCCTCGTCGCACAACTGTCCGTAGGTATATTAGGTACAGGGTGACTGCGGCTCCTACTCATGTGATTAATTTTTAGTCGAGAGTTCGGGAAGTTAGGTTTTTAGAATGTGGGGCATCTATCCCGCTGGGGCATCTATCCCGGTTTTACCCTATAAAATAGATCTTATTAGCATTTTAATCATATTTTCATAGAGTCTATTTCATATTTTATGATCAATTATAATTATCTATCGACATTACATTGTTACGGTGGTACTTTCTGTAATTAAAAAAGCACTTACAATAAGTATGTAGTTACTTTTTAAACGATGATAAAAGTAGCAAAGAAATAAATGAAATGGGACTTGCAATTTTTTGCAGATAAAGTTATTTCATTTAATAAAAAAACTTCAACAGATAAATAGCTAATAATAAATCTATTGCATGTAATTAACAAAACAGATAGACAGACAGATCTCTATTTATCTAGTGTGGTACTATTTTTAACGCAAAATATATTTTAAAATCGTACTGAAAATCCCGAAAAAGGTGCGTATTGTGTTCCTACAGTAACGAAAAGTTTTTTTTTTAATCCCGTTCTGTTACCGTTAACTATATACAATCCTGTGAATAACAGATTGACAGTGATGTCTTATTAATCCGTAATTTTGTATATGAACAAATGTAAAATGACACACATTAACATACTTTTACAACATGCAGTATAGATAAGTTAAATATTAACAAAATAATTAAAATAATAATAAAATTTTTGGAAAATCCAAAAGTGCACGCCTCATAATCTTATTTTTTATTTTAGTTTATTACTAATTATAAATAAACAACATTGAATCAGACCGTGATCTTCGAACAGACTTAGTTTTAAATCATAGTTAAGCGTATAAAAATAAATGGACTTGATCAGGTAAGTTTTTCGGCTGTTATCGTAGCCACGTCAGTTTTCATACATACCTACATTTGACAGCCGGACGTCCACAGAACAATTTTTATGAACTTTTATTTTTTATTTAAAAAGAAAAATGTCTTTTAAAAGTGTCATAAGTGTTAAAACTAGTGTTTTTCCATTACATTTGTATGTAAATATTGTTCTACAAGTGCGATAGACATAGAAAATCAATAGAGACAATTTTAGTTCAAAAAAATCACTTGATTTTTGTAAGGCGAGTGTAGAGCATAACCTCATATACTTCTTTACTCCTCCGTAACGGCTGGACCGATTTTTATGAAATTTTGTGTGCATATCGGGTAGTCTGAGAATCGGGTAACATCTATTTTTCATAACCCTAAGTTATAAGCCCCCCCCCCCCTTATAACTTAGGGTTATAACATATTAAGGGGGTTAATAACATATATGGCAAAACAACGTTTGCAGGTCAGCTAGTATCATATAAATATAACTATAGGTATTGTATACATACAAAGCGGTCTAGCGACACAAAATAAACTATGCAAAACAGGAGACGCGTCGCCCAATGGATTAAGCCCGCAGAATGTTAGTTCCCACGGTGCTGTAGGGCGCGTTCCAGTATACGAGCGACAATCGTATTACAGCCACTTAAAATTATAACGCTAATTACATTTTAATTTATATTATTAAAAACGGCTCTAGATTTTAAGTAAGAACTAGAAATATCGATTGCTCGAAGGTTATTAAGGTGAAACTTTTATTACATCGTCTCAAACTTTTTCGTCTGTGTGTTGCATGTCGCGTGACGGTCGGCCATGCGGTAAGAATATTATTCCAAAAATGTTTAGTTAAATGTCTATAATGTGAAAAAAAGTTTCACTTTTACCGTGATTTCATAAAACCACACAATAGTTTTTTTTTTTTTGTATCTTATTTTTATAAAATAGATCGCCAATGTTAAAATTATTATCAAAAAGTAAAGCTATCATTTTGTTTACGGAAATTCAATAATAAATGAAATCCTCTTTATTATCAAAGCAGTTTGTTAAATATACATTTATATCAGGCGATTTTTGTTTAAGTATGTAGGTAGGTAAATTATATAGTATCTACTATATAATTTTTTAAATAATATCTAAATATACCTACAAAAAAAAAACAAATTTAGAATACTAAATTAAAGCCTATTTAGTTGATTTCCGCTCGTAATAGCAGATATTTGACATTTTATTTATATTTAATATACATTACATATCAAATATTTGAAATCGTTAGTAATAATAATAACAAGATCATTAAGTTGATTAAATACTTGATAATCTAATATTCATTTCAATAAATAAATACAATTAAAAACATTATCAAATTATTTAATAATACTGAAAATAGTTGTTGCAAAATAAAATATTCGTCAATACAAACCGCATACTATCACTACCGTACACAGCACAGAACACACGCGCAACAATGCGACCGGGTGGTCCGATCCGGTCGTTGCAAACTTTTCCCAAATTGACAATTTTACGATCACTCGCGTACGTGGGAAACACGTGAACATTGACTTTTTCCATTACAACCGTTATGTTGATTTAGTCATTTAATCTTGTCGATGATTTATTGGTTACAATAAAAAAAAATATTAAAATAAAAGATTACTTTCATGTAGCCTTCAAAAGCACCTTTGAAACGTCATTTTACTAATTAAAATTGTATTGTTTATTTTAAAAAAAAAACTTGAAATTGTGCTGTGTGGTAACGGCCGTAAAGAATATAGACACCCCCTCTCTTCCCTTGGGTGTCGTAAGAGGCGACTAAGGGATAACACAGTTAAACTACCACCTTGGAACTTAAATGAATGAATGAACTTTAATGAACTTAAATTAGCCGACCGATGGCGGGATAACCATCCAACTGCTAGCTTTGAAATACACGTCAGCGTCTTCGGCGCGACAAAGCCAGCCTTGCGATCACCAACCCGCCTGCCCAGCGTGATGACTATGTGCAAAACACATGAGTTCACTAAATTTTTGGCACAAACTTGTGCCTATGTCCAGCAGTGGACTGCGACAGGCTGATGTATGTGTGTGTCTATGTTCAAACTTATAATTTAAATTATTTATGGTCAAATTTTAACCACTTGGCGACCACTAGTAATACTAAATAGGTGTAGTTCACAAATCACAGATGGCGTTAGTAATACAATATCATTATAATTAATGTTTTGTTCGATAACTTGCCGTTATCTCGTAGGTAGTGACAATATTTCGTTGCTGAAGAAATTTTGAGACTTCTCATTAAAAAACCGTGACAAGTAGTTTTGACAGTGCTCTCTCTAAGTTAACTTTACACCACCTAAAGAATTCTGAAGAGACCGAGACAAATGGAGTTCTAAGGGTGCAAGATCGGGGCTATATAGCGGATGTATTAAGACTTCCCAGTCAAACTCTCTCTATCTTTGCTCAGTTGCTAAAGACGTATGTGGTCAGGTGCCTGTTTGCTATCGTAGCAGTTTAAAAAACAGTTTAAAAGGTTGTAAAAATAAAGAATTATAAAAACTATATTATTAGACCATAAAATTATCAATATCAAAATCGATTAATATTATAACTTTCTTTGTACGTCATAAGGTTGACTGGCTGTATGGCTCTAAGACCGTTTTTACGCAACATGTTACGTTTATTTACATACATACATACATATAAATCACGCCTCTTTCCCGTAGGGGTAGGCAGAGACCGCTTCTTTCCACTTGCAACTATCCTTACATACTCGTTTCGCTTCGTCCACTTTCATTATTCCTTTCATACATGCTCTTCGGTTTAGGGTACTCTTGACCTGGCCTTTTTTCAGGACGTCCCTAATTTGATCTTGAAACGTCCTCCTAGGTCTACCCCTTCCAACACTTCCATTCACACTCGCCTTATACACTTTTTTCGTCAATCGTTCTTCACTCATTCTCTCGACATGGCCGAACCATCTCAGCATACGTTTATTTGCGTAATAAAAATTGAAATAAATAAAATACGATTAATATAAAGGATGGTATAGACCATGTTCAATCAAGCCACATCTAGTATTATTTTACGAGTCAGTCTCATCGGCGCCGCGTCGCCTGCGTCCGCCGGCGCCGACGAGACTCGCGTCTACGTCCGGACCTCTCTAATGTTGCGTATTTTATGTAATCCCGACGATAAAACGCTTTACGTCTGCCTACGTTTCGTATCTCATGACTCATCACGACTTGGATTTAAAACTATTTATTAGGACTCGTATAATGTTTGTCATTTACTGATAACATTGTAGAATACTGTACAGACATTTAAAAGAAATAGCTAAGTAAGAATGGCTTTTTTAGAATATTGAAGTGCCTTTTTTGTCTTTCTTTTTACAAGGTTAATAAACTTTAAAGTCAGCCGAAGGTAAGAGGTATAGTACCTATATTAAGAAATGATTATTATGCCTAAGAGAATAGTGTAGTTACGGCAGTAAAGAATATGGCCACACCCTCTCTTCCCGTGGGTGTCGTAAGGACGACTAAGGGATAATACAGTCCCACTGCTATCTTGGAACTTATATAGCCGACTGATGGCGGGATAACCATCCAACTGCTGGATTTCAAATACACAGACTGAAGAGGGGCAGAAGCGTCTTCGGTGCAGAAAGCTGCAAGCTGGTGGGTTGGTGGCCTGCGGTCACCAACCCACCTGCCCTGCGTGGTGGCTATCGCCAAAACACATGATTTCGCGCCATAATGTCTTGCGCAAACTTGGGGAGGCATGTGTTCAGCAGTGGACTGCGATAGGCTGAAGTGAAGAGAATAGTGAGCTATCGCTCTCACTTGCATTAGCCGCGCCCGTTGACCAATTAAATAGTAACAGTTTTAAACGCATGTCTGAATGGCTTATAATATTTACCCACACGTATGTAATGTGTCAGGGTATACCAGCAATCGAAAAGGTGATGCTAGGTACATAATTATGTATCGGTTTCTTGGTATAGAAAAAGAAAATGGCTCGACTCTCTCCGGGAACTCTACCACCTAGCCTTACACGCCATGTAATTAATATACTACAACATGTGAGCAGTTATTTGGTTCGAACCTCTGAACAAGGTTGAGGTAGGTACTTGCCCAGTCCTGGCGGGCCTGACCCCCAATGCCGTAATACCGGGCGTTGGAGGTCAGGCCTGCCTGACTTGGAGGGGGGAACGCTCCTGGACATGTGTCCCCATTCTGCAGACGGTAGACTGGTCCGGTTGAGCGTCCCCTAAGTGGGGTGGCCGGCTGGGGGTCGGGGGATCTTCGGCTGGCTTGAGATCCCACGCGTCGTCGGGAGGGGTGGTCTTGTGGGTGCCGCCCCTCTGGGTGCTGGGGTCCGGATGTTTACATTCGACCCCATCTCGACCCACTCAGGCGGATGTCTGCTCACACGTGGTGATTTTCTAGGCAGTAAGAGTCTGTCACACACTCCGTTGCCCCCGCGCTGGAGGGCGTCCTATGAGGATTTTCCCCACGTAAAAAAAGGTAGGTACTTGCCCAGTCAAGCCGGGGCGAGGTGGCGAATGCTAGTGCGACAGCATCCCAGTCAGGCAGAGATCTGCTCACACGTGGTGGTTTTTAGCCAGTAAGAGTCTGGCATAACCTCTCCGGTGCCCGTGTCCATGAGGATTTCCTCGCGTTAAAAAAAGGTACTTGCCCAGTCACGCACCAGATTTTGATTAAATTATTTTTTTATTTGTCCTACCTCAATAAATCGCAAGTGTTTCTATAAAATTGCTCAATGGAATATATATTAAATTTTACCACTTGCGAAAGTACCCAATGCTGTAATTAGTGGATAATTATTTTTTATAACGCATATAATTATGACGTATAATTTCATTTCTTCGCGCTGTTCCGTTTACGAGCGTTTATTCCAGCTGAGAAAACCTCCAGACGTCTTTCCCAAGCTCTTTATACTTTATACACAACAAACCATTTCCCTTATCTAAGAGAAAGGTAACAACCCCTTATTTTCCTATCTCGTCATCTCCCCCAGCAAGCAGACCGTGACGTCACGATTTCGCAATACCCTCTCAACCTTGAAGTCGCTGAACTATATAATTTTTGCCATCAAATGTCTCAAGGACGAAAGTAACTCAAGCAGTAATATCATGACCAAGTATTTTTTGTAGACCGTTGATAGTATTACTAATTTATATGTTACATTCAATCAAACTTGTAACGAACTTTATAACATAAGACATGACAGATTTAAGTTTTATGAATGAATATATCTTCACAGCTACCAATTTTCAAAATGAGAGGTACTTCTTGTGGTATACTAGTCTCTAGCGCTTACTTCGTGCACGCTCTTTATTGAGTGTCCTTGCTGTGCCTGTTGACCGGTTGCTCCCGAAAGTCTCAGGTTCAATAAGACTCTATATACACCTGGCTAGAATTAGTACTATTCTAGGCAAAGTCCCTATTTTATTGCCTTCCTCCTTGTCAGTTCGTCTTGGCATCGTGTCGTCGCATCCACACTATGTCATCGCATCCCACAGATCACCCCCAAGGGGGGTGATCTGTGTCGCATCCTCATCGTTTCGTCGTACCTGCGTCCTCGAGACGTCATGCCGCACAGCCTGCATCGCTGACGTCATACCCTACAACACTTCGTTGAAAACTTAATTGTCTACATTGCTTGCTTTTTTTCTGGAGAGTATTTTTTTTGTAATTAAAACAAAGTTTCTTATCTCAGATAACTATGTCGCTACCGTTTGTGAAATATTCTTGTAACTCATTTTTTTTAAGAATTATGAAAAACATTACTCGCCGAAAGATTAACGGTAAGAACCAAGAGATTCCCAGATTCATAATAGGTACTTAAAAAATCTCTTCGATACGATTCGTACACGAAATATAGTCAGAATATAAAAAAAAATATTCGTAATTTTTTACAAACAATAGAAACTAAGTATCTTAATATCCAATTGTATAAAACTTCAAACTAAACTAATCAAAAGATAACGCATTTAATTTCATAAAAGAGGTAACAACGGACATAAAAAAATAAAAACGAGAATGGCTATTTAAAACTAACTAAATTACACGAACATTTTTATCATCTCGACTCTTATCAGTACTTTCTTCGATCAAGATTCTCGTTACGGTCGGCGCTTTCGCTCTGAATGTTATCGGATGTAATCAGTTCGGGAGCTCTGCGGACCGTGTCGAGGTCGCAGTCGACGGATTTTCTGTCTGAACTGCGACCTCGACGATTTGTTAAAATTACTTTCATTTAATACGTCATATTTTTAATTTTTTTTCTGTCATAATAACAGAATTTTATTAGTTTAGATAAAAATAAATAATAAATAAATAAATAAATATCTACACATTACACACACGGTCGTCTGTTCCTAAAGTAAGCAACTCAATGCCTGTGTTATAGGTAACAGCCGACTGGTCTAGCTACGTATATATATATTTTTTTTCGATAAACATACTTATAAATAATACATATATAAATAAATAAATATGTATATTACACCCAGACTCGGGGTGGGAATCGAACCCACAACCCGCGAAGCAGAAAGCAGGGTCACTACAAACTGCGCCAACGGGCTAGTCAAAAAACTATGAAATTTTCATATTCTCGGAAGTGCTTTGTTGGTGGGTTTAGCTACAGTTCTTACATAGACTTGATACAAAAAATCCACCTGAAGAAGTTTTTACAGGTGTGCTTAATGTGGTGATTAAAACAGTAGGAAACAAAAACTAAACCTAAGAGTCTGTTTTTTTTCTTTTGTCGGAAAAATACTAATTAATATTACCATAAAATTTATGAGATTTTGTTCTTCTTTTACACTATGATTCAAACAATGATATATTTTATAAAATACAGTGTTAAAGTATAATATAAAAAAAATTAAAACAAAAGTAGCTGTGACGTAAGAATGGTATCGATTACTACAAAACATTTTACGTATGCCATGAACTAATAATGTTGTAACCAAACTAGCAATGTTTTAATTACCTATAGATGAAAACAGAAGATTACAGCCTTATACCACTGATTTCAAGTAGTTTGTGTTCCTGTGTTGAGTAAGGTAGCTAGAGCTAACCCGGTCCTGTTAGACACGGCGTCGTCGGGACTGTTCAGAGGTGAGCCGGACAGTCCCCATGGAGGAGAAGTCTGGCCTTTTCGCCGAGGCCAGCCTGTCGCTGGAGGGATCCTATTGCCTGCAGATCCAGGACCCTCCAATAAAAGTGGCTGAAGGCTCGCGCAGGGGGTTTAGTGCGGTAGTGGCACCCCCAATTGCTGAGTCCGACATACGGTCTAGGACAGCCAACCCGGGCGTGCTGGATATCACCCGTAAATGGGTTACCCTGCGATATCAAAAAAAAAAGGTAGCTAGAGCTCGTGGGGAGGGTCGGTGATGGGGTCTGCAACGCGATAGTCCTGCTTCTAGTCTTCATAGTGTTGTAGGCCTCCATAATCTACGGTATTCGCTTCAAGCGGATCATACCTTTATTTACTACCTGTGTCATAAACAAAATAAGCATATTCCAACTATTATACTTTAGATGGATAAACAAGTTACTAGAAAGTTTTAAGACACATCGTAGCAACCAAACAAAAGTGTGGTGATACTTAAAAAATATATATACATACATATATTATAGCCCTGTATGTATAATATGCTTAGTCACTTAAAAAAATGTAGTATAGATTAAGTTCCTAAAATAAAATTTTCAAATAAAAATAATTTTGCTCGTGTCTGGTAATCGACGAAGCGTGACGGGGTCGCGGTCAAGTAGACACGTCTTAACTTCGTCTGTGACCTCTGACAGTCGTGATAAGCAGTGGGAATAACTTTCGTTACAATTAAATTTAACCAAACGGTTTGCAAATAATATTAAATCGAAATCAACAATTTCTCCATTCAAAAAGACTCGAAAAGAAAAATTGTTTTAGTTTTTAATAGTTAAATGATTGTTTTTGTGAATCTACAACCGATTCGCATTGTAGATTCTGCTGAGAAGAATAGGCATGAAACTTTGCAGTTAGTTTTGTACATATACAATTTTTACAATACAATGGTTATTTTTTACAATACAATAGTTATTTTTATGTTGCTACTACTAGCTGACCCGGCGATATTTTATCTTCAATAATTTTTTATTTTTTTTTTTAATACATAACTTGTCATAACAATTACGAAGACAAAAAGAAAACTGAATTATAAATGTGACGTCCATGAAAAGGCATATACAATAATTGCGATTCTTCAATTCAGTTAATTTTCTGTTTTGAGGTTTTTTTTATAATGTATGACTAGTTCGGCAAACAAGAGTAGTTCACTTGATTGTAAACGATTACCGTAGCTTATAGACGTCTGTAACATCAATCTGCCAACCCGCAGTAGAGCAGCGTGGGGGTTTAAGCTCCAATCTTTCTCCTGCATGGAGAAAGAGGCCTATGCCCAGCAGTGCGATGTTACACGCTGAATCATCTATTAAATGAAACAAAAACTAATTGTGAATATATCATATGATTGTCCTAGCATTATGTAGTTGTATATAGACAGTAGACTGCATACAATATTACGTTAATCGTTTGGATGATAATTTGGTCTAAACTATGGTCTTCAAAATTTGGCAAAAATTGAAAGTATTAATCCGAGTTAATGAATTGTTGAAAATAATATTATACTAGACTAGAAGCCTCCTAGCATACTCTTTGCTAAGTAAAAAGATTTTTGTAGTTAATTAAGAAATAATGACTGATTCATAAGTAAATTTAAATAAGGCGCCAACGAGCTTAGTACATATGTTCTTACTTTAGTTCAGATATTAATACGGAACAAACAAAAGAACAGGCAGTTATTATCGCATTCATAATAATAGGACAGATTTGAGACGATTTATATTTCACCAAGTGAATAATTAGGTCGAAAGCATCGACACTAACACGAATACTGTGAGAGAAATGTCTCAATTTTTTGTCTTGTTTTTCATCGCGGATGCAAAATTGAAAACTTGGTTGTTTTATTTGAAAATTGAATTCTAATTGTGACGTCTATGAAAAGACATATTCTTTGATTTATTTAATTTTATGTATCTGTTGTAATATAACGAACAAATTGTGAATTTTAGAATTCAAAACACATTATAATAAAATTCAAATTATTAAAAATAACAAAAAAGAAATCTATTGTGGCAGTAAAATAGTTTATTTTCTATTCCTTATGTTATTTAGCAAAAATTACACTTTTTTATATAAACTATTATATTATAATTAAAAACAAATAAATAAATATTTTTATAGCTCATTAAAATTAAATTACTGTATCATACATCAAAATTTCGTACAAATATAAATAAAATTAAATTTGAATGTTGAAACTCCGCCCGTTAATTAAAATACTTCTTTGTTGCTTTCAAATAAATTATCAAGAATTTATACCTTTTCGTACTTTTTTGAACGAACGAAACATGAACGACGCTGGTGGCTTCAAATTAAAGGTGAGACCCGCGAAATACCGATCCGTTGAGATAAGATTGTTTTGTATAAAAACATAGCTATTCAGAAATAGTTATTTTTCCCAATACAATTGGCGTGGAATAACAGGACATACCTAATGCAGCAATCAGACTCTCCGCGAGAGAACAAAAGTAACCGACATAGCCCACAGAATTAGCAAGTTGAAGTGCCAGTGGGCTGGTCACCTGCGTCGCAACACCGATGTAATACAGGTGTAGGTGGACGAGGATTGCGCCAAACCGGGACGCCAAACGCTCAAAATATTAATCGAACGCCGATGATTTCGGTGTAAAACCTACATCGCTATTCACTATTATAAGTGAAAAATTAGTTTAAATTCGACTCATAACAAATTTACCAAATTTAAGGAACTAATTAATATTTATAGTATATAGGAAATTTGTAGTAGGTATAGCCTAGATATATAATATTTAAGAATAGCCTATTCATTCATATAGTCTAGTAGTTATTATTATTATAATTAATATAGTCCAGCTCCATGGTAATATTTCTAACCCTCGAATCAAAAGACGCTTTGCTCAGTATCGTTACAAATATAGGCTGATGTTATATACAGACATATGATTAAAACAAAGATTACCTGTGTTTGTCAAAATGATTTAATTGCAAATAAATCAAAGCTACCGACCCTGTTGAAAATAAAAACGAATGTGCTTTAGCTTTTGTGCGAATGAAGTAAAACTTACGAAACGTAACTCTCTCTCTGTTTATCTTCACTAACTTATATCTCCCTCTCAACTTCCGTTCGCCTTACCCGATCATACTTTTCGTAACGCTCTCGTCACGCATGCACCAGCATACTAATCAAGTCAAGCGTGCGTAAAGAAGTTTTACTTCAAAAATATCTTCGTATATGATAATGACTATATTCTCGTACAATAAAGAAAATATAACGTGCGTTTTGTTATTAGTTCAAACGTAGTAATCAAAAGCTACCAGTCCCATTGAAAACAAAATTATTATATTAGCTACACAATTGACTTAGACGGAATTATTTGCAACCGTATTTTTAAATCATTTTTTTCTAAGCGTCTGTCGAGAGGAATTACGACAACTTAATTTACAATGAAGCGTTTGCCCAGCTGTGGGACACTAATGGACTATAAGAAGAACTGTTAAACGTGTAACGCTTTTACATTGCGTCACTGTCACGAGATATGGAGAGTTGCGCCCCTACTATGTTTTACACAAATTTATTTCAACTATGAACGAAACTTTGGACTGTGTATCTCTTTAGTTCGATTTTCGCTTTGACTCTGGATTTAATGCATACCTGTTTGTTTTATAAGAAACTTCTTTAGAATCTTTGTGATTTGAAACTCGATAAAACGAACGATAAAGAAAGAAATATATAAATATATAGGAAAAACTGAGATAGAATACATTACTGGTCAAAACGCGTAAGAGCGCGTCGCTTACGTGTTTTGCATGGCGTTTATGACCTTTTTACGAGACCGTGATCATCGTCGATAGAACAAATCGCAACGGTCTACCTTCCTACGATATTTCAGAAGTTTAACTTCTACGTTGTATGACTTGCACACACACACTTTAATTTTTAATATTTACCTATCTCTATCAACTGACTGTTATCTAAAACGCAAACTATCTTTAAAAAAAACCTAATTGGTAATTTTTCCTACAAGCTGACTTATAAAAGCCTTTATTAATCACGTCACATTTTAGGCTTCGCATATAATGGCTTTCAGTAGTGTGTAATTTTGATTTGAGGGTCCAGAAACACCAGCAACAGAAACACAACACAAACAAAAACATCCTACACATCACCAAACGCACAAAGCATAGAGTAAATTTGTAAAATGACGTCCGAAAATGTATTGTCATCATAATTTCTAACCAACTATGTGTGTATTGTGTATATAACATTACCAGTAACATTTTAAAAAAACATGAGTCCATTATAGTACCGCCTCTAACCTACATTTGCAATCTTGCCCTCTCTACAGGCAAATTTCCTAAGGTTTTCAAGAAAGCCATCATACACCCGATCTATAAGAGTGGGGATGGAGGCTGTGTCAATAATTATAGACCAATAGCTGTACTTCCTGCTCTCTCAAAAATACTAGAGCGGATTATGAATAGCAGGCTTATTAGTTTTCTGGAAAGAAACAATCTTCTCTCACCTGCACAGTTTGGCTTCCGTGCGGGTAGATCCACTTCTGATGCTGTAAATGAACTTACCAACTTTATAGTATCGGAGATGGATGGGGGGCAGAAAGTCCTGGGTATATTTCTTGATATTGCCAAAGCATTTGACACAGTTTCTGTACCTCTCCTTATCCGGAAAATGGAAAATCTGGGGATCAGAGGTGTGCCTCTATGCCTCTTTAGAGATTATTTGAGTGAGCGTACTCAGAGAGTCAAAATAGACGAATACGTCAGTGACGAGCGTACACTGACTTATGGCACGCCTCAAGGTAGCGTACTTGGACCTACTTTATTTCTAATTTACATTAACGACCTGAGTATGCTCACTCTCCCTGGTTGCAAAATAATCAGCTTTGCCGACGACACTGCTCTCTTATTTACTGCTGATACATGGGACGAAGCTTACAGGTATGCTCAGTTGGGCTTCAATACTGTCTCGAAGTGGTTACGTAGCAACCTACTGACCTTAAATAGCGCGAAAACCACTTATATCACCTTTTCCCTCAAAGGCATTGTACTTCAATCTACTAATCACGCCATACAAGTCCATTCGTGTCCTGAGCCACATAATACCACATGCGACTGCACGTGCTTACAAAAAAAAGAGACTGTAAAATACTTGGGGATAGTGATTGACAATAATCTTAAATTTGACGAACATATAGATGCGATTAGTAACAAGTTACGAAAACTTATATATGTTTTTAAAACTATAAGAAACGTCTTGGATGCTAATCGATTGAGATCTGTCTACTTTGCCCTCGCTCAATCGGTCCTGACTTATTGTATCACATCCTGGGGTGGTGCGCCGAAAACTAGACTGATTGACCTGGAGAGAGCACAAAGAGCTATCCTAAAAGTATCATTGTTTAAGCCATACCGTTACCCCACTGCATTGTTGTACAAGGAGTGCCGCGTGTTAACGGTGCGCCAATTATTTATACTCAACACCATAATGAAACAACATACACTTCTTGAATACCACCCGGCACTGTCAGACGCCAAAAGGCGGTTCAATCCTGTGCAATCTAGTAAATTTTCAACAAGGTTCTCAAGGAGATTCTTTTGCAGTTTAGGTGGCTTCTTGTACAACAAAATTAATAGATGTCTGCCAATATTTAACCTAACTAAAAATATGTGTAAGAGAAAATTAACCGACTGGTTACAGAACTTGAATTATGATGACACTGAGGAGATTCTTTCTGCCCTAACTTAAGTATTTATAACATGCATACACACACACACACACACACACACACACACACACACACACACACACACACACACACACACACACACACCGACTAATCCATATCTTATGAATGGTATAAAATATACTAAGCTATACTACATGCATAATGTAAAATATAACAAGCTTAGTTATTTAAATACATAAATTTTCAATATCATAATATTGTATTGTTTAAAACAAAATTGTTAATGCCCGTTATTAATGATAATTGTAATGTACTTTCTTTAATAAGGGGTGGAGACCTGGTGTCCTGAAACACAGGCCTCGAGCCTAGCTTAGGCACCAGTCTCCCACAATATTAATGCTCTTATTATTATATAGCTGTCAAATGTTATGTTTACAATATTGTGGTGAGAAAATAAATAAATATTATTATTATTATTATTATTATTATTATATATATAAAAAAACTGTCAGTTTTGTGGCATAGATTTGTTATTGAACAATTTAAATCAACAGCACATTTTATTGAAGTGAAACTTCTGTAGGCGCATGAGTGGTAAAATTTGAGCAACCGGTAACGCAGAAGCATCAGGGACGGTCAGTACTTGAATGGGTGACCACCTGGGAACACCGCGTGACGCTGGCTTTTTGTTTTTGTTTTTTTCAATTAGTTTTTTTGCATTTTTAATTAGTTCTTTTTGAATTAGTTTGCCAAAGAAGTCTCACTTTCGACATGTGTACTTTGCACGCACGCAATTTTTTTTTTAAATATATTACGATACGAACGATAACTACGATACAAACTCGAACGTAACTAGTTCGTCAAAACTAACAATGGTAGCGGTGCGATCTCCCGAGTTATATTTACTAGCAGGCGCGAAAGAAATTAACCACACTCGACCTACCGGCCGACACCGCACGTAGGTGTATGAAATTTTAGAATGAACAATTTCTTTTGAGTTAGTCTTGAATAGCTATGATTAACAAAAACTTTAAGTATTACAATGAACTGAAATATCTCTTATATATATAAAAATGAATCGCTGAATGTGTTGCTAAGCGCAAATCTCGAGAGTGGCTGAACCGATTTTGCTAATTCTTTTTTTATAATATTCCTTGAAGTACGAGGATGGTTGTTACGGAGAGAAAAATTTAAAAAATTGCCTGAAAAGTCGAAAAACAACACTTTTCTATATTCCCATACAAAAGATTCGTAGTAATACTTAAAAGTCAATTTGAACTTTAATACCATACTTAACCATACCATAAAGTTTAAGTGTTAGTGGAGGGGTTCTGGGAAGGATAAGTATTAAATTAAAGAATCGACTGTTAGGCGTTACGAAGTTCGCCGGGTCAGCTAGTTATAAATAAATGTTAATGTCAGGGATGAACTAATGTTTGAACATTAAAAATCTTATTGTACTGCGTGAAAATTAAACACGTGACACAGATTGAAGAAAGAAGAGAGAAGAAGAAACAACTTCTTTCTTAAATCTGTGACACGTGACTACAGTCTGACAAAATTCGATTCATGTGTTTAATGCGTATGTATGTATTTATGGAGTTTACTCCCGGTATAAAAAAATATGAGGAGTAAAATCTACTGAACGAATGACTTCGTTACGTTTTTGTTAACGCCATCTATCGGAACCATATTGGGTTTAGCTGGCGTTATTTGATTCGTTTATTTACCATTTGATATGGTATTAATCTTTTTCTTAGACTAGTAAACCTTTTTGTGCCTATTTACACAGTCGATCTGAAGGAGTAAACTACAGTCGTGCGTCGCAGCTGACACACACACTTTTTTATTTAGGGAATGTCCTACAAACTGTTTCCAGGCCGGGATTAAACCAATCAAGTTATCTTTTAATAAAGAAACGATCAAATGACAACCTAAAATAAAACAGTATATAAAGACAAATAGTAAAACTGTTAAGCTTTATGTGTGTTATTATAACATATAATAACTATTTTTCAATTAACCATATTTTTATATTTAATATTAATCTTAATTTTTAATTTTTGATAACATAATATACAATAAATTATACAAATTCTTTTATAGCAATTATAATATTAATATTATAAATATATAAAGGTTGAAGGTCACACTCTTTATAAGTAATTTATACCCATGAGTATTATCGTGTTTATTTGTTTAATTAATTATGTCGATTCAATTAAACCACATATTAATTAATTTCGTTTATGCGAGGTGCGGTTGCGACTCTAGTGACTTTAACACTAAAATGTTTTGCAATTAGAGATCTCATAAAATATATTAAACTTTTTATTAAACAATTTTACAACACACATGTATACGAACTTCAAGATATTCGTTTAGTAATTTCCGATTTTTTTTATAGAACGTGGCAAAAAAGGGTAGATATAGGTACTCGTAGGTATAGAAGCTTCGGCTATCTTACTAAACACAAGAACAATACTTAAGATCAGTAATATTTGGTAGTAATATTCGGTAAGATTAAGGAACTTGCCTAATTATGCTACTCCAGGTTTATGTTTCTTATGTACTTTATGTACTCTATGTTTCCTGCTGGTGCAAAGGAAATATGCATAAAACTCCAAGTTGCTTGATTACCACAGTTTCGATAATGATAGAGACGCCATAATTATTTCATTGTCTGATATTGATACAAGTGCATCTAATACATCAATTGCGACTTTACTTTCCGACTCTACCCCTAATCCCCCTAAGAGCTATGGTTATTTAATCCTTAAACCCCCCTCCCCCCTCCCTACCACTTCCCGACCTCAGATCGACCGTAATGAGGATCAGTAAAGTTCTAGCAAATTCAATAAAACTAGTATCCACGTTATTCTCTATGACATAAGAATGATATTTCTTTTTGAATTATCCAAATCGGACCATTACTTACGAAGATATTAAGTTATAAACATTATGCCGTTCCTGCCGCTACGTCAGTGTACGCGGGATGCGTGTGACGTCACTCCGACGTTCCATGCCAGTTAGCCCTTAGCAGCGACAAGATGCGATGATGTTTTCTTTTAAACTATGTGTCGTACAAAAAATTTGTAAGGACATAATTTGTAGCAAATTACTTTGCCTACAAATATGTTCATATAACTCCGCCGAAATTTAAAAATTAAAGAAGTTATAAGCAAAAAAGTGAGAAAAATTTTATAGAAATTTTCTTTATTGCTCTATAACTTTTTTTTTATACATTTCACAAAAAAATACCTCAGACCAATCTTGTAGATGGTTTTTTGAGGAAAATTTTTCTCTACGATTTTTTGAATTTCATTCATTTAAAACGCTGTTACAGCGCTCCAAAGTTGACCGGGTTCGTCAATGGTCATGAGAATTCGGTCAAAACGAAATGTTTAACTTAGTTTTATGATCCTTTTTTTATTGTAAACTAGCTAACCCGGCGAACTTCGTACCACCTAACAGTAGATTATTTAATTTTTTTTTAATACTTATCCTTCCCGGAATCCTCCACTAACACTTAAACCTTATGCTATGGTATTAAAGTTCAAATTGACTTTTAAGTATTATAACGAATCTTTTGTATGGGAATATAGAAAATTGTTGTTTTTAGAGTTTTTCAGAGATTTTTTTAAATTTTTCTCTCCGTAATAACCATCCTCGTACTTCAAGGAATATTATAAAAAAAGGTTCAGCCGCTCTCGAGATTTGCGCTTAGCAACACATTCAGCGATTCATTTTTATATATATAGAGATATATTCTTAATTTTTTTTTGTTAAATCCCTGCCTACAACTTTACTTATTCACTAGCCGACCCGTGCCCACTTCGTTGGGCGATATAATCATTTCACATAACAAGGGTACGGTGAAATTTGATATGTTCCAATACACTCTCACTATTTTCAGCAAATCAGATAAATATAAATGTTTTAAAATCACCAATTAATTTCTAAGGCAAAATAATAATAATGCTTGATTAGATTGAATTGTTGACACGGCACGTCAGAGGGCGCAGGTTCAAATCCTGCTGATTTAAAATCTTTATATATTTTTATCTTTTTCCTTTTATCTTGTCACTCCTGAATAGTGTAGCTTTCTGTTAGCGAAAGAATTTTCATGATCGGATCAGTATTTGCGAAGATTACCCCGTATATACAAACAAAGTTATAAACTTTACCTCTTTATAATATTAGTATAGATTGGCATAAGCTGTCTGTGGAGTAGGCCTACTGGGAATACCACGTTAAAAAATATGATTTATGAGATATTTGATTACCTAAGTAGGTACTAATACATTCGAAGAAGATTAAGAGAAGTCAACGCATTTTTGGAAAACATTAGTATTTCCGAAACTGATTGAGACTCAAAAGTACTCTTCTACACATATGTATAATGAGGATCAATAAAGTTATAGCAAATTCAATAAAACTAGTATCCACGTTATTCTCTATGATATAAGAAAGATATTTCTTTTTGAATTATCCAAATCGGACCATTACTTACGAAGATATTAAGTTATAAACATTATGCCGTTCCTGCCGCTACGTCAGTAATAATAATAATAAATAATAAGCGTTTCACACTCAACGGCCCCCAGTAGGATTTTCTCCTGTGTCGGGGGTCCGGAAACACACACAATACACAACCACAAACGCCCAGACCATGACAAACATCTGTATGGCCAATACAAATTTTTGTCATGTGCGCGGATCGAACCCGCGACTGCTAGCGCAACAGCTAGTGCTGTGACCGCTGCGCCAACGCGTCGTCATGTAAGCGGGATCAGTGTATGCGGGATGCGTGTGGCATCACTCCGACTCATAAAACTCACTCCGGATCATAAAACTAAGTTAAACATTTCGTTTTGACCGAATTCTCATGACCATTGACGAACCCGGTCAACTTTGGAGCGCTGTAACAGCGTTTGAAATTAATGAAATTCAAAAAATTGTAGAGAAAAATTTTCCTCAAAAAACCATCTACAAGACAGGTCTGAGGTATTTTTTGTGAAATGTATAAAAAAAAAGTTATAGAGCAATAAAGAAAATTTCTATAAAAATTTTGTCACTTTTTTGCTTATAACTTCTTTAATTTTTAAATTTCGGCAAAGTTATATGAACATATTTGTAGGCAAAGCAATTTGCTACAAATTATGTCCTTACAAATTTTTTGTAGGACACATAGTTTAAAAGAAAACATCATCGCATCTTGTCGCTACTATGGGCTAACTGGCATGGAACGTCGGAGTGACGTCACAGCCTTCCGCGCCGGCCGGTTAGTAAACTCCGCTAGTAATTTGATCATAACTTCGTCAATTTTTGTCGTAAAACAAAAATTTTTGCACTGTATGTTAAGGATTTCTTAGTTCTATAAATCTGCATTCTCAACTAAAAACGTTACGGATCCTCATTTATTTTTCCTTTCATTTTCGTTGTATTCTTTCTTTTCCAATGTGTGTCATCCTACTATTATTTTCTTTAGTTTTTACCATTTTAAAGGCTAAAGGTACTGGTCTATTTACAGATAGTTACGGTATAAATTTTATACTTAGGTAAATAGAGACAATGAGAGATAAAATAGTAAATAGAAAAACGAAGTATGTATGATAGATAAATGTTACAAAAAAAAAACGTTGTGAGTCATTTCGTATTTTCTTTACGTTTGTGTAACTTCAAAACAAATAAAATATTTCAACAAAATATCATAAAATACTCAATTAAGGACCGGTTTCACCAGTTGTGGATAAGTCTGTTTGACGGATAGCGATATCCAACAGATAAAAGTTTTTGATGTATTATTCTTTTTCACCATCAAATTCCACTGTATTTATGAGATATTTCTATTCGCTATCTATGTACCTAAAACTTGTACTTTATTAACTGAGATGAAACAAGTTCTAATGGCCTATTCTACCTCCTGTTAAAGTTTAATCATAACTTATTTGCAAGATAACCTTTATCTACAATTGATGCAACCGGCCCTTAAAATGCTTAAAAACCTTCGGATATTAACGACTAGCTTCTGCGCGCGACTTCGTCGGCGTGGACTCCGCTCCTATTGGTCTTAGCGTGATGACACATAGCCTATAGCCTTCCTCGATAAATGGGCTATCTAACACTGAAAGAATTTTTCAAATCGGACCAGTAGATCCTGAGATTAGCCCGTTCAAACAAACAAACAAACAAACAAACAAACAAACAAACAAACAAACAAACAAACAAACAAACAAACAAACAAACAAACAAACAAACAAACAAACAAACAAACAATCAAACAAACAAACTCTTCAGCTTTATTATATTAGTATAGATACAAAGTCGATTCAAAACGATTCGAAATCAATACCGTTAAAAGATTATTTAATCAATATGCGAGACTCCTCGTAAAGACACAAACGAGTTATAAATCGAATACATCAATAATAATCATTATCGGTCAGATAAGTATCAGTGTCGTTGTCCTGGAATTATGACAATTTTGACAATTACATGCTTAACAACAAGAAACAAGCCGACGAGGGTGGTCAACGCGGACCGACGGATGTGTACTCAACTCAATTAATTTGTATTTATTTATTTACTAGCTGCCCGGATACACTTCGTTCTGTCAAAAGTTAATAGTAAAAATTAAATAAATGTAACGTTTTCCCAGTGATCACTTTATTTTTTAACTTTTTTTTTGTATTTAAACCTTCCGTGGGCCTTAAGGAACACACAAAAAATAAATTAGCCGAATTCGTCGAGGCATTCACGAGTTATGCGCTTAGCAACATTCGTTTTTGTTACATAGACGATATGTATTTTTTTTTATTTGATTGATTTAGTCCAGTCTGTAACATGCCACTGCTGGGTATGAGACCTTTCTCCATGTAAGAGAAGAGTCGGAGCTCAATCCACCACGCTGCTCCACTGCTGGTTGACATTGCTTTGAAAATAACAATATTTTAACTTAAGTGACTCTGCACATTGCAGAGGCGGTCTTACATACCTTATTTTTAGAGTTTATTCATAAGAAATTATATAAAACTACTGAATGAAAAAAAAACATGAGATGTAATATATATCTTGTGAAGCATTAATGTTGATTAAATTCACTTTTTCGGGTTTTACACCATGTACCTGTTTATATTTGAGGCTCCGATATTTCGGCGCAGTTGCATGTTGCATGTTGCAGTGCGCATGGCATTGTTGTAATAATGTAATTAATAAATTTTACGTTTATTTATTTATTGACTACATTATATCTACATCTATGACCGAAAACTCAAATAAATTTAACTTTAATAGAAAAATCTCCCATCGCAATTTATCAACGAAATCCATTGTTCTATTATCCTACTGCAATAAATAACAGTAATTTATACTTTAATAAAATATTAAGGCGGCTGCTTTAAGTCTACAACTACTATTTGCATATTTTATAATAATTTAATGAATTAATAATGGTATAAATAAAAAATTAAAATTCGAAATTCATAAAATATTTATATAAATGACGTCCTACTGAACTAAACCGAGCCTCTTTATGACCTTCGATGACGCAACCAACAACGCTTCTATCAACATAATTTATAAGTATCAAAACCTAGTATGATTCAACAGTATAATTTGAATACAACAGATAGCCTAATTTCAATAATACTTAACTCAATTAATAGATACATAAAATGTAAAGTAACCTAATACAATTTATCTCTTTAAAACCATGCTAATTTCAAGCAAATGATTTGACAAAATAGACATTATATCTTATACTATTAAACGAGCAATTCTTGTATATATATATATATATATATATATATATATTTTCTGAATCTCGGAATCGGCTCCAACGATTTTCGTGAAATTTAGTATGCAGGGGATTTCGGGGGCGAAAAATTGATCTAGCTAGGATTCATTTAAAAAAAATGTCGTTTTATCCCTGTTTTTAGGCAATGAAAAAATATCATTAGAATACGAAGCTTAATTTCACCGCTGTCATTGAAGCTGTAATGGCGTAATTAGGAAGTCGGCGGGTGCCGAATCGTGTGAACCCGGGTTCCAATCTCAGTCTCCAGATCAATTTTTTTTTCTTTTTTTTTTAATTTCACTCGTGATTTATTATTTAAATAACATTAAAATATAAAAATACCGAGCAAAAAAAAAAAAGAAAAATAGAAAGAAAATACCGAGCTAGGCTCGGTCACCCAGGTACTAATTAATTAACCCGTTAGCGAAGTTTGCAGTGCTTTCCGCTCCGAGAGTTTCGGGTTCGGTTCCCACTTGAGTCGGGGTGTGATATTTGTATTTATTTATATATGTATTATTTCTATGTTTATTTATCAAAAAAAAATAGCTAGAACAGTCGGCTGTTACCTACACAAGCATTAAGTTGCTTACCGTAGGAAGAGACGACCATGTGTCTATAGAAAAAAAAATTAAGTTAAAAATCTTGATTATTTAGGTAGGCAATAAGCTCTAAATCATCATATATCACGATACATAGACGTATATAAATAATATCAAGTAAACAATAAAACAATAATTAAGTAGAGTAACATGTAAGGCGCGGCGTGTTTACCATAATACTGATTTAACATCACATAATTGCGCAAAAACGAAATGAAGACATTATCAAAAAAATTACTTGACTTAACTTTCAAAAAACATATCTTATACTATTAAACGAGCAACTCTTGTATATATATATATTTTTTTTTTTTCTGAATCTCGGATTTGGCTATAACGATTTTCGTGAAATTTAGTATGCTGGGGATTTCGGGGGCGAAAAATTGATCTAGCTAGGATTCATTTAAAAAAAATGTCGTTTTATCCCTATTTTTAGGCAATGAAAAAATATCATTAGAATACGAAGCTTAATTTCAATATTATTATTATAGCAGTAATAGCGTAATTAGGAAAGCGACGGATTTCAAATCGTTTTGACCCGGGTTCGAATCTCAGTCTCCAGATTATTTTTTTTTTCTTTTTTTTTTAATTTCACTCGTGATTTATTATTTAAATAAAATTAAAATATAAAAATACCGAAAAAAAAAAACAAAAAATAAAATAAAAATACCGAGCTGGCCTCGGTCACCCAGGTACTTTCTTTTAATCGATTAAATGTTTTATAGAAATATAAAAGAACTTCTTTTTTGTTTGTTTTGCCAATTGCCTTTCTTATGCCTTTAAATACATAATAATATATATAATTCAAACTACTAAAAACTCAATTTAAAAAAAATAATAGCTATGGTAGGTAATAGAAATTAAGTTGGAGTTGCACATTGATATTACATATTAAACTATTGAGATTGAGATGGACAATTTAAGAAAATAGTAAATTTCTAGTGCTAAATTAATATGGGTACTAATAACAAAATTAAAAGTCCAATATATACATAATGAAAACAAAAACAGCTAAATAATAGATAATAAAATAATTGAAATATGAAATAATAAAACATGCACTTTGTCTTTATACTGTAACTAGCTTCTGCGCGCGACTTCGTCGGCGTGTACTCCGCTCTGGTCTTAGCGTGATAACACATAGCCTTCCTCGATAAATGGGCTATCTAACACTGAAAGAATTTTTCAAATCGGCCCAGTAGTTTCAGAGATTACCGCGTTCAAACTAACAAACAAACAAACAAACTCTTCAGCTTTATATATTAGTATAGATTAATTTACTTAATCATAACATTAATAATTTCAAAAACACTGCGAAGTAATTTGGAATTTATATTTAATTTTTATGTTTTCAGTAATCGGCTTAAAAATGTTAAAAAAACAATTAAAATTGAAAGTTAAGTAATAACAAACGTATTTGAGATGCATAAATGTAAATAATACTCAATCGAAAACACCTGTCGTTTTCACCTTTAAGAATAAAATTATACCTACAATATGTACCTAAGTACTTAAAATCATTAACGAAGTCGACCATCTGTTACACCGACAAGAAATTTTCACGTTCAAAGCTACATAATATATTTTTTTTTAAATTGCAACGGTGTAGTTTTTTTTTTGGTTTTTACTTCACTCTCACACTTCAACCTATCACAGTCCACTGCTGGACATAGGCCTCCACAAGTTCTCCTTTTTAGTGCATTTGAAAGTGCTATTTAAATATTTTTTTTAATTTTTATAATGATCAAAACGTAATTTTATAAAAGTAATTGTAATTTGTATTATTCACACGCGTTCGAGTTACAAAAATTATTTTGACCAACCTTTTGAATTATTTTGTTTTTGTGTGTAAAAAATTACGCAGTAGTATCTGTAGTAAAAATTTTCTTGGTACTTTGTATGTCAATCACTTTGTGTTCTCAATTTATGTAATATAACCTTGTTATGAAACTAACTTACATAACTGCTATTAAATAAAAATATATATTAAATCAAAAACATTACACACACTACACTACCATGTATTTGACACACACATACGCATATTGTATCTACTATTTTGTTGATTGTCAAAGTCTTATTTATTTATTTATTTATACTTTATTGTACATCACAACTACAAATATCATTTAGACTGTGAAGTACAATGGGCGGACTTACGGCTATTTAGCCATTTCTTCCAGACAACCCAAATACATATATATTTCCTACTATGAGTAACGATCGCTATCAGGTGTACATGATAACAACCGGGACCGACGGCTTAACGTGCTCTCCGAGGCACGGTGGGGAGACCCACAAGGACTGCACAAACACCCAAACCACGGCAAACATCTGTATGGCCAATACAAATGTTGTCGTGTGCGGGGATCGAACCCGCAACCGCTCGCGCAACAGCCAATCGCAATCCATTGCTGTGACCGCTGCGCCAACGCGGCGTCAGTATATAAAGTATATAAAGTCTGTAGTCAAATTGATTTTTTTTAAAAAGGTTCTTTATTTTCATTATTTTTTGGTTTTCTTTCATTTAAATTTTTAATTTTGGTCAAATTTCGACTTCTGGGCGACCACTAGTATAAATAACTATGCCTACACCTTCTCACTAACATGAATCAGAACAGATCTTTTTTTGACAGTCGAAAAACAAATACACGGCACAGAATGTCGCCATACTAAACAATTAAAAACCAACGTGGGAATATTTTTAAACAATAGAAAATTCTCCTTTTATTCAACTGATAACTTGCACGTGTTTATAACAAAGGATAATAAACAGTTTTACGAGACAATAATTCTTACCTTTAAATTACTTCTTTTTTTTTAAATTTTTTGTACAAAGTCAGAAAATTGTCATTGAGAACACATGTCAATAGTAACAGCACTATTCTGAGGTACCTTCGTGAGATTGAAAGAAAATAAATTTAAAGTAAAAAAAACCTTTTTAAAAACAAGCTTTTATTTGAATGCGCTAAAACGAAAAAAATAAATGTTTACTTTAAAACTTTTACTATCTACTTATAAAGTCATTAGATAATCTATATGATAGAAAAGCTTGTCGCGAGATATGAGTACTCGTATTTCCTTAGTTTGAAAATTTTAATAGATAAAATCAATCACATCAATTTGCTAATCATTCATACTGTTTCGATTACTACAAGACTATTAATCTTTAATGGTTATTATCTTCTTAGTATGCGCCAACCTAAAGTTAAGCAAAGCTCCGATTAAGCTCCGATCCTTCTCCTACATGGAGAAAGAGGCCTATGCCCACCAATGGGATGGTAAAGGCTTAATCGTTTTCTTAGTAATACCAGAAAATAATATTTTCAATAGGAACTGAATTACATATCAAACTATTCAGAACAATAATAATACGTATGTATTACGTACATAGTACATGCAGGCTTCAAATAATTTTATCGATGTGTCAATAGTATTTTGTTTGGAGTTAAGCTGCAGGTTATAATATGCCATGTGGTTACGGCAGTAAAGAATATAGCCACCCCCTCTCTTCCCGTGGGTGTCCTAAGAGGCGACTAAGGGATAACACATTTCCACTACCACCTTGGAACTTAAAAAGCCGACCGATGGCGGGATAACCATTCAACTGCTAAATATACAGGCCAAAGCGGGCAGTAGCGTCTTCGGTGCGACAAAGTCAGCCGCAGGATCACCAACCCGCCAGCCCAGCAGTGTGGTGACTAAAACACATGAGTTCGCAAAATTTTTGGCGCGAACTTGGGGAGGCCTATGTCCAGCAGTGGTCTGTGATAGGCTGAAGTGAAGAAGCTGCAGGACTCATTCTTGTTTCAAATAATTAGAAGTCGTGTTTCTTGGTAGTGTGATCCAAGAAGTACCAGCTTATTATTTGTACAGGTAAACTTTATTGCGGCTTAAAACTTCGGCCTTTGCGGAGACTAATATTTATGAATATGAAAGATCTTACTGTAGCTTTCTTTCTCATTTTAAAACTATTTTTGTAGCGGCGGCGGCGGGCACAGCAGGAAATTTCCTGCTCAAAATATGGAGCAGCCCGACTGGGGTAGTACCTCGACCTTACAGAAGATCACAGATAAATAATACTGTTTTCAAGCAGTCTTGTGTTCCTGTTGGTGAGTAAGATGACCAGAGCTCCTGGGGTAATTGGGAGTAGGGTCGGCAATGCGCTTGTGATGCTTCTGGTGTTGCAGGCGTCTATAGGTTACGGTAATCGCTTACCATCAGGTGAGCCGTACGCTTGCTTGCCAACCTAGTTATATAAAATAAAAATAAAACTAACACAAAACTTATTTATATTGTAAATATAGTCTGCATAACCAAAAATATTTAAATTTATAAATTCTGTGTAAATGTAAATCTATAAAACAAACATTGTATGACTAATGTGAAAAAAAATCATTCATATAAATCGTAATACGTCGCGGTGTGACTGGACGTCTGAATGCACTGCATGATTTACACGTGATGGCACAATTTAGTAAAATTTTAAAACAGCTTCGAAGCAAATTCAAACTCTATTGTTATTAGTTACAAGGTTTAGAATACCGTGTATAAATATTCATTATAAGTAAAATATGTTGTCATACAAAAAATCTTTCTCACACTGTTCATTCATATTGGAGTATGAATGGGTGCTACCTGCCCCAGGGAACGTATTTAGGGGTGTCGGTGGAGGCCTTTCCGCTTACGTTTTTGTTTCCATATTTTTTTCTACTTGTAGTCCGGATGTGAGGCAAATTGGCGTTGACCGTTAGGTTGTGCTGATTAGGGTACCGTAAGAAATTGTAAACAAAAATAATTTAACATTTAATTTATTATATAAAAGACGACAATTTTTATAAATCTTTTCTTACCTTAATAAATAAATATGTAAACGGTTAATAACATTATTATTATTATAATTTAAAATATATGTTTTAGCCATTGAAGACCAATAGCACAACTAAAAACTGTTGTAAACAACGCATGTTATTGAAAAACTTGATCAGATCAACTTAATATCGAGTTTAAAGCTATGGAAATATGTTCTTTTTGTTTATAATTATGATTACTCTTTCTATTACTAATGAGTATAAATTGCTTATTTCACTCTGTGTTATTAAAATTATAAAAGAAATACCTTAAAAGCCTTTTCTGACAACAATTCTTCAAAATACTTAAAATATAAAAAAAAATATGAATACATTCGAATGAACTATAAAACATAATCAAAGAACAGTATGATTTCTTTTTAGTCTTTTTCTAAATTCCATAAAATAAATTAAATATTTTGTAGGTATACATACAGAACCATTCAATGAAAACAGTTGCTGGCTTAACGTCGCACGTGTGGGATACTCGTAATTTACCTGTCCGTGCATTTTAAGAAGGATTACTCGTAAACTTTGAAATCGGTATCTTTATAATTGTAAGTACAATTGAAATACCGAAGGCAATATTATTTAAATTAATATTTTTACTATATCTAAATAGTAAATGTATGTTATTGTTCATTTAAACATGGGGAAGCATTTTATAGAGGTAGGGCACAGCAGGAAATAGACTGCTCAAAATATGGAGCAGCCCGACTTGGGTAGGACTTCGATCTTACAGAAGAACACAGCTAAATAATACTGCTTTCAAATGCAAGCAATGTTGTGTTCCTGTTGGGGAGTTAGGTGTCATAGCTCCTGGGGGGAATGGGGGTAGGGTCGGCACGCGCTTGCTATGCTTCTGGTGTTATAAGCTACGGTAATAGCTTTCCATCAGGTGAGCCGTACGCTTGTTTGCCGACCTATATAAATAAAAAAAGGAAATATCTTGCTCAAAGTTTAAAACAAGCCTGAGTAGCGGAGTATATAAACCTTAGAAAAGATCATAGCTTAACAAGAGTACACGCAAGCAAGTAGTGTTGTGTTCCTGTGAGTGAGGTAGCATCAGCTCATGTGAAAGGGTCAGAAACGCGCTTTTTTTTTATGTACCTAGGTCGGCAAACAAGCGTACGGCTCACCTGATGGTAAGACCGTAGCCTATAGACGCCTGCAACACCAGAAGCATCGCAAGCGCGTTGCCGACCCTATCCCCAATCCCACCCAGGAGCTCTGGTCACCTTACTCACCAACAGGAACACAATACTGATTGAAAACAGTAGGTATTATTTAGCTGTGGTCTTCTGTAAGGTCGAGGTACTACCCCAGTCGGGCTGCTCCATATTTTGAGCAGGAAATTTCCTGCTGTGCCCTACCTCAGTTAAAACTGCGACTGCGCGACTGAGCGCTGGCAACGCTCCTGCCGTTTGCGGCGTTTATAAACTGCGCTAAAATACGCTTACCATGTGGTGGACATTTGTTTGCCACCGTACATTTGTATACCTGCAAGAACACGAAACATGTATTGCGACTATTATATTCAAACCTTTTTGGACAAATTATAAATAAATAAAAGCATAATCCGGTCACCGGTGAGATGATTTCTATTGCGGTGGTCCGGAAATACACAAACATAAATGCCCAGATTACGATAATCTGTATAATTCACTCAAATATTTGTCACGATATGAGATATAACACAAAACTGCTACTGCACTTGAATCAGAAAGTACAATGTATCTCGGTGATATCAAATATAATATTTGTACGAAAATATGCGATAAACACTTTGACAAGTAACGAAGATAAGGAAAAAGTCTTGTCGCGGTTTTTTTATGGGAAGTCCCGAAATTTCTACAGAAACGCAATGCTGTCGCTACGAACGAGATGGCGGCCTACTATATTAATAATTTTTTGTTTTTGTTTTCGTATAACTAGGTTAGCAAACAAGCGTACGGCTCACCTGATGGTAAGACCGTAGCCTATAGACGCCTTCAACACCAGAAGCATCGCAAGCGTGTTGCCGACCTTACCCCCAATTTCTCCCAGGAGCTCTGGTTACCTTATCACAGGAACAAAACATTGCTTGAAAGCAGTATTAGGTATTTAGCTGTGATCTATTTTAGTTAAGCCTATCATACCTTGAATGTATACTAATATATAAAGCTGAAGAGTTTGTTTGTTTGTTTGTTTGATCTCTGGAACTACTGGGCCGATTTGAAAAATTCTTTCAGTGTTAGATAGCTCATTTATCAAGGAAGGCTATAGACTATGTATCATCACGCTAAGACCAATAGAAGCGGAGTCCACGCCGACGAAGTCGCGCGCAGAAGCTAGTTTCTATATAAAATACGAGGAAATTTTTTCTCCGACCTAAAAATGTATGTGAAACCACGTGTCGAATGTTTCTTACGTATTTTGTGTTTTTATCGCTTTCTAGAAGCGAGTAACATGTATTGTACTCGTTTTATTTTGTAGTTTAAAATGAAAAGTTACTAAAATATTTTAAATTATAAATCCTTACATTGATATGAAAAAAAGCATAGATATTTTTTTTTCTTTTATTCAAAGAAATACTTTGTCAGGCAAGATTAATCTATGAATCCAGTTACATTAAAAAAAACAAACTAGCAATTAATAATAATATTTTGTCGTTAAAATAACAAGTCAAAAGATTTTCAAAACAAATATAAAATTTATATCAAATATATCAAATTAAATTTTATTTCTAAGTTATTTGGTATAATATTAAATTTCATATAAAATCGTAAACTAAACTTATAAGGCTACGATTCTACACGCTACGTTACGTAGAAGCGCTACGCGAGAAAGTTGTATGAAAACCTGCTACGAAAACAATCTGTGATTTATACTCTCAGAGAAATATAGCTTTAAAATAGGGGCAATAGGAACTAAATTTATTTGACGAAAATATCATTATCTAAAACAACGGCATCATTTAAAAAACGTTTATGGAATTATTTTGTATTCATATCTAAATACTAATTAATTAATTATTAATATAATCGAAATAAACACGAAATAAAATGGTAATTAATTTTCTTTTAATAACTTCTTATGAAATAACGTTTAAAAATTTCTTATTTCAAATACTTTTTATTTTCAATAAAACGATGATATTTTGTTAAAGTTATTTTTAACTTAATTTCAAGAACTTTACAACGAGTTTCTCATATAAATAAAATAGATATCTTCTCAGAATTGTCATCTCGGATCTGAATTACACATCTTCATTACTCATTTATGAATAATAGGCAACTCATATTTCATACATTCAGTTTTAAGTCTTAAATTTAAAAAACAACCTAATCTATATAATATTATTTTATTTTATAATAAAAAAATGACTTTATATCTTTGCATCTCCTTAACTATTCATAAATTATTATATTATTGTCATTGCAAACAACAAAATTTCTATTAAAAACAATATTCTATAACCAATACGTCCATTTCATCCCACTGAAACGCTATAAAATACCTACGCTATCATGTTATACAGAAAAAAACGCGCCAATAAAAAAGCTAGACCGTTATCAACTATCACTAAACACCTCGTAACGGATAAGGGCACCCCGCACCCGCTGGGCGTTAACCCGCCGCTAATTACAATCGAGAGCTCGCAAATTAATCATATCGCGAGATAAATCGGCGCGTGCCCGCTGCTCGCACAGTACCGCCGCGACTATTTCGGTGTAGGCGGGGCGTGAATCAGCGGACGGGTCCAGTCGCGCCCCGGCAGCCGACGTGCGAGGGTCGCACGAGTGAGCGACGCGCGAGCGCTGCGATGGCGCGATGAAGACTTGCGGGCGCGCGGCGTTTTGCTGGGCCCTGCTGTGCCTCGTCGGCGGCCTGGCGGCGCCGCGCCGCCTCTACTGCGAGCGGGCGGACGTCGCCTGGCGCGCCTACCGAGCCCCCGCCGCCTTCGAGGCGCGCGTCCAGTCGCTCGCCAGGGACGCCGCTACCGTCCAGGTGCGACGCGTCTTCCACCGCCAGGGCCGCTGGCCCCACGAGGACGCCATCCTCCGCCTCAAGCTGCCCCAGGAGGACCTCGAGTGTTCGGGACGTTTTGAAGTGCCTTTGCAGAATAGAAAGAACTATATCGTGTTCGCAGAGAGGAGAGGCCACTCCGCAGTTGCCCTCGGGCCCCCTCTCAGAAGGACCGCCAAGTTGATCAGGAGGATCCGCACGGTCTACAAGCCTGGTTACAGTGAGTGCTTTGTGTTTTATAAGTGCATGGAAGTTGAGCTCTTCGTATCCGAACACGTGAAGGTATCGTTCGTCACCGGGTTCCTCGAGACCCGAGACTCAGTTCATCAACTTCTATGCTGCATGATTAGTCTAAATATCGCATTAACGTCGGATATTTTTAATTCTAAAACGTGTGAATTCTCCAACTCCCACAATTATTTAGATTCGCGATCATAGACATCGATAACGAAATAATTTTATTTTAAAACTGAAAACTCTGTAAGCTAAATATTATATCGAACATTAAATCTAAGACGTGACTAAAGAGAGCCGCACAATGCGTAACATATCATCACGGTTAAAGACACCAATAAATTCAACTACTAACAAATATGCTATGGCAGGTGTATCGTACGAACAAGTAGCCATTAGGAATCCATTTTAGGTGCAGTGTAAATAGTCGAGCGTGGCCACTGTAGCAAAACATAACCAATGTATGCACACTGTTCTCAATCTTATTTATGCACCCTTCATAAACGGTCAAATGCATAAGGAAACATACGATTTCTTTCAACTGGGATCTTAACGTTACAATGTCTCCCTTAAAGTCATGTAGGTTATTGTTTTAACGACATGACAATCATAATTGAGTAATAAGTATTTACTGGATTATAAAATAACAATCGAGTGAGCAATTGGTAATGTGTTACGCGCTACAGGAATTCATAGAAAATTGGCTGATTTATGGTGCAGAGTAGGTTGAAGACGTCAGTGCGTTAGGAGCTTTGAACTCGTGAAAATAATTACATTTTGCGAAACGTATATTAATTCGAGACTATTAAGAAATAAACTGTAATCGCAATTTTCACAAAAAGCGCAGATACCGTAAGGTCGCAAGTTTCAAAGAATTTAATTGAGAATATATATAAAGAATAAATTAAGAAAATTACTCGTAACCGAAATTGTAATACGTAAGCAAAAAATAAGCTGTTGAGTTATTAACGTGTTTATAATTGTCGACCTTTTAGTTTAATTTTATCAACACCGACTTTTTCTTTGAGTTAAACATCCGAAAAGAATTTTGACACGAACATTCTTTTTTCCAAAAAGGTTTCATTTATACGATATCCGTAATAATAAAAAAGAGAGGAAAATAAAAGTGCAAAAAAAAAGACAATTTTAATCATGACGAATCCCTAGACGTAGAAAATTAAGACGATCCGGAAATATCGGAACAAGTGTAAAAAATAGTCGAGAGCAGGGTTCACGTAAGAGAACGTTACGCTACATTTGACAGACAGGCACCGACAGGTATGAACTGGAGCGTGTCGTGATGTCACCAGCAGATCCGATCCCATCTGAACGCCTTCGCGTTCTGCGAATCCAATCAGATGAGTTTCTTATTGTATTTGTTTCATTACCTGTATCTATTCTTACTATTCAACTAGTACATTACGATTTTAATTATCAAATGGAACTGTAAAAACAAAAAGTATTACTTCGAAATTTAAAAATACCTAATTCATATTAGTTTTTGTGTTTATATGCTTCAAATTCAGGTCAATCAATTTATGTTTTAAAATGTAAAAGTTCTTTAAAGTTTAATTACCCATACGAACAGTTTTCGTTAGTCGAGTGGCGCTTGCCGCGTTGTTTACGTTCACCTTTCGGTTGTTCAAAATGTTTATCTATCTGGATGTTATCCGTCGTTTTTCCTTTGTTAATGTTCTTTCTCTCATTATTGCCTTGTAAATCTGTCTCAGTGTAATCTACAGGCGGTTATGTAGTATATCAATATTGTACGCATCGAGAACTTATCAAAGATTCCTTTCGATTTCAGTACTGTTTGTGTTTTTTCTTTCGGCTTCTTCGTAAACATTATCGGGTGTGTTTTACGATGTTTGAAATGTTTTAGCATTGTTATCGATCGAATAATAGAGTCCGTCAAGCTGTCGGGTGGCATTTAATATACGAGTCAACAAACTTTGGTATTACTAATTTGCGGGATTAGTCATCGCCGTCTTGATAATAGATGATAGAAAAAACATCAATGATTTGAATTTTAATCGCCTCTGTCACTTCTGTACTTAATCAATTATCGTTTTGTCTTTGATATTGTTTGATGGAAAGAAATAAAAAACTGTTCTAATTATTTTTGTTAGTGTCTAAGATTAGAAGAGTGCAACATTTTTAGATCTATTAATCTTAGCATTGCTTAAATGTCACTACACATTTATATGATACTAGCTGACCCCGCAAACGTTGTTTTGCCATTTATGTTATCAACCCCCGTAAGCCACTCTTGTGGGTGGGATTTTGTAAAATCCGTTCTTAGCTGACCTCTACTCCGGAAAAGGAATATTCCTACCAAATTTCAAGTCTCTAAGCCTTATGGTTCCAGAGATATCGTGATGAGTCAATGGGTGGAAATCTCTTTTATATATATATAGACTATATACCTTCCGCTAACTGTCTTCACAATGAATTTAAAAAGGGTTAGTTTTAAAAGTTATCTTCGATTTTTGGAGATAATTATGAAGTACCTATAATTAATGCTCTTATTACCAAACTATTATAATTTTGATAACATTGTTCCAAAAAAATTTTTTTTCAAATATATCTTCTAAACTTTTACTAATCCGAATTTTTATTATAAGTGCGAAAGTTTATCACTAAGTAAGGATTGAATATTTACTACAATCACAACAAAACGAGGTCAGAAAATGGATGCCAATCACACACAAACTAAATAATATAATTAGTATATTATAACAGAATAAAAATTATCCTGAGAACCCCCACAACCCCAGAAACAGCGGACTTAAGATCAGCATATCTAAATCCATCATCATCATCATAAGAATCAACACAATCTCTTATCAGAGTTCTGTCTCCAACAACTGTGACAATACATTACCGCGATGATGGGCGCGGTCGACCTTCATTTGAGAAGTCACACGGCGTCTTATTTATTAAAAGCTTTTATTTAATAATGGCGTCGTTACGGGTTGCCGGCTCACCATTATACGCGATGCGCTCTACCGACTTTACTGTCCTATTAGAAATACTAACGTACGTCATTATTATATTTTATATAGCTTCAGCCTACAAATTATTATATTTCACACTTAGATTTTGAATGTTCTTCTTTAGCCTAGTCTCATAAAAAAAAATTGTTACAAAATTTTAAAATGCAAATCATAATGTAAAAGAGCAATCGAGAACAAATTTTCGAATAAGAAAAATCATATCAGATCACATTATTTTATGAGTAAGATAAATTTTATTATTTATTCTACTCTCTCTGTCTGAACTATATATTTTATATGTAGCTTTCTCAAGAAAAATTAAGATACGGCATAGGTAAACTATACGAGGAAATATAAAGCGATGCTATGCTATACGGCAACACAAGTGAAGCTCAACGCTCTTGCGTTCTCTTCCTATTTCATTATTCCTATTAAGTAAGTGTGAAGCGTTTGTTATAACAATTTTCGTGATTTGAGAGTACTAGAAGTACAGTCTTCCGTTTCTCTTCTTCCTCTGCTTCCTCCTCTTATCTCTTCCGTTCAACACAGACCAGAAACGCATGCAATTTAATCAGTTCACGATTCGATTTCATTTGTAAATATAACTCTTCTATAATCTATGTCGATTGGATCGACATCGATGGCTGGCGACGAACAATGACTGAACTTTACACGTCCTTGTGTCTAACGCGTGCATCCGCAATACATAATAGCATCTCGATTCATTGCTCCAGTCTAATTATATGATTTGTACAAACTGAAATTAAATCGACAGGAAATGTCTGTCCTTGTGGGTCTCCCCACCGTGCCTCGGAGAGTACGTCAAGCCGTCGGTCCCGGTTGTTATCATATATACCTGATAGCGATCGTTACTCATAGTAGGGAACATATCCGCCAACCTGCATTGGTGCAGCGTAGTGGATTAACGGTGCCACGGTGCTTCACTGCGGGTTGACTGATATGTACCCTACTATGAGTGACGATCGCTATCAGGTATTTATGATAACAACCAGGACCGATGGCCTAACGAGCTCGCCGAAGCACGGTGGGGAAAAGCACTAGGACAGACATCCAAACTGGAAAGAAATATTTGTACAAATATCCACCCCGAGTGGTAATCGAACCCGCAAATCGTCGGTGCTTTAGGCGAATACCCGCAGTCCGCACCACTACACCAGAGCGGCTGTTGTAAGATTGCCAAGAGTAAAAGAAAATTTTCGGATTAGGGACTCCTCTAGCTGCTTTCTTAAGTGATAGTAACAACTCATTATCCAATGAAAAGATGGTTGCTTTTACCATTTTGTTAAAAAATATAAATAGTAGGTAAGTATCGAAAAGTAAACAGCAACACAAATATTAATTTCAAAATTAAAATTTAATTTTAGATCTATTAAAATGTAACGATTTCATCACGATCATCCACATTTGGGATGTTGAAACTGTATAAACACGATGATACTTAGTTAAAATAGTTTTTTTCAATGGGTCATTAATTTTTAGATCTCATACATTTGCCGCGAGAAATTCTTCGCCGACACTAACGTCCATTTGGTATTTTCGTGTTCCAATCAAAGCTTGGCTGTCTTGGTATCGTTGTGCAGAACATTTACTCAGTTAAGCGATATTCGCGCTGTTAAACGCTTGATTGTACATAGACTCATCTGTCGTGAACTGTAACTGTATAACTAAGGTAGGGCGCAGCAGGAAATTTCCTGCTCAATATATGTAGCAGCCCGACTGGAGTAGTACGTCCACCTTACAGACGATCACAGCTAAATAATACTGCTCTCAAGCAGTGTTGTGTTCCTGTTGGCGAGTAAGGTGACCAGAGCTCCTGGGGGGAATAGGTTATATGGTCGCCAACGCGCTAGCGATGCTTCTAGTGTTGCAGACGTCTATAAGCTACGGTAATCGCATACCATCAGGTGAGCCGTATGCTTGTTTGCCGATCTAGTTGTATAAAAAAAACTGTGAGGTCTATCCGTATATCTACCAAGTATTATCACCTGCAAACTAGGAATCATGTTAAAAAATTATGTAATTAATTAATTGACTTAAAAAAATTTATTCAGAAGTGCGAACACATAAAAAAAATACAAATGCCTTATAAAACAAAATCTCTCAAAGCCTGTAAATATGAATTTTTCAACATCATGTAATCAATATCATACCTACAACCGCTTCAGTAGGTACTATCTATAAAGTTCCTATTATAGCCTAGAAATTATAAGATCTAAGATTCTCTAAGAACTTCAGAATAGTATTTTGAAAAATGTACATTGAAATAGGAGAATATATTATGATATGAAGTACGATATAACACAAAACAAAATTCAACATGTTTCGTAGATAAATTGTTTTCTATCTCAACCTGGTCGTCTCAAGGTAATCTTACACACAGGCAATCATTTCGTAAAAAAAAAAAAATAACGATAAAATTTCGCTTCCACTAAAATAAAAAATAAAAAAATCACATATAAATATTAAATAAACACTCTCACTCCCAAATAAAATTTTTCACAACTAGACGAAATGACTCTTTATTTATTATTGGACTAAACATTTCCTACGTCTAGCAACGCTACGAATAACATTTGAGTCACGTCAAGTAAATTATGTCTCAAAATGCATTTCTTTATATCGGATACTTGTTGCTGTGCCAACCGCGGAGACAGGAATACAACGTCGTCTACATGCGATTTATCATACGCGTTATAGTTAAATATATTTACATTAGATTAACTTTTATTGTACATTTAGAACATAAATAATTGTGTCTGCTCGCAAACGAAAAAAACGTAGCTTAGACGAAAAAATTGTCAAGTAAATACGCGTTACCAAAGATTACTCAAAAAGGGGTCATCAGGTCGTGATCACATTTAAATACACACACACACACACACACACATATCAGCGTATCACAGTCCACTGCTGGACATAGGCCTCCCGAAGTTCGCGTCAGACACATTTAAATGAGACCACAAAAAAAAACGTAAAGTTTCGATTTAAACAAAATTATCAAAATTGGTACAACCAGTAGATTTATGTAGTTATGAGGTATAATACAACGTAGGTCGACGAAAAAATAGTCAAGTAAATACGCGTGATTAGATATAACACGTCCTTGTCGGTTCTCGATTAAATTTAAATAAGACCCCATGACAACCACCATATTTCGATTAAAAAAATGAATTACCTACATCGCATGAATCTGAACCGCTCTACGTGGTTGAAATCCCACGATCTCGTACCTCGCTTTGCTTCCTCATTCCTAATACCAAAATGCCCTCCCGGCTTCCGTTTTTCCAACTAACTATAACTTGCATATCTTTAAATCAAGAGTGATGAGGCATCTTCTATGCAAGCGCGCACCATCTTAGGCTGCATCTGCTGCACTTATCATCAGGTGAGATCGCAGTCAAAAGCTAGTCTATATATTAAAAAAAAATATCAAAATCGGTTCACCTTTTTTTTTGATATCGCAGGGTAACCCATTTACGGGTGATATCCAGGACGCCCGGGTAGGCAGTCCTAAACCGTATGTCGGACTCAGCACTTGGGGGTGCCACTACCGCACTAAACCCCCTGCGGGAGCCTTCAGCCGCTTTAATTGAAGGGTCCCGGATCTGCAGGCAACAGGATCCAAAATCGGTTCACCTAACCTAATGATTATTAGGTCAAATTAATTAATAAAAAAATTACAGACATGTAAAAAACAAATAGGATATAAAAAAGAAAGAAAAACTTTCTTTCTTCGAAAATTGTAAAGAAATACAATATTAGGGATTAGGATCATAGTAACCCATTTTGGTGACCAAGACTAATTCTATATATTTATATATTTTAACTCCAATTATGTTGATGAGATATTTGGTAAAAATCGATTAATTATAAAATAACTACTTTAAAACTTTATTTTTTTTTCAGTGAACTACTTCATCCTTAATTAATTCTCTCAAAATAATGACTTTATTTTAACTCTCGAAATTAAAGGTAGTTGAATCAATGTGGCGTGCCTAGTGCAATAAAGATGATAGTAGCCGTGCCTACCGCTACTTTATAACTAATGGAGCAATTTTCATATAAACATGTTTTACATGATTATGTTACACGTCACCCCAAGTTGAATGATTTGAATATTCAACACTTAGTTGTTTCCTACATACCCATTAATATTATATCAATGCGATAATATGAAAAGATGAATGTGGATTTAAATTTTTGAACTAATGTACTTATATTAATTGAAATCTTTAATAAAATGTATATCTATAGATTTATTTTTATCTCAAAATTTCTTGAGGATTGTATAATTATATTGCTAAGCTTAACCAGAGTATTAGCCTTATTGTGAAACCATGAGCTTTTAGTAAAAAAAAAACTGCAGTACTATAACACTTAGTACAAATTCTATAACACTTGAATGTCTTGAATATATATTTGTAGTAAAAATATATTTAAAAAAAGTTCTCAATAAACACTAGCATCGTTTAAACACTACTGACGTAAATTGAAATTTATTCACTCATTAGTTATGCCACGCGGTTTCGCCTGCGTTTATTTGAGAAAAAACGTACTAAAATATTATATATCCTTCCTCGGTAAATGGACTATCCAAAAATATATTTATATATTAGTACAGATAACATTTTTTTACAAAATTAAAAAAAAAAAACAAAATTTAACCACATAATTCCATATGAAAAATTCGATCTTATTTTTATTTATATCATGATTGAGATATTCTTACTGTTCCACTTTCAACGAATGATTTAAAAATAAATCAACGTAAAAATGTCTTTAACGAAAGTATGTCGAAAAGTTCTTTCTCTACCATAATTAAGAAAACGTGATAAATATCAATAAATTGATAATAATCGGGATGTATATGTACAATCATCCGCCGTTATCCTGCGGTAGGTAGGCTGACATTAGCGGCCACCCATACGTAATGAGACCTAAAGGTCTTTCACACGGTGATCGAGAGAACGGTGTTAAAGATATACTCATGTTTAAGTGACTTTCAAACAGTTTTTCCTTGATTCGTTTAAGCCTATTTTATAAATTAATTTGATTAATTTGAAAGAACGTTAATACATATATGTATGTAGTGTTTTAAAAAAATTAAAAAGGTTTCTATAAAGTAATTTGACACATAGCATGATATCACTACATATTATAAAACGAAGTCGCTTCCCGCTGTCTGTCTGTATGTATGCTTAAATTTTTAAAACTGCGCAACGGATTTTGATTCGGTTTTCTTTAGTAGATAGAGTGATTCAAGAGGAAGGTTTTTATGTATAATACATGCATATTATAGTAGAGGAACACTGGTAATTTTCAAGGTTTCTAACGTATCTTTTATTGTAGATAGTATTTAGTTTCAGCATTGCAACCGTGCGAAGCCGGGGCGGGTCGCTAGTACTTCATAAAGTACAGTTAAACGTTTCTACATAGAGCCTAATAATTTAATTTTCCTTGAAAAAAATGTACTGAAATAATATCATTACCATTTATAAAAAGCACAATTTTTAATTACTGTAATGCTCATTAATTGTTATTGTAATTGTTATTTATATAATAATAAATTAATATGTAGTGTACATGTAGTAACAACTAATATTTGTAATTAAATTAATACTTTTATTTTGATAATTGAGTACACACCTTCATATAACTTGACCTAATTAAACGAAAGCTCTCAATTACCCTTAACAGCCCATTCGTTATCAAAGTTAATTACACTAAAATAAGTACAAATATTAATAAAAAATAAAGTCGATAAAAATGATTTTAGCCTAAAATGTTATAGACCAATTACGTAATTCAAAATTTATTTAAATTCTCGAAGGAGTTTTCCAAAATACTCAATTTTTTGATTAATTTTAAAAATATTAGAATTAAAAACTAAAATTAAAAATTAAAAACCTACTATATAATTATGTATTGCATAGTTTATAAATATTATTTTAAATCGTTATTGCAAATGAATTACCACGCGTATCTGTAAAAAGTAACGCGTTTCGAATGAAAAATATTGACGCTTAAATGAGAAAATTTTTATCACTCTAATTTCCGTTCACAAATTTAATGATGTTGAACGATAATGTTGACATATTGTGTAACTGTTGACCTGATGGCGGGTTTCGGTAAAAATCGCCACTTGAAAATGTCGAGGACATTGTTTTAAGTCATAGAAGGTAGCGTGAGCGATTAAAATTGCACTGGTGTCACGATTCAGCCTGCAATATCCCACTGTTGGGCATAGGCCTCTTCCCCATGTAGGAGAAGGATCGGAGCTTAATCCACCACGCCGCTCTAATGCGGGTTGGCGGCACTGGTGTCTATATATATGGTATCTGGCATTAAGTATAGATCTTCAATGAAGTTAATAAATTATGTTTATTTTTACTGACGTTTGTTATTACTGTGATGATTATTGTGTCGTATATAACTCTTATAGTTATAAGGTTATAACGTATACCTCATAATCTAATTTAATTAAGGCATCTTATATTCTTGGTATTGTTGCGTTCAAAACATTTAAAAAAAGAAAATTATATGGTTTTATGAAACCACGATGCTAATGAAACTTTAGTGAATAAAAACATTTACATTAATACACAGATCAAAATACACAAATACCGTGGAAAACTTGCGACATGCGACATGCGATAGATGAACGATTTTTTTTGGTGCGATAGAATAAAAGTTTCACTTTAAAACTAATGTATAGTTTATTATAACAAATAATAGTATACATAAATATGAAAGATATGAGAAGAAACGATAAGGTAGTCAACCTTATTGTTCACGGAGTTCTTACTTAAAAAAAGCTCAAACCGAGAAAAATCACACCAGACACCAGAGCTCCTGGGGGGATTAGGGATAGGGTCTACAAAGTGTTTGCGATACTTCTGGTTTTGCAGGCGTCTATAAGCAACGGTAATCCCTTACCATCAGGAGAGCCACACGCTTGTTTGCCGACCTAGTTGTATAAATATACCTATCTATAAATGCTTATTAGTGAAAAGAATATTTACATACCGCTTTTATTTTATGTCGCATCAAAACAGTTCACGCTGCATCTTATGCCTTAAAGCAAACGTTAAAAAACCCAATTCATATGACATTTAGAATTAATTGGTAGGTGCGGTCGAGTAAGTGAAAATGTCTACCGAATATAATGTTAAAAGAAAGTACCGAACGGATTACTTTGCAATTTGATTAAAGGTTGATGTTAACCTCACTCCGATATGTCACAGATCAATTTAAGAGATACGAAAAATGCTTTATGAACTTTAAAAATAAACTTTAGCTTAATTTTGTTTTTTTTTTTTCATAAATGCCGAACGGGCGTTGATAATATTTAAATATGAAGATTATATTCAACGATTTGAATTAATATAACATTTAAAAAAACTACTGCATAACCTATTAATACATAAACTTTGAAAACTTTTTTTTAATAAATTAACAACTCCGATAAATCTCTGAAAACTGCATCGTCTGTTGTGATCGGGGATCGAACGTACAACCATTAGCCATTGCTGTGACCGCTGCGCCAACGCGTCGTCAATTCTACGTCTAAATAAGCAACTCTACATTTACAATTAGTTTTATGTATAACTAGCTTCTGCGCGCGACTTCGTCGGCGTGGACTCCGCTCCTATTGGTCTTAGCGAGATGACACACAGCCTATAGCCTTCCTCAATAAATGGGCTATTGTATTGTATTGTATTGTTGTGGGCCCGATTTTCCGCATTTAGACTCAATATGGTCCATTATGCGTGAAAAGGGCTGACTAGTTCAGCCAGCCCAGCTCCTTCCAGAAGCTCAGAAGCCTCCTGGGGCGTTCACAGGCTTCTCGGAGTGTACTTATTTCTTTAAGTATGGTAGCCCGGTGTGCGGCCACTCCCTCGCATTCCAGGATCACGTGGGCGGCTGTTTCTTCAGCAGCCAGACATCCCCTACATAGAGGACTGTCCGTTGCATTCATAATGAATAGTTGGTGGTTGAGTGCCATGTGGCCAGTGATTGTACCAACAACTATTCTAATATCTAGACGGTTCAGACTGAGCAGTCGACGTGATAGATGCGGTGATACTTCTGTGAGTACCATCTTGGACTGTCTACAGCCGGTCTGGTTTGCCCAAAGGGCATTGTGAGTTGCACGTGTACGTTGCCTTACCCATGAGCGCAGCTGTCCAAATGGTAGCGGCAATAAGATGGTAGGGCCAGCCACCTTTGTATTGGACCCCTGTCTCGCTAGCTCATCGGCGGCATCGTTTCCGTGTGATTCGCTATGTCCTTTAATCCATTGGAGGATTACCCCATTGAACGAGGCTAATCTTTCCAAGGCTTGATGAAATTCGAATATAAGACTAGAGTTAGTCGAATTGCTCCCCAGTGCTTTGAGTACAGCCATGCTGTCCGACAGAATTCGGATGTTACAATCCTTAATGCCTTTGGACAGGGCGGCGGTGGCTGCGTGGGTAATCGCAACACATTCACATTGAAAGATGGAGCTGTGTTGGCCCAGAGTTAGTGACAGTTTGATGTTCAGGTCCAGTGAGTACACTCCGGCACCGGTGCCAGAAGCCATTCTGGAGCCGTCCGTATAAATGCGGACTTCCCGTATGCCGGACTGGTCTCTTTCGGCCTCAAACAGTTGTATATGGTATTTCCTTTCGAACATGTGTAGTCTGGGTATCCTATCACATGGAGCGGCAACTAGTGGTTCATAACTCACTAGGTCACTCCATAATTTGTTGTGAGGACCTTCCTGGTTGCACCACAGGCCCAAGTGTTTCAGCCTGATAGCTGACATAGCCGCTTCCTGTTGTATAAACAGGTCAAGCGGTGTCAGATCAAGCATAACCTCAAGAGCTGCCGTGGGGGCGGTACGCATGCAGCCAGTGATTGCAGAGCAAGCTATTCTCTGAAACCGCTGTAGCTTATTTTTAACGGTGGTAAGTTCTGTTCTCTGCCACCAGATTACCGCGCCGTAGGTTATTAGAGGCCTGACAATGGTTTTGTAAAGCCATAAAGTAATTCTAGGCGATATACCCCAGCTTTTGCCGAGGAGCCGTTTGCATTGGCAGAGAATTATGCTGGCTTTGTTGATTTTACACTCTAAGTGCCTGTTCCAAAGAAGTTTACTATCCAGGATTACACCGAGATATTTAACCTCCTTGGTAAGGGTAAGACTGGTGCCAAATAACTTAGGGAGTTTTAAGTTCCCTAGGTTCCGTTTGTTAGTGAACATCACAAGTTCCGTCTTTGCGGGGTTCACCGTTAAATCGTGGTCTATACACCACTGTTCGACGACTCTTAATGCGGCCCTCATTTGGTCGCAAACTGTTCTCTCAGACGGACCAATTATGAGTACAGTTAAGTCGTCTGCATAGCCCACTGTGAGAAATCTGCGGTCGTTGAGCAAAGTGATCAGTTCATCGATCACTATATTCCACAGGAGTGGGGATAAAACCCCCCCCCCTGGGGACATCCTCTCGCCACAACGCCTCTTGTAGTTCTGTTCACAGTGAATTGGATGGCCCTGTACTTTAGCATGTTGTCAATCCACCCGGCAATTGTGTTATTGACTCCGCGTTTAGCCAGGGCCCGGCTTATGCTAGTAAACTTAGTTTTGTCAAAGGCCCCTTCGATATCAATGAAGGCGCCTAAAGTTGATATTTTGTGGCAGAGGTTGCCCTCTATATAGGATATAACCCTATGTAGGGCAGAGTCTGTTGATTTGCCTGCTGAGTAGGCGTGCTGGTTGGGATTCAGAGGCTGTTCAACTAGAGTAGTGCGCCTCAGTTCCCGGTCTATTAGTCTTTCCAAGACTTTCAAAAGAAAGGAGGTAAGGCTAATAGGTCTAAATGATTTAGGTTGCGAGTAGTCTCCTTTGCCGGGTTTAGGTATGAAGACTACTTTGACCTCCCTCCATGCTTTAGGAGTGTAGCGATAAGCTAGACAGCTTCTATATATGGAGACAAGGTGTTCTATCAGTTTCCTGTCGCTCCATCTTAGCAGTCCTGGAAAAACCATATCCAGTCCCGCCGATTTGTATGGGAGGAAACTGCTGATGGCCCATATTACTTTGTTGTAAGTAACAATTTTCTAATATTCTATATAACAATTTAATAATATATTTCTAATTTCTAATAAATGGGCTATCTAACACTGAAAGAATTTTTCAAATCGGCCCAGTAGTTCCAGAGATTACCGCGTTCAAACAAACAAACAAACTCTTCAGCTTTATATATTAGTATAGATTTGATTCCATACTTAGTAGTTAAGGAAAACACCCTAAAGAAACCTTAAAGGCTCTTAAGAAAATTGAAGGACTTACTTCAGAATAAAAGTGAAATTCTAATACACCGCCTACTTATTACTGGAATATCTACTACTATTGGAAGTCCGTTGATGTTTTACGCGGTTACACGTACCACTAGAGTAGAGTGGTTATTATATGTATATTAATACATAGTTAAACGTATTTATTTACTTTTTGATTATTCGCCAATAAGACATGGCTTAGACTATTTATTTATACATGTATGTGTATTAATGGCTTCATAAATACACATACAAACTAAAACCTCACAACACATACATAAATATGTATAATACATACAAAAGCACGGCACGTAGTAGATCGACACCAGATCGGGCGGAGCGGCGCCATCACCATAACAGGAGTTGCCGTTTTTCTATTGATTTGAAAATTAATGTCATTACGTCTGTACAACGCCGCCGTGGATCATCCTTTGTGCGATTATCTATACTAATATCATAAGGATTGACTGTTTGTTTATAACGTAAGCTTCGTCAGTTCATAATCTATTAAAATGTTTTAAATTATCAACTAGTAGTACCTATATTATTTTGTATTGTATATTAAGTATTTTACATTATAAATAAAAAATGCTCTAGAAGTTAAAAAAAAGTAATTCTTATTTATTGCTATTAATAATTAAGAGTGTGCATAATGCAAAATTACCATCTTCTATTTGTTTTGACATGAAAAGTGCCAGACCAAATCTTAAAATAAAAATATATGACAAACTACGTGATATTTGCAAGGGTTGACCCATATCAAAAACATAAAATAAGGAAATTTCCTCGATAAAATATAATCACGAAGTAACCTCTAATTTTTATATTTTTTCTATTTATACTCGATATGGTTATGACCATTAAGACAAAAATTTGATAATTAATTACATTTAAATATGAGTAAAGGCTATGCCAAGGCATTTAATGTAATTACTTTTAGTTTCGGAATTATATACAAAATAAGATATTTGTCGTTTTTTACATTCGTAATGCGCTCAAAACTATATCGTCTATCGCACTCTGACACGAGGCTTTGTGTATATTTTGTTTCATCGGGCGCGCGGGTGAAATCTGATTTTTTGCTCGCCTTATGCACGCTCTTAAGGACTTAGAAGTTCACTCATTTGTGTAATACGTATGATAAAGCGGTATTGATATAATCAATGAAAATTAAGAAGGTTGGTCTCTTCAAAAATGTTGTCTTGCGTTCAACAAGATGGACTTGATTCTGAAACACCTTGCATGTGTTTATATGACAATTTGAGAAGTCAAAATCTCTCTTTGTTATAATGCGTGGCGAGAGCGTTACGAAAAGTGTGATCGGGCGAGGCGAACATAAGTTGAGAGAGATATATAAGTTAGTGAGAATAGAAAGAGAGAGAGAGTTACGTTTCGTATATTACTGTAGGGGCATCTAAACAAGTTTTACTTCAGTCGTGTGGTCTAAAGCACACTCGGTTTTTGCTACAAATAAGGGTAGTTAAGGCCCTTATTCGGTAATAGAGTTTTGAAAAGCTGTTGCATATAGTAGAAAATAGTCTCAAGAAATGTTACCTGCTTAAGAACAGTTCTTTTTATCCGACTTCAAAAAAGGAGGAGGTTACTCAATTCGACCGTATATATTTTTGCTTTGGTGATAATGGATTAGCAGAGAAGTCAAAATAAACACGAATGAGACCACGCGTACCTTATAGTTAAAACCGAATAAGGTTTAAGAGTTCGTACGTGCTTGTATCAAGGGCTTCCAGTTGTATAAAAAAAACTTGCTTATTGAGGTAGGTCATACACGTCAAAGCGGGTGAAGCCGGGCGGTTACCTAGTCCTATTATTCTAATTAATTTTTTACCTTCCTATATTTTTCTCAACTACAGTTTAATTCTGCATACTTCTGTCTGTGTACCTATACCTAGGTTAACATTAAATTTTTTAATTTTTTTTTTGTTTATTTATTTATTTATTTTATTTCTTTATATAAACACAGTTTACAAAGCATTACACATTAAAATGAATTTTAAAGACTAATTTTTAACTTAGAATCTTCATATAGGTACTTAAATTAAAACTAGTCGCTGCTTTAGAACGAAAGTGACCTAATTCAATTTTTCAACTTTTTGGGAAATAGCAAAATAAGATTTCATGTTTAGTCATTTTTGCATTAGTTTAAGTTTATATCCGAAACCAAGTAAGTTAATTGCCCATTGATTGTTGATATATTTTAATTAACTATTATGCTTGATAATGATTGTAATTTTTTATTATTATTTTAATAAACAATATTTTAAAATAACGATTTTCAAAAACTAGTAACTTCAAGGTCATTTTTTGAGCGAACTTCTATATTATCGTTTGACTTAATATTAATTAGGTCAGTTTCGTTTTAATAACTTAAAATTGATGTATGGCCTTTTGAGTATTATGTCATTTTTGTAATAAAGTTAGAGTAAAATATTCGGAAGAGTATTGAGTTAAAACCTATTATGTTAATTTAGTTACAAAAACGAAAATGTAATTCTTACCTTTTTTCGGAATAAAAACGACTCAAATACTAATTGGTCACTTTATTTGCGTTTGGTCAACGTATTGCGCTTGCGGCTGCGGGAATAATACTAAAAGGGGCTTTAGCGTTCCGACCCAGGACCCCCCCGCGCCCAGTAAGAAAGTGACCAAAATAGCGCGTTCACACTCTTCTAATACAGTTGGGACATTTTCTGATTAACTAAGCGATAGATTACGGTGTGTAAAGTCGTTCTGTGACATTAACTCAATTTTAAGATTTTTTGAGTTAAGTCGGTTTCATTCTAAAGCCGCGTAGTGTGCTTCAGATTTAGACCACACGACTGAATTAAAACATCTTTAGTTGCCCCTATAGTATTAATTATACGAAACGTAACTCTCTCTTTCTATCTTCACTAACTTATATCTCCCTCTCAACTTCCGTTCGTCTCGCCCGATCACAATTTTCGTAACGCTCTCGTCACGCATTCACCAGCTTACTCCCCTAATCAAGCGTGCGTAAAGAAGTTTTACTTCAAAAAACCGTGTGTGTCAGCTACAGTAATCTTCTTTAAGACTTGGGTATTGTCCCAGTCGGGCTGCTCCAATTTTCGAGCTAGTATTTTCTTGCTGTGCCCTACCTCAATGGCAACAAAAAATCTAGCCTTTAATCTTCACTTCACAAACATAACATGCCATGTTCATAACTGACCATTGTAGGCAGCGTTTTCATGATCAAAACGAACATTTTTACTAAATATAGAAACGGTAACTTTGTTATCATTAGGTATGTCTATCGCAAAAGCATTTCAATGAAACCACTTAACGAACAAAAGTTTCAAATCGCCGTCGCATCGTCTCCTAACATTATAATTATAACATCGGTTGCGTAACGCGAGTGGCCAAAATTGAAATATTTTCAGAGTTCAGAGACCGACCGTCGTATTAAATTAATATAAACCTTATAATTTGTGAAATAAAGTATATTTCTGTAGAGTTCGTATGATAGTTGTGACGTTGTGCCGTGGAAGTGCCACGTGTCGCATATCACTCGGCACGTAGCTTCCTTTTGGACAATATTTAAGAAAAAAAAAGATTAGTAGCGCGTCTCGCATCCAGACGGTTTTATCGCGATATAAAATACATCGACGATTCTTTAATTCGTTCTCCTTTGACGAATTTTACGAAATATATGTAAATATGTCAAGAGCTACTTTTTAATCTGTTTCCTCGTGCTTTCCGTTGCTTCAAGTGCTTCTAATCTCTCTCTCATTTCTTCTGGAAAGACAATATAAACCAGTAAATGTCTCATAATCAACGAAATTAGCGCGATGTAATGCTTTATCTGATGGTGAGAAACAGGGGTCGTACAAGTATTACGTAAGCAGAATTTCAGTAATTTTAACCCCCTCCTACCCCTTGTCAGCGAAACTCTACCCCCATATGCTTACGTAAACATTGCTATATATATCTATTCATAAATCTATATAATAAAAATAAATGTTGCTAAGCGCATAACTGGAGAATGGCTCGATGAATTTGGCTAATTTTTTTTTTTCGTATATTCCTTAAATCCCACGGAAGGTTTTTATATTTGAAAAAAAAAATTACAAACACGATGAAGTCTGTCTGGGCAGCTAGTAATAAATAAATTAACCAGACGTAACCAGACTAGACCCCACTAGTCCCCATATTGTGATCAAAAGTAAGCAATACAAAGACCTCCCCCCTTCAGTGTTTACGTAATACTTGAATGACCCCACACACACAACATAACCAGAAACGCCGAGCCTCATGAAATATGTCACGAGTCGGAATTAAACTTGCAACCATTATCACAATCAATTCTGAATGATAACTTATAAATCTTAAGTAATTTGTGAACACCTTAAGTAGGTACGCAATAAGCAATTTTTCCAACTAAGTTCTTAGATTAGCGCATTATCACACACAAACACTTTTATTATATTTTACTAGGTAAGATGAAAATGTATTATATAGAATTTTCCTCAAAGGAGTTACGTCGTCTAGGTTTTAAATGTCTCCATACAGATACACACATAAATACTTAAGCCATATTCGTGCGCAAGGTCGTGTGCGTAAACTTGTTAAGAAATATAACTGTGTGTGCGTGTCATCAAATGCGCCAATATCCTCAAAAATAATAGACCGGGAGATAGTGACACAAAATATTTGGTCATTTGTACCAGTATGGCGTTTCGTCAGGGGTCTAATTACGTAAAGGCAAAAAGGAAAATGATGGTCATAGCGCTCGCACCGGCGGCCCAATCGCGTGGGCGTTAATCGAACGCGTCCGATAAATAACGAGTGTCGAACGATTTGTTCCACAAAAATGCTTGTATTTTCAGATAGTCGGAAAAAAAAGAAGTAGGCGGTAGCGGAATGCCATACTTCTCGGGTGTGACTTACAGCCCGCCATACCGACGCGAATACATTAATTTAAATAAAACAATTCAACCATTTGTACCAGGCTAATTTTTACAAAGCTAATCATCGTCGAGTAGCCATTCACGAAAATCACCTTGCCATACTTTTCCGACAGTTCCTAATGGCCGCCATACCACTGCAAAGGAGTAATTTTTTTTATATTTCGCCAAACGATTTGTACCACCCTGAAACTTTTTTTATCAGTTCCCTGTATGATCATAAATAGAAGTCTGATAATGCCATACCTGTGGGAGGTGGCGAATGTGAACAATATTTTTTCGAAATCCTAAGATTTTATTCGTAATTCGAGTTTTTTTTCAAGTATGGCGCCACTTTTTCCCTCTACTACAAGTATGGCAAATATAATAATGGTCACATTGTATCGTATAATTTCCAAAAATCGAAATGCCATCCTGGTACAAATCGTCAAATATTTTTTTTTTTCACCTTTTAGCTCAAGTCATCCGCCCGATGGTTACAATCTCTAATAATTTTTTTTAGGTGCAATTGCATCCAAATGACGAGAATACAATGATGCCATGATGTAAAAAATGATTTTACGTATTTTACAGTCGTATTTTAAAAACGTGTCAAATAAATAAGTATTTCAAGTATGGCAGCACTTTTCCCCCTACTAGAAGTATTGGATAAATAATAACGGTCACATTTTGTCAAATACTTTCCAATAATTCAAATGCAATACTGGTACAAATCGTTTGGCGAAATATAAAAAAATTTACTCCTTTGCAGTGGTATGGCGGCCATTGGGAACTGTCGGAAAAGTATGGCAAGGTGATTTTCGTGAATGGCTACTCGACGATGATTAGCTATGCAAAAATTAGCCTGGTACAAATGGTTGAATTGTTTTATTTAAATTAATGTATTCGTGTCGGTATGGCGGGCTGTAAGTCACACCCGAGAAGTATGGCATTCCGCTACCGCCTACTTCTTTTTTTTCCGACTATCTGAAAATACAAGCATTTTTGTGGAACAAATCGTTCGACACTCGTTATTTATCGGACGCGTTCGATTAACGCCCACGCGATTGGGCCGCCGGTGCGAGCGCTATGACCATCATTTTCCTTTTTGCCTTTACGTAATTAGACCCCTGACGAACCGCCATACTGGTACAAATGACCAAATATTTTGTGTCACTATCTCCCGGTCTATAAGTATAAAGAATTGTCAATTTCTTTTCAATTAAAAAGCTTACAGTATAATGAGTGGACTTGAAAATACAGACTCATGCTGTAAATAAATAACATTTTTTCTTAAAAATAAATGTATATAATCAACTCGATTAATTATAAATTGTTATACTATAAAAAGCCTAAATATTATTGATACCTATAGCCCATAAAACGTTAAACTGTAGCTCAACCGAGCAGTTATGAAAAACGCGAAGAAACTATTCTATGATTATACTCATATAACACTTCAATAATAAATATAGTAGTTTAAAAAAAAACTTAAAACAATACGCTTTTATAAATAACATACATATAATCACGCCTCTTTCCCGTAGGGGTAGGCAGAGACCACTTCTTTCCACTTGCTACGATCCTTACATACTTGTTTCGCTTCATCCACTTTCATTATTCCTTTCATACATGCTCTTCGGTTCAGAGTACTCTTGACCTGGCCTTTTTTCAAGACGTCTCTGATCTGGTCTTGAAAAGTCCGCCTAGGTCTACCCCTTCCAACACTTCCAATCACACTCGCCTTATACACTTTTTTCGTCAATCGTTCTTCACTCATTCTCTCGACGTGGCCGAACCATCTCAGCATCCCTTTCTCAATTTTTGTCACTACATCTTCTTTCAGACCACATCGTTTCCTTATCTCACTATTTCTTATCCTGTCACTCAGTTTAACTCCTATCATACTTCTTAACGCTCTCATCTCAACTGCATTTATTCTGCTTTCATGTTTCTTCTGCCATACCCAACTTTCACTTCCATACATGAGTGTCGGAACCAAAAACCCACCTATGCACAGCCAAACGAGCCTTATTAGACACATTCCGACTGCTCATAAAGGAGTGCAAAGCTTCATTCACCATGTTTCCTGCATTCACTCTTCTTTCAATATCACTCTCACACTTTCCATCTCTTGTAAACTTTGAACCCAGATACACAAACTCATTCACCTGTTCTATTTGTTCATCTCCAATCACGATATTGCAGTCTGTCACTGCCTCATTTCTTTCAAACACCATCACTTTCGTCTTCTTTACATTCATCTTCATTCCCTTTCTCACAAAAGCTTCATTCATAGCAGTTACCATCTCCTGTAACTCCTCGGCTGAGGACGCAAGTAATACTTGGTCATCAGCATAGAGAAGACATTTGACGAGTAACTCATTCATTCTCAACCCACTTTCACTCTCTTTCAGCTCTGCCAAGCAATTGTCCATGAACAGATTAAACAGCCACGGTGACGCTACACATCCCTGTCTAACACCTTTTTCGATATTAAACCATTCAGTGTACGCCCCGTTTATCCTTACACAAGCACTAGAATTCCTATAAAGAGATTGCAGTGCTCGTATGAGGATACTGCTCACACCGTACCCGGACAATGCTGACCACAATTCATTCCTCACCACTCTATCATAGGCCTTTTCTAGATCTACGAACGCGCAATAGACCTTCTTGTTTTTAGCCAAGAACTTTTTGGCTATGCATCGCAAAGAAAAGACCTGATCCGTACATCCCATTCCCTTCCTAAATCCCGCTTGTGCATCCCATACTTTTTCGTCTGTTTCATGCACAACCCTTTCAATCAATACTTTCGCATACAATTTACCGACGACGCTGAGAAGGCTTATACCGCGGTAATTTATGCAGTCCTGCCGTGACCCTTTTCCCTTATGTTATATAATGGTACGATTACGGCTTTGCACCAGTCTCCCGGTACTTGCCCATTTCGCCAGCACAGATTGAAAAGGCGGTACAGCTGGCTAGCCACTATGCCCTGTCCGGCCCTCAGCATCTCGACGGTAATCCTGTCATACCCTGCAGCCTTACCTAATCTCATACTATTCAACGCTTTCACTATTTCATCCATGCTTATCTCACTTTCATCAACAATTACACTAGTTTCCATAGAAGGTGCCGGATGTTGTACCTGCACTTCCTCTCTTTCAAACAGACTTTCAAAATACTCCTTCCATATCTTTAACACACATTTTTCTCCTTTTATAATGCTCCCATCTTGACTCCTGATTGTACTTAGCTCCGAGGTAGAAGTTTTTCCTCTGGCTGTTTTGATGGATTTCCAGAAAAACTTAATATTAGACTGGAAATCTTCAGTGAGCCTCCTATCAAAATCATCCTTTCGTTCTCCTTTCCTTCTAGACACAACTTCTTTCGCTGCTGATTTCAGTCTTTTATACTTCATTCTTGCTTCCTTTACCTCGTCATCCGTTGCCTTTTGAACTTTTTGGTTTTATAAATAAACCAAACTAAAAAGGAATAATCTTATCAAATTAGTTAATTGTCATATATCCTCGATAAGTCTACTAAGTTTAAATTAAATCTGAACTCTAGAAGCGGGTCGAAATAGAGTCCAAAGGAGTCGGTTACAAATATACAAACATACAGGTGAAGCTAATGATAACATAAAAAAAGTGTTACAATATTTACCAAATCAAATAAGCTGAACAAAGTTGGTGCAAGTAACAATACTATGCGGATCCGGGACCCTCCAATTAAAGCGGTTGAAGGCTCCCGCAGGAGCTTAGTGCGGTGTTGGCACCCCAAATGCTGAGTCCGACATACGGTCTAGGACTGCCTACCCGGGCGTCCTGGATATCACCCGTAAATGGGTTACACTGCGATATCAAAAAAAAAAGTAACAACACTATGGGTACGTAGTACTATTTACTAATCTGTGCTATGGGCCTGTTTCGCAAGCTGTGGATAATGCTGTTTGACAGATGATGATATCCAGCATATACAGGGTGTCCCGCGATAAAGTGCAACCCCGAAAGAGGGTGAAACTAGACCATAAATTATCGACAAAAAATAGAAAAAAGATTAAAAAAATTAAAAAAAAAATTATTTTTTTTTATTGACGAATTAAGATTTTTATATAGCTTACGTAGCCTCTTTGTACAAAAAATGATGATATTTGTACGTGTTTTTTGGGATACAGGCGTAATTTTTTTTTTATTTGAATGGCAATATGGTAAGAAATAATAATAAATCATAAAATTTCCTAGTATTGGGGGCACAATTCTGAGAAAATTAGAGATAATTGGAAAAAACAGTCATAAAAACAGGATTTTTTTTTTCACAAGAAGCATAGTTAAAGACATAATGTCACTTTTTTGCGAGCTAATTTTTATTTTATCCTTACCGCCAAGTACGTGGCGTAATATTTTATTTTATTTTAAAGTAATCGACCTACTACATTGGAAGAAATCATCATTTTTTGTACATAAAGTCTACGTAAGATATAAAAAGCTTAATTCGTCAAAAAGAAATAAAATATTTTTTTCAAAAAGTTTTTTCTATGTTTTTTGTCGATAATTTATGGTCTAGTTTCACCCCCATTCGGGGTTGCACTTTATCGCGGGACACCCTGTATAAGTTTCTGATGATATTATTCTTTTTCACCATCGAATTTCACAGTATTTATGAGATATTTCGGCTAGTCTTTAGATTAAGAACGGCGTCGGAAGGTCGGTCGGAAACTAGATAGGTTAGGGCTATTTTTTTTTTGTTTCTGTGACAAAAATATGGCGATAAACAGTCTAATATTGAAATTAGATAGGTTAGGGCTATTTTTTTTTTTGTTTCTGTGACAAAAATATGCCGATAAAAGGTCAACCGTTCTTAATCTAAAGACTTACCGATATTTCTATTCGCAAATATGAACCTAAAACTTATAGTTTATCAATTGAGGTGGAACTGGTCCTAAATCCTAATGCTCTATTCTATCTCAGTCCAATCGTAAATTATTCGCAGGATAAACTTATCCCCAACTTGTGAAACGTTTGTCCCTAACTGTAGTTATTTACATAGTTGACATTGTTGCAATTATAAATAAAGATCATAAGTGAATTGTCATTGCATTGTTATCAAATATTTAGACCTTCCGGAGCTAGAACTGGGACAGCGTTGCTATGTAAATACATACATGCACACCTAGATATTTATATTTATGTGAACATAAGTATATTCATTATCTTTGAATCAAATTGAAATCTATATATTAATATGTGAAGCAAAAACTTTGTACCCCTTTTTACGGAAATTGCGCGTACGTAGGAGTATGAAATTTCGCACACTTATCTACACTAATATATAAAGCTGAAGAGTTTGTTTGTTTGGTTGTTTGTTTGTTTGTTTGTTTGTTTGTTTCTTTGTTTGTTTGTTTGTTTGTTTGTTTGAACGCGGTAATCTCTGGAACTACTGGGCCGGTTTGAAAAATTCTTTCAGTGTTAGATAGCCCATTTGTCGAGGAAGGCTATAGGCTATGTGTCATCACGCTAAGACCAATAGGAGCGGAGTCCACGCCGACGAAGTCGCGCGCAGAAGCTAGTAGTTTATATAGAGAAGGAGTGCGGAATGCTAATATTTTTTCAAATATATACATATACATTAAATTAATAAAAAAAGCATCACACACACGTTTATATACCCTTTTGTTTATTGTCAAAGTCTGTTGTCAAAATGAAATTTTTTACAAAAGGTTTTATATTTTCATAATTATTTGGTTTTCTTTAATTTAAAATTTTAATTATGGTCGAATTTCGACCTCTGGGCGGCCACTAGTATAATTAAATCGATCAAGTGTGGTGTTGTAATGTTAAATAATATGTACGAAACTATATGAAAATATATCTTTTTGTATAATTTACTATTCCCAATAGATGTATATTTACAAATATAATACAATTAATTATTATTAAGTTACTATACTCTGCGAACTTCGTGCCCCGCCTTTTTGGGTCATTATGTCGTTTCTTTTTTACTTTTTTTTTTTTTGCAAAAACCTTGTCCTACCAATAACAAACACAAAAAAAAGAATTATTTTATTTGGTCCAGTCACTCTAAAGCTATACGTGTACGTATATTTCATTTATATGTTATGTAGATTAATTATTTTATCATCTAATGAAAAGTCTCAGGCTTCACAACCTAAATCAAACAGTTATTGTACCACAAATGCCATAATACACACAAATCGAACTTATTACCTCTCAATAAGGTTCAAAATAAACATTGAAAGTGTTATAGCAACATTGTTGGCCTGTAACGGGCTAAGATCGAATGTATGGCAGATCACTTGAATGTATAAAAAGACGCTATGGCCATATTTGATAACGGCGTTTATAAAGCCGTATGTGGTTAGGTCTAGTCTTCGACAGGTCTAGGGTTTGAAGGTAAGGTCGAAATTCCCTTCGAGTTATTATTTTATTTTATGTTTAATACAACGGTCTTATTTCTCGCGCGTTTTTTTTTTCTAACACATGTATTGATTATGCTTGTATTAAGTTCTGTCAATAGTTGATAATAAAAATTAAATAAATAAACGTTTTTCGAGTGAGCACTTTTTTTTAGTATTAAAACCTTCCGTGTGCCTTAAGGAACATACAAAAAAATAAATTAGCCGAATTGGTCGAGCCATTCTCTATTAAAGATCGATATAATCATGAAGATCACAGCAAAGTAAGTAATGTAATAACATTACTTTCAAGTAAAGTTGTGTTCCTCCCTCCTTATTAGAATTCCTTTTCGCTGCTTATCTAACGTCACACTTATTAACATTTTCTTACTATTGAGACTCTCCTAGACATGTAAAAATATTGTTTATAAATAAATTACCAATTTTTTTTTTTTGATACATCTAGGTAGGAGGCAACAAGCGTACGACTCACCGATTACCGTAGCCTATAGACGCCTGCAACACGAGAAGCATCGCAAGCACGTCGCCGACCCTACCCCTAATCCCCCCCAGAAGCTCTGATCACCTTATACACCACAGGAACACAACACTGCTTGAAATTATATTATTTAGCTTTGATCTTCTGTAAGTTCGAGGTACTACCCCAGTCGGGCTGCTCCAGATTTTGTGCAAGATTTCCTGGTTCCATACCATTTATCCATTTAATATCAATGATTTTATACGTCAGTTAAATGTATTTGACCTAAAAACTCTCAGTACCGGTCACAAACGTGTAATCCAAATTAAGATGGGCCTTGTAAATAATGCAGTTGGACACGTCAATTGATTAAAGATAAATTGGTATGTCATCAAGCAATTAGGTACTTGTTGAAGAGAAGGGGAAACGCAGTGATGGTAACAGCTGTTATTTTTAAATACTCGTTGCTATAAATGCAAAAAAATCTATAAAAGTTATTTATATGTAGAGATATGTATACCTATTCAATTTAAAGACTGTCCATATGATTTAATGAATTACAAAAATACAATCAATTAAACATAAATAAAAAATAAAAGCCGACCGATGGCGGGATAACTATCTAACTGCTGGCTTTGAAATACACAGGCCGAATACGGGCAGCAGCGTCTTCGGTGCGACAAAGACAGCCCTGCGTTCAACCTCACCAACCCGCCTGCCCAGCGTGGTGACAATGGGCAACACACAAGAGTTCACGCCATTTTCGGCACGAACTTGTGAAGGCCTATGCCCAGCAGTGGACTGCGATAGGCTGAAGTATAAATAAAAAAATTAAAAAGGGATAAAACTGCATTCAAGTAAATATATTCTGAATGAGAATTGAGCCCTTTATGAGCTACGAAGACGTTTTTCAATGTATTTTCTTTTTGACTTCCATCAAAATTGAATCAGTTAGCCGTAGCCCTCTGCTTTCCACGTCCAACAGCGAGTTTTGTGTAATATTTATATACGTTTTATTGAGGTAGGGCAGAAATATCCTGAATCTGGAGCAACCCAAGTAGAGAAGCACCGAAACCTTAAAGAAAATCAAAGCTAAATAAAACTGCTTTCTAGCAGTGTTACGTTCCTGTAGTGAGTAAGGCCTCATTTACGGAGACGCGGGACGTCGTGCGTAGCGTGTGGCGTGGCGGCCCGCACTAAATTCAAATGTAGGGCGTTGGATGAGTGCGTTTACGGAGAAGCGATTTTACACGCGTTCATTTCCACACAATATATTTCACAAGCGCGACGCCACGCCACAAGCGACGCGCGACGCCTCCGTAATGCCTTATGAGGCCTTAGGTCGCGCCGTCTTTAGGAGGGTCGGGCGTCGGGGTAGTATCAGAAGGCATTTGAGATGCTTCTGTATTCTGTATGTATTAAAAATATTTATAAATATGTATTTCTACGCCAAACACAAGCATTAAATTACATTAAACACGTAATTAAACGTGTAATTAAATTATTAATTTTCCATTTATTCCTAGATTCACCGAAATTAGTATTAATTAATTCTATTGTACCTAACCGCGCTTACATCAGTCTTGCATAAAATATATAATTTTTTTAGTATTTTTTATTAAAAATAAGTTTAAAAAATGTTAAAAGATTAACGACTATAACGATTCAATTAAAGTTTTTGTCAAAATTAATAATCTGTAAATTTTAAACAAGCAAACATACACGTACAAAAATTGTTTTAAAACGAAACTTAAAAATATCTTCAAGTTCATGAATTTTAAATCACAATCGAAAAAAAATAACAATCTTTGTTTACAAAAAACGTTTATATATTAAAATATTTGATATATTATGTCATGTTCTGTGAGAATATATCGTTGGGAACCTGTGAAACATATTACTATAGTTGAAATACCTTGCCTTATACATAATAAGCCTGCGTAGTCGTGCCTTCTTTGGGCTACTCGTTTATGGAATATTATTGATATTTTATTGAAATAATAAACATTCATCACTGTGAAATTATACGGTGATAATATTTTTATAATGACGTTAAACCTTGAGAGATTATACTCATATCTAAATAGGAAGGAAGGCTACTAAACGTATTATAGAAAGTACAGTAAAAAAATAAAGTAATTGGGCATAATGTCCAATACAACTTAAAACTAAAGAATTCGGTTCAACCTGTAAAATCCCACTTCTGGTCATAGGCCTCTTTCCCTATGTAGGAGAAATCAGAGCTTACGCTGCTCCAATGCAGGTTGAAAGATATATTATTCCCTACTATGAGTAACGATCGCTATCAGGTGTACATGGTAACAACCGGGACCGACAGCATAGCGTGCTCTCCGAGGCACGGTTGGAAGACCTACAAGGACTAATAACTAGACTGAAAAAATATATTTGTATAAACACAAATATCCACTCCGAGCAGGAATCGAACTCGTGAGCACTAGGTCAGCCAGTCTAATTTAAATCATCTGTCAATGTCTTTCAAAAGTTTTGGTAACATACGCCACTATGACACTTATAGACAAAGAGACAAAAATGTAAAACATTTCTTATGTGCTGAATATGATCAGTGCTGGACAGTTCTGTTTTATTATAAGTATAAGTGCAAATGTTCAAATAAAATTTTTACATATCCAGGTTTCAAAAGCCTTAAATTCACACTTTTTAAAGAAAGGCTACAGTTCAGTACAGTAGGTCTGTCGTTACTTAAAAAATGTAATAACCACCGACTTTTATTTTTGAACTGTATAGCTCTAGTCACGTTAGACCCTCATTTATATTGTTATTATTTATCTTGTTTCTCAGTAAGATACTTGTAATTCTAATAACAAATAAAGTTTATTTAACTATAAAACCCATAAGCAATAGTAGCTATACATAATTATGTGTATTGTATATGTTACTGTAAAAGCTCGAACTACGGTAAATCCTAAGATTGACATGAGTTGGTAAATGTAAGGATTTAGTAAAATGGGACATTTTTTTCAGGCTTTTACAATTAGAATTTAGTACATGCTAGGTTTGACCACTGACAGCTAGTAAAAGTTGGCTTTGGGAATAAAACAAAGATTAATTGTTATTCATTTATTTCAGTCAAAAACTTAAATTGGTAAGTCTTTAGATTAAGACCCGTAGACCGTTTATCGGCATCATTTAGTTACAAAAAAAAAAACCCTAACCTATCTAACTTCAAAATTATACCATTTATCGGCATTATTTCGTTACATAAAAAAATTAATAATAATAACCCTAACCTGTCTAACCTCAATATTAGACCGACGCGAGTCTTAATCTAGAATAGCCACGTTATAAAATGTCTTTTTACCGTGCATTTAATGTAAACCCTAAGACTTACCAAGTGAATGGTGGTAAAAGTGCGAATCGCAAAATCGTTCGGGCTTTTACCATCAAGAGTTGGTAAATCATAGGTTTTACTCTTAAACCTTAGGTTTTACTCTTAAATCTTAGGATTTACCATAATTCGTGCATTTACAGTAACATATATGTACATAAACAATAATTATACTTCCCTTAGCCTAGATGCGCGCATCGCGCACGCCTCACATAGCCCGATCCTAACCTAATACGTCGTGACCTCGTCGAGTATAAGGCTCACGTGACAAGAAACACGCTTAAAAAGAGTTTTCACATTAACTCGTTAATATTTATATTTCAAAAGTATATAGCTATCTGTTTGTGTGTGTGTGTGCGTGCGTGTGCGTGTGTGTGTGTGCGTGCGTGTGCGTGTGTGTGTGTGTGTGCGCGTGTGTGTGTGTGTGTGTGTCAGTATTTTCATGTATAATAAAGTGTCATTTATAAAAGAAGTGTAATATTCAGTTTTCTTGCAAAATTTTGTAATAATTTTAGCAATTTGTCAAGGAGATTAGCATCATTGTTTTATTTTTTTCTTTAGTAGGTTTTTAGAAGAACTTTTTAATAATATAAAATGCTGTCATATGTTAGTTCTCAAGTTAAAAATTTAATTTTATACGGTTCGCTTTTATGTATCTGTAAGTTCGCTTCGGACTCTTCGTTCGGACTTGAGACAGTATATCCTAGTGAAGGTAGTTGAGTGTAAGGCATTTAAGTATTAAATAATTATTATTTACGTATATTTCCAAAAAAAAATCGTATTTGCTTATCACTTACATTACAATCAAAAAAGTTAATCCTCCTTTAAACTAGTGGTCGCGCAGTGGTCATTCGACCATAATCTATAATCCATTCTCAATTTGACTACAGACTTTAACAATAAACAAAAAGTATACATATGTGCGTAAGTGTCAAAAACATGGTAGTGTGTGTAATGTTTTTTTTATTATTGAATTAATGTATTTTTATGCATAATTAAAAAAATATATTAACATTCTGCACTCCTTCTCTATATCTATACTAATATAATAAAGCTGAAGAGTTTGTTTGTTTGATTGATTGTTTGTTTGTTTGTTTGTTTGTTTGAACGCGCTAATCTCAGGATCTACTGGTCCGATTTGAAAAATTCTTTCAGTGTTAGATAGCCCATTTATCGAGGAAGGCTATAGGCTATATATCATCACGCTAAGGCCAATAGGAGTGGAGTCCACGCCGACGAAGTCGCGCGCAGAAGCTAGTAAACTATAAGTGTGCAAAATATCATACGCATCGTGCGTTTCATATTCGTCAGCGCAATTTTCGTAAAAAGGGGTACTAAGTTTTGCTTCACGTATTAATCTATACTAATATAATAAAGCTGAAGAGTTTGTTTGTTTGATTGTTTGTTTGTTTGTTTGTTTGTTTGTTTGTTTGTTTGTTTGTTTGTTTGAACGCGCTAATCTCAGGATCTACTGGTCCGATTTGAAAAATTCTTTCAGTGTTAGATAGCCCATTTATCGAGGAAGGTTATAGGCTATATATCATCACGCTAAGACCAATAGGAGCGGAGTCCACGCCGACGAAGTCGCGCGCAGAAGCTAGTATATAGATAAAATCGTGAGAACCCAACCGGATGTACTATGATACCTGTATGCGTCACAAGATATCAGCTGTTAGTGTAATTTCATCGCTTCCTCTCACGTCTAGACTAAACACCGTCCTTGTCTAGACTGTTATAAACAAACTGACAGTCTTTTATCCATACTAAGAATTTCATACAAAGGTCTAGGTTTCTTTTATCACTCGCTTTAAGTCATTTGTCTTATATCTTCACTAGAAATTCTATAGATACTATTCCATAGCTTCTCTCTCATCTCTTGTTAGATCCAAAAATATTTTTGGAGTTTTGAACCAAAAGTGTACCTACATATACATATATGTTGCATCCATCTGCAGACAGTAGGTACGAGATCGTTTCAAGCCGTAATATAGAGATGCTTAAAATTTTCACTGTATCATATATATATTAATATGCTAAGGTTAAGATGTTTGCCTCCCTTTTTAGAAAAAACCTGACAATTACTCCACATAAATTATATATCATTTTGTAGATAATTGCTTGCTCTACCGGCATCCGCAACTAAAAAAAATATTATTGCTTTTGTTTTTTTGTAAATTAATTGATTATTAAAATTATATACATAGATATACAATGAGACAATTCAGCAATGCTGCCATCTGACAGCTTTAATTTTGAAACAACGTCAACATGATTGACGGTCGCTAAATTTTTTCTTCAATTTCAAATCAACTCATGTATAAATGCTTTTTTGTAATTCTGTAAAATGATATTTATTATACTTACTAGCGACCCACTCCGGCTTCGCACGGGTGCAATGCTGATACTAAATATAAAATATAAAATAAATATTTGCAATCTAAGCGCAAAAAATGTGTTTATTTACGACATCACATTAGAAAACTTTAAAACTATCAGTGTTCTTCTACTATATTATGCATATATTATACATATAAACCTTCCTCTGGAATCACTCTATTTACTAAAGAAAACCGCATCAAAATCCGTTGCGTAGTTTTAAAGACCTAAGCATATTTACAGACAGACAGCGGGAATAGATTGTTTTATAATATGTAGTGATTTTGTGCGAATTATTCGCAAAGGTATTGCTAGTATATGTTAATATAACTAGCATAAAGAAGAATAATTTAATAAAAATAAAATTAATTTAAAATTAAACAAGATCACTATCTGTATTTTCTTGTAAAAAATATACACATATCGGATCTTTATCTTTGAAGTCGTTGAGCAAAAAAAGCACAATAACAATTATGAAGATATTTAAAATGCAAACAAGAGTTCGCGAAAACAGATTTCTATTTTCCGCGATAATTTGTTTCACTCCGCTTAAAAATATTTATGATATTTCTTAATATAAACGTACATTAAAAAATAACTTGCTGTTTAATATTCTAAACGCCATAATTAAACATTTTTAAATTACTAACGCCCGGTTTCCCAAAGGCTGATCAACGCAAAAATTAACTAATCATCTGTCAAATAGTCCGGGTTTTCCTAGTACATTTTTTTCACTTGGGGAGTAGCTTCATTTTGATGAGACGAACAAAAATTTCCTCTACGAAAACTCTCGATTGTGGTAGCTAACAGAGGTAGCAGGGGATAGAGCAGCATTGAGCGTAGGACCGACGACGACAAGGCGACGAGTCGTAAGGTCATCAAGAATTGATTTTTTTTTAATTTTTTTTTCTTTTAGTTAGTTAATATTTATAGAATTTAATAGTAATATTATCCTACGAATTGCTTGGTACGTTATCCCGGTCCTACGCTCACTGCTGCTCTATCACCTGCTACCTCTGTTAGCTACCACAATCGAGAGTTTTCGTAGAGGAAATTTTTGTTCGTCTCATCAAAATGAATCTACTCCCGGAAAATTAGCTTGATAGTAATCAAGTGAAAAAAATGTACTAGGGAGCCCGGACTATTTGACAGATGATTAGTTAATTTTTGCGTTGATCAGCCTTTAGGAAAGCGGGCGTAAGTCTAGTAAACTAATCAAGTGTTGACCGACCCGTAGTGGAGCAGTGTGGTATAGATTAAGCTCCGATTCTTCTCTAAGGGCGCCTTCAAATTAGCATCGGCGGCAGCGCGTCTGCAGCGCTGCTGCCGCGCGACGTTGTAAATGTATGTAAATAACAACGCGCGACAGCAGCGCGACAAATTTGAAGGCGACGCGCTGCTGTCGCGCGTTGTTGGCGCCCTTAGATGGAGAAATAGGCCTATGCCCAGCTGAGGGATATTACAGACTGAAACAAAGAGGCGATACAATCAAATTCAGGTCTTAAGCTTTATCATATTTTCGAGCTTCGATGTAGTTGTTAAAAGGGCTATTAGTATAAAAAAATACAATAAAAAAGACGCATTAAAATTTATGTATACAAACCAAAGCAAAGACCAATGTGAGAACAGATCAAATACAAGATATAAAATGGATTGTAAAACTTTTAGAGGTGTTTAAAACGAATCTAGTTTGTCTATTATAATTTTGCACCGCTCCGAGTACATAATATAAACAATAAATAGGTCAATGTATTGTGGTACACGATGATTTCTACGAAGCTGGCGCTTAACTTTATTTCAGATGTTTTCAATTTAACCAAGGTCACGGTAACGTTACGTGCAGACTTTCGTTTATTGTTTCAATTTAATTTTTTTATCTTTTTAATGGAAGACACTTTACAAAGTTACGGTGATAATATCTCAGCAAACGTTTCACCTTGTCGTATGTAGTTTTATTCATACTAGTTGTCAACCAGTGGTCGAAATTCGACCATAAATAATTTTCTATAAGTTTGAACATTAAATAAACAAAAAAGTATATTATGCGTGTTTGTGTTAAATACAATATGGTAGTGCGTGTAATGTTTTTTTTTTTCTTATTCACTTAATATATTTTTTATGCATAAATTAAAAATAATATGTACTAGCATTCTGCACTCCTTCTTTATAATTAATTATTATAATATTATACTATAAGTGTGCGAAATTTCATACTCGTAAAACTACTATTAGTACCTACTAATTCCGTAAAAAGGGGTACAAAGTTTTTGCTTCACTTATTAATATATAGAATATGCAGTATTCAAATATAGTTAAAATATTTTAAAGTATGAGTCACTAATTATAATTGAACATATTTTGACCTCGCTGCATCTAATGGTTGGTGTGGAACACTATCAAGCGTAGGTAATAGTTACTGTATCCGAAGCATCATTTGTTTATTTGACTAATACACGTATTGTCGGCACTAAGATGCTGTGTGCGTCTTCCGAGAACCTAGACTATATTATATGTAGGTACATACTAGGAATACTCGTGTGAATTATTCGCACTAAAGGTCTAGATACCAGGCCATAAACTCCAAAAAAAACTCCCATAAATAAGTATAACAATTGGGTAGTCTGGAAGAAATGGCTAAATAGCCATAAGTCCACCCACTGTACTTCACAGTCTGTAAATGTCTTTAAATGTGTTTAATGTTTAAAATGTAGTTGTGGTGTACAATAAAGTGTAAATAAATAAATAAATAAAATAAATAATTGTCAATCATGTTAACGTTGTTTCAAAATTAATGCCGTCATATATATAATTTTAATAATTAAAAGTTGCTATATGATGGAATCCACCAACCCGCATTGGAGCAGCGTGGTGGATTACGCTCCGTTCCTTCTCCTTCATGGGCAAGAGGCCTATGCCCAACAGTGGGATATTACAGGCTGACTCGATATGATGGAAATGTTTATTAAATGTTTCATATCTGCCAGCCGTCACGTGACGGCTCACTTTTTTTAGGGTTCCGTACCCAAAGGGTAAAAACGGGACCCTATTACTAAGACTTCGCTGTCCGTCCGTCCGTCCGTCTGTCACCAGACTGTATCTCAAAAACGGCCATAGCTAGACAGTTGAAATTTTCACAAATTATGTATTTCTGTTGCCGGTATAACAACAAATACTAAAAACAAAATAAAATAAATGTTTAAGGGGGGCTCCCATACAAAAACGCGATTTTTTTTTTAAATTTGTGTGCCTACCGTTGTTTACGTAGTCAATGGTACGGAACCCTTCGTTCACGAGTCCGACCCGCACTTGGCCGATTTTTTTATTATGTTATTACCATTTCAGTGGTTTTTACTAGATAACATAAAGAATACTAGAAAGAAGTAACGAAAATATTGTTTTTACTGTAACAATAAACTTCTTTGATGTGGATTAGACGTAATTATCTCAATAGCTTATAGTGGCTATCACATTCGACAAACAATCTGAACATTTCAACTAACAACACTAAACAATTTTCGGAATCACACTAGAATACCTCTTGATAAATTACATTATACGTATTCACACAAACAAGTAAAACACACAAACAAACATTCGTCAACATTATTATTTTAATACTCATACAATAATAAATCAGTGGACGGTCATACACATAGCGAATTGATCATTTTATGATTCAACGACGTGGGAACGGATCTGTGATAGCCTTTTGAGAGAGACAATCTTGTACAGCCTCCATCTTTCGACGCTATGTTTTTATTATCTTACTATATTTGTAATGAATTCGTTATTAGGTTTTCTTTTTATCAATATTTATATTAATAGATAATAATAAGCGTCAACATTTATGTACGCGCGTCACTTCCGAAAGACTGTACCGAGGTGGTACCGAGATACCTAATTCTTTTTTTGTGTAAGTTATTGTTAGGAAAAAGTTTTTATATAAAATAAAATTGAAATATATACACATTCATGAATGTAAAATTATTGTATTAAGCTACTTTTTGCTTCTTTTTTTAGTTCAGTTGATTTCAGGAAACAGCAATATTAGAAACATTATCATCTATATCTATATCTATACTAATAAATAAAATTGCAGTGTCTGTTTTTAATATTAAAATAAACGCTTTTTACTAAATGCCTATGGATGTATACACGGTACATATACCAAAATAACATTTTTTACAATTTTTGTCTGTCTGTCTGTTTGTTCCGGCTAATTTCTGAAACGGCACGATCGATTTTGACGGGACTTCCACTGGCAGATAGCTGATGTAATAAGGCGTAACTTAGGCTACTTTTATTTTAATTTTTTTTTAACTGCGAACTGAACAATAACTTTTTTGGTAGATTCCACGCGGACGAAGTCGCGGGCACAGCAAGCTAGTAATAAATAACATTTTGACAGCGCCATTACGTACAGTTTGTTTTTACGAATCTTGTCGAACTTTTTTAACTTGACGTAAGTATAACAATATACCACAAATAGTACAGTTTTGTGGTACGATAATCTCGCAAGACCTTGTAAAGCTGTGCTTTTTTCTAGTATTAATTAAGGACATGGATTATTAAATAAAGTTGCGTTCAATGTATAAAATATTTCATAAATTTTTACTTTAATGTCATATTATTATAACTTTCTAAGTGTTTTGACCCACATATCCTAAACGTTTACCGTCTAATAAAATACACCAATTTGTAAATGACGTCATTATGTCGTAAACCTTGCTATTTACAACCTTTCGCTTAAAATTACTTATAGGTCTAGGTATTAGAAATTATAGGTAAAAGGCGAATTAATCTCATAAATCTGTAGGTATCATAATAAAACTGTAACAATTCTGTAGAAACGTTAAAGACATTTTGAATTGTTTTTACCAAGGTTGACAATGCAGTCAAAACTGTATCACGATTCAGCCTGTAATATCCCACTGTTGGGCATAGGCCTCTTCCCAATGTAGGAGAAGGATCGGAGCTTAATCCACCACGCTGCTCCAATGCGGGTTGGCGGATATATTCCCTACTATGAGTAACGATCGCTATCAGGTGTACATGATAACAAGCGGGAGCGACGGCTTAACGTGCTCTTCGAGGCACGGTGGGGAGACCCACAAGGACTGCACAAACACCCAGACCACGGCAAACATCTGTATGGCCAATACAAATGTTGTCGTGTGCGGGGATCGAACCCGCAACCGCTCGCGCAATAGCAAAACTGTATACTGAACATTAAATTCATCATCATCATCTTCATCATCACTTCAGCCTATCACAGTCCACTGCTGTACATAGGCCTCCCCAAATTCTCTCAACTCATGTGTTTTGTCCATAGTCACCAGCACCACGCTGGGCAGGCGGGTTGGTGACCGGTAAATTAAACTAATCATGAAATTTTTTAAACTTGCATTCTATAGGTTAACAATGAAATCAGGAAACTGTGTTTTTTTTCTGTCTGTCTTTACACTTTATACACATTTGGTAATATAAATCTTTCAATCTTCAGTCTTACGATTAGAAAGTACTGTGAAATTTTCTTAACTTTAGAAGTGAAATTATTCTGTATCCAGAAAATTTTGTCCCCACAATATAACTCTCAGGATGATTTTCAACTAAACAGTCAGATAGGCGATGCTTCCTATTTTTATGGAACGAATCTTAGGGTCTGATTAATCCGTTGCTGATACAATTTATCTCAAACATTACTTTCTGATATCATCATCATCTCTTCAGCCTATCGTAGTCCACTGCTGGACATAGGCCTCCACAAGGTCGCGCCCAACATTATGGCGCGAACTCATGTGCTTTGCCCATAGTCACCACGCTGGGCAGGCGGGTTGATGACCGCAGGGCTGGCTTTGTCGCATCGAAGACGCTGCTGGCCGTCTTCGGCCTGTGTATTTCAAAGCCGGCAGTTGGATGGGTATCCCGCCATCAGTCGGCTTTATAAGTTCCAAGGTGGTAGTGGAACTGTGTTATCCCTTAGTCGCCTCTTACGACACACACGGGAAGAAAGGGGGTGGCGAAAACTATATAAGCTGATGACTCTAAAATATTGTTCCACCTCTACTAATTTTATATGACTATGACTAGCCCGTTGACGCAGTTAGTAGTGACCTTGCTTTCTGTTCCGCTGGTTTAGGGTTCGATTTCCACCTGAGTCTTGGAGTAATATTAGTATTTAACTTATAACAGGTGGCTGTTACCTAAAACACAAGCATTAATTTGCTTAACGTAGGAGCAGACGATCGTGTGTATGGTTAACAGAAAAAGTACAATTGTTGGTTTTATAAGAAAAATAAAGAATAGAATAAACTTATCAGTAACTTATCGTAACGATAATAACATACACGTATTTGACACACATACCTACACATACATGTACAACAACGTCTGTCTCCTCAACTAGTTACAAATAAATTCACCGTGAGTGAAATAACACCTCATCTTGTCATATTATTGTTTCTTAGCGGATTTAGCGCTTTCGTTTGACAAGTGAGTTAACAATAGCGCGGTTACTCATACCAGTGACTGAGGGTTAATAATAGACTGGATACGTGTATGTCCGTATTTATAGACAGGCGTAACTCATCACCTACCTACTCAGGGCTAGTTCGAGTCGCCTTGGTTATAAGTATGTGTTTACTTTTAATTATTGACTCGAAATACTCGGAAAAATTATTACAAAACATACATTCATGAAAAAAATTGTTATCAGTATTGAGTAAAGTAAATCTGTTTAAAAAAAAAGAATACGGAACTACAAGAAAATTTTCTCTCTTTTCTCTTTTTAAAACTTTGATAGGGGAATGAGGATGGTATCAACTTTTATTGTTATATGTTACACTAATATTTTAATAATTAAAAAAATAATCTTAAAATAGTTTGTTGTGTGTGTGTATGTGTGTGTGTGTGTGTGTGTACTTATAACTTATAACAAAAAGCAAAAATGAATCGCTACACTTTTACTTATTTAAAATCTGTTAAAAATGTAACACAATATTGTCTCTTTCATTCAACTAGGATTTCAAATAGTGTATCATTTACAGCTTTCGCTAGTGTTAAAAAGTGATGCGCCACGGTCCAACGCATCGACTATCGATTTCGTACCAAGCGACTGTAGCGAGGATTAGAAATTAATTTATCGACCCGCCGACACCTTGATAATTCAACTGTGACTCTAAACACTTACAATTAAATAAATAAACAAACGCCTCACACTCAACGGCCCCCACTAGGATTTACTCCTGTGTCTGGAGTCCGGAACACACACACACACACACACACACACACACACACCACACACAACAATACACAAGCACAATTGCCCAGACCATCTACTAAGTAATCTATATTATAATAAAGAAATGTTGCTAAGAGCATAACTGGAGAATGGCTCGGCTAATTTTTTTTTTGTATGTTGCTTAAAATTGATAAAAAAAGGAAATAAACTTGAGTAGATGATTAAAAAAAATACTATTTTATTACGCTTTTTTAATATTAAAGTAATAAAAATGGCATAACAACAATTCGCAGTTACGTAATGTTAATGTATTAACTTTTTATTTTAATTTAACAATCTTTGGTAAAAATGTTTTGACATCGTCATGAAATAAACATCATAACTACATATATGTATGTAAAAAAATGTATGTTAGTTTAAAAAACTATTTCAGTATAAAATAAATATGATTTTAAAATAGGTACAATAAAAACACAATACATTAACGAATCGACAAGCGCATTGGTCATTAGTAACGCTCGACCAGCTCGCCGTATTTCCGGTCTGCGAAAACTTTATAAAACACTCAAGCAAGCCTGTAGTCACATCATGACATATAACGTACTGATAATGGTTATCTGTTCACTTTACGACATGCATTTTATATGATAGATACCACCTAAGGGGCCATCCATAAATTACGTCACACGTTAAGAGGGGGTAGGGGGTCGATGAAGTGTGACATTCTGTGACAAGGGGTTGGGAGGGGTCCAAGATTGTGTGACGTTACATATACAAATATAATAATATCAAAACGTATCAGTACAAAAACATGAAATAGGTTGTACCTATCAATAACTAACTTAAAAAATTAAAGTTTTATTTGTTTTGTTGGTGAATTGGCTTTTATTAAAAGGAAAATAAAAATAATTTCGAAACTATCGTCAGTTCGCTCATGCAAAATTGCAAATTATGTGACGTCACACCAGGTAGGGCCCCCCACTCTCATAAATGTGACCATCTGTGACAAGGACGGTGGTGGGGTCGAAAAGTCGAGAAATTCGTGTGACGTAATTTATGGATGGCCCCTAACCATAATTAATATATTTTTAAAAATGCAATTACAATGTTTAAAAAGATGATCCAAAAACGCTTCTGTGATGTCTACTTAAAGAAGGCAATTTTGATTTTAATTTTAAATTTGCAATTTCATCTCTTACTTAAATGTAGCGTTAGCGGACTGTAAGCTTACATTACCGTACTTTACATGTTTCTCGCACATATACTAGCTTTTATATTTATGCTAATAATGAAAGAGCCTGTTTCACCGAGTCCTGATAAATTTTATCTCGTAAATAAGTAACTGATAGAGTTATAGAGATAGAGAGAAGATGGTAAAACTGGCCCTTAGGGCCTATCATTATTCGACTTAACCAGTAGACTACTATATTTAAAGTATTGTTTTTATATTTGAATAGAAATATTTAAGAACTCAGGAGAGATAGAGAGATAAGAGAAAGCAAAGAAAGAATATTGCAGGAGTTTTGTGATAAAAAAATATTGTAAACTTTTACGCGTGTGATAGCATTCAACTTTAGATGATCCAAAGAGATATTTGAGATAAAAATAAACCAATGAGATTTAACAAGATATTTAAGTTTTTTTTTTTTTAATAGAGATCATCTGATTCAGAAGATATTTCCTATATAACTTCTCTGTTTAGTCTTCAATAAAAACGGTATCCAAACATAATAATAGTTTTTTACTTTTACTCTTACATTGTTAACAAGTGACGGTCACCGCTAAGTACATCTGCATAATTTTTTTTTACGCTAGACACCGAACCAACGACACCTGCTAGTGATGTCAAAACGCTATCGATAAATCGATTACATTTACGACTTAAATACGCCGCTTTTATTAATTATAACGACATTACGTTTTAAAAAACACGCACCTGTGTTTGTTGTTTTATACTTTTTATTTTTTAGCTAAAAATAGTTTTTACTTTTGACAACAACAAGCGTACAATTTAACTGATGTTTTTTATACAATTAGGTCGGCAAACAAGCGTACGGCTCACCTGAACCCCAATCAACAAAATATATCCAGGCTACCTCTATTTCCATCTCAGATCGCCTCTATATTTCTAGATTACCGAGTTGGCGAAGTAAACACTGGTGGTGTTACTCTAATCAACACAAAATAATTATTTATTTATTTAGCATTACTTGTTAGCAAGTTTCTTTGTGTTTCATTAGATATTTATCATTATTGAATAGCCTTAATGAAAGTTGTTTTAAAACGCAATCTAAGTATGTGTGTGTATAAAATGTAATCTAAGAACATAGTATTAATATCATAATAAACTTTCATAATATTAACCATACTATTCAAATATTTATATGCGATCATTTCAATGAAAACTTACAAAAGGTCTTCCAGCGTACATATTTGTAAGTATTGGAAAATTTCCAAATTTTTATTATTGACTGAATACCGATTGTATGATTCAAACGTTTATTGATAGTTTCACATTAAATAGTGGAAAGTTCGCACATCAACAAACAGCTGATTAATTTAAAAATTCCTATCCTATTTATAATTAACGAGTGATAATTAATAAGCCTCTTAAATACATGTCGTTTTAAATGTCATACTTACTATAAAATATTGAATTGGATGTTTGACTACTTACTTATTATTATTTTTTTAGGCTCTTAAGATCTTGGCTCTTAGAGTCGAAGCTACGCTAACCGTCTTGTGTGGAAGTAATATTTACGTATGCGTATCATAGTTATCTGTAGGCCTAAAGATGATAAAATATCTTTAAAAACTGAATCGAATTTTATAGTTTGTGTTTGTACCTACTTATGTTTAAAGGTTTGTTTTTTTTTACAAATCAGACACTAAAAAACATCACGTTACTATTTTTGAAAAAAAAACTAGAGCGTATATTTCAATTATTGATGAGTATAAAAATGATTAAAACATAGCCGTAAAGCTTGTAAGCAAACATAATGATATAATCATCATTCAATGTGCTTTTCAAGTGTGTCAACACCACTTGAGTTTATCGAGTGTTTACGCACATCACTAACGCATCGATACCGCTAAGAGGCTAAAGCAGATGTAAATTGAAGAAATAAAAAGGATGTTATTACTTTTAATCGACTTTAAATACATTATTGTATGTTTGACCAATTTATATGTACGCATCTATACATATGTCTTTTTGTAAATTCAGAGATAGATAGAGTACTGAAACTGGTCGTAAAGGAACCGAGGGCTTGATATTAACTGAAACTATTAGGTAAATGTCAGTCAAATTTTTTGAACACGAGTTAGCATTGCAAGAGCATTGCCGACTCAACCCTCAATCCCCGTAGGAGCTCTAATCACTTTACTCGCCACAGGAGTAGAAAAACTCCGTTTTAAAAAACTGACAATGTTTATAAATTTATTCGTGTTTTATCATTAACATAGGTACTCTTGATCGAATAATATGCTTTATCGTAAAATATATTATTAACCTAATTTCAAGCGACTTACAACTCTTTTCAGTGTTTTATAAATAAAAAAATAAGTCACAGATGAACGCACAAAAAATTAAATCAAAATTTTTTGTCTAACAAACAAAAATCGTCTATTTTTAGATTATTTCTAACAATTCTTACTCATCAACTCCACTATCTTCAAAGCTATAAATCAATACACCATATACGATTAATATATTAAAATATTAATAATTTCATTAGATAATAAAATTATTACGATCAATCAAACCCATCTTTAAAACCTCAATCATAAGATATCTTCACTTGAGAATGCTATTAATAGAATTAGTATGTAATTTATTACATTTTAATGACGCTAATAATTTACATTTTCGTTACGAGCTTGAATATCCTAACTATGTGTTGACCGTAACGTCTGTTGAACTTCATTTTTAACTGACTTCAAAAAAGGAGGAGCATTCTCAATTCGACCGTATATATTTTTATGTGTGTTCTCGGATGACTTCGTCGTTTATGAATCGATTTTGATGATTCTTTTTTTGTTGATGAATTTTTTAACGAATTTTTTTGTGAATGAAACCAGTATCTGATAATGGCATCCCAGAGAAATCGAAGAGAACTTTCGAAAATCGTAGTGGCGACTGGTGCGTTTGTAATTTTTTTTTTTCGTCTTCTACAATCTACATTACACTTCAAGAAAAAGATGTCTATACACCCAACACTTAAAAAGCCTTAAATTAAAGCTTCATCCCTAAATTATACGTCAAAGATATTCCTGTATCACATTCTCAAATACACAGAGAACGTCATAGACTAAGCTAAAACAGAGATTCCACAACCAAACGATCAATGCAATGAAATTTTATTTCAGGGCGTGTTCATTTAACCATCAAAAGGGCTATTACAGAGATTTGTGTTGAAATTTACGCAAGTGAGGCAAAATAAACGAAAATATATCGGTCGTCTCCCCTAAGGCCGTTAAACGTGCATAACGTCTTTAATCAGACCCACCGAGGTCGTTTTATGATAGGTATTAAAACTGTAAGCGGTAGGTCGCTGAACTTTGATGGAAAACCATATTCTATTCTTTTCACAGTGTTACGTCAATTAAAATCTAGTTTTGGAACGACCTAGTTCGGGAGGATGTGGTGGGTTAAGGAGATCTGAGCCTTTCTTTGTCTTTGTGTGTATTTAGTATATTTTCATTTTCGTCTTTGTTTATCTGTTTCTTTACTGTTGAAAGAACTATTGTTATATAAGGAATAGTTTCAGAACTCATATATTTATACTCATATACTATATACCTTAGAAATATTACCTATTATTATCTATATAAATAAAAATCTCGTGTCACGACGTTTGTTCGGGCTAATCTCCGAAACTACAAGACCGATTTTAATAAAATTTTGCACAGATATGTATCACGATCACGATTCAGCCTGTAATATCCCACTGTTGGGCATAGGCCTCTTCCCCATGTAGGAGAAGAATCGGAGCTTAATCCACCACGCTGCTCCAATGCGGGTTGGCGGATATATTCCCTACTATGAGTAACGATCGCTATCAGGTGTACATGATAACAACCGGGACTGACGGCTTAACGTGCTCTGCGAGGCACGGTGGGGAGACCCACAAGGACAGCACAAACACCTAGACCACGGCAAACATCTGTATGGCCAATATAAATGTTGTCGTATACAGATATGTATAATGTCAACTTAAATGTAGGCTATATTTTATTTCAATTAATGGCTGTGATATTTTTATTCAAGTTCTGCTGGTCACCTAGAATTATACTCGTCTATAATAAATTCATACCTTAGAAAGTCTGGTCATTGGAGAATGTTACTTAGAAGTAAGTAGCAATTTGTCTATTCCTATGTATGTGTAGTAGGTATGTATTGCATGATTTTATGCAGGAAAAGTAGATAAGTGATGTCTACCGAGACATTAGAAATTTTGACTAAGTTAAGGTTGCTTATAACACTGGGTACGTTACGTAAGTTTGTAATTTACCCAATGTTCATTTTAAAGTATACATTTTTATTTTATTGATATTTTGCTGCATTAACTTCTTTTTAATTATTGTTTAGTTTTTTGTAAATGACATTCTTTTTTCTTTTTTGACTTTCGTTAAGTGTGTGGATCACCTTATGACGAAATAAATGTTTTCATTTCATTTCATATAATTTAATTAGCTTTTTATTTATTGTTTTCTAATGTTTACGAATTTCGCAAATTATAATGAAACGGAAAACAACGTGGTGGATTAAGCTCTAATCCTTCTCCTACAGGTGGAAAGAGGCCTATGCCCAAGAGTGGGATATTACAGGCTGAAGCGTATGAAACAACTTTTTCGCATTTCATCGCGGTTTATTAAGTTTTTTAAATTCCCGATGTTTCGGAGGACTCAGTCCTCCCGTGACCATGGTTGCTGTAAAGTAGCTTTTTATTTTCGAGTATCAGTATATTATCTACAGTACTGCACTTTTTTAGCCTGCTATAATATAACATTAGTTCTCACTATCACTATTAGTTTTTTTACTTCTTTTTAGTTTTTTTTTTTTTTTGTAAATGACATTTTTTCTTTTTTTGACTTTCGTTAAGTGTGTGTATCGCCTTATGGCGAAATAAATGTTTTCATTTATCATTTATCATTATCACAGGTTGGCTGGAAGAGATCTCTTCTAGAGTACACCGTTGCTAACTAAATTTTTATACAAAGTAATATACTTACAAAAATTTTAAGAGCAATAAAGAACATAATATAATATTATAGGCCATATAACGTCACATTACAAACCAAAGAAAAAGTATACCAGCATAATATAATCTATACTAATATATAAAGCTGAAGAGTTTGTTTGTTTGGTTGTTTGTTTGTTTGTTTGTTTGTTTGTTTGTATGTTTGTTTGTTTGAACGCGGTAATCTCTGGAACTACTGGGCCGATTTGAAAAATTCTTTCAGTGTTAGATAGCCCATTTATCGAGGAAGGCTATAGGCTATGTGTCATCACGCTAAGACCAATAGGAACGGAGTCCACGCCGACGAAGTCGCGCGCATAAGCTAGTTAGAAATATAGAGCAAAATACTATGAGACCAAGTGTCACATTATAAGTACATTTATTACCTGCCCGAGACAGAGGTATATGATTACAAACTCACTGCACAGTGTACTCTTAATTTTACCATAACAATAAGCAAAGGCGAGACAATAAGAATTAAGTTACAGAAACGTAACTCTAAGTATGCACTAATTACTTCATTAGCATCTTTATGATGTGCAAGGAACCTGATATACCTAAGTGCGCTTGAGAACTGTCAAGTTCCGTCTTTACAAATACGAATAAATATTTGCAATGTATTGTTATGTCAAAATAAAAGCTTTTAAGTTTTCAGACTTGAATGCAAATGTTTACACGATATTTACACAAAAAAAAACGAAAGGTAAGCACATTTTTCTTTTCATTTTTAAAGTGAAATTTTTATTACACCGTCTCAAACTTTTTCATCTTTGTGTTGCATGTCTCGTGACGGTCGGCCGCGCGCCGCGCGGTAAGATTGATAAAGCGATTTTAATATGTACCTACCCTTAAATTTTTTAGTTAAATGTCCATAATGTGAACAAAAGATTCACTTTTACCGTGGTTTCATAAAACTACACAGGTTTTTTTTTCCTCTGCATGTCTGACTAACTTTAGAAAGCACTGACCAATATTTTAAAAGACTTCAGAAGAACAGAGAGAGAAGAAGATAGATACTTAAAAATCTAATAGAATTGAATAATAAACTCATTGTCACGCAAACTAATGTAATAACAAACGCTTCACACTCAAGGGGAGGTAGTGGGATTTCCTGCCGGAGGTTCGGAAACATCTATACTAATATATACCTAAAGCTGAAGAGTTTGTTTGTTTAGTTGTTTGTTTGTTTGTTTGAACGCGGTAATCTCTGGAACTACTGGGCCGATTTGAAAAATTCTTTCATTGTTACATAGCCCATTTATCGAGGAAGGCTATAGGCTATGTATCATCACGCTAAGACCAATAGGAGCGGAGTCCACGCCGACGAAGTCGCGCGCAGAAGCTACTACAATATACAAGCACAAACGCCCAGACCACGAAAAACATCTGTATTTCATAAACAAATGTATGTCATGTCCACAATTAAAGCTTCAATAATTTTAACTAAATTCAACTGAAATATATAATTTAAATAATCTCTAACTCTAATTGATTCTTTCATGCGTTATATTAAACAATTTTTATTCAGATGAAAAATCAATTATCATAAGTCAGTCTAAATACATTTAAGTTTTTCGATACATTAATGAAATTTTGAGGACATAATATAACGTCAAATATGAGTTTTCCCTTAAAACAAAAAATATCTACTTTACAAGCATAGTATTTCTTGGATTTAGATTGGATTTCTTCAAGACGTCCAAAGCGTTTTCACTTCGCGTAGCTAAGCTTTCCTCGACATTATGATAGCGTAAAGAAACAAGTTTTTCAATTTCGAAAGATCTTGATAATGTTCAACTGAAGTATTTTCGTGTTGTTACTGTTTACGATTATTGCTTCACTCAAAGCTCACATTCAGTTTCAAGTATTTTAGTTATTATTTAAACACACCACTCTTATAAGCTGATGCGCCAATTAGAAAAAATGTTTTCGTCTCTGTCAGTCCTTTTATTGTGAAACTAGCCGACCTGTGCCCACTTCGTTGGAAATTTATGTTCAATTACAATAAAATATAGCCTATATCACTCCTGAATAGTGTAGCTTTCTGTGAGTGAAAGAATTTTCATGATCGGATCAGTATTTGCAAAGATTACCCCGTATATACAAACAAAGTTATAAACTTTACCTCTTTATAATATTAGTATATATTTGTAAGCTATATAACATCAAACTACGACTTATTAGAGGTGATTTATTTTATTTTATTTTTTTCGCGATGTCACAGCACTGATTTGTGACTGCGCTAGCGTTTGCGGGTTAGATTTCGGTTCGATTCCCGCACATGTCAAAGATTTTTTATTGGCCATACAGGTGTTTGCCGTTCTCTGGGCGTTTGTGCTTGTGTATTGTGTGTGTTTCTGAACCCTAGACACAGGAACAAAACCTAATGGAAGCCGTTTTTGCGTTTTCGTCTACGTTTGCTAAGATAGTTCTTAACGTAATATAGAAAACGCAAATATTACGTAATTCTACTCACTTGAGTTAAAAGTTATTAAATAATCAGTGTAAGCGTTTAAGAAATGAAAACTCAAGTAGATATTTAGAAAACAGTCGAACGTGTCGATGGCAAGTGTTTGGCAGTTGGCAAGAGAATACAATTTTCGTCCTTGACCTACCTCCAAACTGAAACTGAACTATTAGTGTCGACGACAAAATACGAAAACTAGAAAACAAGTCACGAGAACGAGACAGAATACAGGTGCGAAAGAGATGAGACGACATTTTTATTACAAGCTTCGACGGTAGATACAACTTTATACAAATCTTACTCTGCTCGCAGTTTTAATAGCTTAATATCTGATCTTATGAGGGTAAGCGATTACCGTAGCTTATATATAGACGGCTTCTACACTAGAACCCCCCGATCCCTCCAGGAGCTCTGGTCACCTTACTAACCATAGGAACACAACACACTTTATAACAGTGCTATTTATTTATATAATCCACCAGTGGCAACTACATCAATACAATGCAATAAATTTAAATACAAAAATAAACTTAAAACTAAGGAAATGTGCTGCCTGAATGTCGAATACAGCATGCATAATAATATGGAAGTACAAAATAACGACATTTCAAATCAACTCAATCCAATCTACAAATTTTCTTGTTAGTTTTATGTTGTTAACAAAACCAAACAAATGATAGAAACATAGTACGCATAAAAATGTAAAATTTTATAATGTAAAATTTAGCTGTGATCTTCTGTAAGGTCGAGGTAGGTACTACCCCAGTCGGGCTACTCCATATTTTGAGAAGGATACTTCCCTCTGTGACCTACCTGAGCTAAATGCTATGTGCTATGTTAACGAACAAAATAATAACTTCCCACGTTACCAGATCTATGTAAATTGGTCTTAACTTAGTTCTAAAAGTGTTACAGCAAACTAAGTCTTATGAACAAATCCTGAAAGACATTACAAATGTTTGGTTGGAACTTTGGAAGAGATGGCTACTAAGCGATAAGACTAGAAGATTTGTAAATAACTGTTTTATGTACATTTTTTAGTGATTTGCAATAAAGTATATTCTATCTATCTACAAATTAAATTGTTAAAATAATATCATTTCAATATCAAACATCAAACAATTCAAAGGAAAACCAAATGCAATTACGACATTTTCCTCGCGGCCTTCTTAAAAAACAACAGAAAAAAAATATAGACGAACAAAAAACGAGATTAACATTAAAAAAAAATATTTAATGTGTAACGTTGCACGGGACGTGGGAACCGAGCGAGACAGATTGAAACAATGGCGTACAAAAACTGCTTGCACCGGTTGTTAGCACTAATTAACTGAGTTAATGCCTTTTCACGGTGACGGCGGTCGCGGGAGACCTTGGCCTGGCTGACAGAAATATTAAACATAGAATATTCAATCGCTAAAATCGCAATTACACATAACAAATCAGAATAGAAAATATCTCTTATTTTATGAGTGTTGATATTTTTAAATATATTTTAGTAAAATTAATTATTTTATATTATAAAGTCAAATAGTTAAGTTGGTCTCAACATTATCCGAAGATAGTCTTTTCATAGTAGTCACGTTTCGTAAGTTCTTATTGTCATATAAAGTAACTCATTGTAAACATTCTTTATGTATAGAATATATTTTACATATAGGATATTAAACGTTAGACTGTGACCCATAAAAGCGGAACAATAAATATGAACAAATTATTAAGTCTAATAATTTTAGTCAAGTTATGATTTTTAGTTTTTTACTTTTTTTTTTTTTTTTTGTTGATAGTAATTTTTCCCTGTATATAAAGATCACCACTTTAATAGAATCATTAATACACCTACGCAAAATAGTTTACAATAATGAAATAATTTGCGTCGACAGTTTTTTTTTCTAAAAATAGACTCCTATCAATGTAATACAATTTCTTCACAATGTATGATCAGATATAGAACAAAACATTCCACGTTAAGCTAATAAACAAAACATTACGATAGTAAATATAAATTAATTTTATAGAAATATGCTGTTTCAAACTAGAAGCACGTACGATATAACTATACACGTGTAAATTCTCAAATTTCAAAGAACGGTTTATCCACTACTGTGCCAAAAATTTAAATTAGTTTTTCGAGTTACGCTAGATACGCGAATATAAAGTAACAAATTTTGCTTTAAAGTTAAATAAGATCAACTTATGAATAAAAAAAAATAACAAAAAAGCAAAACGACAAAAAAAATTACAGTGACTGCATAAGTTTATTTTTTTAAAAATATATTTCAAAAATCGCTCCCGCTACCGCTCCCATACATAATAAAATCCAGTCCTTAAGTACAACGTCATGAGCACACTCAAGTTTTAACAGCATTTTTAATATTATACACTTTTAATATTACGATAGTTAAACTCATCTTACGCGACTTCATTATTTAATTATGAACTTTGTTATATTTACTTTAACGGGAGATAAACAAACGGATGAAACTGACTATAACATTCTAATGTTAGGTACTTACATACACACACGCACACACACACATACACAAACACACGTGCGCGCGCGTGCACTCAGACACACACAGCCTATCGCAGTTTACAGGACGTAGGACAACACTTACACTTGTCAGAAAACTGTAATGACATCAGTCCTCTATTCTATAAAGTCAGTTTTCAGTAACATATTTCGTTAATTATGAAGCTTTTTGAGTTGACAAAATGGCTTCTGTATGCTATGACGAGTCGTAGTATGTATTTTAATAGCCTATGTCACCTCTGACTATCGTAGCTTTTAACTCATAAGAAATTTAATTCATAAAAATCAGACATCTTAGTTCTTCTATTCTCTATCGTTCCAAAATTAAACAATTCTCAAAAAATATTAAACTTAGGTAGGGCACAGCTGGAAATTTCCTGCTCAAAATATGGAGCAGCCCGACTGGGTTAGTACCTCGACCTTACAGAAGATCACAGAAAAATAACACTATTTTCAAGCTGTGTTGTGTTCCTGTTGCTGAGTAAGGTGACCAGAGCTCCTGGGGGAACTGGGGATGGGGTCGGCAACGCGCTTGCGATGCTTATGGTGTTGCAGACGTCTATACGCTACGGTAATCGCTTACCATCAGGTGAGCCGTACGCTTGTTTGCCGATCTAGTAATATAAAAAAGTATACTTATATTTAAATATCACGATAATAAAAAAACAAATTAAGATATAGTAACAGCAAAATTCCGTCAGCGTCGGACCACGTCCTAGCTTTACTAGGCAGGCACAGGACTGTCAATCTGTAGTTTCGGTAATAAATTGCCATTTGCCTGTAGAATAAGCATAATTATAATGCATAATGTTCAATAAAAGGCATGGGCATTTTAGAGCCCGTGGATGTTAATTTTATACAAAAAAAATGCGTGTGTACAAAGTACACGTCATGTCAGAAGTGAAACTTCTTTGGAAAACTAATTTAAAAAAACGAATTTAAAAAAGTAATTAAAAATAGAAAAATAAAATTAAAAAAAGTGATTGAAAAAATAAACAAAAAGCCAACGTAACGAGGTGTTTCCAGACGGTCACCCATCCAAGTACTGACTGCATGACGCGTTGCCGCGTTAGCGGTCGCTCAAATTTTACCCCCTATGCACCTAAAGAAGTTTCACTTCAAAAATCACGATAATCGCTCTTAGCTGACAAACACACTTTTTTTTACTACCAAAGGCCTCTGGTTTGTTTCGGTTCAGTATGTATCCGGTCCTAACCAATTTCTAATAGATACTATTTACGTAGCTCCAACCATTAGGTTTTTTTTTTTTTGTAAAAATAATAAACTCGGCAAATATCGCTCTACACGTGGAATAAAAATAAATAGACCGTCTTTTGATCTGTCAATTCGATTGTTTATATGTACTAAATGCTAATTACGTCTATATCGCTTATCAAACTTCTGTGAAACAAAAGCGATACATTAGAAATGTTAAAACAAAAGAATGTCAAAACTGGTGACAAATAAAAATAAATTTTGTTCTCATTCTCACTCATGAAGATCGTAGCTAAATAAAACTGATTACGAAGCTATGTATGATGACGCTTTAGTATAATTATATTAAAATACTAGCTGCGCCATGCGGTTTCGTCCGCATAATTGCCGATCTCGTGGGAACGTCGAGATAAAAAGCCTATGTGTTATTGTAGATCTCCAGCTATACGTACAAAGTTTCATTAAAATCGGTTTAGCAGTTTTTGCGTGAAAGAGTAACAAACATACATACATCCACCCTCACAAACTTTTGCACTTTTAATACTTATTAGTAGGATGTATAGATATAGTTCTGTTGCAGTTTTTGCGTGAAAGAGTAACAAACATACATACATCCACCCTCACAAACTTTTGCACTTTTAATACTTATTAGTAGGATGTATAGATATAGTTCTGTTCTTCTTCCCTACTTCTTCCTACTAGACACGAAGGAGACACCTTGCTCTATAGCAGTGTTCCCCAAAGGGTGTACCGCGGCACACTGGTGTGCCGAGGTCGTTTATTGGTGTGCCTCGGAAAAATAAAGTTTACGTTTATTGATTAATAATAAATATTGTTTCGGTGATTAATAAATAAATGTTGGTTAATGTTACTTAAAAAATGATTTTTTATTTGTGGTGTACCTCTAAAATATTTTCCTATTCCTAGGTGTACCTTAAACACAAAAAGTTTGCGGAACACTGCTCTATAGTGTACAAGTACAGTCAGCGCAAACGATAGCATAGGTTGTTAATAATCTAATTTTATTTATTTCATTACAGCTTAAAGGATATATTTAAATGTGTGGATATTTTAAAAGTGCAATAAACATTAATCGGAATATTTTTATTTGATAATTTCAAATGGATTAAACCCGATAGATGTTCTTTAATAAGCTGTAACTTAGAAAGTTTTGTTTACACTTTAGGTATTTATCTGTTCATATCACTCTCCCTGACTGATTGATGAAATCTATACTAATATAATAAAGCTGAAGAGTTTGTTTGTTTGTTTGTTTGTTTGTTTGTTTGTTTGTTTGTTTGAACGCGCTAATCTCAGGATCTACTGGACCGATTTGAAAAATTCTTTCAGTGTTAGATAGCCCATTTATCGAGGAAGGCTATAGGCTATATATCATCACGCTAAGACCAATAGGAGCGGAGTCCACGCCGACGAAGTCGCGCGCAGAAGCTAGTTTAAGATAATTTGAGTCTGTCAAAATCGATAAAAAAATCAAAGAAAAAAGTATATTAAATTCGGTTTTGTTCGTGTGTTTGAACTAAAGTAATTTATACAACTTTTACAACATAAGAAAAGAATTAGTTTACATCTATACTAATATATAAAGCTGAAGAGTTTGTTTGTTTGGTTGTTTGTTTGTTTGTTTGTTTGAACGCGGCAATCTCTGGAACTACTGGGCCGATTTGAAAAATTCTTTCAGTGTTAGATAGCCCATTTATCGAGAAAGGCTATTGGCTATGTGTCATCACGCTAAGACCAATAGGAGCGGAGTCCACGCCGACGAAGTCGGGCGCAGAAGTTAGTATAAAATAACTAAATAGAAATAAATTAGTATCATATTATTAACAATAAAATTTGTTACAAAACAACGACTTCAAGATCTTTACACCACTAGTCCGTTAATGGGCTAAAGAAATGCGGTATATTCATTTCATTAAATGCTAGACATGGTGGCAGACATCTTGCGACACGGGCAGACAAACTGTCAACGACGCGTCAAAGTATCAATGTGTTAATAATATAAGTATAGTATTTATTTGTTCGCAAAAGTTTAGTAATACATACGAAGGTCGTCTATGATTGTGACGTATGTATGTGTGTATTTGCGTGTATGTGTATATGTGTGTATTATATTTTTTAAAGAAATCAAAACTCATTCAGACAGCGCTAGAAATTAAATTGTCTGCTATATGAATCAAGGACAGTAAGTCTTATAAAATTACAAAATAATATTATCCTCCTAGTAGCTTCGTTGATATGAGATATCTAGACAACCTATACTCAGTATAAGTTGTCTAGATATCTCATATCAACTATCTATAGGTACAAATATGGGTCTCAATAATATAGGTCTCAAATAACTATAGGTACAGTATGATCCAAAGTTTAGAGGTAACATATATATTCAAAAAAAATTTTGGAAGTCGGTTAAAAAGTCCACTTACGAAGGAACCGAGTAATCTCATGATAGATACGAAATTATTTTGTCTTAATGATCGATAAGATCTCATGATAGATACGAAATAACTCAACCCAAGTAGCCTATAATTATAACAATTAATTTTTTTTTAAATTCGCAACGGATCGCCCCGCAAACGTTCGCAACGTCCACTCACGAAGCTTACCGACTGAACTCAGTAACAAACGCATCATCAACTACATAATATAGTATCATTTCAAGTAAACTCCGCAGTCGACCCGGTGTCCGTACATAATTATTACCACGGGCAAAACAAACGAATTAAATGTTTTTAAAAAAACTTGCTCTGAGGCAGATGGCGCGCGCATCTGCCGCGCGTGCGCAACCGACGTGTAAACTTTACTTAATTGGACTTTTAGAAACGGCCTAGTTTTGTACATTTTGTTAATAATTTGATCCATACTTTTATATTGTGAATAGAGCTAGCGTCTAGCTTTTATACTTTTATTTTGTATTGTTTTATATGGTAGGGCACAGCAGGAAATTTCCTGCTCAAAATATGGAGCAGCCCGACTGGGGTAGTACCTCGACCTTACAGAAGACCACAGCTAAATAATACTGTTTTCAAGCAGTATTGTGTTCCTGTTGGTGAGTAAGGTGACCAGAGCTCCTGGGGGGATTGGGGGTAGGGTCGGCAACGCGCTTGCGATGCTTCTGGTGTTGCAGGCGTCTATAGGCTACGGTCTTACCATCAGGTGAGCCGTACGCTTGTTTGCCAACCTAGTAACATTAAAAAAAAATATATTGTACCAGACATGCTCGCAGTTTGTACATTCAGATTGGTTCATTATAATTATGTCTGCTTCGTGTCTATTGTGGTTATGAAAATATATCAAAATATTACGTATATGGCACTTTTAATTAAAATACTATTTTATTATCTGCTGAGATAAACGTATTACTAAAACAGAATATGAAATTTTAAATATATTGAAAGATGTAACATACAGATGAAGATGTATCTCTATGTAATTTTATTTTTTTATTTTTATATAACGATGTCGGCAAACAAGCGTACGACTCACCTGATGGTAAGCGATTACCGTAGCTTATAGGCGTCTGCAACAACATAAGCATCGCAAACTCGTTGACAACCCTATCCCCAACCCCCCAGGAGCTCTGGTCACCTTACTCACCAACAGGAACACAACACTGCTTGACAACAGTAAGGTCGAGGTACTTCCCCTGTCGGGCTGCTCCATATTTCGAGCAGGAAATTTCCCGTTATGCCCTACCTCAGTTAATAGTTTAAAAAAAACTAATAAAATACATTATAACTATCTATAAAATATAAAAAAGCATCTGCGTTGAAACTATACATTCATAAAATAAAACATATGATCTATTATACAAAAAATACATTTTTTACGTCACAACAATTTAAAATAAAACGGATGTCTAAATAAAAAAAAAAACTTAAGACAAAATAATCTATACTTATTTAATATAATAAAGCTGAAGAGTTTGTTTGTTTGATTGTTTGTTTGTTTGTTTGAATGCGCTAATCTCAGGAACTACTGGACCGATTTGAAAAATTCTTTCAGTGTTAGATAGCCCATTTATCGAGGAAGGCTATAGGCTATATATCATCACGCTAAGACCAATAGGAGCGTAGCAATAATGAAGAATGTTTCAAAATCGGGTGGTCCTATTCCACGGGTACGAAGTCGCGCGCACAAGCTAAATTTATATAAAATTAAATTAATAAATTTAATATATTAAAGAAATAAATTAATTTTAAGAAAAAGAAACGTATAAAAAATCCATTTTAAGCTCCATAGTAGGAATCCAGCGTGGTGGATTAAGCTCTGATCCTTCTCCTACATGGGCAAAGAGAGAGACCTATGCTCAGCAGTGGGATATTACAGGCTGAAGCGTAGCGTAAGCGTAACGCTACACAATATATTTGAATATTTAATAATTGCTTTCGTGAAAGGAACCAATAGTCAAGTCAAGTAAATTACGTGCATATAATATATGTGTAAATTACGGGCATATAATATATTATGTAATTCATATGCGATTCATATTCATGTGCTGTCTAGTTACGGCAGTAAAGAATATAGCCACCCCCTCTCTTCCCGTGGGTGTCGTAAGAGGCGACTAAGGAATAACACAGTTCCACTACCACCTCGGAACTTAAAAAGCCGATCGATGGCGGGATAATCATCCAACTGTCTTTCAAATACACAGGCCAAAGACGGACAGCAGCGTCTTCGGTGCGACAAAGCCAGCCCTGCGGTCACCAACCTGCCTGCCCAGCGTGGTGACTATGGGCAAAACACATGAGTTCAAGCCATTTTTTTCGCGAACTTGGGAAGGCCTATGTCCAGCAGTGGACTGTGATAGGCTGAAGTGAGTGAAGTGAATTCATATGAGAAAGATTTAAAAAGTAGTCAGTGATTTATTTTTACAGAAGCCACAATTTTAATCACTATTCGTTTGTAACGTCACATGGAAACTATAAAATTAGAAAAAATATACGTCGATATAAAAACTCTTTAGTAAAAAAAAACAGTAGTCCCTTAAGACGTCTGTATGTGTCTTTTAGATGAAATGGTAAAGAAAGAAGTTAAGATTTTATAAACACTACAGTAATGTCGTTAGTCGTTACAATGTCAATAACATTAACTAATACTTATTATAGTAACATTAACTAATACTTATTATTATTATTAGGTAGTTATTCGAAGCAATCATCATTTCCAACTAAAGTTTTTCTTCCGTCGTAATTAATCGAAAGTATAAAATTCATAAATCGAAACTTTTCTATAATAACATTAATACAAACATATCATTGATTATTTTTTATCTGTATTTAGATTTAAAGATATCGTTTTAGTTAATCCTCTTTCTACATAATAATATCATCGACAAGAGCTATAACAAATTTCAATTCTTAACTATAATAACTCAAACAAAATTCAATATCAACAATTATTATCAAAACACTTAACTTTTAAAAGTCATCAATAGCTGAAAACTATAACATACGACGGGTACATCATTGCTTTTCATTCAAAGTATCGATACGAAACTGAAGTACGTGGCGACTGGCGAGTCGGTGTAGAGCGACCCAAGTCAATAAACTTAGTTGGGCGGGCAAGCTAGAAATAGCTAGGCGAGACGGCGGGAAGGGTACCGTCAGCATGCAGATAGATTTATTGTTAGCATTATTGTCATATTTTTTTGTATATAATTGGGTGATTTCGCTAATTTATTGCTGTTTGATTTTAATTGAAAAGAATAATTATATAAATTGTGGATTTATTTTTAAAAATAGTTTAAGATGTTTTAATAAGTTTTTTTGAAAAATAATGTTATGAGTAAAAATTGATTTGAATGCGATATTATTTTTAATAGACGATTAATAATAATAAACTGAAGAAAATTAAAGCTAATTTCATTCTAAATTGCAGGATTTGAAAAAAATATATATACCTATTACACATTTTATCCTTTTTTTTTACAACGTACCTATACTTTTAATTTTTATTTCATTTAATGCATTTGGCAAACCTGAAATAAACTATTAGATCGATTTGATAAATAGTACAAGGGGCTTATAGTATGTAGATTGTAAAGTCTAAGTAAATACACTAATTGATAAAGCCTATAGCCTATTATACATCGCGCTAGGAGTACATGAAAAAATATAATAAGCATTGAAATATTATGAGTGTGCTTTAGACCACACGACTGAAGTAGAACTTCTGCACAATAGGTCTGCACTGTGTCTGATATACGAAACGTAACTGGCTATGAGAGAAAGTGAGAAAGAAAATGTGTGCTCGCACTTCTCTCTCTTGCTCCGTTCGCCTCACCCGATCACACTTTTCGAAACTCTCTCGTCACGTATTCACCAGCTTACTCCCCAAGTCAAGCATACGTAAAGAAGTTTTACTTCAAAAAGTTTATTTTAAAACAGTAATAATAGCCTATCAGACAATTTCATTAACTCGCACACTCGGACGAGACGATACTCGTAAAACCAACCAAAGATTTTATTTTTATATATTTCTTAATACTCCGACTCGCATCAAAGAGGATGTTGCGTTACGTAACATTTACGATGTTTTTTAGCTATTTTAACAAAGACTTGCCGCAAACGATGGTTTATTGTTGATTTTGGATGTGATTAAGATAATTTCGTATGATTTATTGTAAGTTGGTAATATATTATCATGTGGGGCGATTACTCGTGTAAGGTTGTGAGAAGCTCGTACGTAGTAATAAAATGTTTATGTGAATCTTGCTTTATTGTTTGAAATTTAGTACATAAAAAGGTTATTGTTTTTATTTAATACTAGCTTCTGCGCGCGACTTCGTCGGCGTGGTCTCCGCTCCTATTGGTCTTAGCGTGATGACACATAGCCTATAGCCTTCCTCGATAAATGGGCTATCTAACACCGAAAGATTTTTTCAAATCGGCCCAGTAGTTCCAGAGATTACCGCGTTCAAACAAACAAACAAACTCTTCAGCTTTATATATTAGTATAGATTAATTAGATTTATGTATGAATTATTCTTATATTAGTTTTTTTTTTTCTTTCCATAATAAGCCAAGAAGACGATTTTTGTCAAAAATAGTGTTGAACATTCAGTCCGTAAATAATCTATACTAATATATAAAGCTGAAGAGTTTGTTTGATTGTTTGTTTGTTTGTTTGTTTGTTTGTTTGTTTGAACGCGGTAATCTCTGGATCTACTGGGCCGATTTGAAAAATTCTTTCAGTGTTAGATAGCCCACTGATCGAGGAAGGCTATAGGCTATGTGTCATCACGCTAAGACCAATAGTAGAGGAGTCCACGCCGACGAAGTCGCGCGCAGAAGCTAGTAATTAATAAGTAACCTAGCAGTTTTCAGTATTTCACCTACAAATCTTAAATGTATTTTGCGAACATATTTCAAAATAAAGGCAACACAAAAAAACGAAATTGCTAAATATTTAACAATTCTTTCATCAGCTCTTTTTGAGAGGAAACTACAAACATTTCTAAGGAATATAAAAAAAATCAAACATAGGTATTGAAACTAACATTAGTTTCAATACCTATGTTTGATTTTTTTCCTATTATTTATATATTATTAGATTATGTACCTACTCTGATTTAAAAAAAACGAGTGCATGTTAGACCACACGACTGAATTAAAACTTCTGCACAATAGGCCTACACTGTGTCTTTAGACATACGAAATGTAACTGGCTATGTGAAAAAGAGAGAAAGAAAATGTGCACTCGCACCTCTCTCTCTTGCTCCGTTTGCCTCGCCCGATCACACTTTTCGTAACGCTCTCGTCACCCATTCACCAGCTCACTCCCCAAGTCAAGCATGCATAAAGAAGGTTTACTTCAATAATAAACTTATGAACATAAAACGACGAGGTCGTCATATTCATAGAAAACGTGAAAAGTGCAATTACAATTATTTACATCAAAAATATTGAAATCAAATTTAAACTTAGAACGATTCAAATATACAACTAAATATTATTTTGTCTACGCTACCCTCATCTCTTTCTTTTTTTCCCATAGCACGTATTCGGATTGAGACATTACATGCTTTCATACAAATGGGCACGAGTGGGTGTCCTCTTTCATACTTTCAGGAACACCTCTTATTACGTATTCGATCACGTCACTTTTATCATCCGTCTACATTTCAGACTGATGTAACGTCCAAAGCAATGTATGATTTGCGTTTGAGTACGCTTTGTCTAGCGATTTTAAAGACATGTTAACTTTTGCATAATTGTTCTGTTAGCGTAGTTAAGTAATAATAAATATAGACATACAATACGAAATTATAAACTGCGGGTGTGTGCGTAGTCTACTTATACTAGAAACATGTATATTATGTTCGATAACAGTTGATATAAAGCGGAAAAGAATAGACTTTTTGTAACCATAAACACTTACTATATACTAGCTGTGCCCGCGGTTTCACCCGCGTTGATTTGAGGGAAAAAATAGCCTTCCTTCTTCTTAAAGCATAACTTCAAACTAACTATAACTCTTTAAATAGGCTATCCACCTCAGAGGAATTTTCCTATTCGAATCAGTAGTTCTTGAATTTAGCGCGTTTAAACAAACAAACAAACCAACTTTCAGGTTTATAATGAACATTAAATGTTTGACAGTTACGAAACATGAACATACTTCTATACACATTTTCATTCCCACCTTTCAACCCCTTACACCCTTTTTTCCGCATTAAAAAGTAGCTTATGTCCTTTCTCAGATTCTAGACTATCTGTATACCAAATTTCATTTAAATCTGTTCAGTAGTTTTGGCATGATTGCGCGACAGACAGACAGACAGAGTTACTTTCGCATTTATAATATTAGTATGGAGTATGGATGTGTAGTCATATACATACTCGTAATCATATCATAGTAAGAGATACAATTTGTGTGAGGTGTTTTTGTAAAATCTACGAAACAAGAACAGCATGGAAAACATAGTACGATGTTATTTGGTTATTACAGATAATAGGTTATGAAATAAGAAGTGAATAGATTCGTATAAGAAGTGGATTATACGATTTAAATGATTTTCTTAAGATGTCTTAAGTATGGACGGGACCCATATTGAAGTTGAGGAGTTTGGCCTATTGCACAAAGTTTTGCATATAGAGACGCTTGATAGTCGCATACAAGTAGAGACGGCTTATTAGTTACACGAAGTCTTTAGTTTTTTTTTTTTTATGTAACTAGGTTGGCAAACAAGCGTACGGCTCACCTGATGGTAAGACCGTAGCCTATAGACGCCTGCAACACCAGAAGCATCGCAAGCGCGTTGCCGACCCTATCCCCCCCCCAGGAGCTCTGGTCACCTTACTCACCAACAGGAACACAATACTGCTTGAAAACAGTATTATTTAGCTGTGGTCTTCTGTAAGGTCGAGGTACTACCCCAGTCGGGCTGCTCCAATTTTGAGCAGGAAATTTCCTGCTGTGCCCTACCTCAGTAAGTTTATAGCAGTACAAAAACTTGAATGTTGAAGGTTCATACTGGAGAAGACAGCCCTGGATGATCATCATCGTCTGATGATGACCCAAAAATTACGCTCCTAATATAATAACAAAAACAGTTTATATTTTCTTAATTACTACCATCAGCTCATGACAGTTTGCAACGTACATTATTTAATTTCAATCACATTGCAAGACATTAAAATTAATGGCGTTAATAAAATTTTAATTCGACAGTAAAACAATTAAGAATATTATTAAGTACGACACGAGCATCTGTAGTACAATCATATCATCCCAATTTTGCGATTTCGAGTAAAATTTTTAATCTCTTTTAGGATTCCTTGCGTTGATGACGAAAACGGAACTCGTACGTAATTACTTGGATATCAGTTTGTCTGACATTTCATCTCAAGAAAATTGTCACTCTATTAATGTATTCAAATCTTTAGTACTTTGGACTTTACTATATCAATTTTAATTTTCAAAAGCAATGCTTTAATATATTATACTTAGATATATCAAGTAAATAAAAAAAATAAAAAAGCTAAATAAAACTGTTTTCAAGCAGTATTGTGTTCCTGTTGGTGGGTAAGGTGACCAGAGCTCCTGGGGGAGATTGGGAATAGGGTCGGCAACGCGCTTGCAATGCTTCTGGTGTTGCAGGCGTCTATAGGCTACGGTCTTACCATCAGGTGAGCCGTACGCTTGTTTGCCAACCTAGTTACATTAAAAAAAAAAACAAGTATCCTGACCAACACAATGAAAATTTATATCAGTAATGTAACTTTATATTCAGAATACATTTTGTATATTTATTAAAAATCATAAAATTAAAAAAAGGACAACACTAACTAAGGTAGGTCAGCAAATTGAAAGTTAAATATTATTGTCATTAATTCGCTGTATGTTTTCATTAATATGCACAGAACCCACAGCACGCAAGCCAGACGCTCTCTTTCGTTTTTTAGGGTTCCGTACCTCAAAAGGAAAAAAACGGAACCCTTATAGGATCACTTTGTTGTCCGTCTGTCTGTCAAGACTCTTTTTCTCTGGAACGCGTAGAGGTATCAAGCTGAAGTTCATATCAAATACTCAAGTCTACTGTCCCTTGGAACTGTCAAAAAAATGAAACTTCTAAGCCAACGAAATCAAAAGATACAGCCGTTTATGCTGCAAATTTTCGACACTCGCAAGGGAATCAAAACCTACAGTGTACATCCCGTGAACTCACAATCTTGAAATTTGGTACGAAGCAACGTCATATAGCACAGATAAAAGAAAAATTGTGAAAAGCATAAATTTTTAGTTACATCATATTATAACAATATTTTAAATAATTTTGTTTGTATGAAACCCTAGGTGCGCGAGTTCGACTCGCACTTGGCCAGTTTTTTTCAGTAGTGATTCTTCGAATCAAAAGTTTTCGGGTCAAGTGTCTCCTCGACTGTATATGTCACGGTTATACAACATATACGAGAAATTATAAGCTTTTTACGTCGTCGACACATTTATCCCAATTTCTTGCATTGCGTAAAAATAAATATTGTCGGAATAAAAATGAGGATAAAAACGCCATTCAAGATAGAAGCTATTAAAACAGTAGTTAATGTTATACTATTAAATTTAAACCGATTAATTTACATGTGTTTGTATTTTCAAACTTTTATCGAAAACTGCTCGGTTAATAATTTATTAAAAGTTACAATATAGGGGTAAGACTGTAAAAATTTACGACGACGCGTTGGCGCAACTATTGCTGCACTGGTTTGTGGCTATTGTGCTGGCGGTTGCGTGTTCGATCCCCACACATTACAAACATTTGTATTGGCTATGTAGATGTTTTCCGTGGTATGGGTGTTTGTGCAGTCCTTGTGAGTCTGCCCACCGTGCCTCAAAGAGCACGTTAAGCCGTCGGTCGCGGTTGTTTATGTTACACCTGATAGCGATCGTTTCTCATAGTAGGGAATATATCCGCCACTCGCATTGACGCAGCGCGCAAAATTAAGCTCTGATCCTTCTCCTACATGGGGAAAAAGGCCTGTGCCCAGCAGTGGGATATTACAGGCTGAAGCGTCCTTTTTTGGAAGTCGTTTAATATTTTTTTTATACATTAGATATAAAGGTAAACCATTATATATTTTGTGAGCTTTATAGCCCATAAAACCAATTGTTTATACGTATATTAGTTTCCATAAATTATATATATTTTTTTAATTTAAACAACATTAAAAAAGTTTAAGATCGCGACTATATCTATATAATATGTTGCTAAGCTCATAACTCGAGAATGGCTCGACCGATTCAGCTATTTTTGTTTTGTATGTTCCTTAAAAATCTCACGGAAGGTTTTTATACTTAACCCTAGAATACTAATCTATCGTAAAAATTACGACGACGAAACCACGATTCCTGGAAAAAATAATGTTCGCGTCGTTCCCGCGCCCCCTGCTTCACAATACCTTCCTTATTTGTTCTGTTAGTGCACCACGTACATTTATTGTGATCCCATATCATTTTTGTGATGACTTACAGCGAAGGCGTCGTAAAATTTACGAAAGATTAGTGTTTACGTGACTGTTGAGCGATGGTAAGTTGACTCTTTTGTTGTTGTTTTTACTTGTTTTTATTACTTATTTGTAATGATTTTATGTTGATTTTACTTGATTTCAGTATATTTTCTGTACTATATATGTATTTTTCACTATTTCTTACTAATATTTGATTATTTGTTATTAGTAATATGCTGGACCAGAAAAACACGTAGATGGCCATTACGCTTGTTTTATAAGTTAATCAACATTACAATTATAAACTTATACATTATTTACGTCAGAAAGAACTGCAGAAACAATAAAAAAGCAAATCTAGACACGACTTTGTTTTCGAAATGGCTGATGTTCTTATGGGACCTCCGCTAAAAGAGAAACTAATATTACCACTTTGCGGCGTGAAATAAAGGAGCTCATAAAAGTATACTTATGGTATATTGAACCTGTTCCAGAAGCAGCAACAATTGAAGAACCTAATACAAGAAAAATATGTGCCTTTTGTCCAACCATATCAAGAAAAATTACAACACACTTTTGCATGAAATGCAAAAGAGCCATATGTAGGGCGCATAACATGAACATGTGTCTCAACTGTGTAGAATAAGTAAATTATTTAATTTTAATTATAACGTGATCTCTTAAACCCAAAGAATGATACTACAATTTGTAAAACAATAAAAGTTTTTATTATCTTGTTTATTCTCGTTTCATTTTAATGTCGTATTTTTTACGAATGATTAGTATTAACGTTACTCGTAGGGTAGATTAGTAATCTAGGGTTAAAAAAAGAAAAATTACCGACAGAACGAAGTCTGTCCGGGCAGCTAGTTATATATAAATACGACTTAAATATACAAAAATAATCCAAGAAATAGTGACGTGAATATCGTATTATCCCCCATTTGTCTCGGAATAAAGTTTCGCAACAGAAATACCTTTACGAGACGTAAAAAGTAAGAGCGACTAAAAATACACCCTCCACGAGCTGAAGATATTTGAATATCACGAAAACGAAACGAATCACTATGAATGAAATTAGGTAAACTCCTAGATATCTACCTATCTTGTCTTACTTGAAATATAGGCCATATTTTATTTCAATTTATGACCGTGATATTTTTATTGCAAAACTAGCTGTGCACGCGACTTCATTCGCGTGGAATTCAACAATAGAATTTTTGTTCAGTTCGCAGAGCTATAAAAAAGTAGCCTAAGTTACTCCTTATTACATCAGCTATCTGCCACTGAAAGTCCCGTCAAAATCGGTCCAGCCGTTTCAGAGATTAGCCGGAATAAACGGACAGACAGACAAAAATTATAAAAAATGTTATTTTGATACATGTACTGTGTATACATATGAATTTAGTTTAAAATATGGCAGTACGAAGCTCTTTAGGTCAGTCAGTAATCTATACTAATATAATAAAGCTGAAGAGTTTGTTTGTTTGTTTGATAGTTTTTTTGTTTGTTTGAACGCGATAATCTCAGGATCTACTGGTCCGATTTGAAAAATTCTTTCATTGTTAGATAGCCCATTTATCGAGGAAGGCTATAGGTATAGGCTATATATAATATATATCATCACGCTTAGACCAGTAGGAGCGTAGCACCAATGAAGAATGTTTCAAAATCGGGGTTTTTTTCCTTTTGAGAGCTTCCCTGCTGAGAGGTCCTATTCCACGCGGACGAAGTCGCGCGCAGAAGCTAGTAATTAATATAAGTCTTTTACTATATAATTATTCAAAGATAATAATCATTTAATGCTGAAGATTTTGTTTGTTTGAATGTGCTAATCTAAGTCATTTTGTTTCCAATTGAAAAATTATTTTTGTGTTGGATACTCCACTTACAGAGGAAGGCTATACCTATAGAATTTTGACTGTCCCAGATGCACTTTATTTATAAATAATTAATTGAAAAAATAAATACTTAAATTTGATATTTAATAAAAACATTTTTGAGGTGGTCTTTTTTATTTCATTGCTTTCAATAAAACTAATACGAATACGGAATACCTATATTAGACACCGCGTTGGCGCAACGGTCACAGCAGTGGTTTGTGACTGTTGCACTGGCGGTTGCGGGTTCGATCCCCGTGCACGACAGCATTTTTATTGGCCATACAGATGTTTGCCGTGGTCTGGGTGTTTGTGCAGTCCTTGTGGGTCTCCCCACCGTGCCTCGGAGATCACGTTATCGTTAAGCCGTCGGTTCCGGTTGATATCATGTACACCTAATAGCGATCGTTACTCATAGTAGAGAAAATATCCACCAACTCGCATTGGAGCAGCGTGGTGGATTAAGCTCTGATCCTTCTCCTACATGGGGAAAGAGGCCTATGCCCAGCAGTGGGATATTACAGGCGGAAGCGTAGCGTAAGCGTAATTAATTGAAACATTGTTCGATTCATTCTAAATTCACTCACATATCGTGTATGAAAGCAAGCGTCAGTCTTTATACGAATTATTGTTCTATCTATACTAATATAATAAAGCTGAAGAGTTTGTTTGTTTGATTGTTTGTTTGTTTGAACGCGCTAATCTCAGGATCTACTGGTCTGATTTGAAAAATTCTTTCAGTGTTAGATAGCCCATTTATCGAGGAAGGTTATAGGCTATATATCATCACGCTAAGACTAATAGGAGCGTAGCACCAATGAAGAATGTTTAAAAATCGGGTTTTTTTTCCTTTTGAGAGCTTCCGCTGCGTAAACGGTTAAAGTTTCGCACAAATCATGTATGACAGAATTTATCCTATTCCACGCGGACAAAGTCGCGCGCAGAAGCTATTTTTTAATAAAACATGAAGCCCGAATTAAAAATATATTTTTAAATAAACAAACTTTTCAGCTTAAATTACTAAGACATCTGACAAGGATTATTTTTTTATTTAAATATAAATACACAAATATAAACAATTAATACATTTTTTCACCTTGTAATGTTATTGAATTTTTATATCTGCTATTCATTTGGATTAGGTTGATCCTAAGTTATTATTGTTTGATTTTAAAAATAAATATTTACTCGTAACAAATGACGAATATTTAATGAAAAATATCTGATACTTCAGAAGATTAAGTATACCTACTATTATTAACATTGTGATTCTTTCGTTTTAATGATCTTTATAATATAACAAATTTAATGTGTTTTATGAATCATTGATTCACGCATAACATATATGTATATCAAAGTTCCATCTCAGAGGCGTGAAGTTATGCTCTATGGCCCATAACTTACCCAAGTAACGAAGAAAGAACATCGATATTACCAACATTTGAGTATTTAATTATCAGTGTAAACTTTATTATTACATATGTTAATGTAATGTTAATAAGATAAATTAGATGTACAATAGAAATTTTTCCTAATAAAATAAAAATAAATAAATAAAATTCTTAAGATTGGCGCACTCAAAAAAAAAATCTCAGACTTATTAGAATTAGCTTACATACTGGTAAAATATACTATTATAAATGTAAATAGATGAATTAGTAGATATCATAGCCTGAAGAAGTACACTTTAATCTAGACTTCATTTTTTTGTTACTACTTACTGTCTAGAAATCTAGCAAGATTATCTATAACCTCTTTATCTTACATTTAAATGTATATTATGCATATTATAGTTACTCATACTCTTAGAGTATAAATTACAGTATGTATACTCTAAGCTCATACTGTATGTTTACGGGCGACTAAGTTACGTTAAATCCAGTACAAGAAATAATACATCGCCTCAGATGTCCCCTCTGCCAAACCGTCGAGGGCATAATTATTGTTAATTAATTTATTTTATATTTACGTTAATCTTATTAGATAAAACCCTATTATTTCATTTGAATGCGTATTTGTTCATTTCTTCTATATCTTTTTATTGATGTAATGTTTTTAAACAGTGAAATATTCACGTAATAAAAATACTAATAATTATTATTTATTTTTCATAACAATTTCCATGACTAAGATGGCATTCGTAGAAACAAATAAATGGAAATATATCACATATTATATATTAATTTCATCAAAATTTTTAATTTATAGGTACCTGCAAAGTGCAAACTCTATTTCAAAATGTCTCTATATTTTCCCATTAAATCCATATCCATTATTTAAAGGAAAATCCCAGTTTAGTATGAATTAAAACAGTAAGGATGTTATTTACAAAAAATATATACAAGATAAAATTACACATTTATAAAGAATTCTTTAAAGCACGCCGATGCCAGTGGGTCACTATTTTCCTCTCACGCGAGTAAATCTTACAAGATTCGCGGACGATCACATTAAATCTTTCGTTTAAAGTGAATCACACTTTACGTAATGTTACGGCTTCTTCAGTTTTACGCTTCGATACATTTCGATCTGCAGCTGTGCCAATTGTGAATGTGAACGCATATACATATATTTATGTACTAGATACAATGTACTTGGGTAAAGCTGTTTGATACTGTGAAAAATGAGGTAGGGCACAGCAGGAAATTTCCTACTCAAAATATGGAGCAGCCCTACTGGGGTAGTACCTAGGCCTTACAGAAGACCACAGCTAAATAGTACTGTTTTCAAGCAGTATTGTGTTCCTGTTGGTGAGTAAGGTGACCAGAGCTCCTGGGGGGGATTGGGGATAGGGTCGGCAACGCGTTTGCGATGCTTGTGGTGTTGTAGGCGTGTATGCTATACGGTAATCGCTTACCATCAGGTTAGTCGTACGCTTGTTTGCCGACCTAGTTATATTTAAAAAAAGCTACGAAATAGTTTGCAAGGCCTGCCTCATCCATCATTAAGGTGTGGTGTTGAAGCTACTCGGTCCTCACTGCGCTGTTGCAGATTGACGAATAATAATGTAAAAATCGAATATTAGAATTATATTATTTATTTTTATGTTACCCACACATAATGGACTTCTTCTAAACATTTTTAATATTATATCAAATAGTCGGAGATGCAGGTTCGGTCCCCGTTGGAAAGGTCGATTTTTGATATGATATTAAAAATTATTAGAATTATATTTTAAACATCGTAAGTCTCGAAGGTATGTAGTTAACTACTAGATAAACATGTTTATAAGGCAGTAAATTTTCAGTAACGATAAAAATACAATATTTCGTCTTCAATCTGTAAGCGTCCGAATATTACGTGTTTTTAGTGTCGAGTGAAACATAATGCACTTTATTTACGCTTTCTGGAACGACAGCAATAAAATTATGTCAAAATGCTAAAAAAAAATATATAATCTGTAGTGATTTAAAAAATTGTAGCGTTTTCACAGCTGTCTAGACGAGTAATGTGTAAATCATTTAAAAATAAAATGTTTATCAAAACATACAACGAGTCACTGAATATTTTGTAACTAAACTTATCGCACTGTCTTACTCACGTGATTTAAGAAAATTGCGTGAGTACAAAGTACACATGTCAGAAGTGAAACTTCTTTGGCAAACTAATTTAAAAAAAAAACTAATGAAAAAAAAAACAAAAAGCCAACGTCACGCGGTGTTCTCAGGCGGTCACCCATCCAAGTAACGACCGCGCCCGACGAAGTTCGGAACGTTCGGTGATCGGACGAGAACTGGTGTATTCAACGTCCTATGGATGTTTAAAATTCGTGACGCCGTGACGCGTTTGATCCGTAAAAATTTTACCCCTCATGCGCCTAAAGAAGTTTCACTTCAAAAACAAGTGTATGGTCTACCTAATAGAAAGTGATTACCGTAGCTTATGAATGGTTGTTACATCAGGTGGATCGCAAATGCTTTGCGGGCCCTAACCTCGCTGTCAAGATCATGTATTATTAGGAAACATTTCTCTGTGCTATTCTGGAAGGTTCTTTAGTACTTTATTTTTGCCTAGGTAATAAATAAAATTGTGATTTTAATTTTTGTCTTCAAAATTCTTTGATATCTAAGTTTTCTAACGTAAATTTAAAGCTACAAATTGGTACAGAAATAATATTGGAACAAATAAAAAAAAAAATGACACGCCATAATCACACATATCAAAATTATGAACTATGTATTAATATTGGTTATATTACTAATTCTTAGGAGACTTCTGGTACTTTTTACATATTTCATTATTATTATTTAGGTTAAAACATTTTATCCCAAATAGCTCTAGCTTAGCCTAACTCTAGAAGTCCAGTCAAGCTAATATAGATACATAATTAGTCCATCACGCATTGTACGTTTAGTTCAATCACTATTTGAAAGTATACTTTGATTTTAGCGAAAAAAAAAATATTAAAATACCTATTATAAGACTCAGATAACGCATTTAACTGCCTAAACATCTGACACTGACATACCTTTCAAACTTCATAACAATATAAAATCTAGAAAGGGTATAAGTCAAAATGTGCTAAATCAAAAATATCACATTTTTATTGTAATTTTATTTACGACGCGTTTGCGTTGGCGCCGAGTTTTTGACAGTCGGCTCCTTTACAGCTTTCAACCTGTCAGAATCTAATTACCAAATATAGAAGCGCTATTTTCTGTTAACTTAGTCCCTATTACATCAAATTAAGGTACATTTTACGTGTTTCGGTTTGCTGTTAAATTTGCAATGGTTTTTTGTGGTTCATTCTTTATAGTAGCATCGTTTTCTGAAGGCATTTATTTTTTACGTCTAAACTATTTGCTCGTTTCGTGGTGATTGATATGATTTTATTTATTAATAGAATTTTAATATAAGAATATTATAACAAATATAATTATTTTATTGGCTACATATATAGTTATTTAACACACATTTACAGATACATTCTGGAACAATGAATGAGTTTTTATTGCAATAAAAATCAGTGATAATTTCTTCGTGCTAATATAAATTAGATTGGGTTATAAAAATTATTTGATTTAAGTAAAATCAATATACATAGGGGAATGTGCCGCACGAAATGTAATGTAAATATATATATTTAAGTAAAAAATAAAACATTATTAAAATTAATATGTTGACTCGTAAAATAGTTTTAAGAATTTATTAAACCAAGACTATCTAATAAGACAATCTTGAAAACTATAGTCAAACTGACTGATCTTGAGAGTTTCGTATTAGAGATCGGGGTGTTAGGGTCAGTGAAAAAATGGCGCCATAGCTGACAAGATTAATGACCCTTGCGGTTCCTTCCCGAGATCGGTATCGACTGTATTAAGATTGCAGAAACACATCCAATTAGATTACTCCTTAGAATACCTGAGACATTTTAAAATACACAAGATATGGTTGAAATGGTATTTAACTACGATTTTAATGTTTATTTTCAAATCAAAATAGCATTGTGTAAAATAACATTTAAGGATTAAAGACGAATCTTAAAGATATCAGGATTAAAGGTATGACTTCAATAATCTATTAATTTTTATCTTTAATAGTGATTTTTTTACTTCGGTTTTCTATTTTTTTAATGAGGATTTTAGTAAATTTAAAATATTGATTTATCAGTTCTCAATTGTTAAAAAATTGCAAAACATAAACACAAATAATTCCAAACACAAATATGGTTGATTAATAACTTTTGAATACATTACGCATGCCTTACAAACATATAAATTATACTTACATAAATATCTAATTTTTCGTCATTCCTATGTAACCGATATACGATGAAATTATAAGTAAAGTTAGAATAAACTGGAAATTAATTGAAAATTATGTCACAATCAGTCAAATTCGTAAAGTATACGATATTAAATATAAATTTTTTTTGCTATCCTGCAACGCACAATTCTCAATTAAAAAAAGTATAAATATATAAAAAAATATATAGAGATAAAAAGTAGTAATTTTGGCAATATAAAAAAGTGTTATAATTCCAATACAGCTGTAATCAACTTCATTGGCGTTTCTCGTTGACTAACTTTACGATTACCAAGGGAAGCCTAAGAGAACCCTAAAAGCAGACGTGATCACCATTTTCAAGGCACCGTGTGAATGCGTCCCAGCGTCGGCGCCTCCGCTGCTGCACAAAGACCTCGGCATTTATGTAAATGACTGAATTCCGCAAATGCTCAGCAAAAACAATGAGATGTCGGACAAAAATCGACAAAAGTTCAATTTTTCGACTTGTGACCATTTTGAATTTTATTTGCAGGGTCTATCATTAAATTTCCCACTTATATATTATTTTTTATTTGATTTTATATTCTTCATTGGGCTTGAAATTCATAATTTAAATCAATAATTATATAATTAAATTACAATAAATTGTATATTAAATTGTTAATGATTATTTATGTACAATTTCAATATAATTCACCTTAAGTTCAGGCAATTGCAAGTGAAGTTCAGAACAAAGAGTAAAACTAAAAAAAAAATGTATCTTGAATTGTTTTGCCTATTGACCTCATTTTATTTTTATAATCTAGCAAATTAAAAATTATATAGTACAGGTTAAACAAGATGATAAAAACAATAAATATGGCTGTTTAATAACCACATTATTATACATATCAGGTAAAATAATACGGTCTAAATCTTAGTATCTAAATGTGTTAGTGTTAATAAAATCTATTCTGAAGAATTCGCAAAACGATTTTGATGAAAACTATAATTTATAAAGTCGAGAATTCCTAAGTTTTCGGACGGGCGGCGCTGCCGACAAGGCTCGTGATTTCTTTTTGCGTTAACAGTATCTTAATTTTATTGTCCATTGCTTTTTGCATGTTTTGTTTTGTCTGCTCCCAAAGATCCTAATCTTTGATTTAGGAGGTCGGAGATATCGTGTTTAGGATTGAAGCGTTTTGTTTGTGTTAGTACTTTGAAGTACCTACCTACTAAGTGTCTACATTCGCGCGATTTCTTAAAAAAATGAAAGGTGCTATATAGTCTATGTTGTTTTTAGAAAACCTCCTCCTAAAGTTTTTTAATTAGAAAAAAAAATAATCATGATTATTTTTAGTACTCTATAGTGCACTATCATAGATTATAGAATGAGCAGAGTGAATTTTATTAGTTTTTTTACCCGACTGCCAAGGAAGGGTTATTTTAACAAAATTTTACATTCAATTGCATTAAATCTATGCTAATATAATAAAGCTGAAGAGTTTGTTTGTTTGATTGTTTGTTTGTTTGTTTGAACGCGCTAATCTCAGGATCTACTGGTCCGATTTGAAAAATTATTTCAGTGTTAGATAGCCCATTTATCGAGGAAGGCTATCTAAGGCTATATATCATCACGCTAAGACCAATAGGAGCGTAGCACCAATGAAAAATGTTTCAAAACCGGGGTTTTTTTCCTTTTGAGAGCTTCCGCTGCGTAAACGGTTAAAGTTTCGCACAAATCATGTATGACAGAATTGGTCCTATTCCACGGGGACGAAGTCGCGCGCAGAAGCTAGTATCTAATAAATAATCTTACTGATAACACATACGTACCTATATGAAATACTTAAAAAATAATAATATCCGTTAAGGTTTACACCAAACTTGATTTATTTAATCGATTATAATGTGAAGACAGTGAAATATTAAACTAGAAAGTAGTGCATAAATGAAAACAAACTTAAAGTACAATTAAAAATTATATTTGATATTAAGGTCAAATAATTTAATATAACAACATAAATATGAATGACTACAAAATTACGAGTTTTCAGATAGTGTATTTTAAAAAAGTCCAGCTACATTTCAAAACTGACTACCGTTTATATACAAAACAAACTAGATCAGAGAGACGCCGAACGTATATAGGTTGTATAAATTACAATTAACCTCTTTTATTAGTATACCTAATAGCGGACCCGGCAGACGTTGTCCTGCCCGGAAAACAGTTACCAAATTTGATTGCTTACATACCGATAGCAGCGCCACCTACCGGGTCCAAATGAGATAAAAACTACCCTATCTCTCGAGTTGGACCAAATTACAGATGCTTACAAAATTTGATACAAATTTGTTCAGTAGTTTCGGAGTTACATAACGATAGCAGCGCCACCTACCGGGTCTAAATGAGAAAAAAAACAACACTATCTCCCAAGTTGGACCAAATTACAGATGCTTACAAAATTTGATACAAATTGGTTCAGTAGTTTCGGAGTTACATACCGATAGCAGCGCCATCTACCGGGTTCAATTGAGACCAAAAGTATCCTTTGTCCGTTTCCTGGTTCTAAGCTACCTCCTCACCAATTTTCAGCCAAATCGGTTCCGCCGTTCTTGAGTTATAAATAGTGTAACTAACACGATTACACGACTTTCTTTTATAAATATATAGATTGCAACTGCGATTGCAATTTGCAACCCACTCAATATATACTGTATAGTCTGTATTTAATAATTATATTAAAAAATTGATTGAATAAAATATAAGTAAAAGAACTACAAGTCTATAACACAACAAACGCACAAGCCTTCTTTTTGTCATGTGAAACTTTTCATAATAATATATCGTACGCAACGGTCACAGCCTTACGGTTACAGCTTGAAAAGCCGACGGATGGCGGGATAACCATCCAACTGCTGGCTTTGAAGTACACAGGCCGAAGACGGGCAGCAGCGTCTTCGGTGCGACAAAGCCAGTCCTGCGGTCACCAACCCGCCTGCCCAGCGTGGTGACTATGGGTAAAACACATGAGTTCCCGCCATTATTGGCGCGAACTTATGGAGGCCTATGTCCAGCAGTGGACTGCGATAGGCTGAAATGATGATGATGATGATGATGAACGGTCACAGCACTGGTTTGTGGCTGTTGCACTGGCGGTTGTGGGTTCAATCCCTGCAGATGACAAATATTTGTATTTGCCATACAGTTGTTTGCTGTCGGCTGGGTGTTTGTGCAGTCCTTGTGAGTCTCCCCACCGTGCCTCGGAGAGCACGTTAAGCCGTCGGTCCCGGTTGTTATCATGTACCTACACCTGAAATGATCGTTACTCATAGTAGGGAATATATGCCCCAACCCGCATTGGATACCTACCTGTAATATTCCACTTCAGGGCATAGACCTCTTTCCCCATGTAGGAGAAGGATCAGAGCTTAATCCACCACGCTGGCATATGAATTTTTATAAATGAAAAATAATTCGTCAACAACGAAATTTTAAGCAGTGCAAACTTAGCACCTCATCGATGGAATTTTGGGTCGAAAATGACCTTAATCGATAGGTCTACGTTAGGTCCGTATAGGTCCACTAAATTTTTCGTTAGGTCCGGTATAGTTTTTTAATAAATAATTTTTTAAATTTAGGTTAAAAAAATGTAATTTTAGCACCCCATCTAAGGATTTTTAAAATCAAAATGACCTTAATCGATAGGTCTACGTTAGGTCCGTATAGGTCCACAATAATTTTTGTTAGGTCCCCTATAGTTTTTTAATAAATAATTCTTTTTAATTTTGGTAAAAAAAAAATGCAATTTTAGCACCCCATCTAAGGATTTTTGAAATTAAAATGACCTTAATCGATAGTTCTACGTTAGGTCCGTATAGGTCCAGTAAATTTTTCGTTAGATCCGCTATAGTTTTTTTATAAATAATTTTTTTTAATTTAGGTAAAGAAAAAGCAATTTTAGCACCCCATCCAAGGATTTTTAAAATCACAATGACCTTAATCGATAGGTCTACGTTAGGTCAGTATAGGTCCACAATAATTTTTGTTAGGTCCCCTATAGTTATTTAATAAATATATTTTTTTAATTTGTTAAATAAAATATGCAATTTTAGCACCCCATCTAAAGATTTTTGAAATCAAAATTACCTTAATCGATAAGTCTACGTTAGGTCCGTATAGGTCCACGAAATTTTTCGTTAAGTCTCTTTAGTTTTTTTATAAATAATTTTTAAAATTTTGGAAAAAAAAATCGTATTTTAGCAGCTAAAAAACTATAGGGGACCTAAAAAAAATTATTCTGGACCTATACGGACCCAACGTAGACCTATCGATTAAGGTCATTTTGATTTTAAAAATCTTTGGATGGGGTGCTAAAATTGCATTTTTTTTTACCTAAATTTAAAAAATTATTTATTAAAAAACTATAGCGGACCTAACGAAAAATTTAGTGGACCTATACGGACCTAACGTAGACCTATCGATTAAGTTAAGTCATTTTCGACCCAAAATTCCATCGATGAGGTGCTAAGTTTGCACTGCTGAAATTTTAAGCAGTGCAAACTTAGCACCTCATCGATGGAATTTTGGGTCGAAAATGACCTTAATTGATAGGTCTACGTTAGGTCCGTATAGGTCCACTAAATTTTTCGTTAGGTCCAGTATAGTTTTTTAATAAATATTTTTTTAAATTTAGGTTAAAAAAAATGCAATTTTAGCACCCCATCCAAGGATTTTTAAAACCAAAATGACCTTAATCGATAGGTCTACGTTAGGTCCGTATAGGTCCACAATAATTTTTGTTAGGTCCCTTATAGTTTTTTAATAAATATATATTTTTTTAATTTTGGTAAAAAAAAATATGCAATTTTAGCACCCCATCTATGGATTTTTGAAATTAAAATTACCTTAATCGATAGTTCTACGTTAGGTCCGTATAGGTCCAGTAAATTTTTCGTTAGATCCGCTATAGTTTTTTAATAAATAATTTTTTTAATTTAGGTAAAGAAAAAGCAATTTTAGCACCCCATCCAAGGATTTTTAAAATCAAAATGACCTTAATCGATAGGTCTACGTTAGGTCCGTATAGGTCCACAATAATTTTTGTTAGGTCCCCTATAGTTTTTTAATAAATAATTCTTTTTAATTTTGGTAAAAAAAAAATGCAATTTTAGCACCCCATCTAAGGATTTTTGAAATTAAAATGACCTTAATCGATAGTTCTACGTTAGGTCCGTATAGGTCCAGTAAATTTTTCGTTAGATCCGCTATAGTTTTTTTATAAATAATTTTTTTTAATTTAGGTAAAGAAAAAGCAATTTTAGCACCCCATCCAAGGATTTTTAAAATCACAATGACCTTAATCGATAGGTCTACGTTAGGTCAGTATAGGTCCACAATAATTTTTGTTAGGTCCCCTATAGTTATTTAATAAATATATTTTTTTAATTTGTTAAATAAAATATGCAATTTTAGCACCCCATCTAAAGATTTTTGAAATCAAAATTACCTTAATCGATAAGTCTACGTTAGGTCCGTATAGGTCCACGAAATTTTTCGTTAAGTCTCTTTAGTTTTTTTATAAATAATTTTTAAAATTTTGGAAAAAAAAATCGTATTTTAGCAGCTAAAAAACTATAGGGGACCTAAAAAAAATTATTCTGGACCTATACGGACCCAACGTAGACCTATCGATTAAGGTCATTTTGATTTTAAAAATCTTTGGATGGGGTGCTAAAATTGCATTTTTTTTTACCTAAATTTAAAAAATTATTTATTAAAAAACTATAGCGGACCTAACGAAAAATTTAGTGGACCTATACGGACCTAACGTAGACCTATCGATTAAGTTAAGTCATTTTCGACCCAAAATTCCATCGATGAGGTGCTAAGTTTGCACTGCTGAAATTTTAAGCAGTGCAAACTTAGCACCTCATCGATGGAATTTTGGGTCGAAAATGACCTTAATTGATAGGTCTACGTTAGGTCCGTATAGGTCCACTAAATTTTTCGTTAGGTCCAGTATAGTTTTTTAATAAATATTTTTTTAAATTTAGGTTAAAAAAAATGCAATTTTAGCACCCCATCCAAGGATTTTTAAAACCAAAATGACCTTAATCGATAGGTCTACGTTAGGTCCGTATAGGTCCACAATAATTTTTGTTAGGTCCCTTATAGTTTTTTAATAAATATATATTTTTTTAATTTTGGTAAAAAAAAATATGCAATTTTAGCACCCCATCTATGGATTTTTGAAATTAAAATTACCTTAATCGATAGTTCTACGTTAGGTCCGTATAGGTCCAGTAAATTTTTCGTTAGATCCGCTATAGTTTTTTAATAAATAATTTTTTTAATTTAGGTAAAGAAAAAGCAATTTTAGCACCCCATCCAAGGATTTTTAAAATCAAAATGACCTTAATCGATAGGTCTACGTTAGGTCCGTATAGGTCCACAATAATTTTTGTTAGGTCCCCTATAGTTATTCAATAAATAATTTTTTTTATTTGTTAAATAAAATATGCAATTTTAGCACCCCATCTAAGGATTTTTGAACTCAAAATTACCTTAATCGATAAGTCTACGTTAGGTCCGTATAGGTCCACGAAATTTTTCGTTAAGTCCTCTTTAGTTTTTTTATAAATAATTTTTAAAATTTTGGAAAAAAAATTCGTATTTTAGCAGCTAAAAAACTATGGGGGACCTAACAAAAATTATTGTGGACCTATACGAACCTAACGTAGACCTATCGATTAAGGTCATTTTGATTTTAAAAATCCTTGGATGGGGTGCTAAAATTGCATTTTTTTTAACCTAAATTTAAAAAAATATTTATCAAAAAACTATAGCGGACCTAACGAAAAATTTAGTGGACCTATACGGACCTAACGTAGACCTATCAATTAAGGTCATTTTCGACCCAAAATTCCATCGATGAGGTGCTAAGTTTGCACTGCTGAAATTTTATTAACAGAAAATTTGTCTTTTACAGCATTTGCACAGCAGTGCAAACTTAGCACCTCATCGATGGAATTTTGGGTCGAAAATGACCTTAATCGATAGGTCTACGTTAGGTCCGTATAGGTCCACTAAATTTTTCGTTAGGTCTGCTATAGTTTTTTAATAAATAATTAATTAAATTTAGGTAAAAAAAAATGCAATTTTAGCACCCCATCCAAGGATTTTTAAAATCAAAATGACCTTAATCGATAGGTCTACGTTAGGTCCGTATAGGTCCACAATAATTTTTGTTAGGTCCCCTATAGTTTTTTAGCTGCTAAAATACGAATTTTTTTTCCAAAATTTTAAAAATTATTTATAAAAAAACTAAAGAGGACTTAACGAAAAATTTCGTGGACCTATACGGACCTAACGTAGACTTATCGATTAAGGTAATTTTGATTTCAAAAGTCCTTAGATGGGGTGCTAAAATTGCATATTTTATTTAACAAATTAAAAAAAATTATTTATTAAATAACTATAGGGGATCTAACAAAAATTATTGTTGACCTATACGGACCTAACGTAGACCTATCGATTAAGGTCATTTTGATTTTAAAAATCCTTGGATGGGGTGCTAAAATTGCTTTTTCTTTACCTAAATTAAAAAAAATTATTTCTTAAAAAACTATAGCGGATCTAACGAAAAATTTACTGGACCTATACGGACCTAACGTAGAACTATCGATTAAGGTCATTTTAATTTCAAAAATCCTTAGATGGGGTGCTAAAATTGCATATTTTTTTTTTACCAAAATTAAAAAAAAAATTATTTATTAAAAACTACAGGGGACCCAACAAAAATTATTGTGGACCTATACGGACCTAATGTAGACCTATCGATTAAGGTCATTTTGGTTTTAAAAATCCTTGGATGGGGTGCTAAAATTGCATTTTTTTTAACCTAAATTTAAAAAATTATTTATTAAAAAACTATACCGGACCTAACGAAAAATTTAGTAGACCTATACGGACCTAACGTAGACCTATCGATCAAGGTCATTTTCGACCCAAAATTCCATCGATGAGGTGCTAAGTTTGCACTGCTCATTTGCACGCATAATTTAGGAAATTATGTAAAAACAAACGATACGCGACGCCTCATTACTCTGCGCGCTTTGCAGGTCGCCCGAGTTGCACAGTAGTTTAAAATTATTTTAATCTATATTTACATATAATAAAATGGTAGAAAAGTCAAAACTGTACATTGAATATTTTTTTAAAAGAATACTTGGGGTGTAATCTACAATCGATACCGAAGCCAAAAATATAGTTTTTAGAATTTTTGTCTGTTTGTCTGTTTGTCTGTATGTATGTCCGAGATAAACTCAAAAAGTACTGCATGGATTTACTTCAAATTTGGCACGAATATTGTTAAGAAGTCGGGTCAGAACATAGGCTATATATTATCACGCTATCACCTACGGGGAACGAGCAGTGAACCTTTATTTCTTCAAATGTATGTCCGGGATAAACTCAAAAGGTACTGCATGGATTTACTTCAAATTTGGCACGAATATTATTAAGAAGTCGGGTCAGAACATAGGCTACATATTATCACGCTATCACCTACGGGGAACGAGAAGTGAACTCACGCAGACGACGTCGCGGGCAGCAGCTAGTACTTATATAATATAATATATATGTTCACGTAAAAGTTTACTGTAATTGACCTACTATAGTGTTATTTCCCTCATTAATTAGAAGAATCGGTATGTCCATTTAGGAATTTATAAATGTATATTCCGAAATTTCTTCCAAGTTTCCTTACACCTGCTTGTAAGCAATTCGCATTAGACTTTCGTTTTCATACGACGTTGTATACAATTCGCGATACACCGGTGTCGTGGTCGAATTCCTTCGCATGCATCTAGCTATGCGCCGAAGATCATCAAGATACAGAAGTCACATTTTTGTCCGCAATAATATCTATACTAATATAATAAAGCTGAAGAGTTTGTTTGTTTGTTTGTTTGTTTGTTTGTTTGTTTGAACGCGCTAATCTCAGGATCTACTGGTCCGATTTGAAAAATTATTTCAGTGTTAGATAGCCCATTTATCGAGGAAGGCTATAGGCTATATATCATCGCGCTAAGACCAATAGGAGCGGAGTCCACGCCGACGAAGTCGCGCGCAGAAGCTAGTGATATTATAAAAATAACGTGTGGTGTCGTGGGACAACAGATATGAACGAAGTTCCTTATTATGAAATATTAATTTCAAGTTCTATTCGAGGCATAAAGAAAATAATTATTCGGTTATACATTTTTAATTATGATTTCTTTATCGATAAAAAAAAACTACTTTATAAAATTATCTTAACACCGTTATCTTATTTACAATGATTTATAAAAATATATAATAATTTTATAGAATGATATAATAGTAATAGCAAACTGCAACAATACTAACAGTAATCACGTAGACTATACATTTAGACACTGTATAATCATCATAATTACATAGACTATACATAAAAATCTTTTTTCACGTTACGGAAGTTTTTTGCCGGCTAGGGTACACCTCCGCAACGCCCCATAAGGAACTTCGTTCCAATACTTATCAGTAGGTATTATATAACACAAAGAAATTTTACATGTATAAATCAAAAATATTTACAAAACAAGTGTACAAGAGACACAAGATAAACACTTATACAATTCCAATATGATAAAACATACATAACACTGCCTAACATCTAAATAGCCCAAAGTAAAATCAACTCGAACCATTTCTTACAGTAACATCGACTTAGTAATTAAAATATTTCCGAACGGTAACAGACGGGATCTAATTGCACAGTTTTCGTTCGTTTTTGCGAAGAACATAATCGACGTTAATCGGGCGACAATTAAAACGATCCTATCGATTTAAGACAAAACGAAACAACGAGAACTGATACATATGGCCTGAATTTAAACCAAACACAATTGAATGTGGATAAACTAAAAAAAAAAACTTCAATTTACATTTACGGTACGACTCAGAAATTGAAACGTAAAATGAAAACAGACAATAAAAAAAGGTGACCAGATCCTGTTCTTCCGGGAATGTTAGGTTTCTAAACAAGTTTTGGTAAAATTGGAAGAAGAAGAAAGTTTAAGAAGAAATGTTAGTGTCATATTACAATCACGATACCTTGCAAAACCCAAATCAATGATAAACTGATATATAAATATTATTATTAAATATAAATAAAATATACTGATTACATATTTTTAGTGCCAAGTGTCATTTTAGTATCAAACAATAAGAAAATGTAATGTATAAAAAAAATTTAGGATATACTAACTTTAACCTATAATTATATAAATATACATTAGAAACTTAAAGAGAAAACTCGTATAAACGTAGAACGTTAAATTTAATCAATGAGAACATTTCTCACTAACCTATGAATATCACGTACACAAATTACACCAGCATCGTAGCACCAAGCTCTTAGTCATCGTAAGTGCATCTAACAGTACAATGAATTCATCGCATACCATCTTCGATATTCGAAAATTCCTTTCCGCATAATAGAATCGCCATTTGCATTATATCAACATACCTCTAATTACAGTAATGTATGTAAGAGTCACCTTTTAACCCACTTGTCGCGTTGGATTCCTTAGCATTGTCACACTACCTCATTTGTATTCCACTCATTCTTTCATCACGAACCGCTGTGGTCTCAAGTGTTTCTATCTCTTATCCCTTTCCTTCACCAGTTCCATCTATATCATCATCTCTTTCGTCATAATATGCCCAATCCATTTTAGTATCAGAAATTAAAGAAACGGTAGCTTTCATTTTGTGATCAATCGCTGTGCAAATAGGTATAAGTGATGTATGTATAAAACTGTCTTTTGGTAACAATTGGTGTTTACTTTGAAAATACTTCGGCTTCTTTGACATCAACCGACTTATCTCTGTGTACAAATGACATTATTTAAATTGTTTCGTATTAAAATTATACTTAAGGCTTATTCTAAATGTTTAATTGATGTCCCAGGAATCACGAATGTAGCTCAAAATTAACACGCGCTAAATTTTTTTCATATCTCATTTGATATCTTTGCAACTGTTCAAATTAAAATTATTTTTCAACGTCTCATATTACACATACGATCAAATTAACAACAGACGTTATTTGAACTTCGCGACGATGATAACATAATATAATTATGCTATTTACTAATTAAAAACAAAATTATAAATTACTTTATTAAAGTAATCTTCAAAAGATTTTATGATGCGTCATTTTACTCAGTAAACATTTTTTTATTATTAACTATAGTCGTCGCTAAGGCCCCACTGATTCGGAATGTAAACTACATTTTATGCATAATCATTAAGAAAATCAAGACTATTTTTTAAACAAAACCTTCAGTATTAAGTTAGAAAAATTTGCCACCAATTTCGAAAAGTTAAATTTCATGCTTTGATCTGTTCAAGTACATCTTTCTTACTAACAATTACTTAATACTTAGGTTTCTGGGATCTTGATACGTAATTAATACTTTCCTCAAACCTTGAAGAACTGATTTTCCTCAACCTATGAGTTTGTACTTAATCATTAGATCCATCAACCAAATGATGGAAAAATTGACGTTATTCAAAGTATTGTTATACTCAGTTCTATTATAAAAAAAAACATTTTCTTGATACACAAATGTAAGGTTGACCGAATTACTAATAAAAAAGTGGTAGTAATCAATACATAGACAAACCTTATATTACCTTCCTTTCATTCTATTTCCTAAGTTTTATTTTTTATTTATTTTTTGTAACAACTGATAGCATCAAATGTAATTTTTAAAATCACTTTCATCCTGCGAAAGTGGGCATAGCAACGTCCACGACCTCTAAACAAAAGTCATCGAACTTTAAAAATATTTCCTAAAACGGCTGACGTCCCGTCTATCACGCAACTTTGCTGGAATCCAATTTCTTTGCATAATGCCACTTGAATCGCGATCTAACCACGAATCCAAAAAAAAAAAACGTGTCAGAAATAAAAAAAAATCGTTTTTTCTAGATATTATTCGTGATTTAGCCATTCCATGATTGAAAGAGTACTGATTATTTTAAGCGTTTTCTTGTTAAGTTTATATTAATTTTTCTGAGATATTTAGTTTTTTTTAATCTGTAATCGAGTTATTTCAAACATCGCTACCACGCATGCCCTATAAATATTTAAACACAGCCCGGAGCGAGTGGTTAACATCGAATGTTTCACGTTTCATACTAAATTTGATAGGTCATAATTGTCTCTTTGAATTTGCGAGACCATGCGAAGAATTCAAATTTACATGTAAAAGTATTTTTTTAATTTCAGATAAAAGTTAGACGTTAGTGCGCTTACGACGTGCGATGACCACTAAGGAGGCCGCTTATTTCTTGATGTACAAAGTTAGAAGCAATAGATTTTATGTAATTAATACCAAGCATTCTTAAAGTTAAAACAAATTAACACGAAAAGATATGCAGTTTTAGTTGCGTTTATGTTTTGAAATTACAAGTCGGTCCTATTATTTATATAATTCAATTACTTTATTACTTATAGAAGAAACTTCAAAAGTAGTTTTTTCGCTTAAAACATGTTGACTTCGGAAAACTGTCTAAAATATTTACCAAGTACCTATTTCAAAAAAAATTAAATCTTAAATCGTGAACTAAACGCCTTCACCATAACAAAAAACGAGTGTGCTTTAGACCACACGACTGAAGTAAAACTTCTTTAGCTCCATCTAACTTATATCTCCCTCTCAAGTCTCAACTTCCGTTCGCGTAGCCCGATCACACTTTTCGTAACGCTCTCGTCACGCATTCACCAGCTTACTCCCGAAGTCGTAAAAAGTTTTACTTCAATAAAAAGTAAATAAAGTATCATCTGATAATGTAGTCATTCTTTAATTTATGTGAAAAAAAAACCGAAAGTAATTATTTAGACTTTTTATCAAAATTTTCCTAAACAATCGCAACAGAACTTAATCCACGCTAAATGTTTACAAAACGAGAGAGTTTTTACCGACGAGAGTACGTGGAATAAGGAAAGTCTGAATTTAGACATAACAGAAAAGAGAAAAAAATAAATAAATGGATACTTTTACTGTCTTCAGACGGAATGGGATATTGCGATGCGCTTATCGTTGCGAGCCATGTGGGGAGGAACAAAAGATTGTATTGATTTCGCCGACTGCAACCCGCTCGCATGATTAACGTGCGCCGAAATACAAAATCGAATTCCTTCTGGATTGTTCTTGAATTTTTTTTGCAATTCTTTAGAGAGCGGTATATTGCTTTGGTGTCTTTATTTGTAATGTAACAGTATACAAATATTCAAATTTACATTTTAAACTTTAATTCGCTCGTAGCCTAAAAAATAGCTATGTCAAGACCGTCTATTGGTAACTTGACGTACTTGATCCTTCCTATATCTAAGACCATAATATCAGCTTTCATGTAGTGATAATATTATTAGTACTTAAAATACACGACCGTTATATGGAAAGGTCGAAGGTAATATTGGCTATAAAGGTTCTTACATTAGACAAACCAAGAATGACTATCGTCTTTGACAAGTTGAGGAATTTTAGAATATAATAAATAGACGGTATTTTTTAACTGAGGTTAGCTTACTAAATGGCTATTTAAACTACATATAAACATCTTTGCAGTTATGCTTTTTTATAAAATAATAAAATAAATAAAAAGGAAATAATTACTACATAATACTGTAATGAAGAATTTTTCAATAACGAGTTACTGCTACTATCACTGAATTTAAATAATTACATATATATGTACATATGTATATTTGTTGTAAAAATCTATTATAATAAAAAATATAATTATTATTCAAAAAGCCGAGACGTAATAAAATAGTTTATGTGAGAATAATAAAGTTTCCATGATATAATATTTATATAAAATGTTTCACAATTTAATATGTAGGTATATTAATTGAAAACGGAAAATTGTGATGATTATCAGTAGTCTTTTTTGTATTCAAAGATAAAATATATGTAAATTTTAACAACCATTTTCCATTACTTAAAAATAGTAGCGAATTCTATATTTTAACCATCAATTCGAGTTACTTAATGATTTTGTAACTTTTAAGACAATACATATGGGTAAACTGGTAAACATCTCTTTTAGAGATAATTTCGTCCTTGCAAACCGCCATTGTAGTAATATTTTTGTATGTGTTTTTTAAGTGCAATAAAGAATATATACATTTAACTAGATTTTAAAACAAATTAAAATTGATTTTCACTTGTAAAGTTCAATTTAAATTTAACACTATTATATTTAAATACGACTAAGCTTAGAACACATTAAGTATGTAACTATGTAAACTATAGGTTTAACTATACGTTTTAATAAACTAGTAGTTTAGTAGTAAATACATGTATATATAAAACTTGAAATAAAATCTCTCTCTATAATGGTCACCAAAAACAGTACCCCAAAACTGATCCCGAATATATATATGAATACAGACATAAATATCGGATTAAGTGAACCGCACCTGATTTCTTCGAACGCATTATAGACGTCTGTGCACGCACACCGCGCGGCAATCGTTTAAAAACAATTCAGTGGGGTTGCCTCTCAAGTATAACTGTTTATGGAGTCGCCAGCACCAAACACGGCGATAACGAAAAAAGTGAGCGAATCAAAAGGTAACCCGAATGCGTTAAAAAAACCAAACCATCGGCCGTAGTAGTAGAATTCCCCCATCGTGCATCGGTCCGCTACTACGTAGCGTAAACAAACTGGAATGGCGCAGCCGTGCTCGTCGTACGAGTTCTATACTCTGCGTCTTGTGAGCGCTCCGCGATTTCGTACCGGCTGATTTCTTGCGGTTTTGTTGATATTTCTCGAATTAGTTATAAGCTAGTGGAGTTGATGAACGTTTGTCTATATAAAATTTAATGTGTGAATTTTTTTAATGTTTCCTTTTTAACCAACTCCAAAAAACTAGGACGTTCTCAATTCGATTCTATTTTTTTTATGTATGTTAGCTCAGAACTTTTGACTGGGTGGGCCGATTTCGATGAAGGTGTTGCGTGTCATGTGGTCCGATTTAAATTTAATTGAGATCTGACAAGTACTTTTAGAGCTATATCTAATAATGCGTATTTACTTGACTACTTTTTCGTCGACCTACGTTGTATTAAAACGCATTTTCACTGGGTGTATCGATTTTGATGATATTTACATTAATCGAAAGCTAATACTTGTCATGTAGTCTTGTTTAAATTAGATCGAGATCTAATTATTACTTATTGAGTAATCTTTGATAGCGCGTATTTACTTGACAATTTTTTCGTCTTATTAGGTTGTATTACTTGTCGATGTAATTGAAGTCAGTTTTTTTTTTCGTTTGCGAGCAAACACAAATTTAAATTTTAATATAGTTGCTTATTATTCTTATTACAGTATTAAAAAGTGTGACTACGAAAACTTAACAAATAATGCATAAATTCATTCAAAATTGTGTCAAATGAATATTTATATTCCAGCAATTTACACCTACCCTCTCATATATTAAATCTCATACAACTGCATAGCATTGCATAAAATTACGACAACAGAAGCGATAATTCATTCAATGATTTAAACATAAATAACATTAATAAATACTGTGTCAAAACGATTACCGAGCGAAAAAGAAAAGAAAAAGAAAAAAGCAATTTTTTATCTTTAATGGAGACGCAACGTTTAAAATACGACGCACTTGCCAATCTTAAAGAAAAGTTGTGAAAAGTTTACTCACATTGAATTGAATTATAAATTTCTTGCTCTAATTATGAGTCATTGGACATACTAGAGAACTACCTTTCTGATATTGCTTCGCCTGCGATAATTTTATATTGTCAACGACGCTGAAAATAAATTTCCCTTCACCTGTAGGTAATAATTTGTAAATTTTATTTTAAATTCGTAAGAAAGTGTGTGTATACTTATGTACGCACTTAAAAAGTTATACTTCATTGCCTAGCTAACTTCACGATGCTAACTTCTTCATTGACTAGCTAACTTCACGTTGCTAACTTCTTCATTGACTAGCTAACTTCACGTTGCTAACTTCTTCGTTGACTAGCTAACTTCAGGGTGTCGGTTTTTTGTGACGGTGTGCGCGTGCATCGAAAAAATTTAATCTCATAATTTTTCCCTAACGCGCCAAAATAAGTATGAATAACTTTAATAAACTTTTTCGTGTGAACGCTATTTTTAATATAAAAAAGAGGAATATTGGTTAATCTTTTTTCACTTGCATATAAAAGTTTTGTCTAAATAAATTTTGAAAGTTTAACACTTAGTACCTATTTTATGTCTTTACTATTTAGTATGCAATTGAAGTATTTTAGTATGCCAGTCATTGATGTCAAGGAGTTACAGAATAATTGTGTTTGCTCGCAAACGAAAAAAAAGCGACTTCAATTACATCGACAAGTAATACAACGTAATAAGACGAAAAAATAGTCAAGTAAATACGCGCTATTAAAGATTACTTAAAAAGTTGTAATCAGTTTTCGATCTAATTTAAACAAGACTACAAGACAAGTATTAGCTTTCGACTAAAGTAAGAATCATCGAAATCGGTACACCGAGTAAAAAGTTATGCGGTATAATATAACGTAGGTCGACGAAAAAGTAGTCACGTAAATACGCATTATTAGATATTATAACTCTAAAAGTACTTGTCAGATCTCAATTAAATTAAAATGGGACCACATGACACGCAATACCTTTCAATTAAAACAAAATTGATCGAAATCGGTCCACCCAGTCAAAAGTTCTGAGCTAACATACCTACATAAAAAAAAAAAAAAAACATACGTGTCGAATTGAGAACCTCCTCCTTTTTTGGAAGTCGCTTAAAAAGGCTGAATAGGGTAAACGGAGTTTTCACCTTTTATTTGAAACTAACGGCGGACATATCCAGAAATCCTTGGCAAAATGGGCAAAGACGATTTTACAGAGAATAATATTTTTAATTATATTCAATTAATTCATTAGCAAATATAAAAAGTTATAAATAATTGGAACTTTCATATAACAAACGATTAAGCTCTTAAGAATATATTTTAATTACTTATAAAAATTTAGGTAAAAATATCAAGAAATCGAAAATCTATGAAATCGACACCACTTATTTTCATTTGAACATCGTAAACGATAGACACTTCAGTATACAAATGGAGGAACTAAAGATAGTTTTGTTTTCAATTCTCTCGACCGTCTCTGCCTTTTATTGCTACTGGGGTATTTACATTTACCTACATTACATTAAACTAGCGCCATCTAGTTGTGTAAAGCATGAAATAATATTTATTTCGTATAGTTTAAAAAAAAGTTAAGTTTATTTTTTCAATTTAATAAAAGCTATTATTACTATTTAGCTTATTTATTTATAAAAATTATATCTTGTGATAATTCATTTGCATTAATGTAACGACTGTACAGCAGAATCATTTTCTATATAATGGTACCTATATAGAATTTTATATTGTCACTAAAAACGCAGTTATGTCATATCAGAGTCTTGGGGTAGTTAGTAGTAGTAGTAGTAGGAGTCTTAGTAAAAGAGCAAATAAAATCAGGTAAATAACATATCAATAAGTATTTTCTACTTTCATAAAAAGATAAAAGTAAAAGAAATTGAAAAGAAAAAACAAAATGTTTACATTACACATTCCTTTCATAATAATAACTTGGGTAGGGCACAGCAAGACATACCTATATCCTGCTCAAAATCTGGAGCAGCCCGACTGAGGAAGTACCTCGACCTTACAGAAGATCACAGATGAATAATACAGCTTTCAAGTAGTGTTGCGTTCCTGTGGTGAGTAAGGTGACCAGAGCTACGATAATCGCTAACCATCAGGTGAGCCCTACGCCTGTTTGCCGACCTAGTTGTATAAAAATAAAAATAAAAAATAATAATATAATTAAAATATAATAACACAAGTAGCAAAGACGTACAAATACAAAAGTTTTTGCACACTTTTTTGCCGAATCCATTGACTGCATTAAAAGCCATAAAAATATTATAATTTTATTACTTTAATTATCATACCTTAATTGTTGCCGTCTAGTGTAAATACAATTTAATTTACGTTGCTAGTGCTACGTTACATTCGTGCGTAATTATTCAAATTAAGACAAAAACGGTGTACCTACCTACTACCATCAGACCACAGAATATACTCCGTGGTACTACATTATTTATTTATTACATTGGTATCAAGAAGAACAAGGTAAAAAAGTGTGTGTGTGTACTTATGTACGTACTTAAGAAGTTATATTTCATTGGCTAGCTAGCTTCACGTTGCTATCTTCTTCTTCGTTTAGTAGCTAGCTTCAGGGTGTCAGATTTTTTTACGGTGTGCGCGAGCATCGTAATAAAAATAAGAATAGTTTTAAGAGTTTTTTTTATTCCAGTTATATTATTTAATTTACTTATCTAATAATATTAGACAATTGTCTATGTTTACATGGACTAAAACTCGGGACGTTATTTAATTCATTTCTAGTTAGTATATTCTTATTTATTTATTTTTTATTATTCTTATTTATTATTTTTTTTACTTATTTATTTTATTTACCACCTGCCCTTCTGGAAAGCAATATCCCTCTCATTATCAGGTTGTCTTGAAGAGGTTGCTTTTTAGCAATAAGATCGCCTGGTTGTACAATTTGTCATTATCATTGCTTGTAATGTAATTTTTTTCTTTATTTAAGTGTGCAATAAAGTATATTATTATTATTATTTTATTCATTCTAGAACGTATGTATAAGCTTTAGACACTTCACTATTCCTTACGGTTCATAAGAGTAGATATAGGTACCTACTCTTATTTTAATATGATGTTACATTACTTCTTACGTAGCTGAAAATCTTTACGATTATGTAAAACATTCGTCATATCCGCGCAAATGACCGTTGCATCAACATTTCGTCATACATTTCCCAGAGGTCGTCGCCTCATGCATTGATGTCCACAATTAATGAACGCACCAACTCACGGTACTTATTCTAAAACTTCACTGAAGTGACTGAAAATATGAATTCACTGAACCTTATGTAAGGGAAGGAAATTTTATATGCGTTCAATTTTGATACGCATAAGATTGTTTTGTTTTGATTGTCCAGTTTCAGATACCATATTTTAGGCCATAAACCTTATATCGTCTATTTCTATTACCTTCCCAAATAAACTTTAAAATGCAACTGTTGGCTCACATGTTGTACTTTCAAAAAACAAACTCTCCTGCTTTATAATATTAGTAAAGATTGAACGACAGTCGCCAGTCCTTAATCGTGTTACGAATGGTCTTGGAAGACGTCCAGGTTACCTGCTCGTACCAATTTGGTTTCCGCTCAGGATGTGGGATCTATTTATAATGGCATGACGGGTTGCCTGATGACAACTAGCAAGATAATTGGCTACCAAAAAAATCTTGAGTAAATTTTTCACCGCATGATGAAATCGACGTAATAAAATGAGTATTTAAACTTGGAAGTCTCATTTCAGATGAATGTATACAAATAACTTCTTCTGGGCTTTATTTATTCATTCATTAATTTGGATTAATAGCCTTCGATTGTGCCAAATAAGCTCGGATGATTTCACCGACGTCACGTAGGATGGAAATGACTGGGATCCATTTGTACGAGTATGCACTATTTGACAATGTTTAAGAAATCTCAACATGTATACAAGGAGAAAAATTAGGGTATTCTTTCCTTTTGGGAAATCGTGTAAACGTTTCGTGGAAAAGAAAATCTTCAAATCTATATATGTATATATAAAAGAGATTTCCACCCATATATTGACTCATCACGATATCACTGGAACCCTTAGGCGTAGACTTGAAATTTGGTAGGAATATTCCTTTCGCCGAGTAGAGGTCAGCTAAGAACGGATTTTTACGAAATTCCTCCCACAAGAGGGGGTTTGCGGGGGAGTTAATAACATACATATTATGGTAAAACAACGTTTGCGGGGTCAGCTATTTTTATTATAATTACTTTACTTGCGGCAAAATACAATTAAATGTACTTACGTGAAGAAAGTTTAAAAACAATTAATATTTTCACCAACTTGCGTGTTATACCAAAACGACTCTCATTCATATTTTTATTCACGTAGGCGATACTATTGGCAAGTGGAGAAATTCCGTTTTAGTGATTATGAATGGACTTATAGTAATAAAGGCTCAATGGGATTACGGAATTACTTTTCGGTTATTTTGCCCTATATTTCTATTTAATCAACAAATATTTAACCTAATTTTATTCTTGCAATCTCAAAATGTAAACTTAACCCAGCGTTTCTAAAGGCTTGATATAAAATACTAAGTTATGTATTTAGATTTCAGACAGTTTAGACTAAGATCATTAAATCACATCTTGTTCCACATATTTTAAAAGTATTTCTAAATTAATATTGGAAATATTTTTTGCAGACAACCCTTTCCTTATAAATATTCACTGCAAAATTGATATTATAACTATTGTAGCTTCTGCCCGCGACTTCGTCCGCGTGGAATAGGAACAATTCTGTCATGCATGATTTTTGCGAAACTTTAACTGTTTACGCATTGCACGCAGCGGAAGCTCTAAAAAAACCGATTTTGAAACATTCTTCATTGGTGCTCCGCTCCTATTGGTGTTAGAGTGATGATATATAGCCTTACTCGATAAATGGGTTATCTAGCACTGAAAGAATTTTTCAAATGGGACCAGTAGTTCCTGAAATTAGCGCGTTCAAGCAAACAAACAAACAAACTCTTCAGGTTTATAATATCGGTATAGATAAGGTATTTTGCTCTCTTGCTTAAAATTTTGTTTGTATCTGTGTCTTTTAACATGCATATTTTTAAAAAGAGACAGCCAGAATACTGTAAAACATATTATATACGCTTACCCTTTTGTACTGAAATCAGTTTGTAGGTACTAATTGTGGTTTAGGTACACGTTTGAAGCGAACATTTTGCGAAAGCGACAGCGCTGTCACGGCCTGTAGTGCTAAATAAATTATAAGTGAATGTTTTACTTCGTAACACGAAATTGAAGCCAAAATTTTTTGTCGCCTGGATGCCCTGTCCAATGACTTCTGTTTAGATAATACAGTTTATTTCTGTTCTTACATATGCTACTCGTCAGATGAAATAATAAGGCCATTGGCCTAATGACAGGGAATTATTTTTAGTTCGGGACTTTTGAAGGCGACTTCGTTTTAAGTGTGAGGTGAGATACGAAAGAAGAAATCTCTTACTACGCCCGCTAGTATATTCTTTAGATTTAGTGACGGAATTTTCGCTTTTGGCAAGTGAAGGTAAACAATGAGTACACGTTGGGTGTGATTTACACAAGACTTTTTTTCACTCAAAAATTTTCCGAGAACTCTGATAAATCGTATAAAACGCTGTATTTAAGTCAAACTAATTTATTAATACAGGGCACCCACAATCTCAGATGTTGATCGCACTTTAAGACGAAATCGTTATATACGCTATAAGTAAGATAATCCTTTTTCGTAAGAACAATAACGTGGACAATCAAGTTTCATTAACTGCAATAAATCTACTTAAGATTTACAAATGGTAATGATGGAAGGAAGATAAATAAAATAAAATGAAATGAAAATATTCTTTTCGCCATTAGGTAGGTTAAGGTTCATTACAAACTTAGCGATTGTACTCTGTAAAGAAAATGTGATAATTGGAAACTAATGTACATATTTCTTTTATCAGGTAGTCCGGCGCGGGTAGAACCAATGCAGCCAGTAATAGCTGTACAGGGCAAAAGGGTGAGGCTCGAGTGTCGAGCGAGCGCCCGCCCGCCGCCGCACATATCTTGGTACAAGGACGGCAAGCCCGTCGCTGATATCGCTTTAAGAAGATTCCGGGTGCAAAATTACAGGTAAACTATTTACTAGGGACTATAGTCTATTCGTTTTAAGAAAATAGTGAGTCATCATTGTTATTCACGGTCACTGTCTGAAGAACTTACTTTAACTGGTCAATATGAACCCATCCATCAGCCTTTACAACTCCACTCCTGGACTCCGTCCGGTCCTGTTCCTGTGCCCTCTTAATCCAGTGGCTTCCTGCTGTCTTCCGTTTCATGGAATTCTAATTTACTTTCATTTAATTGGTCAAAAGGCGTGGCTAAGCTGAGTGACACAGATAAGTCATTATTTTTTTAAGTAGACTATAATTATTGTTTTGCTTGAAGGAATCTAAATGGTCTAATATTGACTGTCAAACTAATGGACAGTTCCTATAAACTAGCTCTAGTTTTTATTGGAGACAGAACTTTGAAACGACCATCTGTATTGCATAAGAGTTATATCCTCAGTATGCGTTGGCGCAGCGGTTACAGCACTGGATTGCGATTGGCTGTTACGCGGGCGGTTGCGGGTTCGATTCCCGCACACGACAACATTTGTATTGGCCATACAGATGTTTGCCGTGGTCTGGGTGTTTGTGCAGTCCCTATGGGTTACCCCACCGTGCCTCGGAGAGCACGTTAAGCCGTCGGTCCCGGTTGTTATCATGTACACCTGATAGCGATCGTTACTCCTAGTAGGGAATATATCCGCCAACCCGCATTGGAGCAGCGTGGTGGATTAAGCTCCGATCCTTCTCCTACATGGAGAAGAGGCCTATGCCCAACAGTGGGATATTACAGGCATCATCATCATTACATCGTGATCGTGATCGTATATCCTCAGTAAACGAGAAGATCACAGCTAAATAATACTGCTTTAAAGCAGTGTTGTGTAAGTTCCTGAGGTGTGTAACGTGACCAGAGCTCCTGGCGGGTATTAGGTTAGGGTTGACAACGTGCTTGTGATGCTTCTAGTGTTGCAACAATCATCAAGCGAGCCGTACGTTTGTTTGCCGACCTAGTTGTATAAAAAAAAACTTACTACCTCTGTTATTGCGATAATGTGGATAATGTGTTCCCAGCCAAAACTTGTACGATGATCATTAATTGGTAAATCCAAGAAAGATATTCAAACTAATTGCCAAATACTCCTTAAAAGAGTATTATTGTTATTTCAGATTTCCTTCGTTAATTTCTTTATTCTTGGAAGTATAATAGTAAGCAAACGTTGATTTCCCTGAAACCGTTTACTAACGTACGTGAATCATATTCTTAATTTTTATAAAATAATCTAGAGCAAAACAGATTTTCTAGGAAAGACTGCATAAAATTCTATCGTATTGTAATGACCCAATTCATTTGTCTATTAAAAGCCGATCTTGATCTCAAACAACATTGTCGTGGTGCAATACTAACAATGAAACAATGTTCATATGGTGCTTACATTAGGAATGTGCAACGGTCAATTACAGCAAACAGATTACTAAGCATTAATAGCAGGCACAGACTGTCATTGACCTAAGGTGATATAGATCTTTCTGGAGACAAAATGGTCCTTATTTGTAACGGGATAGAGCAAAGCGGTAATTGTATGGGATAATTATAATGAAGTGATACGAACAGCCATTTCACGGGTCGTTTACTGATGAAGCTCTACTTATTAAACAACATAAACTACTGTCTCAATTCTGATTACTTATTTTACTGTAACAGATCATCGAATGTGTTCCATCGATGATTCAGGAACTGAGCAATCAAATTTTATTGTTCGATATAGTAAGTTATTAAGATTCTGAGTAATGATGTGCTACACCTTAAGGAAGATAAATACTTTTTTTTTTCAAATATTTCGATTTTAAATTCGAATTTCGAATCTTATTTCTTAGAAACGCAAAATTCATTTTAAATTGAGAACATCATTTGAAATCTTGTTTTAAAAAACAGTAGAAATCACGACATATTCAAAACTTTAGATACTAGATAGTCTTATACTGCAAAAGTCCAATTTTTTCGAGATCCTTCCGAAAATCCCATGAAAACTGACAATTTTATCAATTGATTACTGTTTCAGGAGGCGCTCGGTACTAGTGATAAGGCATGCTCGTCGGGATGACACTGCGACGTATGAATGCAGAGCCCAAGGTGCGATAGGACCAGCTGCGATAGCTAGAGCTAATGTCAGCGTCCTACCGCAGGTCACAGCAGCTCCAGATACTCGTAAGTTTCACAAAATTATTATAATTTTTGTCTTAAACTGAATGGTATTGGATGTTCGACCAAAAAATATAAATAGTTAGACAATTTTTATAGTGAAACTTTTATTACATCGTCTCAAACTTTTTCGTCTGTGTGTTGTATGTCGCGTGACGGTCGGCCGCGCGGTAAGATTAAAGCGATTTTTAAACCCTTAATGGAATATTATTCTAAAAAATTTTAGTTAAATGTCTATAATGTGAAAAAAAGTTTCATTTTTATCGTGTTTCATAAAACCACACAGTTTTTTTTTTCTTAAGCTAAATAACTGGTTTAATACAACATTTGATTTTTTATCTAATTATAGACAGCTTAATAGCAATTTACCTACGTAACGCAGTTAGATCTTTTTACATTTTGCTTAATCTTAAAGAAAACATGATTAGCTATAGAAATTTTGCTGGCACAAATCGTCCATCTAATTTGATCTTCATGTTTTTGTTATGTCTAATGTTAAACACTTAACTTGTTCTAGACATAATTTAGATCAATTTTAGTTTATCATTGAATTATAAAATGTTTAAACTATCGAAAATTCAAAATTTCAGTTCAATTGGAATATCATATCATATTCCCTAATATGACCAATTAACTTTTAGGTCAAAAAATTATGACATGTAAAAATGTATACAAATTATAATACGTATGTAAATATTTGCGTAAAAAAGTAGCTCTCGATAAACAGCTCACTACTAACTGGAAACATGTGACAGAAACGTATCATGAGCTATTGTCATCGATTCTAAATACCGGTTCATTTTACTGGTATAAGGGAACAGTTCACATAATATTCCGAGAATGCCAATGAACAATGACATAAAGGCCAATAGACTTACTTACCCATGATGAATATACATATGAACATTCTAATAAATATCGACATTTCTAACTTTTTATCTAAACGGAACTTTATGCCAACGGTCTTTGGAAGTGTCACAAATTGTCATGCATGGGCATTATAAAATGACTCCTTAATAATACTAATTTCAAATTGTGCATAAAATACTGTAATTTTATTGATTCAAAAACTCCTTTTTTAGTTAGTTTTGAAGTTTATGTATGTATAATAAATTAATGATGTTGTTTGAAATTTTAAAACATAAATTATTCAGTTTGATTTAATATTATTTATATTGTAGAAATTTAGGATTGCTATTTCCGATTTGTTAGTATTACATTACAATTTAATGATACATGTACAATTACACGATTTACAGCACCGGGTTCTCCGTGTCCGATGCCCGACCCGTCCTCATATTGTCTCAACGGAGGCACTTGTTTATTCTTCGAAGTCGTTCAAGAACAAGCTTGCAAGTAAGTTTTATTATATTGATTGACTAATATTATACCGTTCACACATCAGCCTATCGCAGTCCACTGCTGGACATAGGTCTCCCCAAGTTCGCGCCAGACATATTATATCCCGGTTTTCCGCAATCCTCATCCAGCCTACACCGGCAATCTTACGTAGATCGTCGGTCCAACGGGCCGGAGGATTATACCGCTCAGATGTAGATAATATTGACAGCAAGCAGATATTACAGTTTTCTAGACTTCATTGGTCACTATGAATAATTTTAATTCTACGGAACTTATCGCGATTATTATTTTGAATTTCCCGGTATTTTGGCGTAGTTGCAGGCGCAATGGTCGCGAGTGACTCAGTAAAAGTAGAATCAAGTGTTCAAGCGTTAATATTGTTTATAATATTATAATAAATTCTTTTTTCAGATGTCCGGAAGGCTTCAACGGGCAACGGTGCGAGAACAAGGACATATCGAATAGGAGCAGTATGTATCATTCCTACACATGCAAACTGGGCCTCTCGACGTCCTACTACTGTTAGCCAGCGTAGCGCCGGCGCATTACCCACCTCGTTCCAATTTTAAATTTTAGCACCGTTCGGATACGCCGCGTCATAGACATATAGCATGTTATAGATAAATAATGTTAGGAAACCGAGAGAAAGAGAGAGAACCTAGATAAAGTGTTTTCACTCATTTTAGGTCCGAAAATAGTATACGCATTGTACATTCCGTGATATATGTCTATGGCTGCTCACTGTTGGACTTAGAAGATATTCCTGTCACACAATTATTTCCAGTCACGTATATTCCTAGTTCTATTAAAAAGTAATATTTATTGCATTAGTAATAATATTTTCTTAGTCCACAGATTTTTGTAGCTAAAATAGCGAAATGCTTCAATATATTAGAGCGTTTTTTATAGTTGCAACGTTTGTTATTGGGGCCAGCTGTAATGTTTCCATGGCCAATTTTGTTTTTTTTTTTTAATATAGAATCTCATGTGTCTCGCGCTTATGACGAGAAGACATGCAGCTTCATTTTATAATGCGTTCAAGATTATTTCGCTACTCATTAATAAACTTACTAGCGAAAGCTTTAAATTACTTTAGATTGTTATAAAATGTTATTTATAAATAGCTGGCCCAGTGAGATTATATTTTTAAGTAATTTTACTAGCACAAGTACTAAATTTTTACTAAAAAATACAATCGATGAAAATTAGGCAACAGAAATAGCCTTTTTAATGATTTTTTAATTAAAATTTCGCGATTCTAATTGATGATTTATTCAATTAATTTAAAAAAAACTGTTTCGTTCTTTATTCAAAGTTGTAAATATTTTACACATATTTGTAATTTTGCAATTTTTTTTATATTGTTATTAACTCTTAAGGTTTGATAACTCATTATAGTAGTTAATATTATTCTGATGAAGAGACTTGCAAGTTGTGTACATATCTATTAGGATAAGATTTTAATTACCCTTATTTGAATAAAATATTCGCTTGATTACAGAAATAATAGACAATTTTTATATTTGACTACGATCTTGTTAACTTTTTATCAGTGATACAAAGTCCATAGATTAATATAGTTTAAAAAAGTCCCGCCAAAACACATGTACATTAAAATAAAATTAACAAAAACTGATGAAAAGTTACAACTCTCCATTAAAAGATATTAATTTATTGTGTAGGTATTTTTAAATATTAACAGAACATTAAAAAGAAAAGTTACAAAAAAACCGATATACTCCACCTAGTCAAATAGCAGTTTTAATACAATAAAGCCTAGATAGGACTTATATAAATAAATGTATGTATAATTTTAATACGAGTGTGGAAATTTGGAAGGATGGTTGCGGATGCAGTGAATTGTTTTTTTTTAATTTTTTTCTGTTAACTTTTTCATGTAGGTACTTACATAGACTCGTAGCGAGGGACCGAAACTATTTATTTCATATATATACGGTTTTTTTGTAGTTAAATATTTCATTTTGTATAAAGTTCTTTCTAAGTACATTATTTATATTGTGTAATTAAACTAGAAAAGGCACTATTTATTTTAATTCAGTTTGAGGATTTTAGGGAATTGAGGTGAAGTGACGTCATCGAGAAAATTCTTTTTAAGTTTTTTTTTTTCGACATGTTTGACGTCATTTTTCCTTATTTTTTGTAGTCTCACAACAAATACTAAGGCAGTGTTATATGATGTAATAAAGATACCAAAATCACAATAAAAAGAATGAGTGTTGGAATTAACAGAGCGGCGATAATTTATTTTGTTTTTTATTTATTTGCACTCTCCTTAATCCTTCGAATTCGAAAATACTGGAAATGAACGGAAACGGTATGTATTAATGTTCAAAATTTATTATTATGTTGTTCACCTAAGTCTTCACTGTCCGCACTCATTTCATCATCACATGAAAAAATGTAACCATAGAATCATTTTTCCATAAAGTTACATTTTTTCGTTCATAACATAATACTAATGCTTCTACACTTTCACTAATGTCTATGGGAAGCATGCTTGTATTGTTTATGGGGTAACTTACTATTTGTTGTGAGATAACAAACTAGACAACCATGCATGAAAATAATCTATATATACATATATTTTATTATTTAAATTAAAAAGATAAGATTTTAGTGAATAAAAGTAATTTGAATTTTTTTAGCATAGCTGTCTGAAATCTGTGTGTAGAAAGATAAGATACAATAACCTTTAATTTACATTATTTTGTCAAGAGGTTTGGCTAAAATCTTATTTTTATAATTAATTGTATTTATTCTGTCTAACAGGAAAGCTGAATCTGAGTTTTTAAGAAATTTTTAGATCTCAATGCCACAAGGCGGTATTGAGGTGTGTTGATAAAACAGTAAAACTTATCAACATAATTATATAATCTTTGCCAGTTGCCTTACTGTTCTGAACAAAAAAAAAATATCGTACTAATTTTTGGAGTTTATTGGAGTTTACTCTTTAAGACCGATTTTCATATAAACGGCCCCCGGTATGAAAAGAAATATGAGGAAAATCTACTGAACGAATGACCTCATTACGTTGCTCGTAACGCCATCTATCGGAACTCTATTGGGTTCCGATAGACAACGACGTTCGCTAATAACTGTTGTATTTATTTAATTCGTTTATTTACCATTTGATATTTTATTAATCTTTTTCTTAGACTATTAAGCCTTTTTTGTGCCTATTTATACAGTCGAACTGAAGGAGTAAACTCCAGTCGTGCGTCGGAGCTGACACAAACTTTTTTTTATTGTTAAAATTGATATTTAGGTACATGTTTATTATAATAAACAAAATATAAAAAATATTATTACTGCTCTATTCTTTTTATAAAGAAAAATATTATAAAAAGTATATGATATATGTTTCAGACTTCACGCAAGTGTCAAACAATGTCAATACAGCATTTTTAGACACAAAGGCTATGTTCGTTCCGCCACTGTTTCAGATTCAGCTTAATATACAAAACTATAAATATATTAACGCATGATATTAAAATATAAATTGGTATCATGGTGCAACACTTAGTAATTTAATTTTTTTAAAGCAAAGCCATAAATTTTCTTTTTCTTTTCTAGATTTTGGAGAAAGATTATGGTGAATGACAATAAAAGAAGCGAATAAACTCGACGATGCATCTAGTAATAAAACTGTAAAGCATTCCCACATTTATATAATTTTAAGCTTTATAATCGTATATTAGTTGTAAAATGTATACGAGATTTTTAAACTTTTGTATATACCTAATTTATACTGTTCGATTATTGTGTCATAATAATTAGGTACTTAATAGATGTATAAAAAACTAAGTTTTGTTTATTAATTATCTACAGTGAGAAGTAAAATATTTACAATGCTTCTATATATTAATTATTGGATATTTCGCTTATAAAGTTGAATTTACCTATTCAATACTATTCATCCCAGGTACACTGGCGGATCCAGGGGGAGGGTCACGGGGTTATGACCCCCTCTGGGCTGTGTCCAGGACCTAGGTGGACGACTAATTAAAATTGTTAAACAAGATTTTTGTCACAATATAGGTATTTTTAAGTACATTACCTACATAGATTAATAAAATACCTACATTTACCTGTATCTATCATTATAAAAATTAAATTATAACTTCTTTTTACTTGACCACGACTATGTGACCCCCCACCCCTGGCGCCTTGACCATGACTGTGACTCCCCCCCCCCGGCGCCAAAGCTGGATCCGCCCTTGCCAGGTACTATTAGGTACTCTGTGATCCCAGGTAATGTCATTCTGTTCAAAACTTCAAATGGAATGGTGTACAATTTCAAGGCGCGTGGTCGTCTTTTTTTTGGGATGACCGCGCGCCATGAATTTTCCCGCCATTTTTTCAATAATTGAATTATCTATATATCTGTTTGTGTTGTTTATTACTCACTCTGACATTGGCAAATCCTCATGGGAGCCATTACATAAGAAGAAGAAGAATTTTTTCAATTGATTTCTTTATATATCTGTTTGTGTTGTTTATTACTCACTTTGACATTGGCAAATCCTTACGGGAGCCATTATACAAGAAGAAGAAGAAGAAGAAGAAGAAAACTTCAAATGTCAATATAATTTATCTTCTCAACTGCACCGACCAATCTCCTTCGTGTGTTCTCATTGGCGGAATCAACCGTGCCCCACTGGCACAACTGAAAACTGAAAACCATAAAAGAGATAAGACAGCACGCATAATTTTAATTATTTTTAAAATTATCAGTTTCCATTTTTTTTATGGGTAATTTTGTAGTAGCTATAGTAATTAAATATAATTTTAAATTTTGCTTAACGTTTTAGGCTGACTGTACCTACTTATCATTTTAACCCCTAATTTACTTAACTCTTGAGTTGTAAAATTATTAAATAAAACTGATTTAAGTTAACAGTGCCTTGTACTGCGGCCTTAAGCAGCGTTTAACTTTTTTTAATGGAATTAAATTCAAATTCAAATTCAAATCATTTATTTCGTCATAAGGTATATGTAATACACTTAACGAAAGTCAAAACAAAAATGATTTACAAAAAAAACTAAACAATAATAACAGAAAGTTAAGGCAGCAAAAAATCAAACAATAAAATAAAAATTTATATCTTAACACTAGGTACATTACAAACTTACGTAATGTACCCAGTATTTGCCGCCTTAACTTAGTCAAAATATTAAGCTATAATGTCTCGGTAGACATTACCTACCTACTTTATCCTCGGCTTTATTAAATATTACAATAAATAATAATGGCCCTAGTGTAGGCCGAGAGAAAAAAAGCCGGAGGAAAAAAAACTCTCGGTACTCTTTTAAAAGATTCAAAGTCCGATACAAGATAAAAACGCAGTAGTGGACCATGAAATGATCAGGACAAACACGAGACAGCCAATCGTGCGTGCCGAGACCATCCCATGCCACCTGCTCACAATATTTGTAACTATCTAATTTACAAGGCGGGTCATAGACATAGCCTGGTCGAGCTTTATTCAATCCCATGCCTTTTCATCATTAAATGTAGTAACTCACAGCCGGGGCGCAAATACAACAATTAAGTTGTCTTTAGAAGTTCTTGTTAATACTTCACACACGATATACATAATTATATACCAACCTTTATACTGGGTGTATTTAGAACGCTTGGAAAGATTTAAACCTAGCAATATACTATTTATATAGGTACTATATAAATTATAATGCATATAACCCTTTATCTCAGAAACGTTTTTTTAAGAACATTTTAGGACTTATGTATTCTGCGAACTCTCGTTGACCGCGATAATATATAGAAAACTTATTATATGCTTTTTGCCGGCGTCAATTAGTTATATTGTGACAATAATGCTAATGATATATTAGACTATTTGAAGCTTTGTGGAAGCTTTCGTTTTGAGTTGAAGTCACACAAAATGGCGACCACGCGCATTAGAAATTTGTCGAAGATCATTATTGTTGCAATGAAATCTACGTACGATTGCGATAAGTTGAATATGTATAATTAGTTCTAAGTAATGAAATCATTAACATTTTAATAAGCATTTTAGAGGCTTCAACAATAATTACACCACCTATGTTTAAGACTCATCCCATCTTTAAAATGTTAAGTTGTATTAACAGTTTTTGTACAGTATTATTTGCTGATTATACATTATTTATTGTATTCTTAAAAAACTATTTAGTATATGCTTTGTTATATCTAATAAATATAAAAGAAAAAATACGTACCACTTTATTTATTACCTTTTTGTGCTATTATTAACCTTGGGTAGGAAAGTTAAACTTGTAAAAGCGGTGATCAATTGATCATATAAGTATTATAAATACTAGCTGACCCGGCGAACTTCGTACCGCCTAACAGTCGATTCTTTAAAATACTTATCCTTCCCGGAACCCCTCCTCTAACACTTAAACTTTATGGTATGGTATTAAAGTTCAAATTGACTTAAAAGTATTATTACGAATCTTTTGTATGGGAATATAGAAAAGTGTTGTTTTTAGACTTTTTCAGGGAATTTTTTAAAATTTTCTCTCTGTAACAACCATCCTAGTACTTCCAAGGAATATTATAAAAAAAGAATTAGCGAAATCGGTTCAGCTGCTCTCGAGATTTGCGCTTAGCAACACATTCAGCGATTCATTTTTTTATATATAGAGATAGTTTGAATGGATTAATCAAATGCTTATCTCTAATAGTATGGAACTTATTTTTACCCATATAAGAATATAATATCGCTTCAGCCTGTAATATCCCACTGCTGGGCATAGGTCTCTTTCCCCGTGTAGGAGAAGGATCAGAGCTTAATCCACTACTACAGTACTATAAGTGTCGATCGCTATCATGTGTAGGCAAACATCTTTATGGCCAATACAAATATTTGTCATGTGCGGGGATCGAACCCGCAACCACCAGCGCAACAGCCACAAACCAGTGCTATGCTGTGACCGTTGCGCCAACGCGCGTCGTTTATTGTACTCGTATTATTTAATAAGAATATAATAAAGTATACTAAGGAATATAATTTGTCTTTGTTTTTCATAAGAGAATCAACACGTTTCAGGGATCAGGGAGTTTAAAGCTAAATGAGGAGACAAAAAATAATTACTCATTCATCAAACTATATTTTGATATTTCCACACACATTACTCAAATAACAAAAGTTTTAATGAAATAGAAACGAAATTATTACCTACAGTTATTGTACTATCACAGTAATAATAAAAGGTAATAAACATTAAAGTAAAATGTACAGTTAAAACTAAGTAACTAGATGGAATGAAAATAAGCACTAGCTTTCGATCATAATTGTGTTTGCTCGTAAACGAAAAAAAACCGACTTCAATTACATAGACAAGTGATACAACGTAATATGACCAAAAAACAGTCGAGTAAATACGCGTTATCAAAGATTACTCAAAAAGTAGTTATCAGATCTCCACCAAATTTAAACAAGACTACGTGACAAGTATTAGCTTTTGATTAAAGTAAGAATCATCAATTTCGATAAACCAAGTGAAAAGTTATGCGGTATAATATAACGTAGGTCGACGAAAAAGTAGTCAAGTAAATACTCATTATTAGATGTAACTCTAAAAGTACTTGTCAGATCTCAATTAAATTTGAATGGGACCACATGACACGCAACACCTTTCAATTAAAACAAAATTCATCGAAATCGGCCCAGCCAGTCAAAAGTTCTGACATACATATACATAAAAAAAATACAACCGAATTGAGAACCTCCACCTTTTTTGGAAGTCGGTTAAAATATTACTGTTTACAAAGAATAATTACTGTTAATATTTATACAACTATACCTATGTGGAAATGCTTACAAAGAAACGTCTAACTAAACTTGTAAGTACAATTCTTTTAATACTTATTTTATTTTATTAGTCTACTAACAATGCCAGTTTTAGCTTCAACTTTGGGATACTTAATATAAGTCCAGTTCAGAAAAACTATAATATAAAAATTGTAATAATTTTGGAATTGTGTCTGCTTTTAATTACTCAGTATTTAGAAATAGTAAACCTTTGTAAAGTAACTTTGATTAGCTGCTGGCAGAAGTTAGCGTAGAAACAACAAAAAAAGTACAGTTTAAAAAAAATGTACCTACTTCGTAAGCAAGAAAATCAAACACTTTTTTTAATATTTCAAGATGTATTCTATTTTATCCTTATTTTGCATCAACAAAACAAAAATTTATACAGAAAGGGACTAACATATTTACATACTCGCAAAATTACTTTTACTTAACGTATTTAGCCTATTGGACAACCGATGTACCTTTTCAACCATTTTTAAATTATAAAGTATGAAACAATATCACCTTATAGAAAAATTGTAGAAAAGTATTCAAAATATTATCAAAACCATCAAAAAATTTCTGTTTACAAAAAAAAAGTGTGTGTCAGCTCCGACGCACGACTGGAGTTTACTCCTTCAGATCAACTGTCTAAATTAGCACAAAAAAAGCTTACTAGTCTAAGAAAAAAATTAAAACTATATCAAATAATAAATCAACAAATCAAATAACTACAACAGTTATTAGACAACGTCACGCCATCTATCATCTATATAGATGGGATGGCGTTACGAGAAACGTAACGACGTGATTCGTTCAGTAGATTCTAATCCTCATTTTTTTTTTCATACCAGGGGCCTTATATAAAAATCGATTCTTAAGGAGTAAACTCCAAGAAACTCCAAAAACTCCAAAAAATGTAAACAAACCACATGCTAGTCAAATAGTAACTGAGAAAAAATTTGTAATACAAATATTAATTTACATAATTCAATGTGTTGCAAGTAACTATTTAATGTTAAAAATATTATAACTGTAAATGTAAGCTTGAATGTACAATATTGAGTTCTGATCTTTAGAATTTTCTATATACAAAGTGGATACAAGAGAGAGCATCAAATTAAATCACAAACACTAAATACTAAATTTCTATAATACTACTAGCTGACCTGGCGAACTTCATACCGCCTTTTTTTTCTTAAATATAATAATTACATATACCAAAATAAAATATAGCCTATCTTTCAAGTTGGATCAAACTGCACACGGTGTGCAAATTTGATTAAAATCGGTTAAGTGGTTTAGGAGTCCATTGAGGACAAACATTGTGACACGAGATTTATATATATTAAGATATGTATTTATTAGCTATATAAAATAAAACAGTCAAGGAGAAGCAGAAAATAAAGCATAATTTTTTTGTGTAGTTCAATCTAACTAAACTATCACTCGGTCAGTATTTTTACCTTGGGTGAACAATTTTAATTTTCTATATTTTTTTACATGTACATTAATTTTTTTTTTTAATCAGCAGCAGCAACTAAGGGGTTACATACAAGATCGGTTTTTAGTCTAAATACTAATATTATAAAGATTGTTTGTTTGCATTGAATAGGCTCCGAAACTACTGAACCAATTTGAAAAATTCTTTCCCTGTTGGGAAGCTACATTATCCGCGGGTGACATATTATATTTAAAAAAAAAAACTATAGAAATTTTTGTTAAATACCCGTGCGAAGCCGGGCGGGATGCTTTTTTTACATAAATTAAACACTTGATAGACATCGACCAATAGAGATAATAATTAAACAATCTCCTTAAAAACTTTGGCTATATTCAAGGAATGGACCTAAAATTTACATTACATGGGAACAATTTACATTATGTATACATGTACAGTAATTCTATAGGTTTTTTAGGCCATTTGTTTATTGTATCATGGTTTCATGGAACCCATTAAAATATTCTAATCTGCAAGTTTATAACTAACAACAGTTTCCATTTTATGAAGGCTCGTTGAAAAACTTTTTAATTGTACGTTTTGAGCATTTGCTATAGCTACTGGCTCGGCCTCTGCCCATTTCTCTGGAATATCGCAGCTCGTCTTAGCATGCACTAGAACGTCAAACGAACACCGACAATCTAATAACGGTAAGTAAGATATAGTTGCAGCGACTTGTAACATTACATCTCTAATTTCCTGCTGTATTTTCTTTAATTCTTTACTACCTACGGTTTCGTTTTTCTCTTTAGATAATGCTGCGTCACCTTCTTCATACTGGACGTTGAAATCCCAACATTCTAATACTTCTTTGTTTGCTACGTTTAATATTATTAAGGAGAGTTTACTTACTTTTTTATTTAAAATCCATTCTGAAAACAAAATACAAAAATATATTTTTTAATTGTGTACCTTAGTTTTAAATGACCAAAATGGTAAAAATTGTAAATATTTTATTAGTCATTCAGATGATGTTTTAAACTATATAAACTATAATCTATGGCAGAAATATGTGTCATAAATTAAGAGCAAGTTTTCTCCCACTAACAGGAACAAGGAATATAATTATAAGTTACATTTAGACATTTATATTCAATTAAAATTCGAATTTTTGTTAAGTTCATAGTAATTATGACTGCATACCTTCACTTTGCGTCAACAGATTGTTAAGAAAAGCCTTAATTTGTGGATCTTCAGACAGAAGTAAGGTGATACCATATTGCTGCGCAGCTTTAAACGTTTCCGGTGGATACAAACCTCTTTGGAACAATACCGAATTTATAGCGAACTCTGTAATAGAAACACGTTTTAATGATTTAACAAATAAATACAAAATTAAAATGTTATTAACTTTAAGAATTAAAAAGCTAATTTTTAAAGTTCATAAAATAACGTACTTAAATATTCACATATAATTTGTGCTGAGCCCCGCAGCGTTATACAATTTTTTGTCTGTTGTTGAGACATTGTTTAAAAAGTAATAATTAAGATAGATTTGAATTTAGAACTATTTTCAATAACAAATAAAAACAATTGAGTCGAATTAGAAAACTTAACTCGAAAACGTTAAACAGAACGGTTAACTTTTAAACTGACAAGGACAACAAAGCAGTGTTGCAATCAGGGTTGCCATCACAAAATTTTAAGTTGCCCGTTGCCGTGTTTTGGTATCTGGATTGCCGTGTTTTGGAATAAAAACCACAAAATTGCCGTGTATTTACTTTACATTAACACGTAAGATTAAACATGACAATAAATATTTGTGTTTGCTAGCAGCAAACGAAAAAAACCGACTTCAATTATATCGACAAGTAATACAACGTAAGTAGACGAAAAAAAATCAACAAACGCACTAGTCGTCACTGCGATTTTCGAGGGTTCCCCTCGATTTATCTGAGATTCCATTATCATATCCTGGTTTCGTTATCATGGTACTACCCTTAGGATATCTTCTTTCAAACAAAAAAAAATTTATAAAAATCGGTTCATAAACGACGAAGTTATCCCCGAACATACATGAAAAAATATATTTATACAGTCGAATTGAATAACCTCCTCCTTTTTCGAAGTTGGTTAAATAGCCTCCTTTTTTGAAATCGGTTGAATAAAATATTATTCTTCACAACCGTCATACAAATTTATCGTAACCAACATTTTTTCTTCGGCTTTATTCAATTTATATTTATTTTTTCCTTTATATTATTTATCTTTTGCTGTGTTTTTGTTTAATTGATTTGAAATTTACAGAATTTCCTTTGGATCGGATAAAGTGCTTACAGCCAGTAAAGCTCCATTTATTGGGGAAGTAATAATTTTTCATTTCTTGTTTTTTTTTTTTGTAATTATTTTATTTCTTGTTCTTGTTTTTGTGTTGCACTATAATGACTTCTTCAACTATCGATGAAATTATTGGGAAAAACAAGTACACATTGGATTGCCGTGTTTTTGAACACGGCAATTAACGTACTGCCGTGTACCGTGTTTTATCACCGAATATATCCAAATTGCCGTGTAACACGGCAATTGCCGTGTAAATGGCAACGCTGGTTGCAATCATTTAATTTTATGTTGTGTAATTGTGTTAGAAGAAGCGACTCAAACAAGTTAAAAGGGGATGAAGCGAACGCACATGTGCGCTGATCAGCACATCGACGTTTCTTCCTTTGTTCCAACATCACGCAATCATCACGTGATGCAAGCAGGAGGTGGCGTCAGGTCGGCGGCATCGCACCGAACATGTGGGGACAATGGACAATTGGACTGATTTTGGACATCATTCTATAAACTCTATAAAGGGCTCTCGGCTAATTAACTAGTGCCAGACTCACTACCATTTTTCGTTAAAAATCCTTTGTTGTAATTTAGTAATTTTTCATTGTCGATTATTTTCTAGAATTGTAATTATTTGTAATTTTAGTGTTTATTTAATTTAATAATCCACTCAATTTGTAAGATTAGAAATGTAATTATTTTGTGAATTTTAGTTTTTATTTAAAAATCCGCTCGATTTATAAAAGTTGAATAATTGAACTGTAGGGAGTGTAGGGTATGGACCATGGATGCTTGAGTTAATTATTAATTTATCTCGCCCATCCCGCTTTGCTTATCCTGAAACCGAAAACCGAATCCAATAGACCCTCTACCCTCAATAGAAACGTTGAATTCAATTATCTAATATCAAAAAGTACTTTACTAGAGTATGTGCACCTATCTGTTTAAAATCAAATACAGTAACTTTAACGATATTAATGAAACCGGGAATTAAATTCAGCAAACATTTTTCTTAAAAGATAGGGAATTAATATTATGATTTATTTTTTATCGTGAAATAGATTAACACACCTTGACTGTAGTATCACCAAGCCAGTGAAAATTTTGCATCAAATTAGTGTAATGAACGTATAAACATACCAATTAAAATATTGGTGATTTTTCATTTTAGTGAATATAGTCTGGCTAACGAAAGTAGATACTCGATTTTTTGCATACTTTTTAAATGACAACACTGTAGGGTCTGTAGGGTTCCCACCTTCGGGTATATTACCTGATTACCTCTTTAATTGGGGAATATCTAGTGGAAACCTACTAAGATTTAAATATAAATAATATTAAAACCAACGCAAAACCTTAATAATAATTAATCCAATTATTACGTCTGAAAACACAATTAGAATTTAGGACAATATAAATACTCTGCAACATAAATCTTGTTATAAACATTGACACAGCGAATGAGGATCCGTAACGTTTTTAGTTGAGAATGCAGATTTATAGAACTAAGAAATCCTTAACATACAGTGCAAAAATTTTTGTTCTACGACAAAAATTGACGAAGTTATGATCAAATTACTAGCGGAGTTTACTAACCGGCCGGCGCGGAAGGCTGTGACGTCACACGGACGTTCCATGGATGCCAGTTAGCCCATAGTAGCGACAAGCTGCGATGGTGTTTTCATTTAAACTATCTGTCCTACAAAAAATTTGTAAGGACATAATTTTTTGTAGCAAATTGCTTTGCCTACAAATATGTTCATATAATTTTTTGCCGAAATTTAAAAATTAAAGAAGTTATAAGCAAAAAAGTGATAAAATTTCTATAAAGATTTTCTTTTTTGCTCTATAACTTTTTTTTTATACATTTCACAAAAAAATACCTCTGACCAGTCTTGTAGATGGTTTTTTGAGGAAAATTTTTCTCTACAATTTTTTGAATTTCATTCATTTAAAACGCTGTTACAGCGCTCCAAAGTTGACCGGGTTTGTCAATGCTCATGAGAATCCGGTCAAAACGAAATGTTTTGACGGGAATTTTGGGTTTTAACTTTTAATCATTAACTCGGGGAAAATGTTTTTTCATATTTTTTAGTAAAAAGCAATAAAAAGTTAAATAGTACTTGTCGAGTTGTCGTTGACAACTTGACATTGCCATTTGTCAATCTGTCAGTTGCAGTTGTCAACTTGTCACTGATATTTTTAAAAATTGATTTTCCTATAATATTTTGGTTTCTATGGATAAAACAGTGATTTATTAATTACAACATAATGGAAAACGATATCAATCACTCCGACTCGTATTTATTATTTGTTAACGACTGAATGATCACAAAACAAATGTTATCCAGCAGTCAAATAAATCACAAATAAAATATTAACAAGATGGGTCGAACTCAACGAAAAAGGCGACATAAGAATTTGCTCAAGTTTTACTCCTGCAATAACGAAAAGGATTTAGTACAATTAAACTCCTGGCTAGCGAAGGAAGGAGTTCGATACAATAAAAAACTCGTACTGGCCGTTTTTAATGATACCGGTAGGGGAGTGTTGACGAAAAAGAAAATAAAGGCGGGAGAAGAATTAATGAATCTACCGCTTAATTTAACTATTAACGTAACTAGTTTATTAATGGACGTTGTATTTTGTAAAGTGTTTTTAGAGAACAATATTCCTTGTTTACGTAAATATAGTCGTAAGGTGTCGTTTCAATCGCTCATGGCATTTTATCTAGTTTATTTAAGATCGCAAGGACAAAAATGCAAGTGGTACATTTATTTAGAGAGCTTGCCGAAGATTTATACCGTACCTTATTTCTTGCCGAATGAAATAAGAAAATATATAGATGATGAAATTAATTCTGTGATTATAAAGCAAAGAAATATTATCGAAAGTACTTTTTATATATTTGACGAACTTTTAAAAAACACTACATGTATTAGTGATGTAGTTCAGAATTTTAGATCATATTTTTCGTTATGTAATTATGAATGGGCCTATTTTACCGTGAACACGAGATGTGTTTACATGGACCTAACAAAAGTGATAGACCTGAAAAATATTGAAAGTTCTATTCTATCTTTAATTAATGATAATACTAAAATATCATTATGTCCATACTTAGACATGATAAACCACAGCCCAAACTCGAGAAACGAAACAAAACTTTTAGTAAATAAAGAAGTAGGAGTTACACCAATCACAAATTTAAATGAGAATATATTTTCCGATGTTAGATTTTCTATTTACACTAAGAATAATTTCGATCCATATACACAGGTTTTCATATGTTACGGTGACAGTCATAACTTGAAATTGATCACGGAATACGGCTTTTGTCTACCGTCAAACGATATAGATTTTGTGTCGTTTCATTTTGATAAAATTAATATATTTTTAAACTCCGTAGGCACTAAGCTATCCAACGATCAAATAGCTTTCATCAGTAATCACGGACTGAATAAGGAATTGTATATAGATTTAAGAGGTTTAAGTTTTAATTTTTACGGTTTATTGATGGTCGTTAAATATTATTATGACAAAAATATAGATATAAGTAGGTTAATATATTCTGCTGCAATATGTTCCAATGATAGAGTCCTAATAGAATTTATAAAGCCAATGGTCAAAGAAAGACTTGTAAATATTCAGTCTGCGTTAAGTAAGCTAGGTAGTTTTAGTAAATGTTTTATTTTAGATAATTGTATTGAACTTATGTGTCAGTATGTTAAAATATTAGAAAAGTTTATTAAATGTTAGATGTTTACTACCAAGTCATTTTGTATTATTTTCTATCCTTAATTTCCTTAGATCTTATCCTTAATTTCCTTCTTTTCGTTTATCTCAGTCAGGAGTACCATTTTATAAAGAATTAATGTTGATAATTAATAAAATTTAAAGATATTTGTTAGGTAATAATATCAATAAAAATTTTCAGAATATAGAAAAACACGCATTATGTATAGCTTAATGTATAGTCAAGAATAAAGGGTTTCAATATAATGTTTATATTTTAATTATTAAACAGTTTTCATTCATCTAAATAAAACAATCTACCAATATATTACCACTTAGTACATATAATTAAATAGAATAAATTATAATCTATACTAATTTAAAGCTGAAGAGTTTGTTTGTTTGAACGCGGTAATTTCTGGAACTACTGGGCCGATTTGAAAAATTCTTTCAGTGTTAGATAGCCCATTTATCGAGGAAGGCTATAGGCTATGTATCATCACGCTAAGATCAATAGGAGCGGAGTCCACGCCGACGAAGTCACGCGCAGAAGCTAGTTAGAAATATGTATTGTGGTGCCTTGGTATGGTATGGTATGGTATGGTATCACGGGCTGGTTTCCGCAAGTCGACGACCAGGCGCCTATTTTGCGTGAGTGGGGATATGCTAATTCACTCTTGCCACCCAAGCTCCTCCAGAAACTTCAGAAGTCTTTTTGGCTTCTTGAAGATCTCCGGAAGTGTTCTCGGGGTGCCAAGGTGCTGTGCCCGGTAAGCCGCTACACCTGGACAGTGAAGAAGTACATGCATAGCCGTTTCCTCAGTTCCCATGCAAGCTCTGCACAGGGGACTGTCGGTAATGCCTAAATTAAATAGATGTTTATTATACGGACCGTGTCCAGTTAGTGCCGCAGTTATTTGTCTTAGTTGGCGTCTGTTCATATTTATTAGGGTGTTTGCCAGTTTGGCGTCAACTACTGGCAGCGCCAACTTGGCCTGCCTACAGTCCTCAAGTTCGGAACAAAGAGTGACATGTTTGTGTTTCATGCGCTGTCGAATTTGGCCTTTGACCCAGCAAGAGGGTAATGGTATAATGGGTTCGGCTCCTATGGCCCTCATGCTCGACCCCCTTCTTGCTAGCTCGTCAGCTATATCGTTACCGCGTGTGTTGTTGTGACCTTTGATCCATTGCAGTGTGATGTCGTTGTATGCACTTACCTGCATCAAGGTGTTATGGCACTCAAAGATGATACCTGAGGTAGTTGAGTTACCGTTTAGTGCCTGTAGTACTGACATGCTATCTGATAGTATCCGGATGTTGGAGTCCTGTACGTTCCTTCTCCCGATTGCTCTGGCTGCCTCAAGTATGCCCAAACACTCTGCTTGAAACACTGTATTATGGGCGCCTATGGGTAGTGATATATTAATATTTAGGTCTTCGGAGAAGATGCCACTTCCTGAGCCTGTTTTTGTCTTGGAGCCGTCCGTGAAGATTCTCAGTTCATGCGTACTGTAGTCCGCGTGTGAATCCTCATCCAGCTGTATTTTGTATTTTTTGTCAAAAATGTACCTGATCTGGATTCCGTCATTTGGAGCTTCCGTGAGCGGTATATCTTTGGCTACATCTTCCAAAATTTTTATATGTGGTGTGCCAGTTGAACACAGTAGTTTGTGGTTCTTTAATCTCGCTGCTGTGGTAGCAGCTTCTTGCTGAATAAATAAGTGGAGTGGAAGAATATTTAGCATAGCCTCCATTGCTGCTGTAGGGGTGGTTCTCATGCAGCCCGTGACTGCCATGCACACCAATCTTTGCCAGCTTTGTAACTTGGATTGCGCTGTGGTGAGAAGTGTTCTGCGCCACCATACCACAGCTCCATAACTGATCATGGGTCTGATGACCGCAGTGTAGAGCCATAGAGTCAGTTTCGGGTTGAGGCCCCAGCTCCTCCCAATCATTCTACGGCATTGCCAGAAGATGATGCTGGCTTTGTTTAATTTATTTTCCAGGTGTTTGGACCAGTTTAGTTTATTATCAAGTATTACACCAAGGTACTTAACCTCTGTGGTTAAATTCAGGGTAGAGTTAAAGAGCATAGGTAGAGTATAATTTCCTAGGTCTCGTTTGTTCGTAAACATAACTAATTCCGTTTTATTCGGGTTTATGGATAGATTATGCTCTTCGCACCATCTTTCTACCAATAGCAGGGCTGTCTGAGTCAGTTCACAAAGTGTGCTAGTGAACTTTCCTGTTACTAGAATGGCCAGGTCGTCTGCATAACCTATTGTATAGAATCTGTTGTCGTTTAGCAAGGATATTAGATCGTTGACTACGAGGTTCCATAGCAAGGGTGATAACACTCCTCCCTGGGGGCACCCTTTAGCAACGATAGCACCCTGTTTTTTGTCGTTGTCTACCCTCACAATCCTACTTGCCAGCATGTTTCGAATCCAAGCAGTTATAGTAGGGTTTGTATTGTGGCGGTTCAGTGCCGTGACTATGCTGTTGAAGTTAGTTTTATCAAAAGCACCTTCGATGTCGATAAAGGTGCCTAGACATGATTCCTTGATTGTAAGTGCCTCTTCGATCTTGCTCACTACAGCGTGTAAGGCTGATTCTGTCGATTTACCTGCGCTATAAGCATGTTGATTCTTATGTAGTGGTACTTTCGGTAGTACGTTATCTCTCAGGTATCTATCGCACAGTCTCTCCAACGTCTTTATAAGGAAGGAAGTGAGACTGATCGGCCTATAGGACCTTGCATCTGAGTAGTCTGCCTTGCCGGGTTTAGGTATAAAGGTAACCTTTACTTCCCTCCATGGTTTGGGCACGTAGCCAAAAGCCAGGCAGGCTTGGAAGATTGAGTTAAGTGTGTGGTTCAAACGTGAGCCTCCCCATTCGAGGAACGCGGGGTATACGCCGTCCGGTCCTGGCGTTTTGAAAGGCTGGAAGCTCTTGATTGCCCACGCTATTTTGTTAGGTTGTATTACCTCACTTGCGCACTTCCAGGCGCTATCTGTAGTAGTGAAGTTTGTGTCCTGCCAGTTGGTTGTGGTAACCATAGTACAGTCCGGAAAGTGTGTCTGGATTAGCACTTGATGTGACTCTTCTAATGATTTGGTGTAGGAATTGTCCGGTTTCCTTAGTGCCACCATCACATGTTGTGGGTCCCTCGAGAGGATTTTGCGGATTCTACTGGCCTGCACAAACGACTCAATCGCTTCGCAGAAGTTGCGCCAAGCTCGAGTCTTCCAAAACCGTATTCGCTTTTTGTACAGGGCCTTAACATTTTTGTAGTGATCCCAATCCTAGTGATTATACGTGTTCATAGCTCTATTGAGTGCTTTCCTAACCTTGGTTCTGAGGCGATTTAGCTCTGGGCCCCACCATGATTTTTTGTCGGTTGGGTTCTCCGGAGGATGAATTAGTGGACATGTTGCTTCGTAGCATTTCTTAAACAGAAGTGTTAGTTTCTCCACTAGTTTTTCTAAACTATGAGTGTCTTTTATTTTTACAGGACAGTCAAGCGCCTCTAGCCCTCTAACAAGCATTGAACGAAACTCCTCCTTGTTTGTCTTACGTACGTTTCTATAAGGTTTTAAAGGTGTCGGTACAATGCCTAGATCGAAGCGTATCCACCTATGGTCAGAGCAGGACGCCTCCTCAGACACGTGCCAGTTGGATATGAGTTTGGACCCTCCGTCGTTTGCCAGCGTGAGATCAATGATAGTTTTGGCACGCCTGGTAACGAACGTGGGTTTGCTACCTGTGTTAATAATGTCTAATTTAGTAGTGGATAAGTATTCAATAAGTGTCTTACCTCTGTTATTGGTTTTTTCGTTACCCCAGACCGTATGATGGCAGTTCGAGTCTGTTGCAACGATGACATCCAATCCTTCTGCTTCGCAGTGGTTTACTAGTCGCACCAGGTCTTGTGGTGGGGGGTCCTCTCCATCTGGCATGTACACAGACGCGAGGACGACTTCCCGCGATGTGGATGTGGATACGGCTGTTTTTATTGTGCAGATGTCTCTGGAACAGAACTCGGTAAGGGTCTGCACGGGAATGTTATTTGTGACAAATATTGCTGCCCTTGGGCTAGGTTCATTACTTGTTATAAGCTTACCTTTGAGATTGCCTAATCCTTGTATAGAACCTGACCGCGATAGCCAGGGTTCCTGGATGAAGGCTACAGCTGTTTTGTTGGTCTCCAACCACCTACGCAGCTGTGCCGTAGCAGTGAGACTGTGGTGGAGATTTATTTGGAGGGCTCGACTACAAGGTGAAAGGGACTCCATCTTCAGAGTCGTCCCCTGACCCAAGGTCGAGTTCTTCTATCCCCAGGGCAAACTCTCCAAAACTGACCGCCTCATCACCGTCGCTCGCCATGTCGGCGTTCGTCGGATCGTGCGCAGTGTCCGAGAGAGTGCCTTCGGGAGGTTCGTTGATCCTACAGCTGGAGCCGGGTTGCTGGGTTTGGTGTTCTTCAACCACCATCTGAGTGCTCTTCGGTTGTTCCGTCACAGTTTGTTCTGTCTTCCTAGATTGTGGAGGCACGTCGGTGAACTTGCCCTTGCGCTCCTCGAACTTGACGTAGACGGCGCCCAGCATATAGCAAAGTTGCCGCCCACGTTCCAGGATGCTAGGAATTAGGTCCTCCGGTATGCTGACCACAATGAAGGTGCCTGCAGCCTGTTTCTGCGCTATGTGCAGCAACCATCGGTCCACTTCGGCCCAGGGGTTGAAGTACCGCAGCGCTTCTCCAATCTTGTTGGCCTCGTCTTGACCTGGTATGAGGATGCCACATCTAACTTTCCTTGGTAGGTCCGATTGCCTTCTGACTTCTACCTTGACACCTGATGTCAGTGTGTGGCCATCGATGTTGCTTTTCACCCACTCCATGGTCTCGGCGTTCATGCACCACAGCTGTAGTGAGCCGTTCATGTACGTCGGCTTGCCCTGGAACATGGGTGGTTTACCGGTCCTGGCCTGTACAAGGGACCAGAGTTTTGTATTCAGGGCCCCCTGAACTTCCTCCGCTTGTTCTCTGCTCAAGTGGCCTCTATTTGTTGCAGTAACGGCCGCTATCAGGTCAGATTTAGCGGCTGCTGCATATGTTTTAGGGGTCGCTCCAGTGCGGGCCTTCTTTCTGACCTCGCTAGGCGTCGTCCGGTCCTCGGGACAGTGTCTCTTGCTGGTACTGTTCTTGGGGTTGTCCACTCCCGTCGTTGCAAGTGTTTTTGTCTTCCCGCTACCCTCTTTCGTGGACCTGGGTGTTTCTACCATTGAGGGTTGGCCTCCGCTAGTACTCGGCTTGGGGTCTGGTGTTTTAGTAAATTTGACCGCTGCTACAGGTGTTGGAGCATTTTTTGCCTGCAGCCTCCGCTTCCACCTGTTCATGGCGTTGGGTCTCTTCTTACGTTTATCTGCCGTCACATTTTCTAGTGTGCTGCCAGTGTTAGGGTTGGCCTTCTTAGCAGGCTGTGGCTTGTTTGATTTCTTGGCGGTGACTACCGTCCAAGGTCCTCCTTGGTCTAGGCTGGTTGAGGTGGTTGTGGTAGCCCCCCCGGAAGTCTCCTTTCCAGCAGCCGCGATTGCTTTTGCGTCGGCCGACAGGGGCAAGACCGGGTTCCTGGATGCCACCACATCTGCTTTCGCGTTAGCCCTCGTTTCGCCGGTCAGAGGTCCCGGTAGAGCTCCCACAAACACCCCTTTCCCAGCGTCGGTTGCTGCAGTCTCTGCCGTAGTTGGGGGGGCCTCCGGTATCCCAGCTGCCACCTCACCTCCCGCGGCAGGGGCTGCCGCAACCGTCGCCGGACGGCCTGAGCTAGTTGGGGTGAGGGGGCCCCGAGGGGCCTCCGCTGACCTCGACTGTTGACTCTTTGTGAGTGTCGGTAGATTGGGCTTGGAAACTTTGGGTTGCCCCTTGGTCTCCTTGCCCTTTCCCCCTTTCCTACTTAGTTTTGGTTGTTCAGTAGCGTGGGACCCTCCCACAGGATAACCTGTGCTTGGAACACCGGACGCTTTTGTGTCGGTAGTTTTGTTTGGGGCTTCTTGCTTGGCTTGGGGGAGGGGATGTCCCTCCGGAGCCACCGTCTGGTTCGGGTTTTTAATGAATCCTGATGAGTCCATAGTTTATGTGAAAAAATCTTCATCTGCTGAGCTCCCCACCCTCCTCGGAGCCCGCAACTGGGAGTGCTATGCACTGAAGCTACCCAGCAGATATAGGTGAAGAGGGTTGGCGTACAGCGCGACATCAGGGGCTCGGACGCACGTGCCCGGGGGCCGCATGCTATGTGTGGCTGTTTGACCGGATTCTGATCTCCCAGTTGTTCCACACACCCTTACTCCGTCAGCATGGCCTTCCGCTTCCCCCCCTCCACCTCACCGGCGGCCCTCTGACGGTACGCTAAGCCATTTCCCCCGGGCTGGTTAGACTCGGGGGCTACTGTTTAGCACGAAATCGGGACCAAAGGGGCGTGTTGTCGGCTGGACTGGCTCGACTCAACCTCCCAGGACTCCGTCATCCGCACGTACAGCGATCGACTGCGCAGGCTCTACCGCAGGTGGGTGTACTAATAAATATCAATAATCTATAAATAAACTTAAATATTAAGATGGTAATGGGCTAATCTACATTGCGGTGCATGCCCAAGCACATATATAGATGAATAAGCGTATAAACTTACATATATATTTGCAACTAGCGGCCGCCCGCGACTTCGTACGCATGGAGTTAGTTATTTGCAAATAATTTTTAATTATATCCGAAAAATCTAAATACCTAATGAAAGAAAAAAATAAAAGAAAGATAAAAACAATAGCTAGAAGAATTTTTAGAATCAATGAAATCGATGGATATTATTTTTCATTGAACTTTCATACAAACTCCCATCCCCTGTTTTAACCCCAGAAGGGGATTGATTTCTAAAAATACATTATTAGTACACCTTAACACCATCAGCTATAAAGCATACATTTTAAATTTGAAGTCTCTTACTTTAAAAACATAGGACTTTCATACAAACCTCCAACGCCCGTTTTACCCCCTTAGGGGTGGAGTTTCGTAAAACCCGTTCTTAACAGATGTCTACTTCCTATAAGAAACCTACCTGCCAAATTTCAAGTTAGTAGGTGTACTTTTCATTGGACTTTCATACAAACTTCCAACCCCCGTTTTACCCCCTTAGGGGTCGAGTTTCATAAAACCCGTTCTTAGCGGATGTCTTCGCCCTATAAGGAACCTACCTGCCAAATTTCAAGTTTGTAGGTGTTATAGTTTCAGAGATTTCGTGATGAGTGAGTGACCTTTCGCTTTTATATATATTATAGATATAAAATACTATACATAATAACCACCGCCCGCCCACATAGCTGTGGTCTTGCAATATTATAAGATAGTCCGAAAGAAGGAGTAGATATTAAGATATATTACATAAAGATATTTACATGCACTACTTATACTTCTAAATTATATATAGAGCAGTGACGAGATGCGCTCGGAGGTTTTAGTTGTTTCTATTTCATAAGGAAATAGATCTAAAAACAGGGCTTGGCAACCTCGAGAAGGTTAGTCCACCGAACTTGCCTTGGGAGGTCTTTGCGACCCGCGCTGCTCCCAAGACCATCGCCCCTCTACCACTTCAGAAGGATGCGGTAGAGTAGGCCTGGACCTATACTACCATGCAAAGCAGAGCAGAGCAGAGCTGAAGCATGCCGTAAGAAGGGGAACCGCAAAAGCATAGACCCAGGCCCGCCCCAAAATTGTGGTGCCTTAGAATATTATTCTAAGTGTGGTGCCTTAACTTAGGGAGGTGCCTCTTATTAACCGTCTTCAAAAAAGGAGGACGTTTTCAATTCGACTATATTTTTTAAATGTGCATCCTCGTAACTTTCAACTTAAATAGGTACATATTTGTACATGTACCAATGAGGATCCGTAACGTTTTTAGTTGAGAATGCAGATTTATAGAACTAAGAAATCCTTAACATACAGTGCAAAAATTTTTGTTCTACGACAAAAATTGACGAAGTTATGATCAAATTACTAGCGGAGTTTACTAACCGGCCGGCGCGGAAGGCTGTGACGTCACTCGGACGTTCCATGCCAGTTAGCCCATAGTAGCGACAAGCTGCGATGGTGTTTTCATTTAAACTATCTGTCCTACAAAAAATTTGTAAGGACATAATTTGTAGCAAATTGCTTTGCCTACAAATATGTTCATATAACTTTTTGCCGAAATTTAAAAATTGAAGAAGTTATAAGCAAAAAAGTGATAAAATTTCTATAAAGATTTTCTTTTTTGCTCTATAACTTTTTTTTTATACATTTCACAAAAAATACCTCTGATCAGTCTTGTAGATGGTTTTTTGAGGAAAATTTTTCTCTACAATTTTTTGAATTTCATTCATTTAAAACGCTGTTACAGCGCTCCAAATTTGACCGGGTTCGTCAATGCTCATGAGAATCCGGTCAAAACGAAATGTTTAACTTAGTTTTATGATCCGGAGTGAGTTTTATGAGTCGGAGTGATGCCACACGTATCCCGCTTACATAACGACGCGTTGGCGCAGCGGTCATAGCACTAGCTGTTGCGCTAGCAGTCGCGGGTTCGATCCGCGCACATGACAAAAATTTGTATTGGCCATACAGATGTTTGTCATGGTCTGGGCGTTTGTGGTTGTGTATTGTGTGTGTTTCCGGACCCCCGACACAGGAGAAAATCCTACTGGGGGCCGTTGAGTGTGAAACGTTTATTATTTATTATTATTATTACTGGCGTAGCGGCAGGAACGGCATAATGCTTATAACTTAATATCTTCGTAAGTAATGGTCTGATTTGGATAATTCAAAAAGAAATATCTTTCTTATATCATAGAGAATAACGTGGATACTAGTTTTATTGAATTTGCTATAACTTTATTGATCCTCCTTATACATATGTGTAGAAGAGTACTTTTGAGTCTCAACCAGTTTCGGAAATACTAATGTTTTCCAAAAATGCGTTGACTTCTCTTAATCTTCTTCGAATGTATCTACTTAGGTAAACAAATATCTCATAAATCATATTTTTTAACGTGGTATTCCCAGTAGGCCTACCCCACAGACAGCTTATGCCAATGAATAAGTAAAGTTGTAGGCAGGGATTTAACAAAAAAATTTTAAGAATATATTTACAATAAAAAAGGATCATAAAACTAAGTTAAGCATTTCGTTTTGACCGGATTCTCATGAGCATTGACGAACCCGGTCAACTTTGGAGCGGTGTAACAGCGTTTTAAATGAATGAAATTCAAAAAATTGTAGAGAAAAGTTTCATCAAAAAACCATCTACAAGACTGGTCAGAGTTATTTTTTTGTGAAATGTATAAAAAAAAGTTTTAGAGCAAAAAAGAAAATCTTTATAGAACTTTTCTCACTTTTTTGCTTATAAATACTTCAATTTTTAAATTTCGACAAAAAGTTATATGGACATATTTGTAGGCAAAGCAATTTGCTACAAATTATGTCCTTACAAAATTTTTGTAGGACAGATAGTTTAAATGAAAACACCATCGCAACTTGTCGCTACTATGGGCTAACTGGCATGGAACGTCCGAGTGACGTCACACGCATCCCGCGTACACTGACGTAGCGGCAGGAACGGCATAATATTTATAACTTAATATCTTCGTAAGTAATGGTCCGATTTGGATAATTCAAAAAGATATATCATTCTTATATCATAGAGAATAACGTGAATACTAGTTCTATTGAATTTGCTAGAACTTTACTGATCCTCATTAGGTACCAATTTTGATGACTTTTATACTGAAGCTGGTGCTTGTCATGTGGTCCAAATAAACTTAATACCAAAGAATATAGTACTCTCTAACATATCTGACGAGTAATTTTGAGTTGTAGTTATAACTCAATGCGTAATGAATTGATTATTTTTTCGACTACCTTCGTTATATTTGTTAATTTAAATTTAATTCGTTTTTTTTTTATCTATGGCAGAGATTGCATTTATTTATAGAATATTCTACGAATAACAGAATTAAAGTTAATTAACGCATACCAATAATTATTTACCTATAACCTTAGAATAACCTATAACAATAATTTATTACCTTTGTAGAAACCAGAAACAGATAAAAAAATTTACATACTTTTCTAACATTCCAAAAATCCAAAGTACAAGACTGAGGTGAGAAAGTTTTATTATTATTATTATTTTTATTACTATCATATAAAAATTTTGATCTCGCGGGGTTCGAACCTGCACCCCCGACATACCGTGTCAGTGCTCTAGCCAATTACTATGGAACGATGTACCGGCTGGATCGAAATTTTTGATATATGATTTTATTCCTTTTTTAAGCAACCGTAGTGGATCGAAGTTTTGATATGATAATAAAAAATATTTTATAGGTAATTTCCTCATCATCCTCATGTGTGGGAAACACAAAAATGAAAATACCAATTAAGGTTTATTATTATCTATGTGACAAGTGACAACCGCGGCATTTGACACTTGTCAATTGCTATTTGTCGGGGGCCGAGTGACCATGGCCGCAGCACTTTTGATTAATAAGAAATTTGATAAAATATTTAAAAATCATGTTAAATTTTCAAAAAGTTTTTCGACTAGTAAATCCTTAATTTTAAATAAGCCCCAATTTAGTTTAATTTGTAAACAATATGCGGCCACGAGTCATTACAGGGTATGATAATGTTTTGTGCGAAATATAAGTTATTTAGTGTTATTTATCGTGTGTGTATAATTTTTTAAGGTGTTATTTTTTTTTTTCGACTGTAGTATTATTCTTCGTCACCGCCACCCAACCCTGGTGGACAAGATTCCGCAAAAAATGTTTTGGCGGCAGTTTTGGCAAATAGACCGAAAACCGGGAAAATTCCTGTTGGTAAGGCTCTATTAAGATATAAAAGAACTTTAGGTTACAATTTGTTTGATATTTAAATTCTCACATCTTTCGTCTAAAGAACATTGCGTAATATTATTGCTGACCTTGAGTTAATGTTTATCAAATATCAAAAATAGCCAAACATTTTAAGCTATAAAACGCAATCGATGACACTTGAAATACAAGTAATAGAAACGATAATACATTTTATTATTTTTCCTTCTTCAGTTCTAGCTCAGGAATTCAATTTTACTAAATACAATTCAATTTATATTATCTTCACTTTTCTAATGTTCAAAAATGTATTTTTAGTCTTAATTTCTGGGTCAAGTTACAAATGAATAAAGTATTAAAACTAGATAATTACGTTTTAACAAATAGAACAATAGGTATACAAAAATTATTGTAAAATAACACAGATAATTAATTGATATTTAGCTAGCAGACGTATGTTTCCCTGTTTCAAATGTAAATATATGACTATTTATATTAAATTGTAATATACAATTGTGTGCTTTTTTTTTTTTTTTTTAAAATATCTAATTAATTTCATTGTGTGCTAGAACATTTTTATTTTGTGTGTCTATATTTGTATATTTCTTTTTCGTGTATATACTAAACTAACTACACTCGCTTTTTAACCGACTTCAAAAAAGGAGGAGGTTTTCATTTCAACTTTTTTTTTTACTTCACTAATGTTAGTGCACAAAATACATGTAGTTTTATGTTTTATCGTAGTACTTCTCATTAGAATATTTTGATAATTTTATGGATTATTAAATTGACCATTCATTATTAATCTGAGTTGCATATCTTACTAATATAGTATAGTTAATAGAATTTATTAGCGAACATGTTGTTATTAATTTGTCACTTGTTCTGTTTTTATCATTGCCTGGTTGACGCAGTCTCTCCCGCACCTCTGCTTGTACCCCCTCCCGCCGTTATTAATCCTTTTCCTATAAGTATCCTGATGTGGTCGCCCGTTCCTAGGGATCCAAAAGAGAGACTGCTTTCACCCAGGCGCTTCTGTTTTGGATCGTGAAGATATTAGCCTCGGGGATGCTAAGCCGGTCACGGGGATGGATATGCTACGGGGGATGATGGCATATGTCTGGCCTAAGGTAAAATTTAACTTTGAAAGTATTTGAATATAATGATTTCTCGCTTTTACAAAGAAAAACTGCTTTGGGCAATTTTAATAGGTATATAATGGGTTTCAATGCATAAATGCTTTTAGTTTCAACTCTGTTATCATAGAACCTCTGAGCTGAGCTCCTAAAAGTTATAAATCTTTTGAATTTTACTGTAATCTTATAGAAGAGCCATCCAAACCACTTATTTGAAGCTCATAATCTTCGAAATATACTTGTACTATGTTATATTTACTTCTGCTCCTATCAACTCATTCTTGCCTAGTACTTATTAAAGCTGATCCAATTATTCGAAATTAATTTTTAAAATGATTATATTTCATACCTTCCAGGACAACGAAATGATAAGAAACAGAGTAATGATGTCTCTCTCTCTCCTCTTTGGTGCTAAAGTAATGAACGTAACGGTGCCGTTCTTATTTAAATATGCCATTGATGAAGTAAATCATTTGACAACGACTCCAGCTGGAGAATTACTCGGAATGGCAACAGTGCCTCAAGCTTTAGGAACGAGTGCCTTTAGCTTGTTAGTTGGATGTGAGTATGTAAGCTGTTTCCTAGATTCATCATCATCATCATCACTTCAGCCTATCACAGTCCATCGTCGTCGTATTAAAATGTTGAAATATATTTTCAGATGGTATAGCTAGAGCAACAGCAGCTGGTTTTAACGAATTAAGAAATGCAGTATTCGCTAAAGTAGCTCAACATTCAATAAGAAAATTAGCATGCAATGTTTTCATGCATTTACATAATTTGGATCTCAGTTTCCACTTAGGCAGGCAGACTGGTGCCTTATCAAAGGTAATGTAGGATGAAAAAATAAATTCTACAATTAATATACTGCAGTGTTTGGGTAAAAGGCAGTAAGTTATAAATATTGAAAATTGAGAAAATTGCCTTTAAGGTCATCTCTCATTAGACCCTCACCGGAACGCCTCCACGCGTTGTCAACGAGTGGTCCGCGGGTGGACGGCGCGTGAACGACTCGCCGTCAACGGGTTGACGACGCGTAGTCAACGGGTAGACCGCGGGTGGACGGCGCGTGAACGACTCACAGTCACTGTGACAACGTAAGACAAGCATGCGAGCAGCTCGTCGTCACCGAGCGGTTCACCCGCCGTCCGCGCGCGGTCTACCCGCCGTCAACGCGTGGCGAGCTCGCGTGCGAGGCGATCCGGTGTTGATGTAGTGAGCGTATATCCATACAAATCCATAGAAAGAATACTAACCGCTCGAGTCGAGGCGGTGCTGGTCGGGTGCCGGGTGGGTCTAATGAGCGATGACCTTTAAAGTTTTGTATTCATTCAAAAAAAAAAAAAAAATTAAGATTAAAAAACAAGCTATATCTTAATTGCCTTAAAAAGATTAAAATCACTTCAATTTTATTCACATGTATTATTAATAAAAGCTTGTCAGATTTACATTCTCGTACTTACTTAGTTTGGAAATTTGAAAAATTAAAATCGATCCGATCAAGTAACTTAATTTCCTTATTTATCTACATAGGGACAGGACACACACTATACAGGACTTCATTCTGTCAAAAGTTAATTGTTAAAATTTTTTTTTTGTATTAAAACCTTCTGTGGGCCTTAAGGATATACAAAAAAAAAAAAAATTAGCAGAATTGGTCGAGCCATTCTCGAGTTCTGCACTTAGCAACATTCATTTCTTTTACATAATATTAGTTTGTTTTTTATTTTTTTCTTTTGTATTTCAGACTATAGATCGAGGTTCAAGAGCGATAAATTTCGTGCTGTCAGCTATGGTGTTTAATATTGTGCCTACTATATTCGAATTGACGTTGGTGTCCATGATTTTGGGTATTAAAGGAGGACTTGCTTTTGCAGGTGTGATTATATATTTTTTTGGCAAATATTTCAGTAAGATTAAAGAAGACTTTTTTACGTACGCTTGACTTGGGGAGTAAGCTGGTGAATGCAAGACGAGAGTGTTACGAAAAGTGTGATCGGGCGTGGCGAAGAAGTTGAGAGGGAGATATAAGTTAGTGAAGATAGAAAGAGAGATAGAGTTACGTTTAATATATTACTGTAGGGGCAACTAAAAAAGTTTTAGTTCAGTCGTGTGAACTATAAACTAAATTTTAATTTCCAGGTGTGGCATTCAGTTGTGTAGGAGTATACGCGGCCTTCACACTCGCTGTAACTCAATGGCGAACCCGATTTCGTGTCGATATGAACCGCGCTGAAAACGAAGCTGGGAACAAGGCCGTTGACTCGCTAATAAACTACGAGACTGTTAAGGTGACTATTGATACACTATGATGACATTATTAGTGTGACTACAGACTCAATACAGCACTACCGCACCTCTAGTATTACTATAGATTCACTACCGACTTAAAACTCACAAAAGTTCACCATTAGTGTGACGTATGACTCATTACAGCAACTGTGTCAATTTTAGTGTGATTACTGACTACGGACTCAGTACAATATTACAATATCTTTAGTGAGTACTAACGTCTCGGTTCGACACTAATATGTCCTTTTTGTGACTACTGACTGATGACAGTTATGATAACCTTAGTCTTATATTGACTAATGACTCAGTACAATACTACGATATCTATAGGGTGACTGCCGACTAACGACTCACTACAACAACCCTAATATTAAAACCGACTGTCGACTCACTACTTCGATATCCATTGACTAACAACTAAAAACTTACAACACACACTAGCATATTAGTGTGCGTTGTGACTTATTATAGCAACGCATTACCTTTGGTGTTGTTACTGACTAAAAACTCAGTACAATATGCACAATGTGACTACCGACTAAGACTAAGGACTACACCACTTTACTCTTAATACTTATATCCTTAATTCCTGACCTCCGACTCACTACAATACTACGATATCCCGAGTCACTGAAGTTTACTGTCACACTTAAAACTTAGTGTGACTGCTAACTGATGATGTTTCTTTTATTTATTTTCAGTATTTCAATAACGAGAGTTATGAACTACAGAAATACGACGAAAGTCTCAAGAAATATGAGGATGCTTCGCTGAAAACCGCTTCAAGTTTGGCGCTCTTGAACTTTGGACAACACGCTATATTCAGCGCAGGACTAAGTGTTATTATGATAATGGCGGCAAATGAAATCGCTAAAGGTGATTTATAGTTAAGAATAACATAAATATTCCTTATATGGTTCACAAACATATTATGACACTAGCATATAGTTGAATGACATCTGTGACATTATTTTTTTGTTGCCATGTAAGATTTTGTATGTCACGTTATTGTTACTTTTTATTTATTTTTCTCATTATGTGATTTATTTTATTGTGTGGCAAAGTGGAAATTTTGTGTTTAAGAAATTGCTAATTTTGCGGTCTATTAGTTTGGACCTCTTTTGTGTTAAATAAGCCTGTGTAGTACAGAGCCGTTATCACAAGATCTTGGTTTGATAGCACATTATAAACAATACGTTCTCCCATACCAATTCAATTTCAATATGGATTCAAATTTTTATACAACTCAGCGTCTCGACTATACGCCATATAATGGTGTAACGTGACGTAGTGTACCGAGCGGTTTACTGAGGCGTGTGATGTCGCAGGGCACATGTCGGTGGGCGACCTGGTGATGGTGAACGCGCTGGTGTTCCAGCTGTCCATCCCGCTGGGCTTCCTGGGCTCCGTGTACCGCGAGGTGCGCCAGGCGCTGCTCGACATGCACACCATGTTCACGCTCATGACGCTGCAGTCCAGCGTCGCGGTGAGTGTCTACCGCCCTACACCTGCACCTACACCTACTCCCGCACCTGCACCTGCACATATAACTACACATGCATCTGCACCTGCACCTACACCTACACTTGCACCTGCACCTACACCAGCTCTTGCACCTGCACCTACACTAGCTCTTGCACCTGCACCTGCAGCTACGTCAGCAACTACACCTGCACCTGCACCTACGCCGGCAACTACACCTGCACCAGCAGTGCTGGTCCAGCACCTATACCTACACCTACACCCTACCTTCCTGGGTACCATGAGATGTCGTACTACTTTACAATCAACTAATTATCGACTTTATTTGGTGGTACAGTTTTATGCAGTAGTCGCAAGCAGACTGCCTACAAAAAAGTAGCCTACTGAAATGTGGGACTCTGCAAGGGGGTTTATTATGAAATCATAATTTATGTCTTAGAAGTCATGATAAACTGTAACGAAGTTTTAAAATTTATTTTTAGGAAAAAGAAAAGGCACCAAAGCTCGCCATAGACACAAAGACAGCTTCGATTGAATTCAAGGATGTAAACTTCAAATATATTAACGGAAAACCTATTTTTAATAACTTGACCTTCAGCATACCTGCGGGAAAGAAAATTGGTATTGTTGGCGGATCTGGTAGTGGGTGAGTTTAGGGGCCATCCATAAATTACGTCACACGAATTTTCCGATTTTTCGACCCCTCCCCCGTCCTTGTCACAGATGGTCACATTTATGAGACCCCCTACTTAGTGTGACGTCACATATTTTGCAATTTTGCATGAGCAAACTGATGACAGTTTCGACATTATTTTTATTTTCATTTTAATACAAGACAATTCGTCTAAAAACAAATGAAACTTTAATTTTTGAAGTTAATTATTGATAGGTAGTTGAAATATCATGTTTTGTACTTATGTTTTGATATTATTATATTTGAAAATGTGACGTCACAAAATTTGTGACCCCTCCCTCCCCTTGTCACACAATGTCACACTTCGTCGACCCCCTACCCCCCTCTTAACGTGTGACGTAATTTATGGATGGCCCCTTAGTAATAATAATAAAATAATTTACACAAAAACTTTGGGCAAATAATTGTTCAATTTAAAATGAAACCTCAAGTATTACAAGATTTTTCTTAAGTTTATTAACTTTGGATCTATAGCGTCTGTAAATAGAAAGTATTTTAAACTGCAATAATGACATCAAACGAGAATTTTATAAATATTTTTAATATCATATCAAAACATCCCCTCCAGCGGGGTTCGAACCCGCAGCTCTGACAGACCGTGTCGGTGTGCTCTAGCCCATTAAGCTATGGATCGATGTACCCGTTAGATCGAAATTTTTGATATGCTGATTTTTTATTTGGTTAATTTAATGGAGAATTTTTATCTCGAATAATTGCGTTTAGGTACTCGCAAACGAAAATAAAACCGACTTTAATTACATACATACGCGAAAAACTAGTCAATTAAATACGCATTATTAGGTATAACTCGATAAGTACTTGTTAGATCTCGATTAAATTTAAACGGGACCAAAAAAATGATCGAAATCGATCCGATCCACCCAGTCAAAAGATCTGAGGTAACATACATAAGGAAAATACAATCGAATTAAGAACCTCCTCCTTTTTGGAAGTTAGTTAGTAAGGACCTGTACCTACCTGTTATATTTGTCACATATTTAACTAATTACTCATTTTCAGTAAGTCAACGATGGTGAGACTTCTATTCAGATTTTTCGAACCTCAGTCCGGACAGATCAAGATCGGTGGACAAGACATAAGGGATGTGGATCTCGTCAGCCTGAGGAAGGCCATCGCTATTGTGCCACAAGTATGTATTCATATTGCTGTAAACATCCCACTGCTGGGCAAAACAATCTTATTTTGAAGGAAAGATAAAGCCAAATCATCAAGTGGATTTATTGTAAGTTGGCGCATAAATTAATATTAAAATTGTAAACATAACCCTATCCTTACATGCTAAATCTACTGAACTGTTTGCTATGTAACCTGACATGTACATGTATGACAGCTTAAGGTGAATCCTGGATTTTGAATAGGGATGTCAAACTCAATTTTGCAGAGGGCCATATATTCAATTTAGAATGTGTATAGGCGGGCTAGATTCAAATTCAAAAAAATGTAGTGTGCGTATTTTAAAACTTCCGTAGAGGAATCGAGTGAAGTCATGTTTCTTCTTTCTGTGACATATTGCATTTGCGGGCCCTATCTTTGACATCCCTGCAATAAATAATATTTAGGATCAAAGTTCAACATATTTCTTAGAAAGGAGGTGGAACGCCATTTTTTTTTAAATATATGTATAACTAGGTCTGCAAACAAGTGTACGGCTCACCTAATGGCAAGCGATTATCGTAGCTTATAGATGTCTGCAACATCAGAAGCATCGCAAACGCGTTGCTGACTCTATCCCCTATTCCCCCAGGAGCTCTGTGTGACTTACTCACCAACAGGAACACAATACTGCTTGAAAACAGTATTATTTAGCTGTGATGTTCTGTAAGGTCGAGGTACTACCCCGGTCAGGCTGCTTCATATTTTGAGCAGAAAATTTCCCGCTGTGCACTACCTCAGTTACAAAATTAACAATATTTCAAGTGTATATATGTTTATATTATGTTTCCAGGATTGTGTTCTATTCCACGATACGATACTACATAACTTACACTATGGAGATCTGTCTAAGAGCGAGGAGGCCGTGTATGCGGCGAGCAAAATGGCCGAACTTCACGAATCAGTTGTCACTTGGCCGAAGGTATTCATTTTTAATTTTTTACTAGCGGACCCGGTAGACGTTGTCCTGCCCGGAAAACGGCTACCAAATTTGATTGCTTACATACCGATAGCAGTGCCATCTACCGGTTTCAATTGAGATAAAAACTACCTTATCTCCCAACAAAGTAATTAAAAAAAAGTAATTAAAATACAAAAAAAAAAATATTGGAAAAAAAAGCCAACGTCATGCGGTGTTCCCGGGCGGTCATCCATCCAACAAGTACTGACCGTCATGACTCTGCCGTGTTACCAAATCAAATCAAATCAAATCAAAGGCTAGGATTTTTATTTCATGTTAAACGTGATCTATAACACCTACAGAACCCCCCATTTGAAGGAACGGAGTTAAGAGTCAAATTCTCTATATTTAATCAGCGGAAGGCTTGTATAGAGCACGCGCATAAGTAGTGCATACGTAGTTCATTTGCGTTTGAATTGTGACCCTTAATAATTCTGAAAACAGTTGAAATTTTAGCTAGAACTGGTGTTCTAGCTCTAGCTAGTATCTAATCTCTTATTCTAGTGAATAATAGATTAGATACTAAGAACCCAATTTGTTTGTCTGCAGGGCTACCAGACACAAGTGGGTGAGCGAGGACTGAAACTGTCCGGCGGAGAGAAGCAACGCGTGGCGATCGCTCGCGCCATCCTCAAGGACGCGCCCGTCGTCGTGTTCGACGAGGCCACCTCCAGCCTCGACTCGCTCACCGAGCATGTGAGTACACGCACAGACACACAGACACACAGACACACAGACACAAGTGGGTGAGCGAGGACTGAAACTGTCCGGCGGAGAGAAGCAACGCGTGGCGATCGCTCGCGCCATCCTCAAGGACGCGCCCGTCGTCGTGTTCGACGAGGCCACCTCCAGCCTCGACTCGCTCACCGAGCATGTGAGTACACGCACAGACACACAGACACACAGACACACAGACACAAGTGGGTGAGCGAGGACTGAAACTGTCCGGCGGAGAGAAGCAACGCGTGGCGATCGCTCGCGCCATCCTCAAGGACGCGCCCGTCGTCGTGTTCGACGAGGCCACCTCCAGCCTCGACTCGCTCACCGAGCATGTGAGTACACGCACAGACACACAGACACACAGACACAAGTGGGTGAGCGAGGACTGAAACTGTCCGGCGGAGAGAAGCAACGCGTGGCGATCGCTCGCGCCATCCTCAAGGACGCGCCCGTCGTCGTGTTCGACGAGGCCACCTCCAGCCTCGACTCGCTCACCGAGCATGTGAGTACACGCACAGACACACAGACACACAGACACACAGACACAAGTGGGTGAGCGAGGACTGAAACTGTCCGGCGGAGAGAAGCAACGCGTGGCGATCGCTCGCGCCATCCTCAAGGACGCGCCCGTCGTCGTGTTCGACGAGGCCACCTCCAGCCTCGACTCGCTCACCGAGCATGTGAGTACACGCACAGACACACAGACACACAGACACAAGTGGGTGAGCGAGGACTGAAACTGTCCGGCGGAGAGAAGCAACGCGTGGCGATCGCTCGCGCCATCCTCAAGGACGCGCCCGTCGTCGTGTTCGACGAGGCCACCTCCAGCCTCGACTCGCTCACCGAGCATGTGAGTACACGCACAGACACACAGACACACAGACACAAGTGGGTGAGCGAGGACTGAAACTGTCCGGCGGAGAGAAGCAACGCGTGGCGATCGCTCGCGCCATCCTCAAGGACGCGCCCGTCGTCGTGTTCGACGAGGCCACCTCCAGCCTCGACTCGCTCACCGAGCATGTGAGTACACGCACAGACACACAGACACACAGACACACAGACACAAGTGGGTGAGCGAGGACTGAAACTGTCCGGCGGAGAGAAGCAACGCGTGGCGATCGCTCGCGCCATCCTCAAGGACGCGCCCGTCGTCGTGTTCGACGAGGCCACCTCCAGCCTCGACTCGCTCACCGAGCATGTGAGTACACGCACAGACACACAGACACACAGACACAAGTGGGTGAGCGAGGACTGAAACTGTCCGGCGGAGAGAAGCAACGCGTGGCGATCGCTCGCGCCATCCTCAAGGACGCGCCCGTCGTCGTGTTCGACGAGGCCACCTCCAGCCTCGACTCGCTCACCGAGCATGTGAGTACACGCACAGACACACAGACACACAGACACAAGTGGGTGAGCGAGGACTGAAACTGTCCGGCGGAGAGAAGCAACGCGTGGCGATCGCTCGCGCCATCCTCAAGGACGCGCCCGTCGTCGTGTTCGACGAGGCCACCTCCAGCCTCGACTCGCTCACCGAGCATGTGAGTACACGCACAGACACACAGACACACAGACACACAGACACAAGTGGGTGAGCGAGGACTGAAACTGTCCGGCGGAGAGAAGCAACGCGTGGCGATCGCTCGCGCCATCCTCAAGGACGCGCCCGTCGTCGTGTTCGACGAGGCCACCTCCAGCCTCGACTCGCTCACCGAGCATGTGAGTACACGCACAGACACACAGACACACAGACACAAGTGGGTGAGCGAGGACTGAAACTGTCCGGCGGAGAGAAGCAACGCGTGGCGATCGCTCGCGCCATCCTCAAGGACGCGCCCGTCGTCGTGTTCGACGAGGCCACCTCCAGCCTCGACTCGCTCACCGAGCATGTGAGTACACGCACAGACACACAGACACACAGACACACGTGGGTGAGCGAGGACTGAAACTGTCCGGCGGAGAGAAGCAACGCGTGGCGATCGCTCGCGCCATCCTCAAGGACGCGCCCGTCGTCGTGTTCGACGAGGCCACCTCCAGCCTCGACTCGCTCACCGAGCATGTGAGTACACGCACAGACACACAGACACAAGTGGGTGAGCGAGGACTGAAACTGTCCGGCGGAGAGAAGCAACGCGTGGCGATCGCTCGCGCCATCCTCAAGGACGCGCCCGTCGTCGTGTTCGACGAGGCCACCTCCAGCCTCGACTCGCTCACCGAGCATGTGAGTACACGCACAGACACACAGACACACAGACACAAGTGGGTGAGCGAGGACTGAAACTGTCCGGCGGAGAGAAGCAACGCGTGGCGATCGCTCGCGCCATCCTCAAGGACGCGCCCGTCGTCGTGTTCGACGAGGCCACCTCCAGCCTCGACTCGCTCACCGAGCATGTGAGTACACGCACAGACACACAGACACACAGACACACAGACACAAGTGGGTGAGCGAGGACTGAAACTGTCCGGCGGAGAGAAGCAACGCGTGGCGATCGCTCGCGCCATCCTCAAGGACGCGCCCGTCGTCGTGTTCGACGAGGCCACCTCCAGCCTCGACTCGCTCACCGAGCATGTGAGTACACGCACAGACACACAGACACACAGACACAAGTGGGTGAGCGAGGACTGAAACTGTCCGGCGGAGAGAAGCAACGCGTGGCGATCGCTCGCGCCATCCTCAAGGACGCGCCCGTCGTCGTGTTCGACGAGGCCACCTCCAGCCTCGACTCGCTCACCGAGCATGTGAGTACACGCACAGACACACAGACACACAGCCATACAGACACAAGTGGGTGAGCGAGGACTGAAACTGTCCGGCGGAGAGAAGCAACGCGTGGCGATCGCTCGCGCCATCCTCAAGGACGCGCCCGTCGTCGTGTTCGACGAGGCCACCTCCAGCCTCGACTCGCTCACCGAGCATGTGAGTACACGCACAGACACACAGACACACAGACACACAGACACAAGTGGGTGAGCGAGGACTGAAACTGTCCGGCGGAGAGAAGCAACGCGTGGCGATCGCTCGCGCCATCCTCAAGGACGCGCCCGTCGTCGTGTTCGACGAGGCCACCTCCAGCCTCGACTCGCTCACCGAGCATGTGAGTACACGCACAGACACACAGACACACAGACACAAGTGGGTGAGCGAGGACTGAAACTGTCCGGCGGAGAGAAGCAACGCGTGGCGATCGCTCGCGCCATCCTCAAGGACGCGCCCGTCGTCGTGTTCGACGAGGCCACCTCCAGCCTCGACTCGCTCACCGAGCATGTGAGTACACGCACAGACACACAGACACACAGACACACAGACACAAGTGGGTGAGCGAGGACTGAAACTGTCCGGCGGAGAGAAGCAACGCGTGGCGATCGCTCGCGCCATCCTCAAGGACGCGCCCGTCGTCGTGTTCGACGAGGCCACCTCCAGCCTCGACTCGCTCACCGAGCATGTGAGTACACGCACAGACACACAGACACACAGACACAAGTGGGTGAGCGAGGACTGAAACTGTCCGGCGGAGAGAAGCAACGCGTGGCGATCGCTCGCGCCATCCTCAAGGACGCGCCCGTCGTCGTGTTCGACGAGGCCACCTCCAGCCTCGACTCGCTCACCGAGCATGTGAGTACACGCACAGACACACAGACACACAGACACACAGACACAAGTGGGTGAGCGAGGACTGAAACTGTCCGGCGGAGAGAAGCAACGCGTGGCGATCGCTCGCGCCATCCTCAAGGACGCGCCCGTCGTCGTGTTCGACGAGGCCACCTCCAGCCTCGACTCGCTCACCGAGCATGTGAGTACACGCACAGACACACAGACACACAGACACAAGTGGGTGAGCGAGGACTGAAACTGTCCGGCGGAGAGAAGCAACGCGTGGCGATCGCTCGCGCCATCCTCAAGGACGCGCCCGTCGTCGTGTTCGACGAGGCCACCTCCAGCCTCGACTCGCTCACCGAGCATGTGAGTACACGCACAGACACACAGACACACAGACACACAGACACAAGTGGGTGAGCGAGGACTGAAACTGTCCGGCGGAGAGAAGCAACGCGTGGCGATCGCTCGCGCCATCCTCAAGGACGCGCCCGTCGTCGTGTTCGACGAGGCCACCTCCAGCCTCGACTCGCTCACCGAGCATGTGAGTACACGCACAGACACACAGACACACAGACACACAGACACAAGTGGGTGAGCGAGGACTGAAACTGTCCGGCGGAGAGAAGCAACGCGTGGCGATCGCTCGCGCCATCCTCAAGGACGCGCCCGTCGTCGTGTTCGACGAGGCCACCTCCAGCCTCGACTCGCTCACCGAGCATGTGAGTACACGCACAGACACACAGACACACAGACACACAGACACAAGTGGGTGAGCGAGGACTGAAACTGTCCGGCGGAGAGAAGCAACGCGTGGCGATCGCTCGCGCCATCCTCAAGGACGCGCCCGTCGTCGTGTTCGACGAGGCCACCTCCAGCCTCGACTCGCTCACCGAGCATGTGAGTACACGCACAGACACACAGACACAGTCGCACACATATACAGACACACAGGCACAGCCACACAAGCGATCACGCGTACATGTGTGCAATATTTATGGGTATTAATTTCTCTGTAAACTGGGCAACTTTAAGCCTATCTATGTCTCGACAAAAAGTCCCCTGGCTAGTTTTTTTAAACTTAAAAAGCATACGCAGGCCCGGATTTAGGGCAACCGGGGCTACAGACCCGGGGCCTCCACAGAAGAGAGAAAAAGAATTGAAGAATTAACATTAGCTTTTTTAGGTCGCGTAAATTAAAAAATTAATTCCTTATTATATAGAATTTTATAGTTTATATAGAGAAAAAGTGCATAATGCTAATATATTTTTTAAAATAACAATACACACACTACCATGTATTTGACACACACGCGCATATATAGTGCTCCAATGCGGATTGGCGGATATATTCCCTACTATGAGTAACGATCGCTATCAGGTGTACATGATAACAACCGGGACCGACGGCTTAACGTGCTCTCCGAGGCACGGTGGGGAGACCCACAAGGACTGCACAAACACCCAGACCACGGCAAACATCTGTATGGCCAATACAAATGTTGTCGTGTGCGGGGATCGAACCCGCAACCACCCGCGCAACAGCCAATCGCGATCCAGTGCTGTAACCGTTGCGCCAACGCGGCGTCAAACTTATAATTTAAATTAATTATGGTCGAATTTTAACCAGTGGGTGACCACTAGTACATATAAATATATGTTGATATATTTTATTACAGGCAATTCTTCAAGCATTAAAAGCGGCGACAGTCGGAAGAACATCGATATGTATCGCCCACAGACTGTCGACAGTCGCAGACGCGGACGAAATATTAGTTCTAGAAAACGGTTCCATATCCGAAAGGGGGAAACATTCGGATCTAATTAATAATAAATCGTCATTGTATTATAGATTATGGGAGAAACAGAACAGAGACGCAAATTCTATTCCGAAAGTTTGAACACGTTGGAACAAATATTTGGTCCAATGTTTGATGAGAATTTTTGATCCAATTACAGTTCATAATAAATGTTAATATAAGGAGATATCCTTAAAAGATGTTTTAGTCTATTTAGAAATTATTTATTCGTATATTCTTATATGAAAATCGATTCTGAAGGAGTAAACTTCAATAAACTCCAAAAAATATACATAATTATATTATTCATTTATTTTTTTAGTCGTAAACGCTTTAATTTCATTCGACTATCGTAACTCGAACCGAAGCTTAGACCGATTAAATTTTTATCCCACGTCGTGGTTTTTATTGATTATCTGTATAAAATAATAAACAATTTTTATAATTCTGTTATAAAGAAAAATCTAGAAAAAATAAACTCAATAAAAATATTAGGATTCGTTTATAAGTTTTGTTCAAATTAATTTCGTTCCTATTTGTATTAAACAAAGTTCATATTCATGTAAAGCATATAATAGTAACGCAAACGCATTGCGGGCGTTGTGAATGTTCCATTTCAATTTACACTTAAGTTGGTTACACTTAAGTTGGTTAATACACGTGCTAGGATTTTATTTCAAAAAAAAGTTTTAATGTATAATAAATATGTCTTATTTTTTTTTTGTTCTAGTTAACTTGTCAATAATATCTAATTTCTCATTATGTTAATGTGAAATTAGATATGGTTGACAAGTTGCTATCGCAAAAGAATAACTGTAACAAATTGTCTAACTGACACTCTGTGACATTGTCAATATTTTCTATTACGTTTCGGCAATAGTGAGTCATTAAAATTCTAATCATAGTAATTAGTCAAGAAGTGCAACAACATAATTGTCACAAAAAAAAAAAAAAGAATTGGTTGTCTGTAAAGTTGGTTTACGGACGATAGTTTAACGTGACAACGCCATAACAAAACATCTTCTCGTACGCATAGGCCAATCGAGTGGAAGAGAGATAGATGTGGCGCAAGTGTACAATGAGCGTAACAGTACAATGAGCGTAACGCTACAATGAGTCATCCTTTTTTGTGCATGCCGCTGGCGTTTATCGATTTATTAGACGTTGTCACGTCAGTCGTCAAAAGTTTACAGTTTTATTATCAGTTAATATTTAAGTTCTGTTACTACATTTCATTATTATTTAGTTAACATTGAAAATAACGGAATAATAACAAAATCGTATTTGTTTAGAACTTATACAGCATGTATATAATGTATAAAAAATTGAATTGGATCAAACATTTGTACAAATTTGATTACGGAATAGAATTTGTGATATTTATAGAAGATGTTGGTTGTTAGTTGGACTAAGAAAAATCAAAGTTATTTTTGTTTACTTGAAGTTCTTGAAAAAATCTCTTTGAAAGAGTTTGAATGCAATTTTTTTTTTTGATACTTGTATAACGATAACTAACAGATAAAATTTAAAAATATGTTTTTAATTTTCACCATCAAATTCAACTTCATTTGTGAATTGTATTCGCAACCGTTGAATTCAAATGTTATAGTTTATTTGTTGGTAATAAGCCTATCTGTACCTTATATGCTAGATAAATTTCATCAAAAACTGTTGTAAAAAGTATTAAAGATGTTTGAAATAGAGAATATGTAAAGTTACTTTTTTTTTAAATAAAAGAGAATCTCTTCTCGATGACTTCATGAAATTAGTGACCTATAGGTACCTAATTTAAAAGTAAATTTTACAATATATTATTATTTAATGTATATAACACTATCTCGTTATGTTTATAACAATTTTTTTTAAATTTAAAACGAAGTAAAAAAATTGTTTTTTTTTCTTCTTAATTTACATTGACAAGGAATGCCTGTAACAGGTTAAAAAAGATGCATACATAATAAAAAAATGTTTGAAGTAACTTCAAATTCTATAAAAAAATGTAAATAAATGTATGTTGGTGTGTACAGTTACTGTTGAATAAGAATATTATATTGTTTTATTATGTGTTTTATTTATTCCTTATTCCGCTGATCCTATAAAGCATAAACCTATAAAACGCCATGGTTGTTTAAAACCGATTAAAAATTCATCATAATTATTAAAAATTTCGATCTAGCGGGTACATCGTTCGTAGCTTAATTAACTAGCTAGAGCAGGGGTTCCCAAAGTGTGCGCCGCGGCGCCCTGGTGCGCCGTAGAAAGTAAAGAGGGGCGCGCACCGCCTTGTGTCGATTCTCTATTATTATGCGAAACTACAAATATTCACCAAGCTCACTCGTCACACTGATTTGATTGAGTGAATATCGTATTTTATCTTTACTTTTCTTATGACTTAAATCTTTCTTGTTATTGTCTGTTTCAATTCTTTTTATAATAAAAAAAATTCAATTTCATATTGTAAACAGACATTTTCATTTTTGTTCCTCTCAAATTAATTATTATCATTATAGGTGCCTATTTCTTTCTACTGTATCTTTTTCAAATAGCTAACTAGGGTAGGGCACCGTGACTAAATTCTAAATTTGTGAGTGCGCCGCGGGCTGAAAAAGATTGGGAACCCCTGAGCTAGAGCACCGACACCACAGAGTACATTGAATATACGGCTAACCGACACGGTCTGTCGGAGGTGCGGGTTCGAATCCCGCTGGAGGGAATTTATGATATTAAAAAAATATTTAGATCCTATAAACACTACCCCTATTTAATAATTTGTGTAATGACATAATAGTCCTTAGATAGAAACTAGACGTGGTATTCACCCATCTGCTTACCTAATGGATTAAAATTAAATAATTATATTTAGTAGGTACGTAAAAGGTAAATCGCGAAAAAGTTGGTTGGAAAATTCCTCGCCAGACTTAGCAAGCAACCCTATTACATCGTATTCGCAATGAAATAACGCTAATTTTGATGTAAGATTTATTTATTAAACGTAGAAAGTATGTATTTAGAACAATATAATTATATTAGGTAATTATCTTTTTATACCTGCCCATACTCAGTAGTAATGCCAGGAAAATAATAGACAAACCAACGTTTGCATTTTCTACAATCTACAGGTTTCATACTGTTGGTAGATAATTTAATTTTTAAACTCGTAGGTGCATATTAAAAAAAAAATCAATGATCATAAAGATCTAACCGAAAATTCTGTTACGATATCCTTACCACGATTCAATCTTTGTACAATAGTTAGAAATGAAGTTATTACCTACTCTACTAGCCGACCCGTGCCCACTTCGTTGGGCGTTAATTATTTCTGTGATGCAAATATATAGTAAGGTTTTCATCTCGCTCGCACATCTCCAACTTGATTTTCATTTACTATTATTTTTCCCCTGAATTTTTTGTTAAATAACAATAAAATATATCACTCCTGAATAATGTAGCTTTCTGTTAGTGAAAAAATTTTCATGATCGGATCAGCATTTGCGAAGATTACCCCCTACAAACAAACAAAGTTAAAAACCTCTTTATAATATTAGTATAGATGAATTATCTAATTGTAAGTAGTAAAATCGCAACGAAGTAAATTACACCCATACGACGTTGCGGGCTAATGTTAGTAAAAAGTATAATAATATAAATGAGGTGGTAATAAAGTCTATAATTAGATAATTAAAGATTCATAAAGAAATTAGCTTTGATAATGGTTAAAGAGTTCCTATATTATAGGTATCGATTATGACAGATTATTTGTTGCCATAGCAACGAGATACACAACAAAAAGTAGAGAAAATTTACAATTTTGAGATTGTTCTGTTTTCTTCTAGAAAATGGATATTTTATACTGTTAATAATGTCAGTGTTGAGTCTTGTGCCAGAAGAAAAACGTAGGGATACAAGGTTTGAAAAATAAAAATTCATATATGAGTTTTACGAGAGTACACTTTATTTAGAGTAAATCATTTCAGCCTATTGCAGTCCACTGCTGGACATAGGCCTACACAAGTTCGCGCCAAAAATGACGTGAACTCATGTGTTTTGCCCATAGTCACCACGCTGGGCAGGCGGGTTGGTGACCGCAGGACTGGCTTTGTCGCACCGAAGACGCTGCTGCCCGTCTTCGGCCTGTGTATTTCAAAGCCAGCAGTTAGATGGATATCCCGCCATCGGTCGGCTTTTTGAGTTCCAAGATGGTAGTGGAACTGTGTTATCCCTTAGTCGCCTCTTACGACACCCACGGGAAGAGAGGGGGAGGCTAAATTCTTTGCCATAGCCACACAGCAAATTTACACACAGCAATTTAGAGTAAATACTTAGTGCTATTAATAAGCCTTATTTATTGAACTTTTTTTACGACCCAGTCCGGTCCTAAGTCAATTTGACTTTCCTAAACAAATGATAGAATTTGTATTGGCTAAGAGTTGTTGAAACCACAATCAAAAATGATCCTCTGATCGACGATTTTCTATTTATTTTAAATACACCCTATATAACTACTTTATGTTCTTGTTTTATCTCATTTAATATTTTACAGTAATATGTAAAGGTAACGTTTTTGTAATTATGTTAAAAGAAATTTTCAAAAATTATATTTATTGACCGTTAAATTCATAACAGTTTACGCTCACCGACGAGGTTTTTTTAGTTATGACAAGAATCTGCTCAGGTTAGAGTTATCTTATTGAGAGAAAGTTATAAATGCGTTCAATTACACGCAGAGAACTTACTAGACATATCACTACCATTATAATTTGCAACAGGTAACCCATTTCCAAAATTAAATACTATAAAATCACGAACATTTGTTACAGAAACTCTCTAGAGAGCGTATACAGCAGCAACTCACGTCTCAACTTGCTGCACAAACGCAAACGTTTGAATCCAATATTGGACATGTCGAGCCAATCCATCAACAAGGGAGACAGATACGTCACACAACGAGTGTTGTCTGCGAAGACTCATAGAGTTAAACAACTGCAAAATCAGCTGGCAGATGCACATTATCACTTGCAGGTGAGTTTCGTTAACTTTAAAAGAACAGCAGAGGAGCCAAATTTGTTGAAATCTGTTTAACTTCTGCCCCATGAGAAGATTATTACTACAAGTTGACACACATTCCTCTACCCGTCTTAGTGCCTACTACGTGTAGCAAAATGTCATCATCATCATCATCACTTCAGCCTATCGCAGTCCACTGCTGGACATAGACCTCTCCAAGTTCTCGCCAAAAATGGCGCAAACTCATGTGTTTTGCCCCTAGTCACCACGTTGGGCAAGCGGTTTGGTAACCGCAGGACTTGTCGCACCGAAGACGCAGCTGCTCGTTTTTAGTCTGTGTATTTTAAAGCCAGCAGTTGGATGGTTATCTGCCATCGGTCGGCTTTTTAAGTTCCAAGGTGCTAGTGGAACTGTATTATCCCTTATTCGCCTCTTACGGCACCCTCAGGAAGAGAGGGGGAGGCTATATTATTTACTGCCATAACCACACAACAGAATGTATGTATATAGTATATTTTTTTCATTCACGAGGCAGTGCTAAATGGATTTTGTTTGCAAAAGCACGTAAAAGTTCAGTTGTGGCATCTCAGTTCTACATCCAAGACCATCTAGTATCGACGTGTTCATTTCAGGCCTCAGATTCTGAGTCACCATTATCTTTAGGTTCGCATACCATGCATCTGATTTCATGTGAATCTAAAAATTCGACACGGTCTATCGATAAAAACATATCTTTCTTTGGATAACAGGGAAACTGATTTTTTGTAGACTCTTCTATTAATTTAATTTTTTTTTTGTATTTTTTCCTCATTCTATAAAATGTAATAGTAATATTTCGTAATGAAGTGATTTTAAATATATTATAGCTGTGCCTTCGTCTGCGTGGAATTTAACGAAAATGTTCATTTCACTTCTCGGAGCTATAAAATAAATAGATTTCTAAAATAAAAGTAGCCTAAGTTACTTCTTATTACATCAGCTGTCTACCAGTGAAAGTCCCGTCAAAATCGGTCCACCCGTTTCGGAGATTAGCCGGAACAAACAGACAAAAATTGTAACGAATGTTATTTTGTTAATTATGTACCGTAATACATCCATATGCATGTAGTAAAAAAGCGGTTATTTAAATATTACAAACAGACACTCCAATTTTATTTATTTGTATAGATTTCATAAATTCAGATATATTCGATAAAAGCGTCAGCACACCCACACCACGATATCCATCAAATTTATATTCTGTTTTTCTATAACTCATTCTAATATTACGAATCGGAAAGTTTTGTATATTTACTCGGTTTTCTAGGTTTCATGGAAACTTTAAATAATATATTAATCATCGTATTTACAATTTTGTACATACGTCGAAAATTGATTTCATTTCATTAGAAAAACTGGTACTATTACTAGATCGTTGGCGCTAAATGTCACTAACCCTGAGCTCTACTCCACCGTAGCGGATGTGATTCCCGACCGTCTGTGTATAATATTAATAATCCACCACTTCAGCCTATCACAGTCCACCGTTGAACATAGGCCTCCACAAGTTCGCGCCCGATATTATGACGCGAACTCATGTGTTTTGCCCATAGTCACCACGCTGGGCAGGCGGGTTGGTAACCGCAGGGCTGGCTTTGTCGCACCGAAGACGCTGCTGCCCGTCTTCGGCCTGTATATTTCAAAGCCAGCATGGATGGTTATCCCGCCATCCGTCGGCTTTTTAAGTTTCAAGGTGGTAGTGGAACTGTGTTATCCCTTAGTCGCCTCTTACGACACCCACGGGAAGAGAGGGGGTAGGCCGAAGACGGGCAGCAGCATCTTCGGTGCGACAAAAACTGCGGTCGCCAACCCGCCTGCCCAGCGTGGTGACTATTGGCAACACACACGAGTTTACGCCATTTTTGGCGTGAACTTGTGGAGGCCTATGTCCAGCTGTGGACTGGGTTAGGCTGAAGTTTGTGTGTGTTGTGTATGCTTATTAGTCGTCTATTACGGAAAACGTTGCTACGAAACTGCCTATTTTAGAGACAGACGACCGTGTAAATGTTTAAATGTAAAAGCAGAAACAAGAAATTCGTGCAGTTCACACGTACACGATTTAATTAATACAATATAATAATAATAACATTTCTATTACAAAAGCGTTCCTTTGTGTTATTTCGTTACAGGAGCTGAGTAATGAGAACAGAATACTGCGTGCTCTACAAAAGAAACAAGAGATAGCTCTACAAAGGTATTTTGTTGACGATTTCTACTTCATTAAATGTTTCATTCGATTTCATTTACATAATAGGAGGAGTTTGTTAACCCAATCAAATCATTAAAATAACTAGTTAGCCCCTCTCGAATGTCGTGCCGCCATATTTTTTTGCAAATTTTTTTTTTTTTTTTTAATAAAAACCTTTTCCTGACAATAACTAACATAATTATGTTTGCTCGCAAACGAAAAAACACCGACTTTAATTACATCGATAAGCAATACAATATTATATAACGTAACAAGACGAAACAATAGTCAAGTACGTTCTGTCAAAGATTACTCAAAAAGTAGTAATCAGATCTCGATCAAATTTAAAAAAGAGTACATGACAAGTATTAGCTTTTGATTAAAGTAAGAATCATCAAAATCGATAAACCCAGTGAAAAGTTATGCGGTTTAATACAATGTAAGTCGACGAAAAAGTAGTCAAGTAAATATCTACGCATTATTAGATAATTATAATTCTAAAAGTTCTTGTCATAATTATCTCAATTAAATGAGACCACATGACACGCAACACCTTTCAATTAAAGTAAAATTGATCGAAATCGGTCCACCCAGTCAAAAGTTCTGAGCTAACATACATTAAAAAAAAACACAACCGAATTGAACCTTTTTTGGAAGTCGGTGAACAAAAAACAACTAATACAATTTGGTGATGAAGAAGAAGAAGAATTGATGAAGTTATGCGCGTTATGTACATACGGTGATTAATTTCTATTTTTAAAATGGCATAAAAGCAAAAGAAAAATACTTCATTCGATAGAAAAATTAATGAAATTCAACGATTCTTAGATTTTACTTTATTTTGCTTATCTATCAACGAATGAAAACTTCGTAAACTAGAGAATGTTGATGTCGGAACGAAGCGAAGAATGAAACAAGCTTTTGTAAAGGAATTGTACGTCGCAAAACGAAACAACTTTATTGATTTTAGACTTTAGACTTTTTAATCTTTGGAATCTTTTATTTTTTTTCCTAAACCATTTCTGTTACCATTGCATCGTCCTTGACAATACTACAGTTTATCGTCTATTCCAAATAGTTACTCAGCAAATCAACAAACTTTTGTTTGTTTGCAATATTTGAAATGAATTTTGTCTGTTATTAATGTGTCTGATGAAATATCCACATCGGCGGCTATACACTTTTGTTTTCTATGATATCTCTCGTAAGACCTTGTAGATGTTGTTTCTCGTGTATATCTATCAAAAATTATTATTGTTATAATCTTTCAATTATATTATTTATAATCATTCAGTGCAGATATATTTTTCATCTTTTATTATAGGTAGGTACCTGTAATTGAAATGTAAAACACTCTTAAGTTCTTGCCAATGTGTATGTTTTTGTATATGTTACTAGTTATTAGTGTATGTTATTTGAGTTTAATGGAGTTACCACCTATAATTAAAGTTACACTTAGACTTTATTGTTATTGCATGTGTATGTACTTGAAATATGGTGTATACTTTGTTGGTGATCAGTAAATAAATAAATAATAATAATAATAAATTGTACTAACATGTACTTAATACGAAGTGTTTGACGATAAATTGAACCCAAATAACTTACGTGAACTGTATGCTGTGTCACAACTGCTACCAGTTACGACGTCGGTGCTACTAAACTTGAAGGTACTAAGAGACTCAGAATGGGGGGATCCGGGGAACAGTGGTGTAACCTACCATGTTCGAAAGTAGTATAGTTAAAGGTTTAAAAAATTCGCTTATTTTTGTAATATACCTAAAGTTTACGTTCATCCCTGAAACTTAAAAACTTCCCTAACTGGGTTAATTGAGACCGGAGAAAAAAAATCTTTTTTATATCAAACTTTATGTTCTACAAATTTTAATTTTTTTTTGAGTAACTTTTACCAAACAACCAATCTGGTGTAGTGTTGCGAGTAGTCGTCTAAAACATCGACGGTTTGCGGGTTTGATTCCCGCTCGGGATGGATATTTGTGTTTGTACAAAAAATGTTCCTTTTTCGGTTAGGATGTCTATTGTCTGTCTTTGTGGGTCTCCCCACCGTGCCTTGGAAAGCAAGTCAGGCCGTCGGTACCGGTTGTTATCATAAATACCTGATAGCGATCGTTACTCATACCAGGGAACCTTTCCGCCAACCCGAGGTGGAGTAACGTGGTGGATTAAGCTCCAATCCTTCTCCTACATGGAGATCCACTATTGGGCATAGCCCTCTGCCTATGCCCACAGTGGAATGTTACAGGCTTAATGCGTAGTCGTTTTCGAGTAATTGCGAAAAACACTTGTACCTATGCGGGCGAACAAAAACTATGAATTTAATATACAATTATACATGTATAATAAATAATGTATTATTTCGCTATAGAGTTTGCTTCCAACTTCCTGCTGTAGTTATTTACTTGAGATTATTATATAGACGTGCCAACCGGTAAATTTCTAAAGTACCTACCTATAGGTAGTAATATAAAAAAATCAATTTCCTTAATCAGATACGAGAATTCCAACGCAGAACTACCTCAGGTGTTAAATTCCCATAATGAAGAAATGAGAATTCAGCAGAGCAAGTATAAGCAGTTGAAGCAGCAGTACAAGGAAGTTTCGATGAAGTTGAAAGAGAAAGACTTACAGTATCAACAGCTAAAAGACGAACACCAGCATTTATTAGATCTGAGCAAGGATAAGTATGTACTGATATTGTATTAAAGAAATGTATTAAGGTACTAGATCGAGTTACAAGCATTTTAGGCTTAGGAACTACGAAATATTCTTTTTAATTATTATACCATATATTTACTGAGGGCCACAACAGGAAATTTGGTAGTACCTCGACCTTACAGAAGATCACAGCTAAATAATACTGCTTTTAAGCAGTGTTGTGTTCCTGTTTGTGAGTAAAGTGACCAGAGTTCCTGGGGGGAATTAGGGATAGGGTCGGCAACGCGCTTGCGATGCTTCTGGTGTTGCAGGCGTCTATAAGCTGCGGTAATCGCTTAACATCAGGTGAGCCGTACGCTTGTTTGCCGATCTAGTTACTTAAAATAAATAAATGCAGTAGTGTTAAGTAGATACACCGTAACTAGTTAGCCACCAAATTACTTAAGTTAAGAATAAAATCTTAAGACATAGAAAACATAATTAAAAAAAATATATATTCTAGGAATCTCCTTGAACGTGAGAAGCTGCAAGCACAAATAACAGAACTGGCAGCAAAAGTCCAGCAACAGAACGAAACCATAAGCATGTTACAGAGAAGAATAGCGTTAGAAGCTAAGAACTTTAAACACCAGCTGCAAGCAGAAATAAACAAACACAAAGACACAAGACACGATCTGGACCTAGCTATTATCAACGCTGATAAATTGTCTACCATTATAGAGGTAATGAACGACATTTATTATTATAAAACGAGATTTCCACGTATATATTGACTCATGACGATATCTCTGGAACCATAAGGCGTAGAGACTTGAAATTTGGTAGGAATATTCCTTACGCCAAGTAGAGGTCAGCTAACAGCGGGTTTTACGAAATTCCACATACAAGAGGGGCTTGCGGGGGTTAATGACATATATGGCAAAACAACGTTTGCGGGGTCAGCTAGTTTAAGATTATAATTTAGAACTATATATTATTTGGTTTCAAATTATTCAGTTTTTTTTGGTAGGTACCATAAAATAATGTTTACTGATCGCATTAGGATTTTTTCCCTCTCTTTAACTGTTGAATTAATTTCAAATATGACCCTTACGCCTTTCGATCTAACTTACTCTATAACTTATCTATTATAAAAATAAAACAAATTAGAAAAATTATCTTATGCACCTTGCAAATGATTAATTGAAAAGTGATTTTGTACATTTTTAAAGTATTCTTCTTAAGTTTTTTCTTTAACATCACAGAACTCTATTATTATATTCTTTATATCAAATTTTTTGCTTAGGGGTTGCACACACATATTAAGTATGTCTTTGTAATGTAAAAAAAAAAAACAACGAAATTAAAATAAATAACTCAAATTTAAAAATGTAGCGTCCAATTATTTGAAGTCACAACTCCAGTTGAGTCTCGTTCAAAGATTTTCCGGTTAATTAAATCAGTATAATTTTGAATAGATTTGCATTAGAAAGCTGACCGCAATTGCTTTGTGCTTTTTATTTGACTTAAAAAACAAAAAAGTATTATATAAACCGATACGTTAAAAAAACTCATATTAATATACCTATGTATGTAGGTATATAATTGAAAACCTAACTTTTGTCTGTCTAGTGTTTCATCAAATCTTCTGAACTAGGTTTGAGTACTAAGATACACAACTTCAATTCATGATGTTTGCTAGTACTGAGAAAGAATTCTTAGAAATTTAATTCCTTATAGTCTGAAAATGTTGTTCAGAAAATCTTAGATCTAGACTTCTAGACGTGGTATAAAGCTTTATTCTTTGGTTTCTTTTGAAAAAATACAAAAGTCAGGTTTTGGTTTAGTTTCTCTTTTTTTCATTCTAAGTTTAAAATGTTGTCGGAATAATACTTGTGAAAGAAAAGATTCCTAACTAGCTGTGCTCGCGACTTCGTCCGCTTGTAATAGTGACTTTACATGTTCAACGTGATTCTTTATATTGGCATAAATTTTTTATTTATGAACCGATTGACACGAAACAGACACTAGATGTTAAGCTAAGCTTGCCAAAATATATAAGTAAAAACCGCATCTAAATTGGATACGCCGTTTTTGAGATTAGCGTGCACAAACGCACAGACAAACAAAAATTCTGACAATCATTGTTTTGGGTGCTATTTGCGTGGGTCCCTAGGTCCCAATAATATTTTTTCTCATATATCTTAAATGTACAGACAGCGACACGTTATTTTTTTTATTATATGTATTGATGATTGTTGCTAGTTTGGGCCATCTATAAAATTGATTTAACATTTTTAGATGAAAGAAAAAATGCTCAGTACCGCAGCAAGTAGAGGCGGTAAATCACCAACAAAATCAGCCTCCATTATGAACATTGCAAGACCTGTTAGCAAGAATGGCAAGGATGCTATGAAGGGAAACGACGAAAGAAACGAAAAAACTAATGTATGATTATTTCCAATAAATGTGTTCAAGTATACTATATCTTTAAGTATTTTTATTCGTGTTCTCAATATATTAATTAAAAAGATCATAAAATATGAAATAAAAACTTACAATTACAGAATATTTAACTAAAGAAATACTACTAACTAAAACTAACAGTAAACAAGTTTGCTGGTATTTAATAGTACTACATACTGTTTTAGAATCATATTAAAATGAATTTCTTTTGTTTCAAAATTTTCAGATAGCACAAATGGATCAAAACATTCTCGCAAAATTATGTGAAAATTCACGTAACATAAGTAGCTCTTTGTCTCACGATGAAGACACCAGCTCTTCAACCGAACCACGCTCTAGATACATATCCAGTAGAAATTCAACGAGCTCTCGCAATACACCGAATCTAATGAGGAAACATTCTAAGAATTCTGACGAGATTATAGAACTGGCGAAAACAGTCCAGGACGGTATGGCCGATTTGACGATTATCGATGACGACTTAAAAAATACAACACCAGACGAAATGCAAAAGAAAATGGAAGCGATGAAAGAAGATCTTATGAAAAAAATTAAAAATAACGAAGAACCTCGTTCTAGGAAAACTAGTGCTTTAAGAAGAATGTCGACAGAGGAGTCAATTGAAGAACAAATTGTTGAGGAAGTTGTAATAGAAAGACCGAAATCTAGAGGAAGAATTGGTTCAACAGTATCCTTTTATGATAATTCTAATTCGGACACTGGGAATAATTACACAAGTGACGAAGCTGATAAAGTTACATTGAAACGTGAATTAAGTGCTAAAGTAAAGAAAGGTCCAGTGAAGAATATCGATAAATATTGCAAAGATATCATACAAGATATAGAAAAGACTAGCAAAGTTATCGATGTCCATATGAAACAGTTTAGTCAGTCCAAATTTACAGGCGACAAATTAGTCGAGCAATTGCAAGCTGTTGACAAATTGAATAATTTTGTAAATGGTAGCGGTGATATACCGACAGAGGCTTTGACTGAATTGAACAATAATTTTAATATGTTAACGGAACAAGTTTTCAATGAAAATGAACCGGTTAGAAAACGTTCTGTTTCTAGCAGAAAGAATTCTCGTATTGAATCGAAAACGAATTTACTCGGTGACTCAAAAATGAGCAATAAGGATTTACTAGACGATCTCCTTGGAAAGAAATGATATACGGTACAATTGATATGCGTGAAGAATTAGATGCCAATAAAATAGTTTAATATGCCATTTGTTAGATTAGAATTAGAAAATATTTATGATAGCTATTTCCGAAACAGATGGCAATAATTACGAATTTTTATAGATATTTTTATACAAGGTTAAAAAAGAGAGTGTGTTGTCCGTTCGATAATTTATTACTCCGGTTTCCAGACAAAGAAATCGTTGCAATGAATTTAACGAAAACGAGTGGTAATAAATATTTGTCTTACTGATAAACATTCGCAGTTTTAGCGTTGAAACGGTTTGCGGAGACTTAAAATTCGTTGATACTGTGATCTTTTAAATAGAATTTCGTGGCGTCTTTAGTTAATCAAGCCTTTTGTTCATAGACAGTATTTTAATTAATATCATTTAATTCAAGGGTGAGCAACACGCGGCTCGAATAGAGATTTTGTGCGGCCCGCCAGAGGTTTTCAAATTTTCAAAACTGTCAATTTGATTAAAATAAGGCACATCAAAATTCGATACTTGTACCACCAACCATATTCTTGGCACTAGTGAAAAAGGTTGCTCACCCTTGTTTAAAGCAAATAAATAAGGTCAGGTTATATCGAAATTGTTTTGTATATAATGGATTAAAATGTATCGATTATCATGTCAGAGTATTCAGTAATTTTTTTATCAGGAATTTGTATACACAAAACTGGAACTAGTTTAAATTTAGTATGTAATTATTTATTTTGGAATCAATCTTACAACCAGACTTAAATTCAATAGACTAACAGAAAAACAGTCAAATAACATTTTTTTTGAAAATATTTTCGTTCGTCGTAGATATTGAAAATATTTTTGTACATAGACAAAATGTATAATACAACGAGTTTTCAATATTGAAGTAGGGCGAGGGTTACAAGTATTTCGTTGAAGCACTTTTGAGAGGTCAAAACAATAGATGAATTCGTTGTTTGTTTTGTATTTCAGTTTATATTTTTGATCTTGAAACGTTACGGTGTACAAAACTTTCTAGAACGGTTTTTATAAACATTCTCATAAAGGTTATTTAGTAGCTACTGTTTTGTATTAGGTTTTCTCTTTGACCTCGTACACTGACCTGCTCTAATGACATTTACATTGTCAACGACATTAATACATTTATAGAAAGGTTAAAACATCAAACCATTATTTTTGTACGATTCATATATTGTATCAGCATTGTCCAAACATTAGCCGGACCTAATTATTTATAGATTGACGAGTTGATTTGGTAACACATAAATATTACAGTTGTATAAACATGACATGACTATTTTTGATTAATGTATTTATTTGTCTGGTCCAAAAATATGAGGTCAAACGTTTATTTATTTAGTCTGAACCTTATGAACAAGGTCAAGTTTAAATTACATACATTGGTAGAACGGTGTTCAATGAACGGTGATAATACCTACATATTCTCATCTTTATTATTCTTTTCTTATTGTTTTGATACTATTAGTATTGACACACTAAATTCTATGAAATTCTTTAAAATGTCTGAAAAATTTAATGAATGTTGGACTCTCGACCTTACCGAATTATCTTCAATGGATTTTTTTCTCCTATGTGACACTAGCGAAATCATTTGTTTCAATTTTTTAATTTTGTTAAAAAAAGAATTAAATTGAATCATATTAATCCAATTGAGTCTTCATTACATTTCAACTGTATTTGTATCACAATGATTTTACGATGGGTTACCAGTAAAACAAAAAACAACATAACATAAGTACCTAAATGCCACTGGTTGACCATTGGATTGTATCAAAATATTTTCAATTTATAAACTCAGCATAGCCTATCTCCAGACAATTTTAATATGCGTGTTCGTAAAATATTTATAAAAGAAATGTAAATAAAAATAAAACGAAACGAACTGTAAAATCGATTACACATCGTTGCAAGTAGATGGGTTTTCGGTCGCGAGATATTTTCGTTTTAATTGTTATCAACTAGAATGAATTACTTTTCAATCCCTATTTACAATTAATTATGAATTTATATTTGTATTTCTTTTGTATGTTTATGATCTCTGGTATATTTATAGTTAGTTAAAATTTATTCAAACTTTAAAAAAAACTAATTCTAATCAATCATGATCTTACGACATTAACAAAATTTTAAATAATAAATTTATTTTGAGAATACAGCTGTTGTTTCTGTTGTCACCTATAAATGGTATCATCACCTTTCACATTATGAAATCTTCCATACAAAATTATCAAACTTTTAAAACTATAACGTAAATTGTAGAATGTTCCTACATATAGTCTAGTGATGAGCCTATGAGGCCTATGAAAAAAATTTCATATGCCTCTAGTGTTCCAACTCTGCAAGACAGACTCCTCAGGATGTATTGAGACATCTTCATAACAAGTGTCTCACTAAGATATGTCCAAAACAGATAGGTACAAACTATCAGACAGAGTAGTGGTTTATTGTTGTGCTCAACAGATTGTCACGGTGCAGAAAGAGAGAAAAAAATGTGTGTGTGTACTTATGTACGCACGTAAGAAGTTATACTTCAAGCTAGAGTATTAAAATACTTCCAAAAAACCTACCACTTATTAATATAATTAGACAATAAGTCTACAATGCCATCTCTTAGAAATAATAAAGACTACTTTCTTGTCTGAAAAACTAGCGGCATCTATTGATGCATGCTTGGACTACTTCGTATCCACACGCGCATTGTAAAAATTTACTCTCATCATTTTTCTCTAACGCGCTAATAGAAGCATAACTTCAAAAATATTCCTCTAAAAATATGTAGGTACATAATTATGCAGATCTAATTCTCATACCAAGTTATGAGGGGCTATGAGATCAATGAGTATTTAAGAAGAGCAGGGAGGAGGAGCGAAGGTCTCTTTTTACGAACTGCTAATAAATTTTAATATCTACATTAGTTCCAGCAAAAAACCCTCCATTAGTTCCTGTTTCACGTGAAGTAATAAATTTCAATTTTTGGATTTACAGGCGAGAGTGAAGAAAAATATAAACTCTTGAAATGAAATTATATCGTTATTTGTCAGATAGCTTTTTAGTCACTGATTATCCGTGTTTACCTGTCTCACATCTAGGTATATCAATAAAAATTAATCTTGCTAAGCGTATAACTCGAGAATCGCTCGACCAATTCAGCTAATTTATTTCTTTGTACGTTCCTTGAGGGGAAGGTTTTAATACTAACAAAAAAAAAAAAAAAAATTAGGTACAAACAAAAATTGCGTGGACAATTTCATTAACTATTGACTGATTGACAGAACGAAGTACATATGTCCGGGCAGTTAGTTTATTATATAGTTTTCTGTTCCTTGTATTGTAGATTTCTAATGATGAAAAGATTATTTATTACAATTAAGCGATGAACGAACTAAGCCATAGGAGGTCCCATAGATCTAAAAATCATAGTATTGTAATAATTCCATAAAACAAACAAACAAGCAAGCTATCCTTTTTATATTAATACTGAAATAAATTAAATTCTCCTTAAGAAACCCATTATTTTGTACATAGTAATCCAAATTTTCCTTATAATTTTCTAAGTAGAAGTAAAGAATAATAAAAAAAGAAAATTACACTGAAATTGTATTAATTGAAAAAAATGTTTACACGATATAAAGGAAGCGAACTTTTTTTCGTTCTCTGTACTCAATCTATTCGCAAAAATTACAAAGTTAAAAGTATAATTCAAATTTACAATTTTCTTACTTCATTTATAGGTATAATTTTCTTCATGAACTTTATTACGTACCTACAAGATCTTTAAACTAAGGATTGAGTCGGCTATAGCATAATTTATATCGATCTGATATGATTCAGCATGTAACATCCCACTGCTGGGCATAGGCCTCTCTGGAGAGAGAGAGAGAGAGAGATATATATATATATATATATATATATATATATATATGTAGGAGAAGAATCGGAGCTTAATCCACCACGCTGCTTTACTGCGGGTTGGCGGATATATATTCCCTACCACGAGTAAAGATTGCTATAAGGTATTTATGATAACAACCGGGACAGTCGGCTTAGCATGTCTCCTACTGCAAGCAGGATAGAAATCCAAACCGGAAAGAAATATTTATTCAAATACAAATATCTATCCTGAGCGGGAATCGAACCCGCAAACCTCAACTACTCGCACCACTACACCAGAGCGGTTGTTATATTATACTATACTAGGGTTGCCAACCTCAAATTTAAAAAACCAGGATTTGAAGTTGGAAAAACCAGGACAATTCAGTTTAAAAACAGGACGCATTTAATTAAAATAATCACATTTTTTAATAAAAGTATTTTGATGAAATACGAGTTGAAAACTAATTATTAAAATATAAAACAAACACTTTAGTTTGTAACAAATTTCTTAAACTTAGGTTAGTTATAGTAATATAGTATCATTATAATATTATAAACTTATTAATTTTTACTATATTTTTCAATCCCATTAATTTCCTTCAGTATTTGTGGTTGAGTAAGCAAATAATTATAAAATTGGTCACACTTCATATCTATGTTATATAATGAAATAGTTTTGATAATGAGGATCAGTAAAGTTCTAGCAAATTCAATAGAACTAGTATCCACGTTATTCTCTATAACATAAAAATGATATTTCTTTTTGAATTATCCAAATCGGACCATTACTTACGAAGATATTAAGTTATAAACATTATGCCGTTCCTGCCGCTACGTCAGTGTACGCGGGATGCGTGTGACGTCACTCCGACGTTCCATGCCAGTTAGCCCATAGCAGCAACAAGATGCGATGGTGTTTTCTTTTAAACTATGTGTCCTACAAAAAATTTGTAAGGACATAATTTGTAGCAAATTGCTTTGCCTACAAATATGTTCATATAACTTTGGCGAAATTTAAAAATTAAAGAAGTTATAAGCAAAAAAGTGAGAAAATTATTATAGAAATTTTCTTTATTGCTCTATAACTTTTTTATACATTTCACAAAAAAAATACCTCAGACCACTCTTGTAGATGGTTTTTTGAGGAAAATTTTTGTCTACAAATTTTTGAATTTCATTCATTTCAAACGCTGTTACAGCTCTCTAAAGTAGACCGGGTTCGTCAATGCTCATGAGAATCCGGTCAAAACAAAATGCTTAACTTAGTTTTATGATCCTTTTTTTATTGTAAATATATTCTTAAATTTTTTTTGTTAAATTCCTGCCTATAACTTTACTTATTCATTGGCATAAGCTGTCTGTGGGGTAGGCCTACTGGGAATGCCACGTTAAAAAATATGATTTATGAGATATTTAATTTTGATTACCTAAGTAGATACATTCGAAGAAGATTAAGAGAAGTCAACGCATTTTTGGAAAACATTAGTATTTCCAAAACTGGTTGAGACTCAAAAGTACTCTTCTACACATATGTATAATGAGGATCAATAAAGTTATAGCAAATTCAATAAAACTAGTATCCACGTTATTCTCTATGTTCTATGATATAAGAAAGATATTTATTTTTGAATTATCCAAATCGGACCAATACTTACGAAGATATTTATTTATAAACATTATGCCGTTCCTGCCGCTACGTCAGTAATAATAATAATCACTACATAGTATAAAACAAAGTCGCTTTCTCTGTCCCTATGTCCCTATGTCCCTATGTCCCTATGTATGCTTAGATCTTTAAAACTACGCAACGGATTTTAATGCGGTTTTTTTTAAAAGATAGAGTGATTCAAGAGGAAGGTTTATGTATATAATTTAGTATAGTTTTATGTAAATTAGCAGAAATACGGCGATAAATGTTGAAGAAGTCGCACAAAATCGGGCCAACTGGGAGCTTTCCATGCAAACGCCGCGTAAACTAGCAAAGATACAGTGGAGTAATGTACTAGCGAATTCTAAATCTATAAAAATGCTACAAAAAAGTCCGCGATAGTATATCTCTATCTCTTACGGTTGACTTACAATAACCACTTTTATGTTCAAATTTTTAATTAAAAACATTACGTTATTTTCCAAGCTATTTTCTTTAGTTCAGTATTAATCCTTATCCAAACAAATATTTTAGTTAGCTTAGGAATTTAATGCAGATTAAAATTGCCCTTTACACTATATCAATCAGATGAATAGGTTTTCAGATATCGTCGTTAGAAGTAATTAACAGCGAAACATTTAACCCTTTAACCGCCATCGCCGTAATATTACGTGTTGTAAGAGTAGTACCTCAGCCGCCACGTCGGAATATTAGGGCCTGTGCAAACCGCGTTTTTTAAACGCGATACAGACGCGATGCAAACGCGCGTGTGACGCGATACAAACGCGATGCAAACGCGCGTATGTCGCGATACAAACGCGCCGTCGACGCGCGTTTGAGTCGATACAAACGCCAACAAACTGCTCTGTAGGATAAAAACGCGCCGTCGACGCGCGTGTCACGCGATACAGACGCGATGCAAACGCGCGTATGTCGCGATACAAACGCGCTGTCGATGCGCGTTTTAGAAACGCGCGTCGCCGGCGCGTTTAAAAAACGCGGTTTGCATAGGCCCTTAGGTACGTAAAGATCCTGTCATTTAAAAATGTCATCATTGCACCCGTGCGAAGCCGGGGCGGGTCGCTAGTAAATAATAAACGTTTCACACTCAACGGCCACCATTAGGATTTTCTCCTGTGTCGGGGGTCCGGAAACACACACAATACACAAACACAAACACCCAGACCATGACAAACATCTGTATGGCCAATACAAACTTTTGTCATGTGCGCGGATCGAATCCGCGACTGCTAGCGCAACAGCTAGTGCTGTGACCGCTGCGCTAACGCGTCGTCATGTAAGCGGGATCAGTGTATGCGGGATGCGTGTGGCATCACTCCGACTCTTAAAACTTTTTAAGCTGCTTGAATATAAACATGAAGAAAAATTTAACGTCTAAGAACATCTTCTAAATTTAAGTAGCTTTTTGTTACAAAGTCGATACAAAGTGGCCAAATTTTTAACTGAACTTTATAGATGACTGCATCATGTCATGAATGTCAGGCATGTGAGTATTATACTTGTTTATGAACATTTTTGTCCTTTGTTTTGACTTTTCTAAAAGGTTACCTCTAATATATAATAAAGATAATATAATCTAAAATATAATTTATAACTACTTCTTATGTGTACCTATTTGCATAATACATAGAATCTCACTTTAGTTATATTATTTAAGTATTTGTTACAGGAAGTAACTATTATGTTAGAGAATTTAAATTATTTTCTTCGATTGTAGTCAGTATATTTTCTAAAAGCAGCCCTTGTATAAAAACTGGTAATGTATTAAAACGACTACTGTATTAACTAGCAAGAGCAACCATTTGCATAGATTTAAGATTTTCGTAAATATAGGTGTATTTAAAATTACAAGGCAGTATTAACTACTTTTTATGTGTACTTATTTGCCACATAGAATCTCACTTTAGTTATATTATTTAAGTATTTATTACAGGAAGTAACTATTATGTTAGAGAATTTAAGAAATTATTTTCTTCGATTGTAGTCAGTATATTTTCTAAAAGCAGCCCTTGTATAAAAACTGGTATTGTATTAAAACTACTACTGTATTAACTAGCAAGAGCAACCATTTGCATAGATTTAAGAGTTTCGTAAATATAGGTGTATTTAAAATTACAAGGCAATATTAACTACTTTTTATGTGTACTTATTTGCCACATAGAATCTCACTTTAGTTATATTATTTAAGTATTTGTTACAGGAAGTAACTATTATGTTAGAGAATTTAAGAAATTATTTTTTTCGATTGTAGTCAGTATATTTTCTAAAAGCAGCCCTTGTATAAAAACTGGTATTGTATTAAAACGACCACTGTATTAACTAGCAAGAGCAACTCATAAAACTCACTCCGGATCATAAAACTAACTTAACCCTTATGTTAGTAACCGGGTACCCGGGTACCCACCGCGGTGTATTATTATGAATAAATCAAAGAAATTTTAATATTTTATTTTAAGCTCTCGAATCGTCGTTTTTTAACTTAAAAGAAAACTAGTTGTGAATATATTTAATTTATATTATTATTATTTTATTTAAAAAATAAGCTTAAACTTCAGCCATCGCTTCATTAGCAACCGGGTACCGGGGTACCCACAGTAGAAAGTATAGAAAATAAATTTAATATGGTTTCTATAAACGCATGCAACTAAATTTAATCAAAAGAAATAGTTAAAACTACATTTTTTTTATTAATTAATAACATTAATTCTGACATTGTACAACATTAATTGAGTGCTCATCACATACTGGCTGGTGACAATTTGGCTCAGCTCTTACGAGTCTTTCACCGTTTACTTATTGGCAAGGCACACATGGCAATATCCTGTCACGGTTTTTTTCCAGGTTTATCTTTCGGGAATACTGGACTAGAGTTTAATTCGACTGTTTTTTGTAGTGCATGGCCTAAAATACTTTCAACGGCAATCTTTGTTGAGAAGTGGCGCTTTACTTGCGAATTCTCCGTGCGATGTTCAATAATTTGCAATGCCAGTTCTTTACTTAGTTTCCACATAAATTGACGACGTTCTGTCGTTATTTTGGCAATCATATTATTATTATTTTCGTAATAAATTACATATGATGCAAGTGAGGAAATGTCTAGCATGTTGAAAAACATTGCCATTGACCATCTCGAAGATCGTCGTTGACTTGTGTATTTCCGGACCATTTCGTCCATTGTGTCAACGCCAGCTTTATATCTGTGTGTAGATACGGCTGCTGTGTGGCTACGGCAGTAAAGAATATAGCCACCCCTTTTCTTCCCGTGGGTGTTGTAAGAGGCGACTAAGTGATAACACAGTTCCACTACCACCTTGGAACTTATAAAGCCGACTGATGGCGGGATAACCATCCAACTGCTGGCTTTCAAAAACACAAGTCGAAGACGGGCAGCAGCGTCTTCGGTGCATCAAAGCCAGCCCTGCCGTCACCAACTTGCCTGCCCAGCTTGGTGACTATGGGCAACACACATAAGTTCACGCCATTTTTGGCACGAACTTGTGGAGGCCTATGTCCAGGAGTGGACTGTGATAGTCTGAAGTGATGATGATGATCATCTTTATATCTATTATAAAAATTTGTAATTTCTGGTTTTCGTTTAGCGTCATCACCAACTGATGTATCTGAATGCATTGTAGATAACCGAATAACAGATTTTTTTTCTAGGAACATAAGAACACATGGTACCTAACCTTTTCGTGAAATCCAAAAACGGCGGAATACTGCTTTCGTATTTTATTTGCTCCTATAACACTAGGGATATAAGGTTTATTTTTTATTACCGTGCCAACAATGGTAATATTTCACGATAACAAATGTTTAGAAAATGTTTGTCCTGAAGCGATACATATCTACATCTATACTAATAAATAAAATTGGAGTGTCTGTTTTTAATATTAAAATAACCACTTTTTACTAAATGCATATGGATCTATACACGGAACATATACCAAAATAACATTTTTTTAAAATTTTTGTGTGTTAGTCTGTCTGTTTGTTCCGGCTAATCTCTGAAATGTCTGGACCGATTTTGACGGGACTTTCACTGGCAGATAGCTGATATAATAAGGAGTAACTTAGGCTACTTTCAAATTCGAATTTTTTTATAACTGCGAACTGAACAATAACTTTTTTGGTAAATTCCACGCGGGCACAGCAGCTAGTAATAAATAAATATACATTCAAGAATAATTAATTCTTCGTTGTAGAATTATAAAAAATTTAATACTTCTTAAATAGTAATTATCAAAATATAAATTTATTTTACATTTTAAGTAAAATAAAGAAAAAATTTAATATTAGTGTCTGTGGGTACCCGGGTACCCGGTTGCTAAGAGACGTCGGTAAATTCGGTTACTAACATAAGGGTTAAACATTTCGTTTTGACCGGATTCTCATTAGCATTGACGAACCCGGTTAACTTTGGAGCGCTGTAACAGCGTTTTAAATGAATTAAATTCAAAAAATTGTAGAGAAAAATTTTCCTCAAAAAACCATCTACAATACTGGTCAGAGGTATTTTTTGTGAAATGTATAAAAAAAAAGTTATAGAGCAAAAAAGAAAATCTTTATAGAAATTTTCTCACTTTTTTGCTTATAACTTCTTTAATTTTTAAATTTCAGCAAAAAGTTATATGAACATATTTGTAGGCAAAGCAATTTGCTACAAATTATGTCCTTACAAATTTTTTGTAGGACAGATAGTTTAAATGAAAACACCATCGCAGCTTGTCGCTGCTATGGGCTAACTGGCATGGACCGTCGGAGTGACGTCACAGCCTTCCGCGCCGGCCGGTCAGTAAACTCCGCCAGTAATTTGATCATAACTTCGTCAATTTTTGTCGTAGAACAAAAATTTTTGCACTGTATGTTAAGGATTTCTTGGTTCTATAAATCTGCATTCTCAACTAAAAACGTTACGGATCCTCATTGCAGCTACTGTTGTTGGCAGTAATCGATTTCTTTCTTTTGACCACACTGTGAATTTATGAGGAGAAGACTCGACATTAGCGTTAGGACCCGGTATACCTACTACATACATATTCAACCACTTTCGAATTTTAAAATTTAAAAACCCAGGACGCTGCTTAAAAACTATTCAGGACGTCCCAGGACACTACAAAAACTAGGACATGTCCTGGGAAAACAGGACGGTTGGCAACCCTATACTATACTAGCTGACCCCGCAAACGTTATTTTGCCATATATTATATTAACCCCCGCAACCCCCTCTTGTGGGTGTAATTTTGTAAAATCCGTTCTTAGCTGACTTCTACTCGGCGAAAGCAATATTCCTACCAAATTTCAAGTCTCTACGCCTTATGATTTCAGAGATATCGTATAGGTGGAAATCTCTTTTATATAGATATATATTAGTTAGTTTTGTTTAGGAAATTTAAAAATCGGATGATTATTATGCCTATACATGGTGGCGTTAACTGTTGTCAAAGAGGTAAAGAACCGACTGCTATGTTGGTGTTCGCTGGCTCAATCCTAACTGACTAATGTTTGTATTTGCCATACAAATATTTATCGTGATTTAGATGTGTTTTGTGTTATTTAACCCCCACGCAATATTTTAGTAGAGAAATATCTAGTGAAGGTCGTTTAGTGTGAAGCGTTTGTTTATTATATTTATTGCTATAACAATAATAACATGTCGCGAAGCTTATATGAAACGTTAATGAAATTAGAAACAATAAAACTGTCGCTTCCGACGTTTTTAACGCACGATTAGTCATAACTTTCTATGTTCACAGCTATAAATGTAATCATAAATAATAATGACGTATTAATAGTATTATTATAACTGCGTGCGTACTAAGTACACGTCAGAAGAGAAACTTTGACAAACTAATAAAAAAATAAAAATAAAAACAAAACGAATTGAAAAAAAAAAACACAAAACCCCTCTTGCGCCGAAAGAAGTTTTACTTCAATAATTGTGTTTGCTAGCAATCGAAAAAAAAACCGACTTCAATTACATCGACAAGTAATACAAATATAAGTAGATGAAAAAAATTAACAAACGCACTAGTTGTCACTACGATTTTCAAGGGTTCCTCTCGATTTCTCTGGGATTCCATCATCAGATCCTGATTTCCTTATCATGGTACCTATGTTGGGATATCTTCTTTTTAACAAAAAAATAATTATCAAAATCGGTTCATAAACGACGAAGTTATCCCCGAACATACATGTTCATATATGTTCGAATTGATTAACCTCCTCCTTTTTTTGAAGTCGGTTAAAACTCATCGAAATCGGTCCACCCAGTGAAAAGTTCTGAGGTAACATACGAGTAGGTATAATATGTAAAAAATTCAATCGAATTGAAAACCTCCTTTTTGGAAGTTTAACAAGCAATATAAGATTATAAATTCCGCTGATCAGCAAGTCTTTACTTTGAAACTTTTACGATGCACAAATTTTGTCGACACACGAGATACAGGCTGCGGGCAGTCCACGAATGTCATTATAGAAATAATGTCGGTACCTATTTCTTAGCCGAACATTTTAAACGACAGAAATATTTCCAGTATACTTTTACGTTATTTACTCAAAACGAAGGATTTTTGATGTGCATCCGATTTAAGTGGAGCCCGCGGTTTCTTGTATGGAATTCATGACAATAAGCTTAGCTAAGATAGCAGATTCCTACCCGAAAATTACTCTAGAAAACATGTACCTACACCTGATAGCGATCGTTAGGTACTCATAGTAGGGAATATATCCGCCAACCCGCATTGGAGCAGCGTGGTGGACTAAGCTCTGATCCTTCTCTTACACGGGGAAAGAGGCCTATGCCCAGCAGTGGGATATTAGAGGATGAAGCGTAAGCGTAATTCAGTTTAGGTCGGTTTGAAAGATTAATTATTATTATTTGTAAGCTATATATGTTTTACAAAGAGAATAAAAGATCCAGCTTACAGGTAATTTCAATAAATACAGTGGATTCAATTTCAGCAAATTCTTTTCACGGGTTTTTCGTGAAACCTTTACGAATCAGTCGACCAGAAACTTAGAAAGAGGACTCGTTACGATAATTTGAACAATTAGCCGTCTAGTATTTGCATAGCATACGAAGATACCTATATTTAAAGAAGTCTCTCTCGTTTTAATTTCTTTTAAGAATTTTTTGGTTTTGAATGTAAACGACGATTCATATACGATATTATACAGCCTATGTTACTTCAAATTAGTATCCTTACAAAGGTGAATGATAAAATTAAATATGGAATGGTAGACTGGTGCTAAATCACTGACATCAAAATGGCTATTTTTTTAAATATGTTAAATTTTATTTCATTTAAGTTTGTCACTGTAAACAATACATTAATTTAGATGCTCACGAGGGTGTATCGAGATGGAAGTTTTTGATGGATTGGCACACAGTTAAGCTTGTAATACTTTAATAATCTCCCAATAGTATAATACTCTGCCAAGATGATCAATTGCTAATTGGCTACACGTGGATACAGGGGCGGTTCTAGCCCATGTAGCGCCCGGTTGAAATTAATATCAAAGTCAGCCCGATTAAAAAAACGATGCACCGCACTCCTTGCTTTATAGGTAGAGCCGGGCCTAAGTGGATATTCTGAATATAAATAAGCAATGAGCAGTGCAAACTTAGCACCTCATCGATGGAATTTTGGGTCGAAAATGATTAATCGATAGGTCTACGTTAGGTCCGTATAGGCCCACTAAATTTTTCGTTAGGTCCGCTATAGTTTTTTAATAAATAATTTTTTAAATTTAGGTAAAAAAAATGCAATTTTAGCACCCCATCCAAGGATTTTTAAAATCAAAATGACCTTAATCGATAGGTCTACGTTAGGTCCGTATAGGTCCACAATAATTTTTGTTAGGTCCCCTATAGTTTTTTAGCTGCTAAAATACGAATTTTTTTTCCAAAATTTTAAAAATTATTTATAAAAAAACTAAAGAGGACTTAACGAAAAATTTCGTGGACCTATACGGACCTACGTGCTAAAATTGCATATTTTATTTAACAAATTAAAAAAAATTATTTATTAAATAACTATAGGGGACCTAACAAAAATTATTGTGGACCTATACGGACCTAACGTAGACCTATCGATTAAGGTCATTTTGATTTTAAAAATCCTTGGATGGGGTGCTAAAATTGCTTTTTCTTTACCTAAATTAAAAAAAATATTTATTAAAAAACTATAGCGGATCTAACGAAAAATTTACTGGACCTATACGGACCTAACGTAGAACTATCGATTAAGGTCATTTTAATTTCAAAAATCCTTAGATGGGGTGCTAAAATTGCATATTTTTTTTACCAAAATTAAAAAAAATTATTTATTAAAAAACTATAGGGGACCTAACAAAAATTATTGTGGACCTATACGGACCTAACGTAGACCTATCGATTAAGGTCATTTTGGTTTTAAAAATCTTTGGATGGGGTGCTAAAATTGCATTTTTTTAAACCTAAATTTAAAAAATTATTTATTAAAAAAATTATACCGGACCTAACGAAAAATTTAGTGTACCTATACGTACCTAACGTAGACCTATCGATTAAGGTCATTTTCGACCCAAAATTCCATCGATGAGGTGCTAAGTTTGCACTGCTTAAGCAATGTCAAAATCAATATTAAAATATCAAAAATTTTGATTCAGCGGTTAAGGGCCTCGTAGACGATCAAATATTTGATCAAACTTCATATTAAATTTCTGTTTGACAAACGTGTTTGAGCTGAACAAACGGGAGGGTTGTTTGACTGTTTGTGTTGATATTGCAACATTTTTACTTACTATTTCTAATGGGAAACATGTTGCCACTTCTACACATAGACACAATGTTGTTTTACGTGACAGACTGACAGCAAACAGCGCGCCTTCAGTAAGCATGATGGAAATACGACGTTGCCACTTCGTCCTAGCCTGAGTTACTTTATTATGAATTTACCTTAAAGTTAATAGTCAAAGTACTTATTGTACTCTGTGGTCAAAGTATACTTTAGTAAGCTTATAGTAGGATTATATATACGAGTACCAACCAATTATTTTTTTAAAATATTAAGGCAAACACTTTTTATCTCATAAAAAATTGGAATTAGATTCTGGCGTATTCGATTGCAACTCTCAAAGAGGTCTTTGCTCAGTAGTGCACAATTTAGATTTCAGATTCTGCTTTAATAGCTGAGTAAATTCAATTTGATATAGGTTTACTCAGTATTCGTTAGTTATTTATACTTAAATAAATAGACGATATGAAAAAAGAAAATTTTTATCAATACACAATATTTTATTAGTAACGTTTTATGACTTTGTTGCTACAAAGTTATTTCATTTATTATTCATTTAAAGAAATTCTCTTTACTCGTTAATTAGACAAATATTGAAGTCAACAGCTAAACTTCTTAGAACTGTAAACAGATAATTGTAAATCAAAGTTAAAACAAAATAAATAACAATTGATGCTCATCAGAGTTTTTTAATTATTGTATAAACTTCTGCAAACAATTTCCTTGATTTACTGATTCCCCTATTAGCGTATTGGAAGTACGTTTTCGTTACTCTGAAATTTCGAATCAAAATAATTGTGTTTGCTCGCAAACGAAAAAAACCCGACTTCAATTACATCGACAAGTAACACAACGTAGGTAGACGAAAAAATAGTCAAGTAAATACGCGTTATAAGATATAACTCTGAAAGTTCTTGTCAGATCTCAATGAAATTTAAACATGACAATTTTCATGTCGCAATAGTCAAATGTCATGACGCAACACCTTTCAATGAAAACAAAATTCATCGAAATTGGTCAACTCAGTCAACAGTTCTGATCTAACATACATAAAAGTACAAAATGCAATCGAATTGAGAACCTCCTCCTATTTTGGAAGTCGGTTAAAAAGTGTGTGTGCAATTCACACACGGCAGTGGAACTTCTGAAAAGTCGTAGGAAGGTAGGCCGTTGCGATTTATTCTATCGACGATGAACACGGTCTCGTCAAAACGGTCACCAGCGCCATGCAAAACGCGTCGCTTACGCGCTTTGAGCAGTATTTTATTTTATCTCATTCTCTTCTATACATTTATTTGTTTGTTTCTTTATTGCGACGCATTTTCGTTTCATCGAGTTTCAAATCAAAACGATTCTAAAGAAGTTTCACATTGATTGCTAACGATGTCAGATATATGTCATCATGTGACCGTTAAATGACATACTCTGATTTTGTCGTCATTATTTTTATAATATTTGGATTTCTTTTCGTTTCTTATCTATTATTATGTAAACGAAAGTGCTTTGAAAAGAAAATCTTTCTTTTATTACGAATCCAATGAACAACAACGAATTTCTTTCCTTTGTTTTTTTTTCCAATTTATATATTCATTGTAAGTGATTAAGTTGTTTTATTCTAAGAATATACTTTTTCTGGTGTTTTGTTTGATTTTACAAAGTAAGGTCAGGTGAAATTAGAAGGGGAGTCGTCAAGGCTTTTGAATGGTACAATTTCCCCCGCTAGCAAGCATTGTTATAAATTTTAGCAAATTCTTAAGATCCTGTAATGAGATTTCGTGGGAATCACGAAAGATGTTTCGTATTTATGCGTTTAAAATGGACTTTATCATCGCTATAAAAACGTGTAATGGACAAAGTAGGTAATTATTTTTTATATTTTAAATGATGTTCATTATACCTTACAGAAGAAAACAGCTAAATAATACTGTTTTCAAGCAGTATTGTGTTCCTGTTGGTGAGTAAGGTGACCAGAGCTCCTGGAGGGGATTGGGGATAGGGTCGGCAACGCGCTTGCGATGCTTCTTGTGTTGCAGGTGTCAGATTATTTCATATTTTTATATAAATCCATAGTTACTTTATAATGTAATTATGTAAAATTTGATAATATTAAATTAAGTGAATAAATGAATATAGTATCTAAACGTTAGACAACAAACGAATATGTGTCATACTTGTTTGTCGTTGCCTATAAAAACGAGTGTTCCGACTCGATTGGTTCATTCTTGTTTGAGACATCGACCAGTGCGGAGCTCTCGGGAATAGAAAAGATAAGTATTATTGATATTTTGTAATATATGTAATGAATAAGTGTATACTTGTATAATAATCTATATTGACGCTGTATTTTATGCAACATAATTATAATTATGTATTACTAATTTTGTACCAAAACACTGTTTATACATTATTTTCAATTTTCAAAAAGAGTAACTGCGGAGTTTCTTGCCGATTCTTCTCTGCAGAATCAACATTCCGAATCGGTGGTAGCTTCACTTTTAAAAATAAATAATTTTAATTTGAATTCACTGATCAGACAATATTCTTAGATTAATAAAGTATGAATATTAAATAAATTCTTTTTATTACTTCTATTTACATTTTTATTTCACTACTCTAACACAGGCGTCTATAGGCTACGGTCTTGCCATCATGTGAGCCGTACGCTTGTTTGCCAACCTAGTTACATAAAAAAAAATTAAATTTAATATTAATATTCAGCTATACATAAACCGACAAAAAAGGATGATGTCCCATTTAAATTAATCGACATGGCTTGTCGCCTGTATCGCAGGACCGATGACCGTTGGGGCAGACGTGTCCTGGAGTGGAGACCGTGTCTTGGCAAACGCAGTGTGGGACATCCTCGTCATATACTGACGATATACGTGAGATTGCCGGTGTAGGCTGAATGAGGATTGCGAAAAACCGGGATGTCTGGTGCGAACTTGGGGAGGCTTTTTATAGTTGCTTATTATGCAACTTCTTGATTACCTAGAGAATAACCATATTGTATTATGATCAGTTCGTACATCGTTGGGCATCCGTCACTGGCTTTATATAAGTGGGTCTATAGCAGTCAGCGTAGATATCGCAAATGCTTTCGATATGGTCTAACGTAAAGAACTTTTATCGAAAGGTAGTCATTTTGTCCACAAAATATATATATTAAACATCTAGTTGGTCTTAATTGTTTGAAAAAAGAGAGACATCTACTCGGCAAGCCGATGAACGTCAGTGATGGACGATATCTATGTTTAATATAATCTCACTTTTTAAATTTAATTTTTTACTCCAAAACAAAACATTTTAATTTTATTAATCAGTGAACATCACATATTAGCGATAAATTCACACTGAACACACTTTAACTACTCAGAACCATTTTTTTTGATATCGCAGGAGAACCCATTTACGGGTCATATCCAGGACGCCAGGGTAGGCAGTCCTAACCATCTCATAACCTACAATAATTCCATCAATGCTTGAATGAATTACCCGTATAAAATATAATGTTCCCGAAATACATACAATCAGAGACTAAGGAATTGTTATTGTAACATAAATAGCGTAGAATCATGGAAATAAACCATGATTTGTATACATATTACCGCAAACAGATACTCATCGGCCCACTTCTTGTTTCGATCAATAAATACGCGTATCGTAAATAAGGGAATAATTAAACGTTTGTGTTCAAATACCAATTACGAGTGATATTGAAGGTTCTTTTGTGGTTTTAATCTGATCAATTATCTTTGTACTAGCGTCAAGTTTCTAATTGTATCATCATTTGAATCAGTATCAATCTTTATCTATATAGGTAATTATATAGAAAAGAGATTTCCACCCATATATTGACTCATCACGATATCTCTGGAACCATAAGGCGTAGAGACTTAAAATTTGGTAGGAATATTCCTTTCGCCGAATCGAGGTCAGCTAAGAACGGATTTTACGAAATTCCTCCCACAAGAGGGGGTTGCGTTAATAACATATATGGCAAAACAACGTTTGCGGGGTCAGCTAGTATATAATATATTTGATTTATCGATTCAGCCTGTAACATCCCACTACAGACTGGGGATAGACCTTTTTCTTTGTGTAGTAGAAATTCGGAAGATCCACTCTTGAATGAAATATTTTCGAACAACCTGTTCAAATGGAACAATTTTTGAAGTGAAACTTTTTTAGAATGGTTGGTATTTGAAACAGGAATTGAAGTTGAAAAGAAAATGCGTCACTATGAAGAAAATAATGAGATGTATTTTACATTACACAGTAGATATTATATATTCTCGATGAAAAAAAATCTCTCGCAAGTTTTCCAGCAGTTTCACTTTTGCCGTGCGTGAATTGCACACACACACTTTTTATTGTTTATTTTTATAACATTTTTAGGTTGTAGATCAATTGTGTTATTTTATAATAGACAACTAGCCATAATTAAGACTAATAACTATACCTACTCAAGACCAAATGCTACGTCACAATGTGATTATAAAATATGAAATGTGAAAATAACAAAATATAATCAAGAAGAAGACCTAATACCCTTATCGTAATAAAATATTAATTACTAGTATCTATTAATTATGATACTAATATTGTTTGCGACGCCAAGACACTAGATCAGCATAAAAAAGAGTTACACATTTTTTTAAAATGCTGATAAAATATTATATGACTGTTTTATAATAAAATAAATATCTTTACTTTTTACAATAAAGTGTTGAGTGATTTGTAATAACAGACCGCGAAGTTACTAATGGTCTTGTTTTGCTCGTTTTTTATTGTCATTTATTTAAATCTTTTAAATATCAAATTTCTTATTTTTTAATTTCACGATAAGAAAATATGTATTTGTAGGAATCAGAAGTGAGGAGTAGAACGGATGGCCTGCTTAATTCACAATGTAATTTAAAACAAGATAGTTACACTACTTAGTATTCAATGGACTCACCGAGCGGGTACCGTCTATCGCGTGGCAGAGAGACAACTCGACGCAGTGCCCGGGACTTGTGACCCGAGTGTTGGTTTACGGCGGCGCCGCCTTATAATGCGCATTGGCACTCACCACCACCGGTCGAGTTGCCCAATCAGTAACAATTAATTCGTGTACACAAACTAACTATTAGAAGAGTCGAGGTTAAGCTACTAGCAGGATACACAAGTGCACCGCGCCACGCCAGAGCCAAGACTGCCTTAGCTGCGGTTGCATCGGTCTTTTAAGCACAAAGGAAAGACTCAAATAATAGAATAAGTGAGGGTAGGTGAACATCAACAATATCTTAGGTACCGACACGGCCATTCTGACGCGCGTGCGTCCTCGCGCGCTATCTATTAAAATCTTAGGTATCAAACAACACAATATCGCTCGACTATCCTGACAAAAATCTATCCAACATCTTAACATCTGGTCCGGTCCACACTGAACCTTCCGACCAGAAACAATTGGTTTTGGTTCGCCAGTAAGTCACAGTCACAGCAGTCATTTTTTTTTAAATATGGTTATCATTATCACTTATCGTCATCATCATGACTTATCGTCATCATCACTTATGATCATCATAAACTTATACCTTTTTACTTTCTTTTTTTTAATGCTTTTTTAATGCTTTTTTAATGCTTTTTTTAATGCTTTTTTAATGCTTTTTTTAATGCTTTTTTAATGCCTTTTTAATGCCTTTTTAATGCTTTTTTTAATGCTTTTTTTTCATCTCTTTTTTAACGCTTTTTTTTACATTTCATCACTTTTTTTTAATGCTCTTTTTTTTCTTTTTTTTTTCACATTTCTCTTTTTACCACATCTCTTTTTTTACCATATATCTCCTTTTTTTAACCATTCATCTGTAAAGTACTGTCGTCAGTTCTGTGAACACCAGCCCGCATAATGTTGAAAGATTCAGATTGTACAAAGTCAGTATTAGAGTTGGCAGACATAGTACCAGTTAGCAGTCATTGTATCAGTTGGCAGTCATAGTATTTGAATCATAATTATCATCAAACCAATTATAACTAATTACTTCACACAAATACCACAGCCATGTACCATCGACGTCATTACAACCAAAACTTTAGACGTATGTCTACTTCTACAACGAGTTACAACCAAGCTTGCAAAAACCTCGAGTAACGACTTCTAACACCACGGCTCTCTAGGCAAAGAGTAATCACAGTACATGTGTCAGTCACATACATCTCAGTACGCATATCCATCGAATGGATCACCCGTGTCAGTCACCTCTTGTGAGTTGTGACTACACGCTACGGTATCAAACACCACGAGCTCCGCCAGAGTTAAACGCACACCGCGCACCCATGAACTCTTGGGTTGCCCCAAGATACACCTTCGACAGGGCTACGACTACTAAATAACTACACTGGTACGTTTGAACACATTGCGGTCGATAGAGTCGTTCACTCGAGTCTCTCCCTCTACTTAAACTTGAACATCATCATTATCAACAAGATCATAAATTATATCAATATCGTCTGGTACATGACGTGCTGGCATTTCTCTTAACCTTTCGCGAGCAAATTTTTAGGTACGTTGACAATTTAAGCTTTAAGGGTATACCGATTACCTTCGAGAACTTCTAATACGCGAAAAGGGCCTCAATATTTCGGTTCAAGTTTCGTTTGATGACGGTCCTCATTTTGTAACAGAACAAAATCGCCAATAGGATATTAAAAAGCCTAACTGTCCCTATGAAGGAAGTAGCGAAATAATATAGCTCCATTTACAACCCTTGCTTCCCAAAGTTACACAATAATTATTAGAACAGATGGAAACATACTCGTATCAAGACTTTTAACAGTTACCTACAACGACAGCCTTAAAATGTAACTGCTCACGCGTTAGTGACATTTAACTTTAAAACGCGTGGTTAATAAAGTCTAAATCAAGTCTATAACAATATAGTTAGGAAATCACATACCTGTCTACTTATTTATTTAACAAACTGGCTACGTAATTAACTAATATAGATTGAAATTTCTTCTTATATAAAAATCGATTATTATTTCAAATCAAATTGGTATCGTGTGAGGGAGTCACTAATTTCAAATTTTCTTGAACTGTTAAAAGAACAAACGAACGGACAGAGTATAGTAAGAATTTTTAATAGTTACATACCTACTCATAAACAAAATTATTAATCTGAGGTTACCTACCTACAACTATTGCAGTTGTAATAGGTTTACGATTGTACCAATTAGGTGTTATCAATTAAGTCTATAATTTAAACGTTCTTAAACAGAACAACTAAAACAACTTTTAAACAGTTTAAATAAATCAATCAAAGGTAGAAAAAGACTAAAACCCTCAATGAAACAATCATTTCTCACTTTTAATCTATAGTTCACGATACACACTTAACTATATCGAATTAATTATTATTACAGTAATCACTTATTACGCCACGTAATTGAAACTACGTAATTAAACAATAACTGCTTATTCACTTGCAAATTACAACAATCCCACCAATAGATGATAAAAATGGCGACTGAGTAATCAGAAAATTAGTATTAACTATTCGGAAGATTGCGTCTTTAATTTTACGCTCTTTCGGTACTTCGACAAATAATATTAGTTAAAATATCGTGTAAGATAGTAGAAACAAACTCAAAAATATCCGTTACAGAGGGTAATCGGAAATACTAAAGCTAAAACGATATTAACGCTTTATCACAAACAAGTGGGTAACCACAAAATCTTAACAAGCAACCCAAGTACCACGACTTCGCTCGCAACATTGAATATTGTAATTTTGAACTTAGTTTATTCCTCAGTCATACTAAGTAAAAGTTTATGAAGAGACAGGTTACTACTACTATTAAATCGGTTTAAATGATGACGACTCGACTTGCGCTTCGATCGCACGATAATTCAACTACGGGACTACGCGAATGCGATTCTCGTGGCATCGTGAAATAGATTACTTTTACTCACTGTAGTAAGACTCTTAGTGGGCACGAGAACAGCATCCCACCCACAATAACTTAAAGTAAATATAACTATCCAGAGTCATGTACCAACGTCAATCAAAACTTTCAATAACCAAACTCATTTTCTACAACACGAACAACTATGTAAGCCACCCTTATCCAACCAGCAATTACAAGTGCTCCACAATCCACGTGTATCCCTCTTGGATCACGTCACAGTGTATCATACTCTTGATGACTACACACTACAGTCTTTAGAGTGCTTACATCAGTTTTCTGTCACATCACTAAAATGTTCACCATTATGATCGTCATCTATAAACTCAATTGGTACATGACCTTCTGGCATCTTCCTTAAACGACTGTCACTGCGACTACCGTGAAGGCTCGCACTATGATTACGCTCATGGTCTGACATTGTGACTGAATCGAAACAAAAACTGAATCGCAAAATCCATTAGCAAAATTAATCACTACACAACTACCTACGTATCACAATAAAACTAAATTCAACAAATAACCGGTAAATCGAATTACGTAATCGAACACTGAACAAAAACCACTTGTACACCGATAAGAATAAAACAGAACGACCGAAAAGAACTAAAATATAAAATATCGATGTACCCACTAATCACCACGAAATATTGCAACTTACTATCGGCGCAAGACTTTCGCGATGTGGGTCGTTAAGGTTGCATCCCACTTCTGATGTAGGAATCAGAAGTGAGGAGTAGAACGGATGGCCTGCTTAATTCACAATGTAATTTAAAACAAGATAGTTACACTACTTAGTATTCAATGGACTCACCGAGCGGGTACCGTCTATCGCGTGGCAGAGAGACAACTCGACGCAGTGCCCGGGACTTGTGACCCGAGTGTTGGTTTACGGCGGCGCCGCCTTATAATGCGCATTGGCACTCACCACCACCGGTCGAGTTGCCCAATCAGTAACAATTAATTCGTGTACACAAACTAACTATTAGAAGAGTCGAGGTTAAGCTACTAGCAGGATACACAAGTGCACCGCGCCACGCCAGAGCCAAGACTGCCTTAGCTGCGGTTGCATCGGTCTTTTAAGCACAAAGGAAAGACTCAAATAATAGAATAAGTGAGGGTAGGTGAACATCAACAATATCTTAGGTACCGACATATTCAAATTAATACTGACATTTTGAATATAGAGTTTAGATTTCGGCTTATATTAAAATTTGTTATATTTCTGTACGTATGAGTACTTAATAGTGTTTTAGACGAAATCTTGCTGTAAATGTTAAAATTTACATTTAGACAAAAAGATTTTCTTGTCTGGCTTACTTTAAGATAAATTCAGTCAAATTAGATTAAGATCCGTTGAAATCCTCAGAACTAGGCTTACAATGTAAATTGTAATAACCTAGACACAAGGGTTGTGCAATTATTGTTTACAAATTTTAATTCAAAAGCGATTGAGCTGTCTTTTATAAGCTACGGATTAAAAGTAAATTTGCTATTAAAATATTATAGTTAATAACTAGTTGATAATTTTTTTTGCTGTTTTATATTCTAAAAGTCTTTGACAATTAAAGAGCAATCACAGACATGTTAGTCATGTGTAACATGGATTTGAGCAATTGGTTGTTCGGTTACTGCGCAATTATTGCCAATAGATTAATTTCAGCTAATAAGCTCAGCGATTCTCTTGATAGAGACCATAAATCGTTTTCGTGTAATTAAGCAATATTAATAATAAGACAAAAGTGTACATTTCATCAGAGAATAAAAAAAAAATAGTAGGTATTTATTTTTGTTACAAAGTTTATACGGAAGCATTTTTTTAAAATTAATTTTAATAGGTAGGGATCCCTACCTATAAGTATATATGTATAAAAATAAATAAAAATACAATGAAAAATATTCTACGAGAAAAATAATCCGCTTACATGTGCGGTTCTTTAGTTGTATGCGGCAGTTAATATTAGTAATATTTAACTTTATCGACGTTTCGTATTGCTAAGAAGAATAGTAATGGACGGTTATGCAGAAGTACGTTGCCAGAGGAGCTCGTATATTAAGAATTTAAAAAGGGCTAAAATTTTATTTCCCATAGAACGTGATCTATAACACCTAAGGTTGCTTATTTAACACTGGATACGTTACGTAAGTTTGTAATGTACCCAATGTTAATGTTAAAGTATACATTTTTATTTTATTGATATTTTGCTGCCTTAACTTTTTTTTATTGTTTAGTTTTTTGTAAATGACTTTTTTTTTGGACTTTCGTTAAGTGTGTGGATCACCTAGGGTTTGTTCCCGGGAATTCTCGTCCCGGGAATTCCCGGGAAATCGGTCGGTCTCGTACCCGAGAAATTCAGCTCGAGAAAAGTCGAGACATCGAGAAGTTTAAATAAACATTTTTACGCTTAGCTTTCTTTGTAAATGCGAGGCGGCAGCGGCATCCTTTGAAAATCACTTCTTAAATTTTTTGGTGCCGTCACCACCAAAAAAATTAAGAAGTGATTTTGAAACTATGCACGTACAGCAAACACTGAAATTTGACGTTCAACCCAGAAAATCGTTAGGTGAAATTTTAGCTAAACTTTCAGCCCAAGATGGTTTTACTATAAGAGGCATTACTAAAAGTGAATTTATCCGTGAATCACTTGCTGCCAAGGGGTATAAACTTCCAAAGACCCAAACCGAAGTTATGAACCTAATATTGAAGTTTTATGATGAAAAGGAGAAAGAGATGATAAAAGAGCTTTCTCAGCTTTGCACATCAGGAAACCGGCTAAGTGTGACAATTGACGAGTGGACGAGCATACGAAACAGACGATATTTTAGCGTCTGTGTTCAAGTTACAGCAGAGGCAAAAGTTTACAATTTGGGGCTAGTTTACATACCCGGAAAATGCGGTGCCGCAGAGGTTAGAGAAATAGTAGAGGAGCGTTTGAAATACTTTGGGGTAAACTTCGAGCATTATGTCTTGGCCGTAACAAGCGACGGGCCAAATGTTATGAAAAAATTTGGCAGAGAGAGCCCCTGTGAGATGGTCCTCTGTGTAAACCATGCCATCCATTTGGCTATTCTTGATACCTTTTGCAAAAAAAACAGTAACTACAGTTGCTAGAAGAAACACACCTGTTAGCGACGATGAACACAGCAGCTCTGATGAAGCCAGCACTGATAACGATGACGAAGAATCTGATGATGAATCTATATTGCAGCCTATTGACGACATAAACAAAGTGCTAAATGAGACCCGTTCGATCATAAGATTTTTCAGAAAGAGTCCCCTTAGAAATATCACACTACAAAAACATGTGAAGACTGAATTCGGGGCCGAACTAGTCTTATTACAGGATGTCAGAACTAGGTGGAATTCAATGCTAACAATGATTGAGCGTTTCTTGAAGTTAAAAAATTCCATTAAAAAAGCCTTGATTGATTTAGATAGCTCATTTAAATGGAAGGAGATAATATTCCTATACTACAAAAATTGCGGTTGATATTGACGCCAACTAAACTTGCAGTTGAAGCATTGAGCAGACAAGATGCCAATTTACTAACTGCAGAGGCTATAACAGATGTGTTGCTAAAACAATTAGAAAGTATCGACGACCTTTTGGCTCTTCAGTTAGTAGAATCTCTTAAAATAAAAATATCAGATCGTCGGAATACACCTCTAATATCGCTGCTACGCTACCTAAACAGCCCCGATAATTTTATTCTCAAAAAGAGTGTTTATTTTACCGATAATAGCAAGACATTTTTAATTGGATACGCTGAAGACTTATTCAATCGTCTATACCCCACTGTTCCCACTACTACAGAACCTTCGACAGGAAATAATTCAGAAGTTGTCGAAGCAGGCGTAAGCGAATCAGAAACTGAACAAGACAGCTTTGCAGCTCAATTAGAGAGAGCAATAAAAGGTGTTTCGAGAAATGGTGAATCAACTAATGCTGTGGTGCTTTCCAAATCAATTATAAAAAAAGAGTTTTTGCTATTTGAAAAAACAGGCAAGAGGACCCCTAATCTGGAAACACAATACAAAGCATTAATTTCAGTCAAGCCGACTTCAACAGAAAATGAAAGGGTATTTTCCATATCGGGAAATGTGGTCAGTAAGATTAGGAGCCGGCTGTCTGATAAATCTATTAATGCTTTGGTTTATCTTAAGGCATATTTCATAAGAATTAATAAGCAGGCTTAAAGACAGTTATATTTTTCGTATTAATAGTAGATAGATATCTCTTATTTAATTACATTAAAACTGCCAAAAATTGTGATACCATACCACCCACATAGTGAGATTAGTGAGTGATCTTTAGTTATGATGAGAAAAATTATGATTGTTTTTAGTTAAGATGTTTGTTTTAAGCTGATTGTTAACAGAGATTTTGTTTTTTATTACAGATTAGTGAGATGAGATTAGTTATGATAAGGAGAAGAAGTATTTTATTTTATTTTATTTTTTTTTTATTTTTTTATTGGGAAACAAACAAAATCATTAGTACATTCATACACAACATAACACTAGCACATTTTTCAAACAAGTTTCCACTAATAATTATAACACTATGATTGATGATGAGTATGATTGTTTTTAGTTAGCAATTTTGATTTGAGCTGATTTTTTATTGAGAACTTGTTTTTTTTGTTAAAAATTATGTTGATTTTTTTCATGTAAAATAAACACAGTTAAATTAAAGACTCTTTTTATTAATTAAACAAAAATTTAGACGTATTTTATTTTTTCTCGACAACCCGAGAAGACCCGAGAAATCAGGCTCGAGAAGTCTCGACACCCGAGAACTAAAAAACCTCGAGAAATCGGAAACCCTAGGATCACCTTATGACGAAATAAATGTTTTCATTTCATTTCATTTCATTTTCATTTCACCTACAGAATTCCCGATTTGAAGGAACGTAGTTAGGAGTCGAACATTCCGTATGGTAAATACTAGCTTCTGCGCGCGACTTCGTCGGCGTGGACTCCGCTTCTATTGGTCTTAGCGTTCCTCGATAAATGGGCTATCTAACAGTGAAAGAATTTTTCAAATCGGCCCAGTAGTTCCAGAGATTACCACGTTCAAACAAACAAACAAACAAACAAACAAACAAATTACGTTTGCAGCAGTCAGGAGGTTGAAGAGAAACCACATAATTAATAATTATGTATTAATTCGGTATTAATACAATATAATCTTATACTACATCTTATAACTAAACTAAAGTAATGACAATTGGTCGATGCTTGTACCAAGAGTTAATACAATAGTAATCTTAAAACTACATCTTATAACTAATGACTGCTTTAGTCGATGTGGGACCAAAGAGTGTCGCTTCTACATTTCAGGCTTGAAAGGAAATCTTCGATTGACGTCTATCATTGACGTCAATGCTGCTTGTAGTTGCTGCGCTTGTAAAACGTGGAGCCTATGTAGGTCGTAGGTGCTGTGTGCAATAGGCGAGCACGCTGATGCAGCGATCTACTGGCTATGTGTAACACCTCCCCCCGAAGAACAGCGAGTATCGATGGACTTGTTCGAGATGGTCGCTGCTAGGCATCCAGGATCAACCCTTATTTGGCTGGGGTTGATAGTGCGTGGAGCTGGGACTGCATAAACGATTTCAGGGTTGCTGCTGTAGTTTTCCGTGACGACTCTGGATACCTTTCTTGTGCGTAGAGTAGCGATGAGCGCGCATGTACAGAAGAGTGTGAGGTACATTGGTATAGTTGTGTGATATATGACTGGGTCGTTGACGTCATCTAGATGTATGGGCAATAGCGTCGCTATTTCGTTGCTCAGGGAGTGAAGTTTTTGTAGATTTGGAGAATTCAGGATGAGCTTCAGATGACTTTGATGTCTTGACTGATTTGAATGTCAATGTTCTTTTAATTACAGGTTATCACAACATATGTCGAGTATACAAAGAATTAGTTTATGAGTAAATTTATCAATAAGAAATCATTAATAAAAATTCAAAATGATAATATCGTTATGTTATGACATTAAACTCTCTTCATTCGACCAGCCACTCATTTTGTATAAAAAAATTAGACGTGCGTTCGTCACGAAATCACAGCGGCTACTAAACGCGCGCCAGCGTGTAAACACTAAGTGCACCCGCAGATATACAATTTCAAGTTGGCCAACTAAATCGAAGAGTATACTAATAGGTATGGTGACATATGCTAGCCCGCACAGTAGTAGTAGTTGTATAGGGGCAACTCGGTGATCCTTATGACATGTCCTTTGATTTGGTCGTTGGAGTTGGAGATAGTGAAGGCGGGTGTTCTCAGGTTGCAGTTTACTGGGATAACTGCCAAGTAGCTGCCGTGTAGAGTCTGGTATTGTTCTTGGCCGCAGGATGTCTTCACCTTGGTTGGGACGGGAAAGCTCAGGGTGTAGTGTTTGTCGTCCAGGGTTTCCAGAGCTTCTCCATTGATTTTCTCGTAGAAGATTGACTGTAGTTAAATGACAAAATTCCTTCGAAATCTGGTTAATTATTAGCTCGTAGATACAATCTAAATTAGTACGAATCTGATGATTGAGTTCCATTTCGCAGAGATACCAGCTGCTATGTCTCGGGCATTCGGCCTCTATGTACACGAATGAATTCTCGTTGGTTGCAATGAAAGGAGAGGATGGGATGAGAGAGTCTTAAGCTTATCTATCATTGAACTTAATACATCTATATTAATCACTAGCCGACTCGTGCCCACTTCGTTGGGCCTTATAATCCATTTCACATAAGAAGGGTACGGTGAAATTTGATATGTTCCAATACACTCTCACTATTTTCAGCAAATCAGATAAATATAAATGTTTTAAAATCACCAATTAATTTCTAAGGCAAATAATAATGCTTGATTAGATTGAATTGTTGACACGGCACGTCAGAGGACGCAGGTTCAAATCCTGCTGATTTAAAATCTTTATATATTTTTATCTTTTTCCTTTTATCTTGTCACTCCTGAATAGTGTAGCTTTCTGTTAGCGAAAGAATTTTCATGATCGGATCAGTATTTGCGAAGATTACCCCGTATATACAAACAAAGTTATAAACTTTACCTCTTTATAATATTAGTATAGAAGTATAGATTAAATGGTACATGCTTGATGCATATTTAAATTTAAATTGTTAACGAATTCCTTTAATTTCATTTTATATAATTCTAATATTAATTAATTTAATATACTAATTTTGTCATTATTTTTAATTTTATATAATTATCGGTAAATTATTTTCCTATAAAAATTTAAATTTTGATTAAATTTAATCGTAATATTTTTTTATAATAAATTATAAATTTTTAAACTATAAATTTTAAAAATTTTAATTATTAAATATTTTAATAATAGAATTCAAAATAGTAAATAATTTAAAATTTCTATTTAAATATTAATTATAATATAATAATTAATATAATATATGTATTAATATAATAATTTTATATTTAAATTTAAAATTTTTATAATTTATCAAAATTTTATAAAATTATTTAAATTTAATTTTTTTTCTAAAAATTACATATTTAAAAACCATTAACATTTTATTTCCAATTTATTATTTATTTAAAATAATTATAGAATATTAACCTCATTTAATTAACTCTTTTAAATTTGAGATTTATTTAAATAAATTAATTATTAATATTTAATAAACTGATACATAAGATACAATAAATTAAATTTACTTTTTAATCTATTAAATTTTAAATAATTTTTTTTTACGGTAATATTTTACTATAAAACTTAATTTTTTCTTACTCTATCTATACCTTTTTAACCGACGGGCCTGCCTGAATGAGGCTCTCGGGTCCTAGATGTTTTAGGATGGAAAATTTTCGTAACTTATGGATAGGCTTAGGTCTAGAAAGGAGCAACACGAGAACGATTCTTATGTACTCACATAAACTGCACTATCTGGTCTCTTCTCAGTTGAATCGATTGTTGGATTCCACTCCCGGCTGCCACAGGTCCGTAGATTCTGGATTCTCGAACGGTGCTTGATAGCCACCCGGGCGGCCAACCGATCGCGAACCGGCCCGCGAGAATCCTACCGACTGCGCCAATTACGTTTGCAGCAGTCAGGAGGTTGAAGAGAAACCACATAATTAATAATTATGTATTAATTCGGTATTAATACAATATAATCTTATACTACATCTTATAACTAAACTAAAGTAATGACAATTGGTCGATGCTTGTACCAAGAGTTAATACAATAGTAATCTTAAAACTACATCTTATAACTAATGACTGCTTTAGTCGATGTGGGACCAAAGAGTGTCGCTTCTACATTTCAGGCTTGAAAGGAAATCTTCGATTGACGTCAATCATTGACGTCAATGCTGCTTGTAGTTGCTGCGCTTGTAAAACGTGGAGCCTATGTAGGTCGTAGGTGCTGTGTGCAATAGGCGAGCACGCTGATGCAGCGATCTGGCTATGTGTAACAAACAAACAAACAAACAAACAAACAAACAACCAAACAAACAAACTCTTCAGCTTTATATATTAATATAGATTTTGTACAGATTCATTTAAAATTTAATTTTGTTTTATTAAGTAAGCGTTATGTTTGTTTGAGAATTCAAAGATCAATGTTATTGTAACTTATTATATAACTAACTTACAGCTGATTGTTTCTGCAAACACTCAAATAGCATAACAGTAGATAAACTGATATATAAAGGATTGGCTAACTTTTGATGTTGAAATTATTAGAAAGTTTTGCTGAATTACCAAATCATTTACTATTAAAACTTTTATGAATTAAGCATATATTGAAAATAATTTCATAGATTGAAATATTGTACATACTTTTAAAAAACAACTTACGAACTACTGATAGTAAACGATTACCGTAGCTTATAGACGCCAGCAAAACCAAGAAGAATTGCAAGCCCGTTACCTACCCCCAACCCCCCCAGGAACTCTGGTCGCCTTACTCACCACAGGAACACAACACTGCAAAACGGAACTGCTGAAAGCAGTAAATATTTAGCTGTGATCTTCTGTAAGGTCGAGGAACTTCTCCAGTCGGACTGCTCCGGGTTTTATTGTTATGCGACTTGAATGTCTGTTTCTCGTGATTTATTTATGCAGATATACGTTGTTTTGGAGAAACTAACACAAGACTGACAAAGATAAAAATACTTTGCAGTAGTAAACAACTTATTTTATCGAATCTTCCAGAACAAACTTCAACCAGGAACCGCTTGTTCCAGTAGTTTCAAAACATTTTAAAGCACAATTTTTGCTAATGTTCTGTTTATGTTTCGTCTCTTTATCGACTCGTGGAATTTGTAATTAGTTACGTATGTAAAACATTAATAACTCCACTAGTTTACTGAGGAACATACACCAGATTCACGTTAGGGGTCGTTCAAGTATTACGTAAATCAAATTTTGAAGATTTTTGACCCCCCCTCTCCCCATGTAACGCGCCGTAACGTTTTCCTGTACCCCCTCCCAGCCCATAAACGTTACGTAAACACCCCAACTGACCATTTTTACCCAAATGTCACAACTTTGTTGCGAAAACTACCGAAAAGTCGCTTAAAAATCGCATTTGCGGTAAGTATAAATATATATATACAAAAAGGGATATAAACGAAAAGGGTTGCCAATTTGGGAGATTTTAGTACACTAGTTTTTTTTATTTAAATAAAAAACAACGTTACGTAACGCGTTGTTCGACCCCCCCCCCCCCCCCCCCTGTAACGCATCGTAACGTTTTACAAGATCCCCCCTCCCCCCCCCTAATTGCGTTACGTAATACTTGAACGACCCCTTAGACCTTCTGAAACACACTTGTTAGCGGGTATGGCTCTCATTTAATTGACAAATTTTAATATTTTAGCACCAATAAACTACCAGCTTTAACATAATTGTATTGCCTAATCCACCACGCTGCTCCAATGCGGGTTGGCGGATATATTCCCTACTGTGAGTAACGATCGCTATCAGGTGTATATGATAACAACCGGGACCGACGGCTTAACGTGCTCTCCGAGGCACGGTGGGGTAACCCACAAGGACTGCACAAACACCCAGACCACGGCAAACATCTGTATGGCCAATGCAAATGCTGTCGTGTGCGGGAATCGAACCCACAACCGCCCGCGCTACAGCCAATCGCAATCCAGCGCTTTAACCGCTGCGCCAACGCGCCGTCAATGAATGAATAAAAACATCTATCAAATATTATTTTTGTTGAGCCTAAAATAGACGATAACATTTTTGTGGCAATTATGTAAACATGTACCTACGCTATCTTTAATTCTTTATTTATTTATCTTTTGAAACAATTACAATCATTCTATAATTAATTTTGAATGATAACCAGAACAGATCATTCAAAGATATATTTGTGTAGTTGTAAGCCCTATAATGCAAAAAGTGTCATTATTGAATTAACATAATGTAAAAAGAATTAAAAAAAAATTGCGTGCGTACAAAGAAAACGTCATGTCAGAAGTGAAACTTCTTTGGCAAACTAATAAAAAAATAATAATAAAAAAAACTAATTTAAAATACAAAAATACTAGTTGAAAAAAAAAGCCAATGTCGACGTAAGAATTAATAAATACATACACATATTATACCCCACTCGGGGTGAGAATCAAACTCACAAATACTGGAGCAGAAAGAACCAAGCCAAAATCTGTCATTGTCAGTCTTACTGATGAAAGATTTATCACTGGTACATTTACAAATATTATTTTAACAATATTGACGTTAACTTACCGATTTAAAATTTATGAGTCAATTTCAACATCTGACATTCCCAATCTTGAAACAATTCAGTATTTAAGGAAAGGATATACATATGTATATAGCCCATCTAACACCGTTGTTAGATGGGCTATCCCATTGACAAGTTGATGGATTTATACTCTGTTCTCTATTTCATTTTCAGGATAACTGAAATTAATTTCTACCATATGATGGATATCCGATAGGTATTGTTTACTTGTTAGTTAAACTTTTATTACATCGTCTCAAATTTTTTCGTATTCGAATTGCATGTCGCATGACGGTCGGCCAACTCTTATCATTAAGACACTAATGACAACATACAGCTGATGTAAGTTACCTATTAAAACATAGAAGGCGTGCAAAAGTTTCACTTTTACCGTGGTTTCATAAAACCACACAGAGGTTTTTTATTTTTTAGGGGTTTCAAATTAAATAATAAAATAAAAAAAACTATAACATTTCTCTTTTTATCTTTGTATTTACTGTCACAAAGGTCAGTGATTTAACGCGCAACTTTATCTTTAGGGCGCCTTGAAATTTGTCGGCGCCCCTAAATTAAGGCGCCCTTAAATTAACTTACTGGCACTTACTGGCTTGATGGCAAGCAATTACCGTAGCTTACAGACGCTTACAATACTAGAAGAATATTGCAAGCACGTTGCTGACCCTACTCCCAATCCCCAATTCTGGTCACTTTACTGACCACAGGTCCACAGCAACACAACACTGCGTGAAAGCAGTATAATTTAGCTCTATGTCTTCTGTAAAGTTAAGGTTTCCAAGTCAAGCTGCTGCAGATTTTAAACAGGATATTTCCTGCTGTCTCCTAACTCATTGAAACAAAAGTGAAATAATGTGTATTTACTTGACTGTTTTATCGTCAATCTACGTTGTATTTATTACTTGTCGATGTAATTGAAGTCGGTTTTTTTATTTGTTTGCGAGCAAAGAGAATTATAATAATTATAACACCTTAATTTTTCATTTAAAGGTTAAATTTTTTATATACTTATTGTTTAAAAAATTGAAAGCAAAATGCGACATATTAGATATCTTAAGCTTTGAGATGTAATTAAATTTTTATCTTTAATATTTTGTTTATTTAAGTTCGAAGTTCGCTTGAGTTTATTCAGTATATGTATTGTGTTTATTCATGTAACGTACATCTCTGACAATAAACACACACATGGTATGCAGGTTGTTAGCTGCAGCTTTAATTTCAGATTTCCATCTACACTCGGAATTGAGTGAATTTGTCCAAATCCAACTATGTAGGAATAAGCAAAATTTGTTTATGAAATAATAGTCCATTTGTATTCAAAACTTGTATAAAATATAACGGCCGTTGATTGATATGTAAAAAAATTACAACACAAAATATACTGAATTTAATCGGAATGAAAAAAAAAACATCTCTTTAAGAGTGTGCATAATGCAAAATTACCATCTTCTATTTGTTTTGACATGAAAAGTTCCAGACCAAATCTTAAAATAAAAATATATGACAAACTACGTGATATTTGCAAGGGTTGACCTTTATCAAAAACATAAAATAAGGAAATTTCCTCGATAAAATATAATCACGAAGTAACCTCTAATTTTTATATTTTTTCTATTTATACTCGATATGGTTATGACCATTAAGACAAAAATTTGATAATTAATTACATTTAAATATGAGTAAAGGCTATGCTTAGGCATTTAATGTAATTACTTTTAGTTTCGGAATTATATACAAAATAACATATTTGTCGTTTTTTACATTCGTAATGCGCTCAAAACTATATCGTCTATCGCACTCTGACACGAGGCTTTGTGTATATTTTGTTTCATCGGGCGCGCGGGTGAAATCTGATTTTTTGCTCGCCTTATGCACGCTCTTAAGGTTTTTTTGCATATGAATATCGTTTTTGCACTAAACGGAAATGATAAAACTAATGTTTGATAAAACTTTTTAATTTTTAACTTTACCTATTTCAATTTTATGTTGAAACAATTTCAATTTGAAAAATAAAATCTTTATTTTTTTATTGTATATTTGTGATATAATCTATTTATTAAAAAACAATATTTACATAAAATTGGTTTATAAGTTTTTTGTTTAAAGTGTAAAATACAATGTACAAAATGTTCCTGTTGGCGATTGGTACATACATATATACAAGCTGACCCAGTTGTCGTCATACCACCATATTTTTTGCTTGCATTTTTTATACAAAACTTTGAATAGATTATACAGATACAAAAAGAGTGCATGCTTAAGACCGCTCGGCAGAAGTGAAAACTTCATTGGCAATCACAATCAAGCAATAACGCAATAAGTCCCGAGTTCGCCCGATCGAGCCTTTCACCTAAGAGCGTGACAGCGTCAAAATTAAATATTTTGATCAATTTGGACTAAATCGTTCCAAACTTATGTACGGATATACACTTCGTAGATTCTTTCTTATTTATATAGATATATTACATCAAAGCGAACACAAATTATCTATAAAATGACACCCACACTGTTTAACACTCATATAGGTAGGCAATAATGTACAAATGAGCTATTTTGATTTGACTGGTAATAAAGCGCTAATATTGCTTCCGTTACAGCGCTTGATCTCAAATTTCCGATTCTATTAAATCCGGAACAGAGTAGAAATTATTATAACTTTTTCCTTTTATGTTTCGAGAAATACACGAGAATTTTTATTTTTATTTTTAATTTAGGTTAGTATTTTTTTTGTGACAGGAAAGTTATTTTTTAATTTGTTTATATAATTATATTATAGTAGTACTTTTCATATATTTAAATTATAAACAAAGTATTATAATTATATTTAATTAATAATCTTTTATACAACAACAAGTATTAGTCAGGGATTAGTTAATTCGGCTATTCATTTGAATGAGTGGTTTTTAAGAAAGCTAAAAATTGATACGTAGACGACAATGCGGCTAACACTTTTCTGCAACTTCACAATGTAACAGTATAGAATATATATAATAATTACATTAAAGGCTTATATGTTTTCAATATAAACAATACGCTTCAGCCTGTAATATCCCACTGTTGGGCATAGGCCTCTTTCCCTTTATAGGAGAAGCATCAGAGCTTAATCCACCACGCTGCTCCTCGCTCGGGTTGGCGGATGAAATCCACAAGTTTCAAATTAACTTGCCTTATGTAAATCCCATTTTCTACTACGGCGTAGATGAAACTACAGAACACCGATTTAAGCAGAAGTTTGATATAATTATACAGTCATTTTACAACATTTGTTTTGCAACTTATCGTATCTACGACGACGTCCATAAAACTGTAAAATATAGCTAGAACACTCTATAGGAGTATAAATTTTATTCGATTTTCATATTATGGTAAGATTGTCTCACTTGTCGCTCACCTAGGACAACACTTCACTTCCATAATTATATACTAAAAAGATAGTTTTATTCTATTACTAGCGACCCGCCCCGGCTTCGCACGGGTGCAATGATGACATTTTTAAATGACAGGATCTTTACGTAATATTCCGACGTGGCGGCTGAGGTACTACTCTTACAACACGTAATATTACGGCGATGGCGGTTAAAGGGTTAAATGTTTCGCTGTTAATTACTTCTAACGACGATATCTGAAAATCTATTCATCTGATTGATATAGTGTAAAGGGCAATTTTAATCTGCATTAAATTCCTAAGCTAACTAAAATATTTGTTTGGATAAGGATTAATACTGAACTAAAGAAAATAGCTTGGAAAATAACGTAATGTTTTTAATTAAAAATTTGAACATAAAAGTGGTTATTGTAAGTCAACCGTAAGAGATAGAGATATGCTATCGCGTACTTTTTTGTAGCATTTTTATAGATTTAGAATTCGCTAGTACATTACTCCACTGTATCTTTGCTAGTTTACGCGGCGTTTGCGTGGAAAGCTCCCAGTTGGCCCGATTTTGTGCGACTTCTTCAACATTTATCGCCGTATTTCTGCTAATTTACATAAAACTATACTAAATTATATACATAAACCTTCCTCTTGAATCACTCTATCTTTTAAAAAAAACCGCATTAAAATCCGTTGCGTAATTTTAAAGATCTAAGCATACATAGCGACATAGGGACAGAGAAAGCGACTTTGTTTTATACTATGTAGTGATTCATTATTTAATTTCATTTTTAAAATAATTTCCTTGTGATTTTTTCATATCAGTTCATACAATACAAGTGTTGTAATCAAAAACTCCCTTCACGCTGATAACGTTCTCAGCAAAGGTGCAATCTCGCTAGGGAAAACCAAAGGACATATTATGTTCATTATATACGAGTAACTTACTAAGGGCTTCCGATTTTCACGGCTGGGTCTTAGGAGTCGGTCCTGTCATCAGTGACGCTGTAAAGGACGCTAGGGCACATTCACCCTGTAATTAGCCACTACCACCACCAGGACAGACATTCAAACCGGGAAGAAAATTTGTACAAATACAAATATCCACCCCGGGAGGGAATCGAACCCGCAAACCGTCGATACACACCAGAGCAGTTACAGATACTTGTAACAAAATCGTTGTGAAAAATCGAAAAAAGTTGTGTTTAAGTCTGCATTGAGAACTTATTTCATATTTAGGGGAAAAGGAAAAATTTTGAATAAATATCTAAAATTAAAATATTATAAATAGGTAATTGTTTGTAATTTGTACCTACTTCCCATGGGTATTTATTAGTTTAATATGTAAATAAGTTTTTTTTGTTCGCTTTAATCGTCTTATTTGTTTAGTTTTTTCTTCTCTAATTTTCACGTTTATTAATTTAATTTTAAACGGATGGATGGTCGTAATTGGCCATTATGATTACATTTAATTCTTATTCATTTTTTATAACTTTTCTGTGCTGTGTACAATTTCTGATAAATAAATAAATAAAAGTAAGGTTCTGAAAAACAAAATTATTTGACTCAAGAAGAACGAAAAATAAATTTTTTCGAGTTCCACCGTCAATCCGCATGTTATATTATATGGATTAGGCTTATTTTTATTGAGTAAACGGATTATTCAGTCAGAGGAGGTTTTGTCAAGCCGAGAGTATTATAACTGAAGTAAGCTGAAAGTGTCTGTAAATATAATGTACAATGGAGATATTTTTACTTAGTAGGTTTCAGCCTGTAACATCCCACTGCTGGGCATAGGCCTCGTTCCCCATGTAGGAGAAGGAATCCGCATCCAATTCTGTGGGCTATGTCGGTTACTTTCGTTCTCTCGCGGATTGTCTCTTAGGTACGATAACAAATTACAAATACGAAACGGTCGTTATCAAGTGTCTACGATAATAATTTGACCAACAGCTTTATATGCTATTTAAGGAATAGCATAGAAGATCCATCCTTCCGGAGCAAGAATGCAATCAACGTCTGTCTATATCAGGGGTTCCCAAACTTATTTTGTCTTCTGCCCACTTTGAGATTAAATTATTTTGAGTGCCATTTTTTACCTACTTAAAAACCACTATAACTTCAAATTAAATTAATTATTGCGAGCTATATTAGCGGAGATTAAACATTCATTCTAATAAACTTCAAGCATCTACACAACGCCCCCACTTTTCGGAGGTTACTCCTTAAGAATCGATTTTCATATAAGGCCCCCGGTATGAAAAAAAAATAGGAGTAAAATCTACTGACCGAATGATCTCGTTACGTTTTTGTGCGCCATTTATCTGATACGACGCTTACGACAGTAGCGGCTATGGCCTACGACGTTTACGACGGAAAGGCTGGTCTATATATTAATATAGACAAGCCTTTCCCAAAGTGGGCTGACATTAGTTACGAAACTACGAAACTGACATTAGTTAGTTTCGTAGTTTTGTAGTTGACATATTATTTCTAAGCAAATCTTGTGTTCTAAGGTTGTAGATGTCATCGAACTTGATTAAGGATTAGTGTCACACAGCAACAGATTATACGACTAATTATGTTTCATTCAAGGGTAATTAATTAATTTAAGACTTTAAGGATAATCCTCTTTTATATCAGACTATACGATATTCGTGATTGCACCTGCTTTGTTTGATTCGCGTCAGATTAATGTTTAATTATCGCTTCTATGCTGCTTAGTAAAAAGTTAGAACGAATTACCCAAAAGACCAGCTAATGTACGCACATTCCTACCATCCAAATACATCCGTGCATGGGTTAGATTGTGTGTGTGTGTGTGTGTGTGTGTGTGTGTGAGCGTGCGTCCATTGTTTGTGTGTGTAGATATGCGTGTATGTATGTTCGTGTGTGTTCAATATATAATATATTTGTATTTTGTACATTATTTTCGATTTGTAAATAAAAACATAACACCATCCTTAGAAATCGGTTTAAGAAGAACTGTGACAATTAATATACAAGTTGGAAAAAATAAGAAAGAGAAGGAAAATATCCATACGCGTGATCAGAATCAGCATAAACATAATCCTTTGTCAAGTTTATTCATATTCAAAGTTCAATCACTTATACAAATTAATGTTAGGTATATTATATAGAAAATCCCGGTTTCCGCACCACCGAGTACAAAACATTTCAAGTGGGGTCGAGTTCTTAACGAGGCGTTTGTGAAGACCAGGAAAATATGGCCAAATTAAAATGTGGAAAATATTTCATAACGCTGAACTGTGTATTTGAGAAATCTATACAAATAAGTAAAATTCTAGTGTCTGTTTGTAATAATAAAATAACCGCTTTTTACTACATAGGTACTACTAGCATAATATGATCTAAGCATACAGTATATAATTTTACTATATGCTGTAATGCTTAGGTCTTTAAAACTACGCAACGGATTTTGATGCGGTTTTCTTTAGTAAATAGAGTGATTTCAGAGGAAGTTATATAATACATGCATAATATAGTAGAGGAACACTGATATTTTTAGAGGTTTCTAATGTGAGGCAATATTTTTTTGCGCTTACATTGCAAATATTTATTTTATATTTTATATTAAGAGGGCGCATAAGGCGAGCAAAAAATCAGATTTCACCCGCGCGCCCGATGAAACAAAATATACAGAAAGCCTCGTGTCAGAGTGCGATAGACGATATAGTTTTGAGCGCATTACGAATGTAAAAAACGACAAATATGTTATTTTGTATATAATTCCGAAACTAAAAGTAATTACATTAAATGCCTAGGCATAGCCTTTACTCATATTTAAATGTAATTAATTATCAAATTTTTGTCTTAATGGTCATAACCATATCGAGTATAAATAGAAAAAATATAAAAATTAGAGGTTACTTCGTGATTATATTTTATCGAGGAAATTTCCTTATTTTATGTTTTTGATATGGGTCAACCCTTGCAAATATCACGTAGTTTGTCATATATTTTTATTTTAAGATTTGGTCTGGAACTTTTCATGTCAAAACAAATAGAAGATTGGTAATTTTGCATCATGCGCGCTCTTAAGTATCAGCATTGCACCCTTGCGAAGCCGGGGCGGGTCGTTAGTATATATTATATTATCAGTTGCCTGTTTAACCTAAACCACAGGTATACAATTCTCAAATTATTCCAAAGTCAATTTATTTCCTTTACTTAATTTTAATTCCAAATCTATAGAGTTTGATAAATTACAATACCGGGTGATTTGATCTAGTTCTTAAATCTCACGAACGTGGCAGATGTCTAGAATCCTCTTAACACGAATGTTATTCAGGTTCAAGATGAGCTTGAGTCTTGAACTGTTACTTCATTATATATTCAGTTCATAAAGAACTTGCTGATTCTGAATTTTACGCTGCATATCCTATAATTAAATTTTTTATACCATTTTCATAGTATACTAGCTACAGCCTGCGGTTTAACTCACGTAACTTTTAATCCCATGGGAACGTTGCGCCAAAAAAAAAAAATTATTTGGCTGGCAATACATTTTGTCTGAAATTTGGTATAGGTACGTATGGGGGCATAGTTATGTTAACGTCCTTACATTTTTAATATCATATCAAAAATCGACCGTTCCAGCGGGGATCAAACCTGCATCTCCAACTCAACGTGTCGATGCTCTAGCCAATTAATACGATAGTACCTGGGTGACCGAGCCTAGCTCGGTATTTTTAGTAAATCGTGTTTTTTGGAAATAGTAATAAAATACAACATTTTTCGATTTTACCGACAATAATAGAAAATATCAACTAGTTATATTATATTTAACTGAGGTAGGGCACAGCAGGAAATTTCCTGCTCAAAATATGGAGCAGCCCGACTGGGGTAGTACCTCGACCTTACAGAAGACCACAGCTAAATAATACTGTTTTCAAGCAGTATTGTGTTCCTGTTGGTGAGTAAGGTGACCAGAGCTCCTGGGGGGATTGGGGATAGGGTCGGCAACGCGCTTGCGATGCTTCTCGCGTTGCAGGCGTCGCTTGTTTGCCAACCTAGAAGTTATTTAAATAAAAAAATCACGAGTGAAATAAAAAAAAAGAAAAAAAGTTATTATGCTAGCTAGATCAATTTTTCACCCCCGAAATCCCCTGTATACTAAATTTCACGAAAATCGTTGGAGCCGATTTTCGCTTAATTGGCTAGAGCACTGGCACAGTGAGTCGGAGATGCAGGTTCGATCCCCGATCGATCTTGCAATGCTTCTGGTACTGCACGCGTCTATAAGCTGTTTAAAAAAATCTGCTTTAATCAAGTCAAAGGGAACTTTTCAACCACTACAACAGACAGCTTTTTAATGAACGTAATTTTAAATGAGATAGTAATCCACCGCCAATACATTTTATAAGTACTGATGACAACTTAATGTTCATATTATGTAGTAGACTTAAAAGACAAATAGGAAAGAGCTTAGAATTTGGAAGGAGGATGAGGCGTTGTTGGCTTTTTACCGATTTTCTGTAAGATTAGAAAACCACTATCCGCCAACCCGCAGTGGAGAAGCGTGGTGTGATGGTGTCCATCTCCTACATGGAGTAAGAGGCCTATGCGCAGCAGCAGTGGGATATAACAGGCTGAATCGTAGCAAACCACTAAGTTAAACAACACGCAGTGTGGGACGTCCTCCGGCCCGCTGGACCGACGATCTACGTAAGATTGCAGGTGTAGGCTGGATGAGGATTGCGGAAAACCGGGACGTCTGGCGCAAACTTGGGGAGCTCTATGTCCAGCTGTGGACTGCAATGGGCTGAACTGACTGACTGACTGACTGACACTAAGTTTATGAATTGTTTTTAAGAATTGGTTATAATGTAGATAACTTCATTCATCCATTTAGTATAATGACTTCCAATTGTGATAGATGACTTCAATATGTTGTATACAATAAATCTATTTCGTAGAACAGATAAATCGCGACGCGTGCAACTCCGTCGATACGGACGAGTCACGAAACGAATCAAACACGAACATTAAAAGTGAATATGATGAGTAATGAATCAAGCCGTTTCATGATACAAGGTCGCCAATTATGTGTTCCGAACGTTTGTACAAGAATATCGATTGACACTTTGACGCTCGTAAAACGTAGCTGGAGAGCAAATAACCGATCGAGAGCCGGCAATCATAATAAACGAGGCCGGGTAAACTAATCTCGCTTATTAAACGTTTTTGTTTTATTAGCATTAGTTAAGTGAATAGTTTGTAGACAAAATTCTTAATTACCAAAAAAAAAAAAAGATAATGAGACAAAAGTAAAATTAATAATAATAATTTTACTGTACACCAGAGTATAAACGAATAAGTAATTATGCAATAACTAATGTACAAAGGCGGTCTTATTGCTAAAAGAAAAATTTCTTCCAGACAACCTTTGGGCATAGGAGACGATAAAATAGAAGCGATTAGGATTATTCTCTTTGCACACCTGTACAAAGAGAAAAAAAACCGTTTGGTGTCGTGGGACACCAGATAGAAACGAAGTTCAATATTATTATGTATTTTTATTATTTAAGTGTATTAATTTCAAGTTCTTCTTGAGGTATAAAGAAAATAATTATCTTACCTTAGGCCTTAGTGTTAGTTAAAATAACGTGAAACTTGTATATCCTGTACAAATAAAGACAGCTGTTATATTGCATATTTTAATATTTATACAATACTGCAAATGTTTTACTTGTGCAATGAGTTATATTTGTGATATTATTAAATCGCTGTTAACATTGCACTAAAACTAACAAGAGATAAAGTCCTGTTGTCTGACCTTATTGTCAGTAGGATCAAATCGACGTTCGTTCACATATAAATTTACTTGATATTTTTTTTTTTTATACAAGTAGGTCAACAAACATGCTTACGGCTCACCTGATGGTAAGCGATTACCGTAGCTTATAGACGCCTGCAACACCAGAAGGGTGTTGCGATCCTAACCTCCAATCCCCCCTAAGAGCTCTGGTCACCTTACTCATCACAGGGACACAAAACTGCTTGAAAGGAGAATTATTTAGCTGTGATGTTCTGTAAGGTCGAGGTACTACTCCAGTCGGGCTGCTCCATATTTTGAGCCGGATATATCCTGCTGTGCCCTACCTCAGTTCAATTAACTTGATTATCTTTTGAAGAAATTATTCAATTAAAAATTGTAATATTTTAATGTATAATAATAATTATGGTTTGACTGGAACTTGGGGTCTTTATAAGTTTGCCCTTGCCAACTTCATATATTATAATGACTATTGTAAAATTACTTAGTGCTATAAAGAATATAATAATCAATAGAGATTGCTTCGAGCAAGTTTAAGACTATAGGAAAATTATGTGTCAATGAAGGTTCGATGAAAATTTGGAATAAATAAACGTGTTTAACACACACGTGGCCATGTGTTTAAAAATATGCGTTAATGATATTTTTTGAAACAACGACCCCTGGATCAGGAAGCAGTGTTACTACCAAATGCGCCAAGAAGCCCATAAATTTTTTTAAATAAAGTATTTTCTTTTTCAACAATTTTTGCAGCACTTGATCCTCGTGAATTTCTAATTTTTACCTTAAAATTAGGTGTTTTATTTTTTAATTTCTTAGTGCCAGCAGACTAGAGGCTCTAAAGGACTCTAGAGACTAGAGGATTCTAAAGGTTGTTGAATAAAAATAAATAAATGTAAATATAAAACCTATTTGATTTACGTGATTATGAAATCAAGAGATTTGACTGTGAGTTATTAATTACGTTCCATATAAAAAAGCATTAAATATGATGACAAGCGTAAAAAAGTTGGGAGAGAGTGGGACAATGTGCATATTTATTATGATCCCATAGGTATAAAACTTTTTCATGTTATGCTATGAAAATTATTTTACGATATTTGACTATTTTTCACTGACTTCGCATTTTTATTTAAATTAACAATATGTATAATTTAATATTAATGAAGAACACAGCAAGAAATTTCTTGCTTAAAACCTAGAACAACGTCACTCGGGAAGTACCTTGACATTAAAGAAGATCAAAGCTAAATAATAATACTGCTATCATGTGCAGTACCATCCAATGCAGTGAGTAGGTATATAAAAATGAGCTTCTGAGGTTGCATTGTATTTAGTGCGTGTGTAGGCTATTAGGCTATTTATTCATCACCTCATCATCACTTTAGCTTATCGCAGTCCACTGCTCATAGGCCTCCACAAGTTCGCGCCAAAAATGGCGTGAAGTCATGTGTGTTGTCCATAGTCACCACGCTGGGCAGGCGGGTTGGTGACCGTGGGGCTGGCTTTGTCGCACCGAAGACGCTGCTGCCCGTCTTCGGCTTGTGTATTTCAAAGCCAGCAGTTGGATGGTTATCCCGCCATCGGTCGGCTGTTTAAGTTCCAAGGTGGTAGTGGAACTGTGTTATCCCTTAGTCGCCACTTACGACACCCACGGGTAGAGGGGGGGGGGTGTTGACTATATTCTTTAAAGCCGTAGCAACACAGCTAATTTATTCATGCAAACTGTATAATAATATCCTTTCATTAGCTAAGTGACTTCCCAGTGTGAAGAATTTGAAGTGTCTAGTTACCACAGTTCCAAAGATACGACCAAGACGGAAGGAATCTTAGTAATAAAGGTCCATAGCACTCTTTGAACCTTGAAATTAAACTCAAATACATATATAAAGGTTTTACATTCAACATTTAATGAGTTTTCCATTTTGTTTTACGATTTGTATTTACAATTAATCTCATATTCAAAAACAGTGGTTGTCAAATAAATTATTAAATTAAATGTAATTTTAAATGATACCAACAAATTGATCAGCAAATAAAACGTATTGAAAAAAAAAAATCTTTTTACTCCCGGTAATGGTTGCTGTAAAGTCTCCGAAACGTAAAAAACATAATAAACCGCAATAAAATCCGCAAAATTTGCTTCATTATAATGAGTGAAATTCCATGTTATTTCAATCTTTTTACTGATCTTTTCTAATAGTCGAGTCGACTAGACTATAAGACATCAATTGTTAATAAGCACAGAAATAGTATATTATTACTATTTCTGTGTTAATAAGTATTACTTTTTTATGTAGCCACTTTTTAGAATATGTGATAAGTTAGATCTTACTTATATTTGGTCTTCCTGGAAGGAAGTGAGTCGACAAAATGCACATTTGAAAATAATCTCGATCGTAAAAATAAGGGTCTATACAAACTACGTTTTTTAAACGCGCCGTCGACGGCGCGCTTTTATCCTGCAGAGCACTTTGTTGTCGTTTGTATGGATACAAACGCGCGGCACCGGTGCGTTTGTATCGATGCACACGCGCGGCACCGGTGCGTTTGTATCGATGCACACGCGCGTTTGCATCGCGTCTGTATCGCTGCACACGCGCGTCAACGGCGCGATTTTAAAAACGCGCGTTGACGGCGTGCTTTTATCCTACAGAGCAATTTGTTGTCGTTTGTATCGATTAAAACGCGCGTCACCGGCGCGTCTGTATCGCTACACACGCGCATTTGCATCGCGTCTGTATCGCTACACACGCGCGTCAACGGCGCGTTTTAAAAACGCGTGTCGACGGCGCGCTTTTATAATACAGGTGTGCAAAGATCTACTGCGTCTGACTCGCGTGTGTATCGCGTCTGTATCGCTACAAGCGCGCGTCGACGACGCGTTTAAAAAACGTGGTTTGCATGGGCCCTAAGCTTGGTGAAAAAAGGTTAACGACCGCCGTTTAATTTTTGTTTTGTATATATGTATATAAACTCAAAAATTATATATAAAAGTATATTATAATTAAAATTCATAGATTTAATGTTCCAAATTCTTAGCGTTCAAAACTTGAGAAGCACAGACTAAAAAGACAACATTTCATAGAATGCTATTATATACAGCTACAACACGGCAACTAAATTAACCTCTAATGGAGCGTAGGTTAAAGGTAATGTGTGTTTAAATTACAATTTCCACATCTATTGTAAATCATATACTAAAATAACATTTTAAGCCGTTGCTAATATTTGGATACATTTTGCATTTAAGTTAATTCGTATACGTGTTCCATTTTCGTAGTATGAATTTAAAATGAAAACTGGTACAATTTTGGGTCACTAAAATTTTTCGCAATATTTACATTTACTACAAAATTTTATGATAACGATTCAGCCTGTAACATTCTACTGCTAGAGGCCTATGCCTCTTTCTCCATTTAGAAGAAACTAATCCTCGATGAACTTAATCCTCCATGCTGCTACACTGCGGGTAGGCGGATATGTTCCCTACTATGAGTAACGATCGCTATCAGGTGTACATGATTGCTATCAGGTATTTATAGTAACAACAGAGACCGACGGCTTAACGTGCTCTCCGAGGCACGGTGGGGAGACCCACAAGGAAAGACATCCAAACCGGAAAGAAATATTAGTATAAATACAAATATCCATCCCGAGCGGGAATCGAACCCGCAAACAGTCGGTGTTTTAGGCGACTAGTCGCACCACTACACCAGAGTGCTTGTTAATTTCAAGATATAAGTTGCAGTGTATTTTATTTACTAACATTATTACTGCATTGCAGACATTTTGTTTTGTTTTACATTTCCAATTTATGTTATTAATGTTAGAATTAAGGGCTCTTACAAGTTCTCAGATAGCACGGCTTATTTCACTAATGTCATGTGGTATAGAGAATTTCTAGAGAGATTGGTCGGTGCGTTTGAGACTTCAACGTTCAATATAATTTTGAAGATCGAAAGTAGTCTCAAATCTTGTTAACAATCTATTTAAAGTTATATTATGCTTTGGATCTCTACCACTCCTGGCCGAAAACTGTCAAACATTTTTGACGGCGTTTGATCAAGGGGCCTTTATAATTATTTAAAAAAAAATATAAATAGCTTTTTAATTTAAATATAAAATTAAATTCAAACTTCCAATTAAATTTAAATTTAGAATATAATTTTTATTTATTTCTCTGATGTGCTTTAATATTATACATTTAAAGATTTATCGATAAATATTATAATAATAAATAATTCAAAATAATTTGTTATTGATCTACAGAATTAATGTGCGCCGAACTTTATAAAGAAACAAATAAAAAAATTTACTTTTGTATAGAATCTGTATTATACAGAACTTTATTTCAGAAATTCAGCATTAGAGAAATTTAAAATAAGTAATATTTTTACTGAGATAAGGCACAAAACATCCTATTCAAAATCTGGAACAGCTCCTCTCCCTGTACCATACAGAAGGGCACAACATAAAAACATTGTTTAAGTGTTGTTGTGTTCCTGTGGAGAGTAAGATGGCCAGCGGCAGCGCTCCTGTTGTCGCGCTGTTGCAGGCGTTTATAGCCGCATCTTTAACCGCTTACCATCAGGTGGGACGTACGCTTTGATTGCCACCCAAGTCATATAAAAAAAAACTTTAACATTATACTTGGACTTTGTGACATAAGAAGAGGCTGTTAACAAAAAGGTCGCACATATACCTACATCCCGTTAAGCACCATTAAACTTAGTTGGGATAACGTATAAAATCTATTACTTTTAGCTTTACAATAAATTGTAAGAAAACCTGGATTTCTCTTTTATCTCTTTTGCATATCTCATTTAATATATAGTTATTCAACATCTCGGAAGAAATTCCATAAATAATTTAACCATCTATCTCTAAGCCTTCTTAATATAAAGGCTTTAGCAAAGCAGTGTAGGTATAGTTAATGAAGATAATTATGTCACAGAAAATATTATGTTAGCTATCTCACCTTAGAATAATCAAAGCAAGTTACGAAGCATTTGATTCGTATCAAATTTAGACTACTTCGTCGAAGATAATGATAATTGAATATATTCTGAGAGTTTTTAAACATTGGAACCGTCAATCTTTGGACTATGTGGTTTTGGTAACTATAAAAAATGTCGATTAATACGAGTATACTTAGACTTATTACATTACCTTTCACTAGGTGCTTTTTTATTTATTTAACTAGGTTGCCAAAAAATCAGTATTATTTAGCTGGGATCTTCTGTAAGGTCAAGGTACTTCCCCAGTTGGGCTGCTCCAGATTTTGAGCAGGAAATTTCCTGCTGTGCCTTATCACTGATGCTGAGTTTTACGGCTACTTCACTAATGATTAAATTAAAACCCATTCCTGAAGCTAACTGACTATTCTTTTACAAGTATGACTTTTTTACATTAAAACTGTGTTTCATATTTCATACAGTTTTATATTGTGCATAACATACACGATTATACTACCTACTAATAATCCTATAAATCCTACATACTGTACATTCAGTACAGAGCGCTATAAATTGGCTCTATATATTTGTGGCCCGGAAGAAACCCCATAAATATCCGTAGGTATGAGGCTTATTATTATACAGAACATGAAGAAACAAATGCTTTTGTACAATAAATAATATTATGTAAATATCCATGTCTAAGTAGATATGAGGTTATATTAAATATTGATCGCTTTATCTATACTAATATTATAAAGCTGAAGAGTTTGTTTGTTTGTTTGAACGCGCTAATTTCAGGAACTACTGGACCGATTTGAAAAATTCTTTCAGTGTTAGATATAACTATTATCGAGGAAGGCTATAGGCTATAAGATATCATCAAGCTAAGGCCAACAGGAGCGGAGCACTAAAGAAGAAAATTTTCAAAATTGGGGTTATTTTCTTTCCTTTTGAGAGCTTCCGCTGCGTGCGCTGCGTAAACAGTTAAAGTTTCCCAAAAATCATGTATTACATAATTGTTCCCCTTTAAAAGTTCCACACGGACGAAGCGGCGCGCAGAAGCTAGTTTGAAAGAACGTTATATTTAAGTATTTGTACATCGGCTCTATGATAAAAAAAATATTGTATTTACAAATAGTTTCATTTTTGAGATAATAAGAGGTAAATTATGTGACTAGCACAGATTATTTATTTATTTACTACCTATATAAAAAAGTAGCCCAATTATGTAAATTATATTTCTTAATTAAATAACAACAATAAATATTAGTAATATCATGAAGCGCAATTATAGGCTAAATTAATCGTATCATTTATGTAATTATGTTATATCCAGGTCACTATCATATTGGCGATTTTAAAATGAAACATTATGTGAATTCTGGACTATCTTCTATATATATAAAAAAGTGTGTGTGTACTTATGTACGCACATAAGAAGTTATACTTCAAGCTAGAGTATTAAAATACTTACAAAAAAACCTACCACTCAATAATTAGACAATAAGTCCACAACGTCATCTCTTAGAAATGATAAAGACTACTTTCTTGTTTTAGTCCACAACGCCATCTCTTAGAAATGATAAAGACTACTTTCTTGTCAGCAAAACTAGCGGCATCTATACATGCATGCTTGAACTACTTCGTATCCATAGGCGCATTGTAAAAATTTACTCTCATCATTTTTCTCTAACGCGCCAAAAGAAGTATAACTTCAATAAATATATTCAACATACACACACGATCATCTTGCTGTTGTGTCATGAGTTTGTAAAAACACACAATACACGATAAAATGTCCAGACCACGGCAAACATTTGTATTGGCCCATACATTTTCCGTGAGTCCGCCAACGCGTCGCCACGAAGAAACGCGTAAGTTCAAACATTAACTAATGTTAATGTAAGATTAATATAATTATCTAAAAACCATACAATGACATTAATGTATCTCTAATTGATTCACGCAGAAGTATTTGAATCCACGCCATGCTTCTCTTTGTAAAAAACTTAAAAAAATATATATGTTTTGACACCATTTTGCTAGATAGAGAACCACAAAGAATTAGTTGAGTTTTGTTTGTATAGTTGAAATGGGGCCGATATGGGGTCGTGAGTAATAGCGCAAAAAAAAAAATTGCGGGTGTACAAAGTACACATGTCAGAAGTGAGACTTCTTTGGCAAACTAATTTAAAAAAAAAAACGAATTCAAAAAACGAATTCAAAATACTAAATAAAAAAAATTTAAATACAAAAAAAAACTAATTTAAAAAAAGAAAAAAAAAAAGAAAGCCAACATCACGCGGTGTTCCCAGGCGGTCACCCGTACTGAACGCGTGACGCGTTGCCACGTTAGCGGTCGCTCAAATTTTACCCCTCATGCGCCTAAAGAAGTTTCACTTCAAAACTAATTGTTTTAACCGCACAACTCTAGCCTTCTCTACATAGTAGAGCTAGTTAATTTTTTGGAATGGTAATTAACGGGGAAATGCTTACATTCTGACCACTGACACACACACTGAAAGAAATGTTTTGTATACAGTTACACAAAATTTGGTTACTGTTTACACAAAAAAAAGTGACTTGCAAACTATGTTTTACTAGCTACAAAACAGAGTTTTGCTATTTGAGTTGAGGTACTAGTTGTTAAAGTTATTTTGTTGAAGTTAACAAGTCGATATGTTGTTAATAGGTTAAATATTTTGTATCAATTTAACAAACTGTTTACCTACTGGTAGCCTATAGTGTGCCTTATTGGTTACAAAACACTTTGTCAACGGATTACTATTTTTTACTGTTACTGATATGCGAACAGTGTGATTGTTATTAAAATATCTTGGTGTGTTAGTAGTTACCAAACTGTTTAGTAATATGTAACTAAATTAGTTGAGTAATAGTAGGGAACTATTCAGTAATAAATTAGGAACCTAGTTGAGTAATGGTATTATGGTTAATGAAATCTGGCGTATCGTATTTACATACTTATTTTTTTGCAGTAGATATAATTTGCAAGCTGAAATGTAAATCTATACCAATATTGTGGCTGTTTGTTCAAAAACCAACAAACACATCAGTACATTTACATTTTAGCTACAAACTACATCTGTTAAGTACAAAAAAATAAGTATAGATACTATTAAGTACAAGCTAGATTTCATGAACCATACCATTACTCAACTAGGTTTGTTACTTATTACTAAACAGTTTGATTAATTAATATTGGCTAATTTTACTGATTTAAAATAAAATTATACATTACTTTTGTACTTATTTATTTTTTCCTCTCACATATATAGGTAGGTACAAGTAGACTTTAATTTATATATCTCAAAATACCAAAATTAAAAATACAAATCTATGAGACAATTTTCCAGAATAAAAAAGGGCTGTTGTCATACGTTTTCCAATGAGCAGTAGCCTCTTGTATGAAACAGCTGTTTTTTGTCCTGGAGGATGGTTTGAGCCGCTTCAGTATCATTTATAACATGACTTCGAAATAGTATTTTACCTTAATTATTAATCAGTTATTTGACTTACAGTCATGAAAACATAATTTTTTTATAAAGTCTACAAAAATATAATAATATTATGATGTCAAAACATAGCTAAATAAAGTTTCTATCCTGGCGTATAGTATCTACATCTCAGTTAAAAAAGCGCTCTTTGTGTTACATAGCTTTTACCATTTGAAGCAATGGTCATATGATTAGGAATAAAAGAAAGTAATGAATCTTGATATACATAAAGAACAATTTCATGTTCTGGAAACATCACTTCAAAACTATGCAAGTGAAAATCGAAATCAACTGTATGCATTTGTATACATTCAAAAATAACTCTATCATTGTCATTAACGAAAATATTATTTTATATAGTTACTTAGTTTTACTTTACGACGGGTTTTGGTTTCTTCTATTTCAGCGGCAGTTTTCACATGGGTAATAAACCCTTCTTGCACCTCCTGTTTCGATGGCCGCCACAGACCCTTAGATTTTTTTATTTTGTCTTACTAACATTCGCAGTGGTCATCAGAAGGGGAATGGCCATAAAAGCAGCTACGTCCATTACCTCATCGCTAGCTGTAAGCAAAAACAAGTGTTATACAGGATCTTCAGCACATAATAATGATAAAAATGTTATTGACGAAGTACCTATTTGATAATACTTACCATGATCGGTGTCTTTCATAATATCTTTCAACATTGTATCATTACGTTTTTTGGTTAGATTGATAATTTTTGGTCTTACTGTAAGCCAATTTTCAATAAGTTTTTGGTCGCAATCCGGGTAGATACTTTTGTAGTATTTTAATAGCTGTAAGACAAATCAACAGAATAATATTTACAAACAATAATAAAGAAGCTTGTTGAACCATTACTTTGAACCTGGATAGCTTTGAAAACTGTTGCAATAAGTGTTGGGAGGGTTAGTAGAATATTAGAACGAGATAGAGAGAAAATATTTGGTTGATTACTATTTCATCGGTTCTCGAATATGTGGTGATTTCATGTGCCATTGTTAATTTTGATAAATACTTAAAATAAAAAAATGACACGTTTCTGAGAAGAGAATATTTTCCAAGAAGAATCAACCATTAGTACAATATTAGAATGCTTACCAAGAAGATGCCCCCCTTGCTGGTTCAGTGCTTTGAACTCATCGTAATATTGCTGAATAGTTAAATCTTTCGATTGTAACAAGTTTAAGCTATATTTTGTGGTAATGGTCCAGTATTGTTCAACCATTTCCCCATGAGTCGCAACAGTTTTTCAGCCATAATATCTTTTCATTTATGTCACTTTCTGGCCTGTCTTACAATTGGTGCAATGCTTCTTTGACACTGGTGCAGTGGTGCTAGGGCGTGGTGAGTCCTGTTTACGAAAACCAGTTGTAGAAACCGTACCGCTCCGTAGAAACAATAGGGTAAACACTAACTACGAGGCACTCCTTTTGCTGACTCCAAATAAACACAACACTGATCACCGCCCCGCTCCGAGTGCGCAGCGTTTCGTTTGTCACATAGACAACGTACAAGCTAAATATAAATCAAAGTATGATTGATATTTATTAAATTGCTAGATTATTTGTAATTAAAGTTTGACAATATTGATACAGCTTTTAGTACGATTGTTATCAGTCAAATAAGAAGGGTATCACATGTAAAACCTTTGTAGATAATAAATAAAGTATTATGATATTATCAAACTTATTAAGCTTTCTAATGTCTACAAAAGTTTGGTATTTAATTAAATGTGCACGTTTTGTAAAATATGATCAAAGGCTTTAAGTAAATAATAAACAATTAGTTATGTTATGTATTACACATCGGTTTTGTTGCTATAGTAAAACTAATTGGTTTACGTTGTTTCATTTACTAGTAACCAAACGTTTTGTAACTTATTAACCTAGTAAATTAACCCAACTGCTTTTGACAACACACACTAAACTAGATAGGTAATAACTAGTCAAAGTTTATTTATTAACGACAAAAGTTTGTTTAAAATTTAAGCAGCAAAACTAGTTTGGTTAATTCTTTTTTTCAGTGCACGAACAATGACTCATATCCTAATTTGTATGTAATTATTTTAAAATTCTCATTATAATTATGTACTACGTTATACTATTGAGCATACCTATATAATTATTATGTCAAAAAATGTATTATTTATTGTTTTTTAATGTTTATACGAATTTCACTCATTATAATGAAACAACTTTTTCTTGACTGAGGTGTCAGACGTCCTAACGTTACAAAGTTATTCGAAACTACCCCATGTTACATCAATATTTTAATTAGCCCTCTCTACGTGCTCCCGTGACCATAGTTGCTATAAAGTATCCGAAACGTTGGGCATTTAAAAAACTTAATAAACCGCGATTAAATCTGAAAAAAATATATGATTGTTATTTTACGAGATGTTAAAGGCTCTCTCTCTCTAAAGTCTCTCACGAATAGTAATTTTCTTCCGTAATCGACATAAAGCATCACTGTAATATTATTACTAAAAACCTTTTCAACTAGAACATTTCAATAATCAATATTTTATTAATTATATTTTTATATATTTTTGTAGTATACATTTTCTTATAAGGGAAAGCGTTTTTTTATTTACAGCGTCGGAGTTTCCTTTCAGTTTGTTCTCGATCCTCAGTCCGCTACCACGTGTAGTGGTGCGATGGAAAAGTTTACGGGAAAATTCGGAAAAGTATGAAATGTATTTAGTGTTTGTGAAAGATTTTGTGGAATAGTGGCGTGATTTATTTTGAGTTTTAGTAAAAAAGTGTTGCTTTAATTCCGTGCGGAAACGGTATAAAGTTCGTTTTTGTTTTATTTTTCGTTTTTACAATACGACGGTAAAAATCGGATAGATTCGAATCAATAATTTATAATACACAATAAATATGTATCTATACCTATTTTTAAAAATATTTAAATTAATGTTTAAGCGATTTTTGTGTTGGTAAGATTTTAAAAAGGTTTTTTTAAAAGGAATAAATTGCATCCATTTTTAAATCGTATTATTCGTATAATTCTTATTCGTTTTGCATCCAGGTTTTATAACTTTTAAAAAAGTCTAACCGACTTTTTTATTTTAAGAAATATATTGGAATATTCGTTTCAACTTTGTCCTGATAATAGATATACAAAATAGAATGAAAGATTGAACTGTAAATATTTTTTATAAAATAGTTATTATATAAAATCACAGTAAATCTTACCTCTACGCTTTTCTCTAATTATTGCACATTGCATTATAACATTTAGTTTTTATTTTTGTATTGAAGACCAAGTCATTATAATGTTATACTTTAGCTGACGTAGGGCAGAGCAGGAAATTTCCTGCTCAAAATATGGAGCGACCCGACTGGGGTAGTACCTCGACCTTACAGAAGACCACAGCTAAATAATATTGCTTTCAAGCAGTATTGTGTTCCTGTTGGTGAGTAAGGTGATCAGAGCTCTTGTGAGGATTGGAGGTAAGGTCGGCAACGCGCTTGCGATGCTTTTGTTGTTGCAGGCATATACAGGCTACGGTAATCGCTTACCATCAGGTGACCCGCACGTTTTTTTCCAACCTATTTTTATGAAAATTTTTTGATTTATAACATTTCTATAAAAAAAATTGACAATCGTTTTGCAGTTATAGCTATTATTATATCGTTCTTCGTAAAACGTTTAGAGCGTGAGCAGTTGTTTTAACGGCGGCAGTCGTAGAGTCACAGCGTAGAGTCGACTCCCGTCAGGCAGATACTTGTATTTTTACATTTTTTTTTCGAGTGGACGCCCTTGTAAGACTCCCAAGGGTTAATAACGGACTCGGAGGGTTAATAATGTCGTCGGTTTTTATATCAGACACCTGATGGCGACCTTTATTCATTAAGATTGAACTGAAAAGGGGTTGGGCTTTAACAAGCTAGCTAGTTTTTATTGAGTTAATTAAAATAATTTTAAAATTTCAAATTTAGTAAAAGAAAATTCAATAGGTGTTCATAATAAAGAAACACTAGGTAAGTCATGTAGTTTTACTTGTTTTTAAATTAAAAGAGATCTATTGTCATTGTATGTACATCTTATTATATTTCTTAAATATTCAAGCTTTAATACGAACAAACAAGAACAATTTTTGGATTTAAAAGATAAGAAGAAGCAAGTAGCTCTAGCTATACTATTATTATAAAAAGAAATGATTTGTATTTTTATTTATTTATCATCAATACATATTATTATAAAACAAAGTCGCTTCCCGCTGTCTGTCTGTCCCTATGTATGCTTAGATCTTTGAAATTACGCTACGGATTTTGATGCAGTTTTCTTAAGTATATAGGGTGATTCCAGAGGAAGGTTTATATGCATAATACATGCATAATATAGTAGAGAAACACTGCTAGTTTTTGCAACCGTGCGAAGCCGGGGCGGGTTGCTAGTAATGGATAAACTAAAACATTACTAGACTGATTTTAAAAATTCATGAGCTTAAGTTGCTCTAGTCATTTTGACGCATTTTTACGTTTAATTTCTACAGGCTTAGAGACCACATTACATGTTAAATTCGGCATTAATCTACCCCTACCCTGTGGCTCAACACAATTTGTTAAGGATGATAGCCTAGATTTTCATTAATGGCATTTATACCCTACACCGTATCTGTTATACATCAGTCCACACGATGGGATCAACATTGCGACTACGTAAAGCATCTTTTAAAGTTTTTTTGAAGTGAAACTTCTTTAGAATCGTTGTGATTTCAAACCGGATGCAACAGACAAAGCGACAGGGAAGTGTGTGTGTGTGTGAATCGCACACACACCTTTTTTTATATAACTAGGTCGACAAACAAGCGTACGGCTCATCTGATGGTAAGCGATTACCGTAGCTTACAGACGCCTGCAACACCAGAAGCATCGCAAGCGCGTGCCGATCCTATTCCCCCAGGAGCTAGTATGATTGTAACGCTGTAGAAAGCTAAGTTATCTCTGAGTGACGTAGACCATATTTTAATGGGAGGTAACGGAACTGCCATAATTATGTAATGTGAGCGAAGCTACGAGCGCAAAGTTAGTAATCAAATATGATTTATAATCTTAGCATAGACTTAAATATTGATTTCGTTTACGTAGCACGTAATTATAGTTATACTCTTAAGCGATTTTTGAAGTTTAGGATTATTAAAGTTAGAGTGACTGTAATGGAAGTAAAACTTCTTTACGCATGCTTGACTTGGGGAGTAAGCTGGTGAATGCGTGACGAGAGCGTTACGACAAGTGTGATCTGCTGTGGTCGGCGATAACGTTTTTGTTGGCTTCTTCTAAATGGGAGAAGTGTTGAAATTTTAGTTTTGACTATAGTTCGTTGGTGCAGTTTGTAGTGGCCCTGCTTTCTGCTCGGGGGTTGTGGGTTCGATAATCACCTCAGTCTGGTTGTAATATTTTATGTAGGTATGTATGATATCTATGTAAGTATATTTATCAAAAAAAAAAAAAAAAACTAATTATTTATCTACAACAGATGGCTGTAACACAAGAATTAATTTGCTTACCTTAGGAACAGGCGACTGTGTGTGTTGTTATATGATATTTATTTATTTTATTCGCCATGCTACTCAATAGTGGATTATAAAAATAATTACTATTCGAAGACCAACGATTATTATCAAAAATATTTAAGAAAATCCGGCCGATACCAGGAGATAGAAATATACCCAAAATCTTAGTTTTGACTTTGTTTCGCTCTCTTCTACTCTTTAGTATGCAATCCAAACCAACTAACCAGAACTAATAAACGTATTATAAAGAACTCAATCACAGACTTTAATGAAAGTATCACACACACACGCACACACACATACACACACACGCACCCACACACACACGCAAACACACACAAACACAAAACAAACGATAAATATCTGTATTGCCTTTAGCAACACTTGGCATGTATTGGTATCAATTATACGTTTGTGCATATATTGTTACGATCCACGCAAACGCATCGCTAATGTATCAAAAAACTTGCCATCTGGTTAGTTAAGATCGGTTTTAAATTGTTTTTTAATAACTTCGTACTTTTGAAGCTTCCGAATGTTTACGAAAATAGTAAACAAGACGATTACAACAAATGAATGGCTGAAATCCATCCTTTGTTAACGTAAACAACTCACTGTAAAGAGTGAAGAACAAAGAGTGAAACATAATTACAAACAACTTTTCTGGTAGACTTTTGCAAGAATGAGAATAATCAATCAAGGCTACGATGGTTATCGATGTATATTATTATCAAAAAGTAGAATTTCTAAAAATGATCACATTATTAAAATCGTAAAATCAAATTCGAAATAATATTGCTTTAACGTTAAATGTTCTTTATGTACATTTTGAAAGCATTTCAAAGTAAAAAATGTTTGTAGAATTTGTTAAAAATAACATACCTATGTGATGATGTGATCGTAAAGGCACGTATTTTTATGTAAACATTTTTAATCAATCAATCAATAACAAAATTATTCATTTAGGCTTCAAAAGCACTTTCGAATCGTCATTTTACAAATTAAAATTTAAAAAGTGATTTTTATTTTTAAAAGTAAATCTACCAACCACCGATTCGGAATGTAGATTCTGCAGATAAAAATCGGCAAGAAACTCCAGAATTAATCTTTTGAAAATAATATATAACCTGTGTTTTAGCATAAAATTAGTAATATCTTGCATGAAATACAGCGTCAAAGTTAATTTATTTTTAATAAACACTATAAATGTATGTTGAGACAATTACAATAATAATACAAGAATGAAACAATTTGATTACAGAATCTTTGACCTCCAATATCTATTTGATTTTATAATATTATACAAACATATCTTTGATTTACTTAGCATACTTCCCAATTATCTGGAAATTTGAAGATAAATACCTAGCAACATATTACTATCCTTTGTCGTATAATTACGCGCCATTCAATAAATTTTACCTGAAAGGATAACAAGCACCCATTCTTCCATACATACATTCATCCAACCCCATATTTTTTCATTAATATCGGTAGCACGAGTCTTTATTTGTCTACCTCTTTGTGCTCCAAAGAACCTTAAAGACGGAGTCATTTGAATCGCTCCAATTCCATGGCATTTATTTATTTGTCATTTCGTTACATTGGAATTCCATTAGTAAATCAATTTATCTTATTTTAAAGGTTAATCAGTGTTGGTATGACAACAATGGGAAAGGTTACGATGTGGATGATTATAACCAATATTGTTATTGGCCATACGTTGTTGCCAAAGTTTGGGCGTTTGTATTTGAAGCCATAGCGTTTTACAGTTCTCTAGGGCGATAGATGAATGTTTAGATTTCTCCAGTATGAAGTAATGTATAGGGAATACGGATTGATGTTTTGCATATTATCCAAGTGCTCTAATTGTACACTAGCATAGATTTTTGCACGCCTCTGAGGAGGTTGTGCTTTACTCTCATAAAATGAAAAATATGGGAAGTGCTTTAAGGCCCGGCCCCATGTCCACGACACGACGTCGTGCAGTTTTAGTGTGTAAAAATGAGGGTGACATGTTAAACCTGTGAACAAACCCTCTATAAAAATAAAGAATTAAAAAAAATTAAGCAGCTTAAATCGCTTAAACTATTTACCTTTGCTCTCTAAGTATAATCGAGACGGGCTTATAACGTCCTAAAAGGCGTTCATCAAAGAAATAAGTCTAACTAAAAAGCGCTTTAGCTTTCAATAAGATTATTTGCCAAAAGACTTCTAATTTCACCTTAACTGAAGCGGATTAGGGCATACACTTATATTTTTTTATTAGAGACTTGCTTGTAACGAAGTAGGTCTTAAAATACTGCTTTAGACCTTAAGGTAAAGACTTTTCGTGTACACTCAATTAAGGTTTCTGTGGCGCTTATCTTAAGGATTATATTGCCTGCAATTTATTTTAAAATTGGTTTAAAGGAATTAGAATCTTATCCCGGTAAATTTAAGGTTTACATTATTATATTAAATGTGAAATAATTAAACCAAGGTGTTTGAATTATCTTTTAATTTGCATATTTTAGAATTGTTACGTTTATTGCAGTGAAATTGAGTTTATAACTTGATAGGAAATTTGTTGACTTTAGATTCTGTGATTGTTTTCTTGTGCTATTATTTTGACTGTTGTTTATAGGTTTTTCTGAATCTCAAATCACTTAAAATTATTTTAATTATACAGTATACTGTACGTATGAATTTTATAGTAAATCCTGAGGTTAAGTAACAATGTTTTTAATCTCATTGTTATGGTGTTGTGTTTTTTTAAAGAAAAAGGTTATAGTTTTGTAGTACTTATATGATAACAAATGAACTACAAAGTACATTCATCTTCAGATCTTCGTACTATATCTAGGAAATTCAGGAATTAACATAATAAGACGAAAAAATCGTCAAGTAAATACGCATTATCTATACTAATATTATAAACAGGACAGATTTGGTTGTTTGCTTGTATTGAATAGGCTCCGAAACTACTGAACCTATTTGAAAAATTCTTTCACTGTTGGGAAGCTACACTATCTGCGGGTGACATAGGCTATCTTATATATTTTTTTTAAATTACGAAAATAAATATGGAAATTTTGCTTAAATACCTGTGCGAAGCCGGGGCAGGATGCTAGTTAGATATAACTCGAAAAGAACTTGTTAGATCTCAATTAAAGTTAAATGTGACCAAATTACACGCAACAAGTTCTGAGTTGTAACATATATAAAAAAAAGTTACGATCGAATTGAGAACCTCCTCCTTTTTTGAAAGTCGGTTAATAAAGTGAAGTATTTGTTTGCTTGTAAGCGTGAGTATTTGGATAGGAAAATTATTCGATTTGACTTTAAGCAAACCATTAAATGATTTAAGTAAGAAATTGAAAGCAAGTGAAATTGGGATTGATGACTACTTTTTAAATTATAATATGTATCATTTTTAATTAAATATAATTATATTTTTGAAGTTATACTTCTCTTGACGCGTTAGGGAAAAATGATGAGTGTAAATTCTTACTATGCACGCGGACACCGTCACAAAAAAACCTACACCCTGAAATTAGCTAGTCAACGAAGAAGAAGTTAGCAACATGAAGTTAGCTAGCCAATGAAGGCCTTCTTACGTGGCGTACATTAGTGCACACACTTTTTTTTTAAATTTAGTTTAATATTAAGTATCTATAAATTTACGTTAGTGATATAAATTACTATAAATTTAATAATATATTCGTTTTATCACTTCAAGCAAGAGCTAAGTGCTTTTACGGAGAAATTTGATTTCACGGCATTTTTTCTTAAAGGCAATTTAATGGTTTTACTCAAAGAATTTCTGAAGTGAAATTTATATAGAATCTTTATGATTTGAAACTTGATGAAACGAAAATATGTCACAATAAAGAAACAAACACATGAATGAATAGGATAGAATGGGACAAAATACATTAATGCTCGAAATGGATAGGCGATGCTTTTCTTATTTAGATCGATATCTGATAAGTATTTTTAGTGTTATCCGAAATAATGCATGTTAAATTGACTATTTTATTTTTGTTTTTAACAACTTATATTGTATTACTTGTTGGTATAATTCAAGTCGATCTTTTTTGTGAGCAAACACAATTATTCGCAATAAAGTGAACTCACGAAACTTTATAATTGTATCTCTAACTGTATGTATCATTTATTATAACGTTATGTCACGTAAATATCTGTAAGCCTCCCACTCTAACGTCCTACTCAAAGTTTCTTTCTAAAGAAGTTCACGGTCCTTATTACCGAGCATCATATTATACAATTTAAGGACTAATTTTAGCACTTCAAAACTTCGCGTGCCCACACTTTAATACATAACCGTTTAATAGCGATCGATTGATTTGTTACATCCGCTGAACGATTTAGCTCAATTATTTACTAGTAAACTAAGTAATTTTTACTTCAAATTTATTTTTTGGAACGAAATTCCTTATGGACAACCAATTATTTTTTTTGTGATGTGTATAGTTTCACATTACTTAACATTTTGCGAGCATTTAAGTGATGTGATGTTATACTACTTAATATTATACGTGATGTTGAGGTGTATAATCAGGCATCACTCGGTTTTACACGTGAAGTAATGCTGTCATGTAACATTATTTGATTTAAAATTTGATATTGAAATTTTTACGTGATTTATGTAATTCGAAATTTATAGTTGACTAGCTTCTGCGCGCGACTTCCTCGGCGCGGACTCCACTCCTGTTGGTCTTAGCGTGATGATATAATATAGCCTATAGCCTACCTCGATAAATGGGCTATCTAACACTGAAAGAAATTTTCAAATCGGACCAGTAGATCCTGAGATTAGCGCGTTCAAACAAACAAACAAACAAACAAACAAACAATCAATCAAACAAACAAATAATCAAACAAACAAACTCTTCAGCTTTATTATATTAGTATAGATAAAACATGACATACTGAAATGCTTACTTTTGGAGGAAAAATAATAGTACTGCTAATGATTATTATTTTTGTGTAGTGGTGATATAAATTAATGTTAACCGTTTTGTGTATTGTGTAAATGATGTTTCAGGTATAGTCGTTTGTTTTCGAAGCTATTGCGAACAGTACTTGCAACTATCAAGTTCTGAAGCTGGATAGAAAACTAAGCAACCGTTATTCTAGGTAGAGCGATTATACGCCAAACCGCAGTGATAGACCGTGGTCGATTTATCTCCATTCCTTTTCCCGCATTACAAAGATTTTGATCAAGCTGTGAGCCATTAGTAAACCGTTTCAATTATTTATTTACATAGTGTTGAATATACTAACTTATATTTTCAGTGTACTTGGATAAAACAATTTTGGTAATTTTTATCGTTTTATTTTGCAGAATAAAATCGATATTAAAATGTTTATGACATCACTACAAATCGTTTGTTTAAAGTGAAAACTACATTTTCAAAGCTACAAAGTGCTCTTAAAAAAATATGTTCGCAGTGACAAATTATTTCAAATGTCGTTGTTTGCTAATTCGGAAAAATTTTTAGAAAAAGAAAATAGTTTTCCATCATGTTTAATATAATTGATCGAGATAAAAACTTGTGTTTTAATCTAGTGTTGTGTGAATATATTACGTGACACATACATAATGTGTCACGTTTATATAACTACTAGCTGACATGGCGAACTTCGTACCGCCTTTTTTTTCTTAAATATAATAATTACATATACCAAAATAAAATATAGCCTATCTTTCAAGTTGGATCAAACTGCACACGGTGTGCAAACTTGATTAAAATCGGTTAAGTGGTTTAGGAGTCCATTGAGGACAAACATTGTGACACGAGATTTATATATATTAAGATACTATTTATGTATAAATTTATGGAAATGTGTACGTAATATGTACAGTCTATATGTGAGTGAGAGATGAAATATGAGGAAGGTCAATGAGGTAGAGCAGATCCAATGAAATTCGATCTAACACTAGCTTTATTAAGATAACCGTGAGTATATAGAGACAGAAGTACAGACGTCATATGTGAAGTACGGAAATCTTAGGTAAATAGGTTAGGTTAGTTATTTTTGCACAAAATATGGAGCAGCCTGACTGGGGTAGTTGACCTTACAGAACATCCAGCTAAATAATACTGTTTTCAAGCATCATTGTGCGTATTTTTAAATGTACACTGTTTTACTTTTAAATTTAAAATAACATAAATACATAAAAGACAATATTTTGTAGTATTTAGTCGGAATGTAGTAGAAGTGGTAAAGAGGGAAAAAGTAACTTTAGTTTGACCTTGCTCTTAATAAATAGCTGTCCCTATGCTCAGGAAATGATCAACAATTACCTAATATGACTTTATTAATTAAAAATATTATTCGAGTAATAAAATTGACGTAAAATTTATGTAATATTGAATAATAAATCAATTTAATAATAATATTAATTGGTACTATTTGATTAATTTCCTCTTTGTCACCATCAGAGCGATGATAACACCAATCAGGGAAATGAGAATCACGTGAAAATAATCTAAAGACAAATCGAAAATAGATTGATGAATTTAGTATTAATTTGTTTCATTTATATATATTTATTATTTACTGACTTGGCCACGACAAACCACGTTTTTTAAACGCGCTGTCGACGCGCGTTTGTAGCGATACAGACGCGATACACACGCGAGTCAGACGCAGCCTGTAGACCTTTACACACCTGAATACGCGTTTGAATGCAAACGCGCGTGTCACGCGATACAGACGCGATGCAAACGCGCGTGTGTCGTGATACAGACGCGATGCAAACGCGCGTGTGTCGTGATACAGACGCGATGCAAACGCGCCACTACCACCACTACAGCCTATCACAGTCCACTGTTGGACATAGGCCTCCACAAGTTCGCGCCCGACATTATGACGCGAACTCATGTGTTTTGCCCATAGTCACCACGCTGGGCAGGCGGGTTGGTGATCGCAGGGCTGGCTTTGTCGCACCGAAGACGCTGCTGCCCATCTTTGGCCTGTGTATTTCAAAGCCAGCATGGATGGTTGTCCCGCCATCCGTCGGCTTTTTAAGTTCCGAGGTGGTAGTGGAACTGTGTTATCCCTTAGTCGCCTCTTACGACACCCACGGGAAGAGATGGGGTGGCTACATTCTTTAGTGCCGTAACCACACAGCACGCGCGTGTGTCGTGATACAGACGCGATGCAAACGCGCGTGTCACGCGATACAGACGCGATGCAAACGCGCGTGTCACGCGATACAGACGCGATGCAAACGCGCGTGTCACGCGATACAGACGCGATGCAAACGCGCGTGTGTCGCGATACAGACGCGATGCAAACGCGCGTGTGTCGCGATACAGACGCGATGCAAACGCGCGTGTCACGCGATACAGACGCGATGCAAACGCGCGTGTCACGCGATACAGACGCGATGCAAACGCGCGTGTCACGCGATACAGACGCGATGCAAACGCGCGTGTGTCGCGATACAGACGCGATGCAAACGCGCGTGTGTCGTGATACAGACGCGATGCAAACGCGCGTTTCACGTGATGTAAACGCGCGTGTATAGCGATACAGACGCGATGCAAACGCGCGTTTCACGCGATGCAAACGCGCGTGTGTCGCGATACAGACGCGATGCAAACGCGCGAGTGTCGCGATACAGACGCGCCTGTGCCGCGCGTTTGAATCGACACAAACGCCAACAAACTGCTCTGTAGGATAAAAACGTTTAAAAAACGTTGTTTGCACAGGCCCTAAGGCTAACGTTTTATATTTGGATAACTTTAATAATCTTTACCTTTGAGTAATTAAAACGAAATATAAATTAGTCTATAAATTAATTTTATTTTATTACTTTTAAAAATAATGTGTATCTAGAGAGCAATTAAATACGTATTTACGCACACACACACACACACACACACACACATATACACCCATACACATGTACACATTTTTATTTTAGGTATATTTCTTCAATGCCTGTCTGTTATAAGTACGTAACAAGTCTCATGGAAAACTGGAACATCCTTCTTAAATATAGCTGTAGCATCCTAACCACGTACTAAGTAGGTACTTTCTATTTACTTAATAGCACACGTTCCTTCAAGTCCTTTGATTAATATCCTAAAATAAAGATATTAGTCCTTCGAAATCAAAGAAATCCTATCGAACGTGACGTGACAGTAAACGTTTTGCTCTAAGAGACGTGGAAGAGCGACCTTCATCGATCTGATAACTCGATGAGACATATTTTTTATTAAATGTAATTTATAAACAAATATGCCTATGATAACTTACCTATCGAAAAGTGGTCAAGGCTAATTTTTTTTTTTTTTTTAGTTTTTGCAGGCAAGCCTATATGATTGGTTTTGTAATTACAATATCTTACCTATGATATCAATTTCGATTCGAACAGATCGACGTAGTATCGAATATAGGTATATACTGACCTACCTGTTCACATCTACTTGCCAGGTAGCCATGATCAAAAATAAGTAGGCAAGCCTACCTAGGCATATTCTGTGTGTTAAAAACTATCAATTGATATAAAACTCATTCGGTTATCATATGAGTGAAGGTGATGAAAAAAAAATTAATTAACATTAATTAAATTAATAATAGCCTTGACCACTTTTCGATAGGCAAGTTATCATAGGCATATTTGTTTACAAATTATATTTGATAAAAAATATGTCACATCGAGTTATCAGATCGGTGAAGGTCGATGTTCTACGTCTCCCCTACTATTTTAATATAGGACGAATGTTTGATTGAGGTCTTGCTTATTTTTATTGAGGAAAATATTATTTGCTTTATTTTTAGGGTTCCTTACTCTTTACCTTAGTTTTCATTATTTTTATGTGAAACTTCTTTAGGCGCATGAGGGTAAAATTTTTACGGATCAAACGCGTCACGACGTCATGAATTTTAAACGTCCATAGCACGTTGAATACACCGGTTCTTGTCCGATCACTGAATTTAAGCAACGTCGGGCGCGGTCAGTACTTGGATGGGTGATCGCCTGGGAACACCGCGTGGCGTTGGCTTTTTGTTTTTTTTACAATTCGTTTTTTTTTAAATTAGTTTGCCAAAGATGTTTCACTTCTGACGTGTGTACTTTGTAGGAACGCATTTCCATTTTACTTTTTGACTCTTATCGATCGCATATATCAGGAATATAATCCATAAGAGTTGGGGGACTGAAAACAAACCTTAACTAGCATCTATATGTCCAGTACAAATTTAGATTGAGGAAATTATTAGGTTCAATTATTAATTCGTAGTTCTAATCATCGACAACGCTCAGGGCACTATTACGTGTTCGATCCCCGCTATTTATCCATCTTAAATGTATTTGTACAAATATTTCTTTTCGGTGTGGTTGTCTGTTCTTGAGAGTCCACCGTAACTCGGAAAGCACGTTGAGTAGTCGGTCCCGGTCGATATCATATACACCTCATAGAAATCGTTACTCATAGTAAGGAATATATCCGTAGTGGAGAAGCGTGGTGGATTAAGCTCCGACCCTTCTCATACATGGAGAAAGAGGCTTCTCTTAAGTCGATTCACGATATACAATGATATAATGTTTTTAATTCCTCAGATTGATCCTACAGAATATCCTAGTTTTATTATAGATATCGAATACTATTACATTAATCTCATTGAACAGACAGCGCATCTGTGCTTTTACTGTCTCAATAACAATAAAGAAAATGCTGGAGACAGCCATTTATCCAATCTTAATAGTGAAATTTATACGAAAATGATTTATTTGGATTTTACTTTTATTACATACTATAAATTTAAAAATGAAATTAAATCTTTTGAATGTTTTTTTTAGGTGTTTGCAATCCTTGCTTCATGCTCGAGAGGTTGTGGGTTCAATTTTCACCCTGGGTCTGGTACATATACGAGTATTAATATACATATTTAAATATAAACGTGATATTTATATGTATATTAATAAAAAATACGCTATACATATATGTGTAAATAAATAAATAAATGACTGCGACTATCGCACGTAACCAATGTCATTTAAAAGCTACTTATCCTTTACCCTTTAATACTAGAATATAATTATCTAGATTAACCTTTAATTCATTTGATAACTAAAGCTACAAATGGAAAACACGCACGAATAATTGAGGACTAATCGGATTTACCTATACTGTACATCGCATTCGGTAATAATTATGTTAGTGGTACGGCTAAGGATATAAGTAAAAGAAATATATCAGTTTCAATCAGCCTTTTTCTCCATGTAGGAGAAGGGTCAGAGTTCAATCCACCACGCTCCTCCATTGCGGGTTAGCGGATATATTCCTACTATGAGTGACGATCGCTGTTAGGTGTCTGTGATAACAACTGGGATTGATTGCTTAACGTGCTCTCCGCGGCACTGTGGTAAGACCCACAAGGACAGACAACCAGACAGGAAGGAGATATTTGTATAAATACAAAATATCCATCCCAGTGGGAATCGAACTCGCAATCGCCAGTTTGTAAGCGCCCACACGACTTACCACTACACCAGAGTGATGTCCATCTAATGTGATTCGATAGGGTTCACAGGCTTCGAACATTTTAAAGTGAAACTTTTATTACATCGTCTCAAACTTTATCGTCTGTGTGTTGCATGTCGTGTGACGATCGACCGCGCGGTAAGATTGATAAAGCGATTTTTATACCCTTAATGGAATATTATTCCAAAAAAATTAGTTAAATGTCTATAATGTGAAATAAAGTTTCACTTTTACTGTGGTTTCATAAAACCACACAGGTTTTTTATCTGTGCGTATCACATAGCACTTTGTGTACACTCACAATTAGTTATCAAAACGTCTCATTCAAAGTTGTCTAGAAGTTAGAAATGAAGATTCGGTGACTCCGGTTATTGACCTTTCATTTGTCATTCATTTTATATCAATACTAACAAAGTGTGTCTGAAGACTGTCTGTTTCTTTGTTTGATGCGTTATTTTTAGTAGCTACCTATATAATGCAATTTTTTTTTTTATGTAACTAGGTTGGCAAACAAGCGTACGGCTCACCTGAAGGTAAGAACGTAGCCTAAAGACGCCTGCAACACCAGAAGCGTCGCAAGCGCGTTGCCGACCCTATCTCCAATCCCCCCCCCCCCCCCCCCCCCGGAGCTCTGGTCACCTTACTCACCAACAGGAACACAATACTGCTTGAAAACAGTATTATTTAGCTGTGGTCTTCTGTAAGGTCGAGGTACTACCCCAGTCGGGCTGCTCCATATTTTGAGCAGGAAATTTCCTGCTGTGCCCTACCAGTTGCAAAAGCAAATCGTTAATTTATATCATTATTTTCTTTAAAGACAATTATAGGCAGGAGGTGAATATAATAAATAGTAGAGAAAGAATAGACAGTAGATAGATGAAACCGAAAGGCATGACTAGTTCTACTATAATAAATGCACAAAGTAATTGAAAGCTTTTAGAATTTTGTTCTCAAACGTCTAAAATTACTTGAATAACTTGACGTCGTTCTGTAAACGAAACAGTTTTGTTGTAAGATTGACAAATGACTCGCTTTTGGCTTTGTGTGGACTTTGTTTGAAAAGCAATTGAAAATTTGATATGATTCATTTCGAAGTGATCGTAAATATTAAAACGAGAATGCTCTTTGAAAATTTGCTCAATCATTTCATATTTAAGTTTAGAAACTATTTTCAACTTTCAAATATAATATCTTGTGAGCAAAACTGATTGGTAAGTAAATTAAAAATGTTTGGCATGTCTTGTTCAATTGAACTTTTATTCAATATATTGAGCTAGAAAATAATTGGTGCAAGATAACATATATTTTTTGGGAAAAAGTACTAACTATAACTTGGGTATATTTAAATCAAGAGTGAATAGGCATCTTCTAGGCAAGCGCTCACCATCTAAGGCCGCATCTTCACTTATCGGGTGAGATCTTAGTTAAACGCCAGTCTAAATATAGAAAAAAGATGTTGTTCAATACAGAGGTTAGCAGCATTTTTTCAGGAGTTAGACCTCTTACACTGTTTACACCATGTCATTATATCATTTGTCCACATGATTAAGTGTCTACATAATCTTTCCGGTATTGGGTCATCATGTGACCCCCATCGGTCATCGTCTCTTTGTGCCATTTTACCTTTGAGCCATATCATCTATCCATTTTCACTGAATTTTGTGACATGTTGAATTACTTCAGTTTGCCCCAGTTCTTTTCAGAACTGAGTTCTTTTCAGAACTAAAAAGAACTAGGGCAACAGAAAGTAAGCTCCCATCCAACATAAGAGAATACACATGCCAAGTCGGAGGTCACTACTAATTTACTAGATAACAGCAATAAATGAGCAAGAAAGATATTATCGTGGGTTTTGTTTTTTTTATTTTTAGCAAAACTCCTATGACAGATAATTTTGCTGATAAAAAATTTGTTGATAAGAGAAATCGAAACTTAGTTTCAGAAACCAAAATAATAGCGGTCAAGGCATTTGTATGTTGGTAGTTCACGGGTATGATCATCAACTTTTGATACAGGTAACAGTTGATGATACTCGTATATCAACAGTTGTTTATCCAAATGTAATAAAAGATCTTGTAATAATTTAACGTCTGTAAAAATTTAACTATCTGAAATGGTTTAGATATTATTTTTATGATGTAATTTAGTCTTTGAATTAATTCGCTTCAAAGGAAATTTATGGCCGCGTGTATTTATACGTAACACCGTAATGTGTGTGTTGGTTTTGGAGCGTGTTTTTTATAGGTGTGTATTAAACGCACACATAAACTGTAACACGCTCGTGAATTTTGATGTAAAAATAAGAAAAAAATATTTGGTGGTTATTTCTTCTATCGAACTTAGTATAGCGGTGCGATTTGACGCCATAACGCTGGAGGAAGACATTCCTCTTTTTTATACAACTAGATAGTTAGCGATTTCGGTAGATAATAGATACCTATAACATCAGAAGCATCGCAAGTGCGTTGCAGATCCTACCCCAATCCTCCCCAGAATATCTGGTACTTTACCACAGGAACATAACACTGCTTGAAAGCAATATTATTTATTGTTGGATATAGTACAATAAAAACATTAATTATCTGTTCAAATCCAGTGTAATTTATATTCTTGTATCTGGCATTACTTTGTTGTCTACGTCCTGTGATGGCGACCTAAAGATGTCTGTTAATTTGTTAATTGCCGTTCTACAGTTGTTTTGTTAAGTCCACATAATTATTATACAGAATAGAGAAGTTATAGAATATAACCGCCTATTATTTACCCAAAACCCAATATTTAGCTGTGATCTTTTGTAAGGTCTACGTACCTCCCCAGTCGGTTTGCTCCGTATTTTTATCAGGGTATTTCCTGCTATAACCTAACTCAGTTGTGTTTACATTCCACTACTAAAAGGTCGTCTCACCTTGTTTAATGCATATTGGGGAAAATGTGTTGTCATACAAAATTGTACGGAGCTTAATCCATTTTACCGTTGGGTGGACCTCCTTGGTCAGTTTGACCATTTCTTTATGATATGTTTATTGTTTCAGAAGTTCTTGTTAATATCAGAAGTCTACTATTTTTAAATCTATATATACATATATAAAAGAAATTTCCACCCATATATTATTGACTCATCGCGATATCTCTGGAACCATAAGGCGTAGAGACTTGAAATTTGGTAGGAATAGTCCTTTCGCCGTGTAGAGGTCGGCTAAGAACGGATTTTACGAAATTCCACCCACAAGAGGGGGTTGCGGGGTTAATAACATATATGGCAAAACAACGTTTGCGGGGTCAGCTAGTATAAATATAAATATCCTATAACATCTGTTCCTAAGATAAGCAACTTTATGCTTGTTTACACTCGTAGGCAACAGTCGGCTGGTTTTTATTGTCAGTCATTAAATTAGTTGTCATTTTAAGACATTTCTATATACTTTTTTGGAATTTTATATTTTAACACGACATTTATAGATAGATATAATCCTTATTTTTAAAATGGGTTTCATCTACATTGAAATGCGATAATTGTCCGATATTAATTAGAAGTCTACTGTAAGTTTGTCCAATTTAACTATTTTGTTTTCTTTAAAAATATTTAAACATTGATGTTAAAAAGCCACGAGTACTGAACAAATGCAAAAATGATAGAATTCCTGAATGATAAAGGTATTAAACTGTAACATAAAAACACACGAACGAAACAATGTTTTGTTCAGTCACGTCAGTTATGTCATAACCTGTGTGCGCGTCGAAAAAATTATAACATACATTCGAATGTTAGTCGTTTGTATGTGAAATATTTCTGTTGGTACAGAATTTGTAATAAAATTAACTCAGGCGTAATCGCTATGTAAATAAATTTTGTACACAAACCGGCGCGCGACGTTACAATATTTGTATGGCTTTGTGTATAAAAATATTTTAAATGTTTCTTAAATGTAATAAGTAGAAAATGTAACTGAAATTTAACAGAGATTGAGTAAGGAGTAAATTAAAATCACTTACATTATAATACTTATTTCGAATACTTTTCAAAGATGTGTTGAGTTGTCCTATATTTGCAATGTATGACAAAAATTGTTATACTGTTTATTTAAACAAAAAATTGTTTGTCTGTAAAGTTGGTTTACGGACGATAGTTTGACGTGACAACGCCATAATAAAACACCTCCTCGGACGCATAGGCCAATCGTGTGGAAGAGAAATAGATGCGGCGCACGCGTACAATGAGCGTAACGCTACAATGAGTCATCCTTTTTCGTGCATGCCGCCAGCGTTCATCGATTTATTGGAGGTCGTCACGTCGAAAAAAAAAAACTGCAAACGCAAGAAAGAGAATTGCTGTCGCTATACAATTCAAAATTTATTATAATTATCTAATCTTTAATGCTATCATTGAAACTTTCCTTTAAATCTATTTTGTAAAATATATATTAATTACTAGCTTCTGGGCGCGACTTCGTCGGCGTGGACTCCGCTCCTATTGGTCTTAGCGTGATGATTTATAGCCTATAGCCTTCCTCGATAAATGGGCAATCTAACACTGAAAGAATTTTTCAAATCGGACCAGTAGATCCTGAGATTAGCGCGTTCAAATAAACAAACAAACAAACAATCAAACAAACAAACTCTTCAGCTTTATTATATTAGTATAGATTTAATTTATGTAATCCCTATTTCAATATTTTATTCTTGACTTAAAGCTGTATAAAAACAATCTGTGAACACTGTTGATTGTAAATAAATAAATTAATATTTAGAAACAGTGTTTTCGAATTTCCTATTGACCAGACGCTATCGAGGAATTTCATTTAACGTTTTTATTGAGAAAGTTGTTCATCGAGATAAAGTTATATTAGTACTGGAACCATTGCTAGCCATCGTAGTTATTAAATCACTAATATATATAAATAAACATTAATTGATAAATGTTGAATGTGTGTATTGAGAACGATTGAACAGATTCGAGTAAATTTTTCTTATAGTTTTCGTAATGTTTTGTAGGGTGTTATTATTAACTAGCTTCTGCGCGCGACTTTGTCGGCGTGGACTCCGCTCCTATTGGACTTAGCGTGATGATACATAGCCTATAGCCTTCCTCGATAAATAGGCTATCCAACACTGAAAGAATTTTTCAAACCGGCCCAGTAGTTTCAGAGATTACCACGTTCAAACAAACAAACAAACAAACAAACAAACAAACAAACAAACAAACAATCAAACAAACAAACTCTTCAGATTTATATATTAGTATAGATATATATAAAAAACTAAGATAATTGCACAGAAGTCTGAAAAATAGCAGTAAACGTAAAGAATATTTCATTATTAAGCGGTGATAGTTCGCAAGACTGAACAACGCAAGTCGCATCGGCTCAATCACTTCAGCCCATAGCAGTCTACTGCTGGACATAGGCCTCTACATGGGACAGTCGCCTAAAACACCAGCGGTTTGCGGGTTCGATTCCCGCTCGGGATGGATTTTGGATTGGTACAAATATTTCTTTCCGGTTTGGATGTCTGCACTTGTGGGTCTCCCCACCGTGCCTCGGAGAGCACGTTAAGCCGTCGGTCCCGGTTGTTATCATAAATACCTGATAGCAATCGTTAATTCGTTACTCATAGTAGGGAACATATTTCCCAAACCGCAGTGGAGCAGAGAGATTAAGCTCTAATCCTTCTTCTACATGGATAAAGATGCCTATGGCCAACAGTGGGTTGTTATAAGCTGAATGTAAGTTTGACTTCTGAATCGATTATAGAAAACGCTCAAAAAATTGCTAAATTATTTACGGTTTTATAACAAGTGGGTTGTATATAATTATTATAACAAGTAGGTAAGTAGGTAGGTTGTAGGTACAAAGGACAAAGTTGGGACGAATGTAATTTACTAGATTTATGCTGTATATGCTAATGTGTGTCGCTTTATACGTGAATTTATTCCTTTGCGTTAGGTTCTTTTTTTAAACGACTTCAAAAAAGAAGGAGGTTCTGAATTCGACTGTTTTTTTATGTACTCGTACAAACGTTAGCTTAGAACTTTTAGGGCCTATGCAAACCACGTTTTTTAAACGCGCCGTCGACGCGCGTTTGTAACGATACACACGCGAGTTAGACGCGCAGCCTGTAGACCTTTGCACACCTGTATATTAAAAGCGCGCCGTCGACGCGCGATTTTAAAACGCGCCGTTGACATGCGTGTGTATCGATACAGACGCGCCGGTGACGCGCGTGTGTATCGATACAAATGACAACAAACTGCTATGTAGGATAAAAGTGCGCCGACGGTGCGCTTAAAAAACGTGGTTTACATAGGCCCTTAACTAGGTGGACCGATTTCGATGATTCTTTTTTTTAATTGTTTTTTAATCGATGATTTTATATTACAATAGTTTATTAAACATTATACATATTTACAAGTCACAACTTAAGAACTAAATATACTATAAATCGATGATTTGAATTTAATTCAGATCTGACAACACGTTTTGAGTTATCTCTAATTATTATTTATGCGTATTTACTGAAATGTTTTTTTTTGTCTACCTACGTGGTATAGGTACTGGTCGATGTAATTGAAGTCGGTTATCTTTTTGTTTACGAGCAAACATAATTATTTGTTTTTCTTTCGTTTATTTGATTAGTAATGTTAATTGTAATTTACAATAATTTCGACACTTTAGATTCATTCCTCACATTCGTTTGGTTTTGGTGATTTATAATTATATAAACATCATAAAGACTCTAAGAAATACATTTTGTTTTTAAAAATAAGTGATATCTAAGTTACAGTATTTTCCATGCAACGTAATTCAAAATAAAATTGGTAAGCCTTTAGACAATAGTATTTCGATTTATGGGGTTTTTTGAAAAAGTGGGGAGAGGGGATGTGGTGGATTATCCTCTGGTGCCTCTCCCATCCCTAGCAATCTCATGATTATAACGATATCACGGCAAAAATTTTTAAGGTAAAAATTATTTAAATACTTACCGAATACCTAATTTTAATTATACCTATTTTAGCTCCGATGCTGCGGGAAGTGCATTCATACTCCGTTCCGTAGCTTTTAATACACTTATACATTATAATAATACACGTATGTACGTAAAAACTATCTGTAACACTTTTATACATTATATTAATCGTATTTACGTGAAAACTATCTCTTGATTGACAAAAGTAATAATATACGACACGAAGCACAGATTAATATGAACTGACATAAACGATTAAACGACGTAGACGTTTTCGTTTTATTATCAGAACAGGCAAAAGTCTAAGACCATACAGCCTATTCAGTCGGGTTTTTTTTTCAGTATAGTTTTTTTATATGAAGGTAAAACCTATTTAATCGTAAATCTTTTCAATTTTGAGCTTAGATAAATTAGATTATCGACATAATTTCGTTACAAAAAAAAAAAAAATAACCCTAACCTATCTAACTTCAAAATTAGATCGTTTATCGACATAATTACGTTAAGAAAAACATTCAACCTACCACCATTGAAATTAGAATAACACTTGGCTCCGGCGCGAAAGGAGGACAACCCTCGCCCGCCGTGCGAAAGCGCATGAACGAATGCGTAGGGAGCGGCTGAGGCTGGTCGCCTTTGGCGACCAGCCTTATCCGGTCCGGGCTCTCAACAGAACACTCTAGGGGTAAGACAAACCAAGACCACGTGGATAGTGGGGTGCCCCGATTCGGTTTTGGGTATTTTTCGGATTTCTGTATATATATTCTAACACACAATTTTACTAATTTTATTAAAATATTATGTCGTTCTAATTTGTCCTACAATGCACAAGTATTCATTTAATTTAATATATAAAAACTATGGGCATAATGCATCTATATAGTTAAAATAAATAAAACTTAATTGTTTTTAAAATATATAATATGCAGTTTAAACAAAAACTAAAGTTGTTCCTCTAAAATCTTTTATTTTGCCTCCAATATCAACACTAAAGCGCATTATGCGGTATAATGCTCAATGCTCAACGTTGAAAGTTCCAAAGCTACAGCAACGCTTCACACAACGAGCACTCTCAAAAGTAGGGCTTCCGTGTGCGTGCTTGCAATGGATACCAACTCAGTGGTGGCTCAGTGGTTTAGTTTTGTGCGCCACTGAGTCGCATTATGCTCTGTAATTGGAAAACGCACGTTGACAGTAATTTAGGCATAAATTTATAAATAAATTTCGATAGTAAATTTGTAAAAAGAAACAAAATACTGAATATTTTTCGTATATGACAGTAAATAAATGAATAAATATAAAAAATTGTACTGAAAAGAAATACGACTGAATAAGCTGTATATAGTAAACGAAAACGAGTCTATGATACGTAAAATCTAAAGTAATCTGTCATTTATGTTACCTATGTCAGTCATTGCCTTGCAGTGAGAAATATATGTCAGTTCATAGTTCTTATCGTTACTCTAATATATTATAAAAGTTTTAAAAATAGTTTTAACGTAAATATAAGTAATATGTTATACCCCGTCCGGCGACTAATGATCTTTTTGACACTTCAAGAAATTTTGACATTAGTGACTGCCTCACACGTTATTTATTCGATTCGAAATAATAATCGATTTTATTTAAGAAGAACTTTCAATCGATTTAATTAAATACATTTAGTTTAAAAATATTATTTATTTATGCGTTTATTAGTTTTTTTTTAATTATAAATGAAATATATAAATAATAAATAAATGAATTAACAGAGTTATTGCTCTTTATTCTTGGTTTGCTATTAAATTTCAAGATTTCGACTTAATTCCATGCAAATAATCAAGCTTGGAGTCATAGATACCATTTTTATTACTTTTTTTTTATTAAATTTATAGAAACAATAATCACATGACGTAAAATTATTTTTATCATATGATCGATTTATTATCGATTTATTATTTCAAGAACTGTTTCATAGTCTGTGGTTGTTTGTTATGCACAGGGTACTTCACTCAATCAATCAAATCGTCAATAAAGTATGACATTACAGTAGAATTTTAGTACCTACGTTATTCCGAAAAAAAAACAACTGTAATTTATAGGCGTGGGCTGTCAAAAAGATCATTAGTCGCCGGACGGGGTATAGTAGTGTTTTAAAAGCTACGGAAAGGAGTATGAATGCACTTCTTGCAGCATCGGAGCTAAAATAGGTAGTTATAATTAAAATTAGGTGTTCGGTAAGTATTTAAATAATTTTTACCTTAAAATTTTTTGCCGTGATATCGTTATAATCATGAGATTGCTAGGGATGGGAGTGGCACCATAGGGTAACCCACCACTCCCCCTCCCTCCCCACCCTTTCAAAAACCCCATAAATCGAAATACTATTGTCTAAAGACTGGCCATAAAATTGAATACTTATTAAAAATAAAAATGGTTATTGTTGGCGAGAGCATAATTTGAGAAAGTCAGAAGCAATTTAGCAAAGCGTTCATAATCTTCTTAGGATCCCTTGGATTTTTTCTTTTAGCTGTCAAAAACTTTATTCATGAAAAACTGCTTATTTCTACGCATTTTGTTGAAAAATGTAATCTTATTAAAGGTTTTAAGAAAATTTACTATATAAATTAAATTAATCTTACTAAAATTTTGTAAATATTTATTTTATTTCTTTAATAAATTTTCCATACTAGCAAAAAAGTAAATATTAAATTTATAATATTAACAAAATTGTATTTATTGCAATACTCGGCCTTATGGCTAACACAGCGTATTCTTTCAGTCTTTTTATAGTCAGAAAACTAAAACAAGAAGTGTGTGAAAGGGTGCAATATAAAAAAAAATGTCAGTTTAAATTTTAATCTTGAAAAAAAAAACAGTGATAAACATTACCCACAAATAAAACAGTGCCATATAAGACTATTCAAAAACATTAGTCAAAGTTTACACGACGAAATGCCGTTGAGAACATTAAATTCATCCTTAGCGGATGGGGGGAGAAACGAGAGTGAGTTGTGGGGGGTGACGTCGATGGACCTCGACGTGTTCTACAACCCGGATGTGGTGATCATAGTGCTTTACGTGGTGGTGCTGACCGCGTCACTGTCTGCGAATACCCTGCTCATCTTCATCGTGATTAAGTTTCAGTACATGAGAAGGTAAGATTAGATTATAGATTATATTTATTAGATTTATAATTATTGTATACTATTCTTAGATGTATTTACTACTATGATTAAGGCCTTAATCTATGTACGTTTAAATGTTTATCTTTATAATTATATAAAAGAGATTTCCACCCATATATCGACTCATCACGATATCTCTGGAACCATAAGGCTAAGGCGTAGGCGTAGACTTGAAATTTGGTAGGAATATTCCTTTCGCCGAGTAGAGGTCAGCTAAGAACGAATTTTACGAAATTCCACCCACAAGAAGGGGTTTCGGGGGTTAATAACATCTATGGCCAAACAACGTTTGCGGAGTCAGCTAGTACGTATATAAATGATTAATGTTTCATGATTTATCTTCTATTATATATTTTTTTTTATTAAAATATAAATAAAAGTAGCAAATGAGGTCGTTAACCTGACGCATAATAATGGTTACTTAATTACTTTCGCCCAGAAATATTGTCTTTATTAGAAAAATTAAGACTTTCTTGATCAGAAATTAATGAGTTATGAAAACTTGAAAGAGTGCTAAAGCAAATTAAAGTAATTTAATAAGCGCTTTACACTCACAAAATTTAAATAAACAAAAATTAACATTTTTAGTATCCATACCCCCCACAGCAACAGTCATTTTATCTGAATATATATATAAAAATTGGTTGTCTGTAAAGTTGGTTTACGGACGATAGTTTAATGTGACAACGTGATAATAAAACATCTCTTCGGACGCAAAGTCCAATCGAGTGGAAGAGAGATAGATGCGGTGCAAGCGTACAATTAGCGTAACGCTACAATGAGTCATCCTTTTTCTTGCACGCCGCCGGCGTTCATCGATTTATTAGCCTTTGTTACGTCAAAAGAAAACGATTATCCAATTTCGTACATTCGTCATGTTACTCGTACATATACTTCGGCAATTTATTTATATATAAAAGCAACGATACGGTGTAATAGGATTTAAGAACGAGGAAGAATGCTAAACACGTTCCACAGAAGTACCATCGTTTGCCTTCATTGCTTCCTTCTAGTAATCTAGATGCCTAATCGATCCGTATAACGTCCGAATTAAAATTGATTGCTCGTTAATCGTAAACGGAACTCCTAATAACTTATCTTTGATTGAATTTCAGTTATTTCATTCATTATTTAGTAGCGAAGAACATAAAATTAATTTTATTTCTATTTATACGAATATTGTAATTAAATATGAATAAATTCACGATTGCTTTGAATTAGTTCAGGGAAATATGAATTATTTTATTAAATTGGAATATTGGATAAGGTAAAGTAATTAATTTTGTTTTAATGTTTCTATAAATAGAAATATTTGTAATCTAATATTTTTAACCTAATGTGTAAAATGTAATGTAAAGAACTTAAGTAGATATTGCAAGATAAAACAATAAACATCACACAATTTAAAATTTCTTTCAAAGTATTATTGAACAACTTAAATTATTATTTATAGAATACTAATACTAGTACTATTTACTAATCTGTGCTTATACTACCCTAACTAAGGTAGCGTACACCAGGAAATTGCCTGCTCAAAATATGAAGTAGCCCGACTGGAGTAGTACCTTAACCTACAGAAGATCACAGCTAAATAACACTGTTTTCAAGCAGTGTTCTGTTCCTGTTGGCGAGTAAGGTGGCCAGAGCTTCTGGGGGGGATTGGGGATAGAGTCAGCAACGCGCTTGCAATGCTGTTGCAGAAGTCTAAAGGAAGTCTATTTGCCGATCTTGTTATATTAAATAAAAAAAAACCTTTAAAAAGTTTTATTTGTATTTCATAATATATATGTAACACAACATCTTATTGTAAATATTTTAAGTTCAACGCACTTTTTAATTTTGAGTGGGAGTTTGGCGTTTTGTACCAAAATCAGTAAACAAATAAATTCTTATCCAATAATTTTATTATCACTCGAATTCATTCGATAATTGCTTAAAATAAAAAAGTTTGTACAAAGAAAATGTCGTAAAAAATATAAAAATGAAATCTTCATAAGTTATTAATAAACCGGCTTGAAAAATTATTACATAAATCTTAATGTTCATTCATTAAGTCATTTACAACGATCGTCTTAACGATAGCAATAAATCCGCAAAATACCTTAATTGTTAAGCGATTATTAATAAATTATCTAAAAAGTTTTTACCTCGTTTAGGGACTTGTTTATAATAAGACTTTTACATTTACAATCCTGTACATCGAAGATGTTTTAGAGAACTCGTATACATTTAATTAAATTACATATATATTTTTTTTACATTTTTGTATGTGTTAGACACGTATCAAGCTGAAAATATAGAATTGAATACAAACTGAAACTTGGTATAAATTGAGCCTCACAAACCTACGACACTGGGCATTTTTATTGTAAAATTCAGCTTGGTTTTCTTATGAGAGGACATAAAAGTCCATCGCGAAAAAGTAACGAGTACAAGAATTACTTAAAACTGTTTCGGGTTTATAACCCGCAGTGGCGTTGTAAATGAAGTAAATTTTATGAATGAAGTTAAATGTCTTATACCAACAAAATAATATGTCCAATGTGCCTGGACAATTTGTAAACAACAAGTTAGTGTAAATTATTGTTGCTGAATATAATAATTTGACTTGTCATAAAATGACATGAAAATACTATTGTAATTTTATTAGAGGTATGGGGGTTCCACAAGGCTCTATTCTTGGTCCATTTCTCTTCCTTATTTACATAAATGATTTGCCATTTTTTGTACAGGACAAGCATGAGATAGTATTGTTTGCTGATGACACTTCACTTATTTTTAAGGTGAAACGTAATTTACTTATGTACGACGATGTAAACGATGCTCTCTCAAAGGTTGTCTATTGGTTCGATTCAAATAATTTATTATTAAATAACAAAAAGACAAAATTAATAAAATTCACTACACCTAATGTTAAACTTGTTGATAATGGTGTAGGATTAGGAGGGGAAATGTTAAAACCAGTAAAATCCACTAAATTTCTAGGGATTACTATAGATTCGAAATTGCAGTGGGATCTTCATATTGAGGGGTTAGCGAATAGGCTCAGCTCTGCTGCGTTCGCGGTAAAAAGAATTAGACTTATTACGGACGTAGATACAGCTCGCGTAGTATATTTTAGTTATTTTCATAGTATCATGTCCTATGGAATCTTATTATGGGGAAATGCAGCTACCGTTAATACTATTTTTGTCCTGCAGAAAAGAGCTATTCGTGCAATTTATACTTTAGGCCCTAGAGTATCATTAAGAGATAAGTTTAAAGAAATAAAAATATTGACTGTTGCTTCTCAATATGTGTACGAAAATGTTATGTATGTTCATAAAAATATACACGAATTTCGCAGGAATTGCGACATGCATAGCATTAATACTAGGAACAAACACAAACTTGTAATGCCTGTAACTCGCTTACGCCGAGTCAGTAATTCTTTCTATGGACAATGTATACGCTTATACAACAGGCTCCCAGAAAACGTTCAAAAAGCTTCTATTGCGAAATTTAAAAAAATTGTAAAAGAACGTTTGTGTACTAAAGGATATTATTCGATTAACGATTTTATAGAAGACAGTACGCCTTGGGAATGATGTGATCGCCTCCAGGCTATTTCAACCTATGAAATTATTGTAAATTTCAATCTTCTTTGGAAAAAAAAAACCTGATTAAAAAATTATATTAGTCCCGCTGAGTTTCTTTCGCCAGTTCTTCTCAGGTCAGAGGCTTTTTCTTTCCGAACTGGTAGTAGACTCATGACGTTCAGTAAGAAATTGTAATAATTTTATGCTGAATAAAATATTTTGAATTTGAATTTGAATTTGAATTTGAATTAGAGTATTGTACTCATTAATCATTCAAATTATCCCACTGCTGGGCATAAGCCTCTTTCTCCATGTAGGATAGTGGATGGTAGTGGTATAAACATTTACGCTATAAAAGATCAATATACGATACACAATAATTAAATATGATACATTTTATTTTATTACAAATTAAAGTTTTTAGTAATCACGTAGAACTACTCTACTTTAGTCCACATGGTCCAGTGTACTCGCAACGCCTCTAACAGACAAAAATGAAAGCACATCGCCAGGAGACGTACCCTTGCAAAATCTTATCGACCCACTGAACACCCACCATGTATCTCGTCAGCGCAACTACGAACACTCTGACAAGAGTGTCCGACTAAGAAGAAAACCCTACTCTAAGTTCTTTGAAAATATGTAATACCTTTTTGTAGGGCTTAGAATCACGAAGTCACTCGTTAAAGGTTGACCCTTTTTAAGCTTTCCTTTCTTAAATGAACAGAGACGTACTTACTACTTAGGGTCTCGGTGCCCCTGGCGATATTTCGACATCATGCTTAAGCTTTAATATTATACAAAGTGTGTTGTGACGGTCTATGTTGATCATGGAAATTAAGAAGAAAAAGCTTATTTTATTTGTTTTTGCGCATTTAAAATAAAAGATTGTTTTTTACGAAATGTTTTTTACTTTAATTTATTTTTTACTTTTTAGCTATCGCTGGACAGGTTTCTCAGTATAGTATTCTCCTCTCTCCATCTTTAGGTGTCAGCCATATTAGATTTAGGGTAACATCACTTTGTTATTTACTGACTTCCAAAAAAGGAGGAGGTTGTCAATTCGATTGTATTTGTTATGTATGTTACCTCAGAACTCAGTTCTAAAATAAGAATATACGTGTATAATAATTTTTATATTAAAGAAATGCAGTTTGATTTAGATTTTAGAATAATTTTCTCTCTCCTCAAAGTACAAACTTGTCGCGCCCCTTTAGTCTTGCAGATTTTGCGGTCTCTGTCTCTTGGCTTGCGCCCCGGTTGACAGTGCTTAGATAATAATTATATTGAATAGAACGCATAGAACCGGCCGGCGAGGCACTTAGCAACTAACATGTAATTTGATTTATTATTGTAACGTTTTTCTCATTTATCTCAGCTTATTCGTTAAAAGCAAGTTTTATATGTTTGGAATGGTCATTTTTTTTCTTGAATACATTGTATCGATTTTTGTTTAAATTTTCTTTTGTACATTCCTTGTGCTGAGTATAACAAACACCAAAAAAAATCCAATTTGGTACATTCCCACACATTTTGGAAATTAGTTTTGATTTATTTAGATTGAGCAAAGATGTCTTGTTTACCTTTTAAGAAAAGAGACTTCCGCCCATATATTGACTCATCACGATATATCTGGAACCATAAGGCGTAGAGACTTGAAATTTGGTAGGAATATTCCTTTCGCCGAGTAGAGGTCAGTTAAGAATGGGTGTTACAAAATTCCACCCACAAGAGGGGGTTGCGGGGGTTAATAACATATATGGCAAAACAATGTTTATGGGGTCAGCTAGTTACTTTATATTTTATAGAAACTCCAACAGCATTACCATCGAACAATACGAAACAGTATTAGGTAAGTATAATTAAACAGGGTATATTATCTATACTCAATATATAAAGCTGAAGAGTTTGTTTGTTTGTTTGTTTGTTTGTTTGTTTGTTTGAACGCGGTAATCTCTGGAACTACTGGGCCGATTTGAAAAATTCTTTCACTGTTAGATAGCCCATTTATCGAGGAAGGCTATAGGCTATGTATCGTCACGCTAAGACCAATAGGAGCGGAGTCCACGCCGACGAAGTCGCGCGCAGAAGCTAGTATAAGTATAATTAAACATACGATACAATACACAAAAAAATACATCTTTGTATATGTGTGTACTGTAAAGAAAATGGGAAAATAACGTTTGAAGATAAGCCCCGTGTAATAACGAGGCATCATTACTAAGTGTAACAAAAACATAAAACCCTTTTCGCTTAATTATTTTAAATTTTCGTCTTAAATACAAATAAAGAAATGACCAAGACGAAGAAGATTGTGTGTTGTTACGACTTGAAAAATATCTCAAGCATTCATTTTTATTGCAGTGTGAACTAGGTATATCTAAAAATATTCTATTACCATCAGGGCCGTCTTAAGCATATTCCGCGCCCGGGTGCGGGTAATCAGCTCGCGCCCCTGCTGTTGTAAAAAATGAGTTTAGAGGTCAATAAAATTTACAATTTTTAGCATTCAGCGCCCACTAGGACCCGGCGCCCGGGTGCGTTGCACCCCTTGAACCCCCGGGTAAAGACGGCCCTGATTACCATGAACTCATTGCTGTACCGATATAGTTCACACTTGATTTATCATTACATATTATAAAACAAAGTCGCTTCCCGCTGTCTGTCTGTCGGTCTGTATGTATGCTTAGATCTTAAAAACTACGCAACAGATTTTGATGCAGTTTTTTTTAATAGACAGAGTGATTCAAGGGGAAGGTTTATTTGTATAATATCTACATGCATAATATAGTAGAGGAACACTGATCATTTTTGCAACCGTGCGAAGCCGGGGCGGGTCGCTAGTAATTTTATGTAGAGAGCTTTATATAGAATCCATCACACTTCCATCAGGATACAAATTAATCTAGAATCGTTAAAAATAATTGATATGCTAATTTGTTTGTAACTACTTTCCCATAACGATTATTTCTCTTTGATCGTATGAAACGTTTTTTTAATATTAATTAATAGTTTATAAAATAATACAGACAGACATACTTCACAGTAATTTATATTTGTTATAAACAGTTTACACAGTTCGAGTAATTCGGTAGACTTCGAAGATTAAGTATGTTAATCTGATAACAATTTAACAGAGTGTTGTATACATTAGCGATAATCTATGTAAATAAAAAAGCAGCCAAGTGCGAGTCGGACTCGCGCACGAAGGGTTCCGTAGCATTACTTTTTTTTATATCTCCGTAGCATTGACTAGGTAAACAACAGTAGGTACACAAATTGACATTATTGATATCGAGCAAATACGGGCAAAAAAATAGCGTTTGTTGTATGGGAGCCCCTTAAATATTTATTTTATTTTGTTTTTAGTATTTGTTGTTATAGCGACAACAGAAATACATAATTTGTGAAAATTTCAACTGTCTAGCTATCGCGGTTCTTGAGATACAACCTGGTGACAGACAGACGAACGGACGGACATACAGCGAAGTCTTAGTAATAGGGTCCCGTTTTTACCCTTTGGGTACGGAACCCTAAGAATGAGCCGCTACGTGTTGCTAGGCGCAAAATTTGAAATTGAATTTATTCTAATACTTTTTAAAAGGTTTTTACGGAATGTTAAATAAGGAGAATGGCGCAGAAAATTCGAGTAATTTAAATGTAATATTCATATTAATATTACGACATCAAAGTGATTGCCGTGATTGAGGCAACGTTCAATGTGACTGGGTAATGATTGCCATTTCAATACTCATTACAAATATTTGTCCAAATTATGCGAGCAAGTGTTGTGTGTAGACTTATAGTTGAAGAGTTCCAGGATAAAAGTGTAAGAACCCTTCTACATATTAAATCTTATTTAAATACCTTATTGATTTTGGATGTGAATACAAGTAGATGTGAATATTAGTTACTTTAATTAAATAATACAAAGGCAAATCTATACTAATATAATAAAGCTGAAGAGTTTGTTTGTTTGATTGTTTGTTTGTTTGTTTGAACGCGCTAATCTCAGGATCTACTGGTCCGATTTGAAAAATTCTTTCAGTGTTAGATAGCCCATTTATCGAGGAAGGCTATAGGCTATATATCATCACGCTAAGACCAATAGGAGCGGAGTCCACGCCGACGAAGTCGCGCGCAGAAGCTAGTCTAACATAATATTATTACAGTTTTAAATACCGACCTACTCTTTACTGTTTCACGTCGATATGTACAAAATACAGAACACAAGTTAAAACAATGTTTAATAAATTGTGCAATCAAATGTTAGCAATTTTTATGAAATTAAGACTAAATGCTACCTCTGGACATGCTTTATGATTTTTGAAGTGAAACTTCTTTAGGCGCATGAGGGGTAAAGTTTTAGCGTCCGGTAATGCGGCAGCGTGAGGGACGGTCAGTACTTTGTTGGGTGACCGCCTGGGAACACCGCGTGACGTTGGTTTTTTGTTTTTTATCTCAATTGTTTTTTTTTGTATTTTGAATTCGTTTTTTTTTTAATTAGTTTCTTTTTTAAATAGTTTTTTTTTAATTAGTTTTCCAAAAAAGTTTCACTTCTTACATGTGTACTTAGTACTTACAAAGTACACATGTCAGAAGTGAAACTTTTCTCTCTCACGCAATTTTTGTTTTTTTTTTTAACATTCATATAAAAATTTCTAAAATTACTTTCGTTATAAAAACATGAATATATTATGAGTGTAGATAGAAGATAGAAACAAATAAGCGGCAATTTTTAATAAGATCAGCGTTTGATTTATCGAAACAAACAACAATATATTTATAACATAATTTAAACTAACGTCGAACCAAAAAAATCCAATATTCGGCTCTCGTTAAACTTGTTTTAGAATTCTGTGTGCTAAGAAAATGTAATTTGTATCGGGTGGAATAAGCTTGGTAATCTATTACTACTACAAAATCTCTAATCTTCTCAAAATAACAGCACTTATAACAAAATTCGTTTTATTTTATTTTTTGTATAACTAGGTCGGCAAACAAGCGTACGGCTCATCTGATGGTGGTCTATGATTGCCTATCAAGAATAATAAACTTTTCACCAACCCGTAAAACATGTCCTTAGGGCATTACTGGCATTTATGTAAAAATACTGAAAATACAAAGTTTCTCACTTACTGATTGAACAAGAAAATTTTATTGAAGGAACGGTAAGTTGAGAAAACTTAAAATAATCCTGATAGTTCTTTTATTTAATCTTCAGTTCCGAAGTAAGCGGTCAACTTTTCGAAAGTTTCAAATTTTCTGTAAGTTTTTGACGCTGACACAAATTGTATAAAAACGTTACTTCAACTTAAATCCATTTATTGAAACTATATTTATTTCGTATCTATACTAATATTGTAAAGAGGAAAGATGTGATTGTTTGTTTGCATTGAATAGACTCCGAAACTACTGAACCGATTTAAAAAATTATTTCACTGTTGCGAAGCTACACCATCCGCGGGTGATATAGACTATTATTTTATTATATTAAATAAATAAATAAATAAATATATATATATATATATATACACAATACACACACGGTCGTCTGTTCCTAAAGTAAGCAACTTAATGCTTGTGTTATAGGTAACAGCCGACTGGTCTAGCTACATTTTTTTTTTCTTTAAACATACTTATAAATAATACAAATATAAATATATAAATAAATATGTATATAACACCCAGACTCGAGGTAGGAATCGAACCAACAACCCCCGGAACAGAAAGCAGGGTCACTGTAAACTGCGCCAACGGGCTAGTCAAAATAGGGATTTTTTTTTGAAATTTTTGTTAAATGACAACATAACATTAGGGAAGACCTATGGCCTCCAGCAGTGGACTGTTAACGGCTAATGGATGGATGGGTGAAGTGCTAGCAACAGTAAATAATTTTAAAGGAATTTTAAGTAACTGTTATAAATACCTAAATTCCTTTGAAAATGTTTTAAATGTTCTTTTTTTTTCTTTTCTGTGATGGTCCTTCTTAAATATATTGATAAAAATTTTGTTTAACAGGTTTATTTACAAACGGCTGGACTTGTTTCATTGATTTTTCAAGGTTTTTAATGATTTGTAAAACTTTCACACGGATTGAATATAAAGAAAATTGCGCAGGAAACTGGAAATTTTTACAAAACGTAACGATTATTTAAAATTCACGAGTTTTACAGTTAAGATATTATAATAACATAATTATGTTAGTTCAGCTGCTAAGAAGCAAAATTTAAAATTATATGTAAACTAGTTGAGTTCTGCTATTTCGCACGCATTAATTTGATGAAAAAAGCCCAAAGTCTTGCGCGGTAAATGGACTATCAAACACAAAAATAATAATTTTTCAATTTGAACCAGTAACTCCTGAAATTAACTTTTCAGCTTATTATAATATTAGTATAGATTATTTATTGTATACTAGCTTCTGCGCGCGACTTCGTCGGCGTGGACTCCGCTCCTATTGGTCTTAGCGTGATGATACATAGCCTATGGCCTTCCTCGATAAATGGGCTATCTAACACTAAAAGAATTTTTCAAATCGGCCCAGTAGAACCAGAGATTACCGCGTTCAAACAAACAAACAAACAAACAAACAAACACACAAACAAACAAACAAACAAACTCTTCAGCTTTATATATTAGTATAGATTTATTTCTTTTGTAATAAGAAGTAATAACATATTCTATTGACTAGTAAATAAATAACTGCAGTAGATTAAGACGCCGGTTAAGTAAAAGTTATGCAGCATTTACGAGTGACAGTGGCTTGGATAACCTCCAAATATTGTAGCTAACGTGCTACAGCGTAATTGCTTATAGCTTAAGTTGAATGACGAGCATTCTGTACTAAAAAACTTTGACTGAGGTAGAGCATAGTAGGTAATTTCCTGCTCAAAATATGGAGCAGCTCGACTGGGGATGTACCTCGACCTTACGGAAGATCACAGCTAAATAATAATACTGCTTTCAAGCAGTGTTGTGAACCTGTTGCTGAGTAAGGTGACCAGAGCTGTTGGGGAGGGATTGGGGATAGGGTCGGCAACGCGATTGCGATGCTTCTGGTATTGCAGGCGTCTATAGGCTACGGTAGTCACTTACCATCAGTTGAGCCGTACGCTTGTTTGTCGACTTACTAACATAAAAAAAAAGATTAAAAACCTCTAAAACAATCAGTGTTCCTCTACTATATTATGCATGTATTATACATACATATAAACCTTTCTCTGTAATCACTCTATTTACTAGAGACCGCATCAAAATCCGTTGCGTAGTTTCAATGATCTAAGCGTACAGACAGCGAGAAGCGACTTTGTTTTATACTATGTAACGATGTAGGTATTATAATAGGACGAGTTTATGTGTAGCATGATAGACAGACTACGACACGGTTGGACGTTTGGTTTCTATGTATATTTTTTGCCTGTCCTCTGCGGTATTTGATAGATTTATATTCAGTTCTTTAGCATATCATTTGTATATATTTTGTATTGTGGGTACGTGATATCTGTTGGTCTTTGGAGTAACTTTTATCCTTAAAGCGAATTAGAATTTTCTCTTAAAAAAATTGTTAGAAATATTTGTGTATGAGTGTATAAAATACTATTATAATAGTAACTTTAATATAACAGTAGGTATGTTGCTTGTAAATTTCTTTTTCCATTACATTTTGATACCTTTAATATTAGTTCATAGTACGCATTAGTGAGCTTTATAAGTCTTAATTCTATGTCATAGCTTGAAACAGCTTTACCTTCTATAACCTTTAAACTTAACCCTTAACCTTAGTTTATGCATCTAAGTTTTATGTATTAAGCAATCTGATTTGAACGCAACCTTTTCGTCACGGTACTTGTTGACTAAGAAATATAAAAAAATAGAAAAGAGAGAGAGAGTGTGAGATAGACAGAGAGAGAGAGAGAGAACGATAAAAACCAACTTCAATTAAAAAAAGAATAATAGAAATCGGTCCACCCAATAAAAAGTTGAGTTGAGGTATTGAGAACCTCCTTTTTTCGAAATCGGTTAAAAAGGAAAGGTATTAAACCGCACGTTTCGTATATAAAATGACGAAAATGTATATAAGACAGTAATCCGTTTACAAAGTATTACAATTTCTTCATCCAATCCTTTGTAGATTATTACGCCTCTTGTGTTTTATTATAATTAAATGGAACCCTCACATTACCTCTGGTGAATTCACGAGACAATTTTATATGTACGTTTAGTATTGGTATACCCTTTGAGGTTGAGGATGTTTTACTAATTGGATTTGACTGTCAAACTGACTTGAAAGAGCTAAACACGATATATAGCTGGTGCATCTTTAGTTATTTACAATATAACTAAAAGTTTCTTTGTATGCTTAAAGATAGAGAAAAAGTGAGAGAATTAAGTTCGCCGTTTGTTGCCCACTTAATGTTGAGTGGCTTCTCTTAGTTAGTAAGAATAGTTGAACTTGTATAATAGGGTGGAAAGTTCGTTGTATTGGAACGAATGAAACTGATAGTGTAACTTTCATCCCACCAAGTTTATGTAGGTATCGCTTATCGACGCCAATATTGTAAAGAACGCATTGTGGTGAAAATTATGTATTCTGTGCCTATTTAAATGAATATACATTTAAATAGTACAAATTTAATATTCTGGTAGAGTATTTATGACAGATTGGAAGAGACCGCTGCAAATGCCAATTACTCTTAGTTGCGGCTGGTGTTCTTAATCTAGAGTCAATTATTATCTATTTTTACTGTCTACATTTCCACTGTCGAACATCATCTTTTGGAGATGTGGATAAACGTTTGAAGCAAATTAATAAGGGGGTTAATAACATTTATGGCAAAACAATGTTTGCGGGATCAGCTAGTTCAAATTATGCGAACGCGGTATCGTTACAAATCTTGAACGGACTATATGTATCCTAGAGTCACTTTATATAAATTTCGTTACTTATTTTTGATTAATGCTTTCGGTTTCATAAACAAATATATACCAAAATAAGTAATACTGGGAACTAACAGCTAAACTAATCGCCAGAAGTAGTTTAGCTGTTTATTAATACTACTAACTAACTAACTAATAATAATAATAATAATACTTATTCTGCGAAGTAACAGCGAAGAATATTTTTGAAGTGAAACTTCTTTAGCCGCATGAGGGGTAGAGCGACCGGTAACGCGGCTGCGTCATGACGGTCAGTACTTGGATGGGTGACCGCTTTTTTAGTTTTCAATTAGTTTTTTATTGTAATTTAAATTCGATTTTATAAAAAAAAAAATTAAATTAGTTTGCCAAAGAATTTTAATATTATCCTTTCTTGAACCTTCAATGACAATTTATTGTCCAATCACGAATTTTTTGCTATATAAGCAAGATGATTGTATATAGATATTTTAAAGTGGGTTTTCATTCATCCTAACAAAATATTATTTGGGTGTCATTTAATCATAACAAATTATTCAGTGACGCTTAATTGTTCAATCATATTTTATTTACATTGACGGCTTTTTGGATAATGAATAAATAAATCGGCCAAGTGCGAGTCGGACTCGCGCACGAAGGGTTCCGTACCATTGACTAAACTAAATATAAGTAAATTTTCTGTAAAACATTTATTTAATTGCGACGCCATCTATGCCGCTATTAGAAAACTATTATTAGTCTATCGACGAAGTTTTCCTAATTTCTGATAGATGGCGTTGGAGAGTAATAAAAAAACTAAAATAATTATCACCCCCTTAAATATTTATTTTATTTTGTTTTTAGTATTTGCTGTTATAGCGGCAACAGAAATACATAATTTGTGAAAATTTCAACTGTCTAGCTATCGCCGTTCTTGAGATACAGCCTGGTGACAGACGGACGGACAGACGGACGGACGGACGGACGAACGGACGGACAGCTAAGTCTTAGTAAATATACGGTCCCGTTTTTACCCTTTGGGTACGGAACCCTAATAAACGCTTCACACAATGTCAACTTATTGAACAGTTTTTCGTACAGTACAGATCAATAATTGTGTTTGCTAGCAAACGAAAAAAACCGACTTCAATTACATCGACAAGTAATACAACGTAAGTAGACGAAAAGAATAAACGCACTAGTCGCCACTACGATTTTCGAAGGTTCCCCTCTGTTTCTCTGGGATGCCATCATCAGATCCTATTTTCCTTATCATGGTACCACCCTTAGGATATATCCTTTCCAACAAAAAAGAAATCAATCAATCAGGTAAAATCTGTTCATAAACGACAAAGTTATCCGCGAACACACATAAAAAATATATATCCGGTCGAATTGAGAAACCTCCTCCTATTTGAAGTCGGTTAAAAATGCTCTTAAAGTCTGGTTGCATAAATTTTAATCAGCTTGGATTTAATTAGGTGCCCACTTTTTTAAATCATCTGTGCGCGTTTATATTCATACATTCTATTTTGCGTTTCTAATTATATTGAAAGTTTATTGGCTGATAATATGATAGTTTAGGTTTACAACTAAAGCTAATGAAAATTTACTAATTTAAACTTACGATAATTTGTTTGACAAATACAATGTACAAGAAACTGCTTCACAACTAGTTAATATTAACTTTTACGTTGTCAGGATGAAATTGGTTAAAACTTATAGTTTCCCGAAAAGGATATTGATAAGCTTGTACTTAATTCTTGTTAATTAGCCACGATATGTGATTAAAATTGTGTAACTGGATTTTGACACGGTCATTTTAATCCTTTGGTTTGGGTTACAAAGCCCGGCTGGCTAAGTGACACGTTTCTGAATTCAATATGGCGGACGACCCAACATGGCGTACAAAATTTAGTGTAAACCACAATGATATGGGTATAAGATGACATTAAGTATATGTGTGAAATTAAAAACAGTACGAACGGCTTATTCTTGTTAAATTTCGTTCAATTTTATATTTATTTAGTTTTAAATACTACATTAACTCATAAAATGTTGTATATATAATTATGTTACTATCTGAGTGAAAGTAACGCACAGAGAAAAAATAGTCTAGAGTAGTCTAGACCAGTGTTCCGCAAACTTTTTGTGTTCAAGGTACACCTAGGAATAGGAAAATATTTTGGAGGTACGCCACAAATGAAAAATCATTTTTAAGTAACATTAACCAACATTTATTTATTAATCATTAAAACAATATTTATTATTAATCAATAAGCGTAAACTTTATTTTTCCGAGGCACACCAATAAACGACCACGGCACACCAGTGTGCCGCGGTACACCCTTTGCGGAACACTGGTCTAGACCATAGTTTACGTTATTTGATAAAATAACTTCCAAGACCACTTTAGTACTTAAAACTTTAAATCAGTCTTATGTTCAACGGGTTAGAAATATGTATGGCGTGAGAAAATCTGAAGAGACTTAGCTTACATATTCCAGCTACTCAGCTACAGTAGAGCTGCATATAGAGACGAAATAGGAATACGAAATAATTTTTTCGCTATGGCTATTAAAGTGCTAATAAAGTACATTAAACTATTTAAACAATTAATTATAGTTCGCGGAAGCTACCACATATTTAAAATGTAGATAACGTTTAAAAGGATCGACAAGAAATTCAAGTATCGCTCTTTTAAAATCCCCAAAATTCATTGTCATCGTAATTCTTTCTTACGAAAGTTTTACAAGGATTAGTACCTAGGACCTACGTTAAAAAAAATTGCGTGCGTACAAAGTACACATGTCAGAAGTGAAACTTTTTTTGGCGAACTTATACAAAAAAACTTATTGAAAAAAAAATATTTGAAAAAAAAAAGCCAACGTCACGCAGTGTTCCCAGGCAGTCACCCATCCAAGTACTGACCGCGTGACGCATTGCCGCGTTAGCGGTCACTCAAATTTTACCCCACATGCGCCTAAGGACGTTTCACTACAAAAATATAACTTTTGAAGTGAAAACTTCTTTTGGCGCACCGCACACATATTTTTTCGTAGGTAGTAAGTTAGGCTGATCCGTTACGCTCTGAGGTGAAAGGCTCGATCGGGTGAACTCGGGACCGCCGAGTGTACCTGAGCGAGAAAGATACAGACAGCTGTTATTCGCTGTTGTGCTGTGTTTAGTATTTTCCATGAATACGTAATAATTGTCATTATTAATTTAAAAGTTATTATTGGTACATAATAATAAGTTTTCACTTCTGGCGTGCGGTCTCAAGCACACACTTTTTTATCGCTACAATTATTAGATAGGTTAGATTAATTACATAATTATCAGAAAATATTGATAGTCAAAACTTTATTAAAACAATTTTTAATTTAAATTGAAACGATTCTCGTTAATGATAGCATCTGCCGCAATATTTCAATGTTTCTTTACAGTGTTGAAATCTTGGAACAAAGCCAATTTTAGCATTTTGTTAATTACTTCAGTGATAATTAGCCTTAAGCTCAGTTTAGTAGCGTTTTTGTTTAATAGATTGAAATTTAAGTAGCAACAAAGCGAAGATAATTAATCGGCTTCATGTTTTTTTACATTTATATGTCGGAGAGTCAATGCAGATAGTTATTAATGTCGGTACCTACGTTGTTATTATTATTCATCTACCCGCACTCATTGTATTATTTGAGTATTTCTGACGTGTATGGCGGTACCTGCGCTGTTGTCGATATTCAACTACCCTCATTCTATTATTCGAGTCATTCCTTTGTGCATAAAAGACCGATGCGGCCGCAGCTAGGGCAGTCTTGGCTCTGGCGTGGCGCGGTGCACTTGTGTATCCTGCTAGTAGCTTAACCTCAACTCTTGTAAGGGTTAGTTTGTGTACACGAATTAATTGTTACTTATTGGGCAACTCGAGCAGTGGAGGCGAGTGCCAATGCGCATTGTTAGGCGGCGCCGCCTTAAACCTACACTCGGGTCACAAGTCCCGGGCACTGCGTCGAGTTGTCCCTCTGCCACGCGATAGACGGTACCCGCTCGGTGAGTCCATTTAATATTTAGTAGTTCGGTCATCCGTCCGTTCTTCTCCTTCCACCCTACTTCTGATCTGCGACATCAGAAGTGGGATAAGATCTCATTACGCCCACTTCATTTGTTGTTTGCTGTTGTTAATCGTTTTTTTAGTTCAGAGTTTTTAGTTTCTTTGAACTTTAAGTTCTATTTTAGTGAGTGTGCAAGTAAATTGCAATATTTGTTGGCGATTAGTGGGTAAATCGATAATTTAGTGTTTTTCGGTCGTTTTGTTTTATTCTTATCGGTGTACAAGTGGTTTTTGTTCAGTGTTCGATTACGTAATTCGATTTACCGGTTTATTTGTTGAATTTAGTTTTATTGTGATACGTAGGTAGTTGAGTAGTGACAGATTTGGAGATTCAGTTTTTGTTTCGATTCAGTCATTGTGGAGCAATTGTAATTGCTCGTTGGATAAGGGTGGCTTACGTAGTTGTTAGTGTTGTAGTAAAATAGTTTGGTTATTGAAAGTTTTAAGTTTTTGTGATTACCCACTTATTTGTGATAAAGTATTAATTAATATCGTCTTAGCTTGAGTATTTCCGATTACCCTCTGTAACGAGTATTTTTGTGTAGTATCGAGGGTTTTCAGTCTTTCTCTACCTTTGATTGATTTGTTTAAACTGTTTAAAAGTTATTTAGTTGTTCTGTTTGAAAAAAAAAGTTTAAATTACAAAGGTTAATTTATAACGCCTTGGTACAATCATGGGTCCATTGTGGTAGTCGTTGTAGGTAACTGTTAAAGTTTGTTTTGTTACAAAATGAGGAGCGTAATCAAATAAAACTTGATCCGAAATATCGAGGGCCCTTTCGCGTAATAGAAGTTCTCGAAGGTAATCGGTATACCCTTCAAGCTTTAAATTGTAAACGTACCTACAAATTTGCTCACGAAAGGTTAAAGAAAATGCTAGCACGTCATGTACCAGACGATGTTGGTGAAGTTTAATCATTGTTGATAATGATGATGTTCAAGTTTAAGTAGATGGAAAGACTCGAGTGAATGACTCTACGACCGTAATGTGTTCAACCGGACCAGTATAGTTATTCGTAGTCGTAGCCCGGTAGAATTGTCTCTTGGGGCAACCCAAGAGTCCAGGGAGCGTGGTGTGCGTTTAACTCTGGCGGAGGTCGTGGTCTGTTGAGAGCGTAGGGTGTAGTCACAGGGATGACTGACACGGGCGATCCATTCGGTGGATATGTGTACTGAGATGTATGTGACTGACACATGTACTGTGATTGCTCTTCGTCTAGAGAGCCGTGGTGTTAGAGGTCTTTACTCGAGGATTTTTGGTTGTAACTTGTTGTAGAAGTAGACGTACAGTCTATAGTTTTGGTTGTGATGACGTCGATGGTACATGGCTGTGGTATTTGTGTAAAGTGATTAGTTATAATTGGTTTAATGACATTTATGATTCAGATTATTGTAAAGTTCTTGAAACACACTAAGTTTAGATCCTAAATACAAGGAACCGTTTAAAGTTGTGGAATTGTTTGAAGGCAATCGCTATCTGTTAAAACAGTTGTCTGGTAATAGAACTAGATATGTTCACGATCGTTTACGAAGGATTCTTCTTACTGATGTATCTGCTGAAATAGATTTGTTTAATGTTGTTGATGCTAATTTGGTCGTATCACGTGAGGTGATGACGATATGTGTTGGTCGTATCATATGAGTTAATGACGATGTGTGTTAGTCGTATCACATGAGGTGATGACGATATGGGTGGCAATAGTAGCTGTCACTAGCTGCTGAGGCAGCCGGCCCGTGAGCGTTGTATTTGATCTTACTGTGTCAATAATAAAACTTTATTTTTCAATTATAGTTAGAGGAACCTTTCGTCCGTGAGCGAATAGGATAGATTGGTAGTTTTTTGTGATTAAAGTTAACTGATGAAGCAATGTAGACCACTATACAACCAATTGATTTTATTGAGATAAATTTGATGGTGCCTTTGTTTTTAAGTATCCATTGCTGAAACATGTTTTGGTTCTATTGCTCGATGGAGGCAATACAAGTGGTTAACGTCACTCGATGGAGGTGGCATGAGCTGCTGTCACTCGATTTAGGTGACAGTGGCGACTTAGTGGTTATCGTCACTCGATGGAGGTGGCATGAGCTACTGTCGCTCGATTTAGGTGGCAGTAGCGACTCGTTTGGTTGGTTATCGTCACTCGATGGAGGTGGCATGAGCTGCTGTCACTCGATTTAGGTGACAGTGGCGACTTTAGTGGTTATCGTCACTCGATGTAGGTGGCATGAGCTACTGTCGCTCGATTTAGGTGACAGTAGCGACTCTTTTGGTTGGTTATCGTCACTCGATGGAGGTGGCATGAGCTACTGTCGCTCGATTTAGGTGACAGCGGCGACTTAGTGGTTATCGTCACTCGATGGAGGTGGCATGAGCTACTGTCGCTCGATTTAGGTGACAGTAGAGACTCTTTTGGTTGGTTATCGTCACTCGATGGAGGTGGCATGAGCTACTGTCGCTCGATTTAGGTGACAGTAGCGACTCTTTTGGTTGGTTATCGTCACTCGATTTAGGTGGCATGAGCTGCTGTCGCTCGATTTAGGTGACAGCGGCGACTTAGTGGTTATCGTCACTCGATGGAGGTGGCATGAGCTACTGTCGCTCGATTTAGGTGACAGTAGCGACTCTTTTGTTGGTTATCGTCACTCGATGGAGGTGGCATGAGCTGCTGTCACTCGATTTAGGTGACAGTGGCGACTTAGTGGTTATCGTCACTCGATGGAGGTGGCATGAGCTACTGTCGCTCGATTTAGGTGACAGTAGCGACTCTTTTGGTTGGTTATCGTCACTCGATGGAGGTGGCATGAGCTACTGTCGCTCGATTTAGGTGACAGTAGCGACTCTTTTGGTTGGTTATCGTCACTCGATGGAGGTGGCATGAGCTACTATTGCTCGATTTAGGTAACAGTAGCGACTCTTTTAGTTGGTTATCGTCACTCGATGGAGGTGGCATGAGCTGCTGTCGCTCAATTTAGGTGACAGTGGCGACTTTAGTGGTTATCGTCACTCGATGGAGGTGGCATGAGCTACTGTTGCTCGATTTAGGTAACAGTAGCTACTCTTTTAGTTGGTTATCGTCACTCGATGGAGGTGGCATGAGCTACTGTCGCTCGATTTAGGTGACAGTAGCGACTCTTTTGGTTGGTTATCGTCACTCGATGGAGGTGGCATGAGCTGCTGTCGCTCGATTTAGGTGACAGTGGCGACTTTAGTGGTTATCGTCACTAGATGGAGGTGGCATGAGCTACTGTCGCTCGATTTAGGTGACAGTAGCGACTCTTTTGGTTGGTTATCGTCACTCGATGGAGGTGGCATGAGCTGCTGTCACTCGATTTAGGTGACAGTGGCGACTAATATGTGGAAAGCAATAATGGAGTAATGTTTATACCAAAACGATTGGTCAATTTTTATTTAATGGTAGATTCGCGTATGGTTGTATGGTGTGTCACAAAAAGTGGTTGTACTACCGCTTTATCCTTGGTTAAGTGTGGGTCAGGATAGGCCGAGATGAGACTTTGATATCGCGGTAACTTTTTTCTTTTTACGGCATCACATGAAGTGTCAACAAAAAGTCGTTGTACTATCGCTTTATCCTTGGTTTAGTGTGGGTCAGGATAGGCCGAGATGAGACTTTGATATCGCAGTAACTTTTTGCTTTTTACGGCATCACATGGAGTGTCAACAAAAAGTGGTTGTACTATCGCTTTATCCTTGGTTAAGTGTGGGTCAGGATAGGCCGAGACGAGACTTTGATATTGCAGTACCTTTTTGCTTTTTACGGCATCACACGAGGACGTGTGACTTGTCAGGATGGCCGTGTCGGAGAGTCAATGCAGATAGTTATTAATGTCGGTACCTACGTTGTTATTATTATTCATCTACCCGCACTCATTGTATTATTTGAGTATTTCTGACGTGTATGGCGGTACCTGCGCTGTTGTCGATATTCAACTACCCTCATTCTATTATTCGAGTCATTCCTTTGTGCATAAAAGACCGATGCGGCCGCAGCTAGGGCAGTCTTGGCTCTGGCGTGGCGCGGTGCACTTGTGTATCCTGCTAGTAGCTTAACCTCAACTCTTGTAAGGGTTAGTTTGTGTACACGAATTAATTGTTACTTATTGGGCAACTCGGCCAGTCTTTAGACAATAGTATTTCGATTTATGGGGTTTTTTGAAAAAGTGGGGGGAGGGGGTGTGGTGGATTATCCTCTGGTGCCTCTCCCATCCCTAGAAATCTCATGATTATAACGATATCACGGCAAAAAATTTTAAGGTAAAAATTATTTAAATAGTTACCGAATACCTAATTTTAATTATGCGTATTTTAGCTCCGATGCTGCAAGAAGTGCATTCATACTCCGTTCCGTAGCTTTTAAAACACTTACACATTATAATAATACACGTATGTACGTAGAAACTATTTGTAACACTTTTATACATAATATTATTCGTATTTGCGTTAAAACTATCTCTTGATTGACAAGAGTAATATGCGATACGAAGAACAGTGAACTGACATATCGATGTAGATGTTTTCGTTCTATCTATCAAACAGGCAAAAGTCTAAGACCATACAGCCTATTCAGTCGGGATTCTTTTCAATAAATTTTTTTATATGAAGGCAAAACCTATTTAATCGTAAATCTTTTTAATTTTGAGCTTAGATAAATTAGGTTATCGACATAATTTCGTTATAAAAAATAAATAAATAACCCTAACCTATCTAACTCATAGTTTTTATATATTAAATTAAATTAATACTTGTGCATTGTAGGACAAATTAGAACGACATAATATTCTAATAAAATTAGTAAAATTGTGTGTTAGAATATATATATACAGAAATCCGAAAAATACCCAGAACCCAATCCGAGCACCCCACTATCCACGTGGTCTTGGTCTGTCTTACCCCTAGAGTGTTCTGTTGAGAGCCCGGAGCGGATAAGGCTGGTCGCCGAAGGCGACCAGCCTCATCCGCTCCCTACGCATTCGTTCATGCGCTTTCGCACAGCGGGAGAGGTCTGTCCTCCTTTCGCGCCGGAGCCGTGTTATACTAATTTCAATGGTGGTAGGTTAAATTTTTTTCGTAACGTAATTATGTGGATAAACCGTCTAATTTTGAAGTTAGATAGGTTTTGCCTTCATATAAAAAAAATGTATTGAAAAGAATCCCGACTGAATAGGCTGTATGGTCTTAGACTTTTGCCTGTTTGATAGATAGACCGAAAACATCTACATCGATATGTCAGTTCATAACTTCATATTAATCTGTTCTTCGTGTCGTATATTACTCTTGTCAATCAAGAGATAGTTTTAAGTTTAACGTAAATACGAATAATATTATGTATAAAAGTGTTACAAATAGTTTCTACGTACATACGTGTATTATTATAATGTGTAAGTGTTTTAAAAGCTACGGAACGGAGTATGAATGCACTTCTTGCAGCATCGGAGCTAAAATACGCACAATTAAAATTAGGTATTCGGTAACTATTTAAATAATTTTTACCTTAAATTTTTTTGCCGTGATATCGTTATAATCATGAGATTTCTAGGGATCGAAGAGGCACCAGAGGATAATCCACCACACCCCCTCCCCCCACTTTTTCAAAAAACCCCATAAATCGAAATACTATTGTCTAAAGGCTTACCGGCAACTCGAGCAGTGGAGGCGAGTGCCAATGCGCATTGTTAGGCGGCGCCGCCTTAAACCTACACTCGGGTCACAAGTCCCGGGCACTGCGTCGAGTTGTCCCTCTGCCACGCGATAGACGGTACCCGCTCGGTGAGTCCATTTAATATTTAGTAGTTCGGTCATCCGTCCGTTCTTCTCCTTCCACCCTACTTCTGATCTGCGACATATATATGTATATATATACTATAATAATATAATACTATATAGCTAGGTATACAATAGAACGTTTCAGGAGTATTCTGTTTCTGTTTGTAAAAATTCTAATGACCTTGAAAATTGTTAAACATGCATAAATAGCAATATCAAAAAGGTAGTAGTATAAACTTTAGTGCAAGTTCTAAAGTGCTAAAAAACAAATATCTGTCGTAAACGGAGATCGAACCCGCGACCGACAGCGCAGCAGCTAGTACTGTGAACGATGGATATACAATTAGAGAACACATATATTTTATTTTACACTTACGCTTCAGCATGTAATATCCCACTTTTGTGCATAGGCCTTTTTCCCCATGTAGGAGAAGGAACAGAGCTTAATCCAACACGCTGCTCCAATGCGATATATTCCCTATTATGAGTAACGATCGCTATCAGGTGTACATGATAACAACCGGGACCGACGGCTTAACGTGCTCTCTGAGGCAAGGCGGGGAGACCCCCAAGGACTGCACAAACACCCAGACCACGGCAAACATCTGTATGGCCAATACAAATATCTGTCATGTACGGGGATCAAAACCGCAAGCGCCAGCGCAACAGCCACAATTCAGTGCTGTGACCGTTGCGCCAACGCGGCATCATATTCATTTTACGTCTTAAAAAATCATTTTAAAGAATAATTTTTGTGATTAATTACGCATTAAGCTTTAATTACTTAGAGTACATTTCGCATTTCACTACATCAGGTAAATCCTTTTCAATATACTTTGCGACACAGACAACATTTCAGCTCGATAGTTAGTTGCGGTCTGATGTATATTCTATAAGAGTATTAACATAAATCGCGTTAACGCTTCGACATCGTCCTGTTTAACCTTCCGAAAGACATTTGAGAGCTTAAGAGCGGTTTAAACTGCTAAAATGTAGTGAATTTGCAGGAATATCGCTATACGGGTCGGGTGTAATAATAAATGATGGATACGCGTGTATTTTATAATAAAACTAGCTTCTGCGCGCGACTTCGTCCCCGTGGAATAAAAGGAAGAAAAAAAACCCCGATTTTGAAACATTCTTCATTGGTGCTACGCTCCTATTGGTCTTAGCGTGATGATATATAGCCTATAGCCTTCCTCGATAAATGGGCTATCTAACACTGAAAGAATTTTTCAAATCGGACCAGTAGATCCTGAGATTAGCGCGTTCAAACAAACAAACAAACAAACAAACAAACAAACAAACAAACTCTTCAGCTTTATTATATTAGTATAGATGTGACATCTATTATAATAAATAATTACAGAAAAACAATACATAATATGTTTTCCGTAGCGAGGTTGTTACGAAAAACACCTTGATAAGTTTGTACTCACGCCATAGCACAAGCACACACACACACGCTGTCGCTCTATATGGTACTTTAGAATCTGTACACAAATAGTTATCAAGAATAAAGGACAAAAATGATGGTCACGATAGTAAATTTAAAATCATTTAGTGACTATGAATTTGTCGAAAAAAATACGGTTTAGTTTACTTTAATAGGAAAATAATACTTTAATGCCGCGTTAGGATGGTACGCGCGTTGGATTGTAGGGTTTTTAAACTCTCTGAAATGAACCAAGAACGGTTCTAAATATTATATTTGACTAGCTTCTGCGCGCGACTTCGTCGGCGTGGACTCCGCTCCTATTGGTCTTAGCGTGATGACACATAGCCTATAGCCTTCCTCGATAAATGGGCTATCTAACACTGAAATAATTTTTCAAATCGGCCCAGTAGTTCCAGAGATTACCGCGTTCAAACAAACAAACAAAGAACCAAACAAACAAACTCTTCAGCTTTATATATTAGTATAGATATTAACAGTACGATCATAAATATAACATAACATTTTTTTTGTATTTAATTTTGTAAACAAGTATTTTATATAACTTTCTGTATTTGGTAGAGCACAGCAGTAAACATCCTGCTCATAATCCGGAGCAACCAGTCTGTAAACTTCGATTGAAGACCTCAACATTACAGATGATAGCTCTTAAAAAATACTGCTTTCAAGTAATGTTGTGTTCCTATCCTAGCTTTTGGGGAGAGTCGGGGATAAGGTTGGCAACGCGTTGCGATGCAGTATCAAGTTTTGCAGGCGTCTTTAGACTAAGTTAACCGCTTACTGTCATATGGGCTGTACGCTTGTTTGCCGCCCTAGTTGTAAAAAAATCTTCAGCTGTATGCACTGTCTGAATATATTGACTTCTTCCACTCTTAGTTATCATTATCACTTCAGCCTATCGCAGTCCACTACTGGACATAGGTCTCCCCAAGTTCACGCTAAAAACGGCGTGAACTCATGTGTGTTGCCCATAGTCACCACGCTGGGCAGGCGGGTTGGTGACCGCAGAACTGCCTTTGTTGCATCGAAGACGCTACTTATACCCGTCTTAGGCCTGTGTATTTAAAAGCCCGCAGTTGGATGGTTATCCCGCCATCAGCTTTTTGCAGTATACAATAAGTATTGTCTTAGATTCACACCAGTACAATTAAGTACCTACAATTTATTTTTTCGTATATTGTTAAAAGTTATTTAGTAGTACGATTATGTATCTCAAATTAAATATTATGTCAGAAACAAAACTAAACTTAAATATGCGAATGATTGCGGAAATAATTCAAATGAACTTTATTCCACAAAAACAATGGAACAGAAAAATACTTAAAACCCTCAACTTTACTTCATAATGCGGACAGCATATTGAATAAGAGAGTTTGTAATCACTTTTTATTAACTGACTTCCAAAAAAGGAGGTTCTCAATTTGATTGTATTTTTTATGTATGTTACTTAGAACGCCTTAGAACTTTTGATTGGGTGGACCGATTTCGATGATTTTTATTAATTAAATGGTGTTGCGTGTCCTGTGGTCCCATTAAAATTTAATTGGGATCTGATAAGTACTTTTCGAGTTATATCTAATAATGCGCAATTACTTGACTATTCTTTCGTCTACCTAAGTTGTATTACTTGTCGATGTAATTGAGGTCGGGTTTTATTTGTTTGTGAGCAAACACAATTGTCAAGAACAATATCGTACTACAAACGTGTAGAATAGAAAACTTATGGTACTTAAAACAAAACACATCTACATTACTTGGGCGTTTGCTTTTATATTGTGAATACTTGGCGACGGGAATGTGAGGCATTTATTGTTCACTGTTTACTAATCTAGTCCGTATTGTCCCCCCTCCCCCTAGGTGACGAGGATCTCGTAAAGTCAAAAGTTAGGTTGTTATCGTAGACTATTGAAAGTGATCTTTATTCATAGTAAGGAAAGTTTGCATCAATTTACAGTGGAACAGAGTCGTAGATTTAGTTCCGAATTCTTCTCCTTAATGGAGACCAGGCCTTTGCCCTGCAGTGATACATTTAGCAATTTATACCCATAGTTCATTACAGTTCATTCGTTTCATCGATTGAATTACTGTCGTAAATATCCTGAAAACATCGCACATTTTTGGGATAGGGTTTTTCAACAAGCACTTTATTTCGTAGATCAAAATATAATAATAAAATATGATAATGATTCAAATTTTTATTGTATAAAAAAGTAAGGTTTGGAAATTATTAATGAAAAATAATATCTGATAAATGTCTACTACGACCACGGCTACAGATGTCGATCATTTTATCAAAGTTTTTATTCACTTTTTGACAAAATAGTGGATGTATATCGTTAAATACTTCAAGTATTTGAGGATTAAGGCTAAGTGGATTGTCACATTTGAGCTTCTTGTTCAAAAACTTTTTTCTAAAGCAGAAGAATATACGGCCCACCTCATGGTAAGCGATTACCGTAGCCTATCTATACTAATATATAAAGCTGAAGAGTTTGTTTGTTTGTTTGTTTGTTTGTTTGTTTGTTTGTTTGTTTGTTTGTTTGTTTGATTGTTTGAACGCGGTAATCTCTGGAACTACTGGGCCGATTTGAAAAATTCTTTCAGTGTTAGATAGCCCGTTTATCGAGGAAGGCTATAGGCTATGTGTCATCACGCTAAGACCAATAGAAGCGGAGTCCACGCCGACGAAGTCGCGCGCAGAAGCTAGTTGACGTATGTAATACTAATAGAGAGCAAGAACTTCGCCAGTCGGCTGTTCCAGATTTTGAACGGGATAAATCCCGTTGTGCCTACCTCAAAAAACAAATTTTACGAATTCAAAATTACACAAAACTTACTATTTACAAGAAATTGTACAGTGCTCACAGTTGTCTATTTTCGAATCACGTTTCATGTTACGATGTTATGACAGAACAACTGACGACGCTTCGCTTTCAATGAGTTACAACGTATCGAAATAGCGCATGAGGAAAACTGATTCAGAAATAGATTCTAAATATGCATGTTTTAATTAATATAAATTGAGATAAATTATTTTTAATGTAGTTTTAAATTTAATGTATCAATTAATCACTTATGTAATGTGTTAATAGAATAATTCTGTTTTCATCAGATTAATTGACATTTATAGTTATAACTTGATCTCTATGATTTATAGCGTGTTGTTTTATGGCCTATTAGAATTAATAAAGAAGACTCGTCATACTTGAGGCTTGGATGTTTTAACAAAGCTATTACCACATTTTCAGTGTGGACTTGAATGTACTTTGATTTTTATGTTGCTAATTTTGACGTGACAACGTCTAATAATTCGATGAACGCCGGCCGGCATGCACGAAAAAGGATGACTTATTGTCACGTTACGCTCATCGTAGCGTTAAGATAAGTAACAGTATAATTATGTATAGTTTCACTTGATTGGCCTATGCTTCCGAGATGTTTTGTTATGACGTTGTCACGTAAACTATCGTAACCAACTTTACAGACAACTAATTTTTTATTTTAAACTTATTTCATAAAATTGTCTACCAGATAATCCACAGATGTAGGATAGAGGACATTATAAATTACTATTTGCAAATCACCACATAAGATGAAAGATAACAGTTTCTATTTCAAACATTCTTTTGACGAGCCACTCACATTTTGGCTGAAGTGTGAGAGACCATTTTATTACATAATGGAATTCTAGTTACTCCTTCGTACAAATATAGCTTTTATCTTTGCATTAGACGGAATGTGTAATAAAAAAGTGGATATAAATGTTTGACCGGATGGTGCCAAAAATAAAGGTAATCTTTTAAATAAATATGTAACACGATAGGTAAGCAAGTGAAAACTATTGCACTATACACCTTATTAAAATATAGAATAAAATTTTTGAAGTGAAACTTCTTTAGGCGCATGAGGGGTACAATTTTAATGACTGCCACTTCAACTTGATAATTCTCTGGGCTATGTCAGTTATTTTCGTTCTCTCGCGGACAGTCTCATTTCTAATCATATCTTTGAGAGAAACTCCAAGCATAGCACGTTCCATTGCACGTTGAACGACTTTAAGCTTTAAACGATTTCCTAGGTATGAAGGAAAATAGCTACCAATTTATACAGGTCAAAAAATTACCATCTTTTCAGACTTTACCACCGTAGGAAAAAAAGGGTCTAGCTATTTCCGATCGCTTATTACCAAGACCTTAGATTATTACCAGACTCACTGTTCGGTCAAGCGGTCATCCGTGTTGAATTCTTGATAAAATTTCCGAAAAAAATTGGCTCAAAGGACGTGTATTGTTTGACCTTAATGTCTTCATTGTAAAAATATTCAATGGTCCCCTTTGTATTGTTATGAATCTATATTTGTAGTAAATATTATAGAGATGAAGAATTTTTTCAACGTTTCATTGAATGTTGAAACATATTTCCGTAATCATTTCACTATTTGAACATAACATCAAACGGAAGTTACATAGACTATTAAACATTTTCTACAATAACTAGTTTTTAGCGGTTCGTTGATCAAACGCTACCCTTTATAAAAAAATCGGCCAAGTGCGAGTCGGCCTCGCGCACGACGGGTTCCGTACCTTTGACTAAACTAAATATAAGTAAATTTTCTGTAAAACATTTATTTAACTGTGACGCCATCTATCCGCTATTAGAGTACTATTATTAGTCTATTGACGAAGTTTTCCTAATTTCTGATAGATGGCGTTGGAGACTAATAAAAAACAAAAATAATTATCGCCCCCCTTAAATATTTATTTTATTTTGTTTTTAGTACCTATTTGTTGTTATAGCGGCAACAGAAATACATAATTTGTGAAAATTTCAACTATCTAGCTGTCGCTGTTCTTGAGATACAGCCTGGTGACAGACGGACGGACGGACAGCGAAGTCTTAGTAATAGGGTCCCGTTTTTACCCTTTGGGTATGGAACGCTAAAAAAGATCTTAAATTTAATGGTACAGATATTTTATGAATCAATGAAATCATATTTTTACTACTGACCTACAAGAAGAAAATTATTCTGGTAGGTACCAATAACATTTATAATATGACCAGCTTTTACCCGCGGCTTTGCTTGCATTGAAGTCATCAATAAGTAGAGAGAGATTTTATCTTTCCTAAAAAATATATTTTATTTTTAAATAAAAACTATCCTAACATTTCTATGTTATGTAACGTATTCTTACTTTTACTTCGATACCTCTAAGAATATCTGTATAAAGTTTAAAGATGATCGGTTAAGTAGTTTTCGCGTGAAAGCGTAACAAACAAACTTACATTCACATTTATAATGTTAGTAGATACTCGTATGTTTATTGAACCAAGTGAAACGCTATAAGCACGATATTATCAATTAATAGTTTATGTGGTGTAAACTTAGGCGTTAGTCTCTCCAGCTTTAGAGTGAATTGGAGCGTAATTCGTCAATTTGGTCCACTGAGCAGCTTGTGTATAAGCGTCTCTGAATATCTCTTGATCATTCCAAGCCAAATGCTTATAACTGCGTTGCTTGATTTTAAAAAGTTCTTAAAAGTTGCTTTAAGAATGGAACATACATCGATGTTTCAAACAACGTGTTACAATTTAAATATTCTATTAGTAATATAGTAAGTTATGTATCTGAGTGACATAATGAGTAAAAACCGTTATAGTGTAGAGGTCCAAGAAGTTCGTTTTAACGCTGGGGTCATTTTGCCTCGGAGAGCACGTGAACTCGCTTCTTCCATATTCTGTATATTGTCATAGACGTCTGAAAGAGAACGTACTCATGGTAGAGAAATTATCTGCCAATTCGCAGGGAGATAGCGTTGTATGTAGCCATTAGAAGGCGGGTTAAGCTCCATGTGCTATATTTCCCCTATTTGCAGAAGAATCATTTACTCATTAGTAGTATATTTGCAGATTAATTCAGTTAGTACATGATTGGTGAGGACGCGTTGGCGCAAACGTATTATATTACACTAGCTGCGCGACTTCGTCGGCGTGGACTCCGCTCCTATTGGACTTAGCGTGATGATATATAGCCTATAGCCTTCCTCGATAAATGGGCTATATAACACTGAAAGAATTTTTCAAATCGGACCAGTAGATCCGGAGATTAGCGCGTTCAAACAAACAAACAAACAAACAAACAATCAAACAAACAAACTCTTCAGCTTTATTATATTAGTATAGATTTCAGAGAGTTTTTGAACGATAAAATATTGTGTTTTGTATTAGCTGCTGTCACAGCACTGTTTTGTGGCTGTTGCGCTGGCGTTCGCGGGTTCGATACCCACAGATGACAAACATTTATATTGGCCATAATGATGTTTGCCGTGGTCTGGGTGTTTGTGCAGTCCTTGTGGGTCTTCCCACCGTGTCTCGAAGAGCACGTTTACGTGTTATTCTGATAGCGACCGTTACTATTAGTAGGGAATATATCTGCCAATCCGCATTAGAGCAGCGTGGTGGATTAAGCTCTGATCCTTTTCCTACATGGAGAAATATATGCCCAGTAGTGGGATATTACAGGTTGAAGCGATGATTGGTGTGCCGATAATCGCAAATCTTTATTTACAGATAAATGTTTCGTAGTAAATTATAACAATAAAAATAATATTAAAGTGTTCGACTAAAGTTTGAATGGGCAAATACTTTCGCGAAAACCTTAGCGAAGGATCTAGAAGTGATCTTTGATGAAAAACTTTCTCCAGAGTTCGTTACGATTTTGTATTTAAAATGGGAAAATGGATCCGTGTTCGGACTAGTAGATACAAGGCAGCAAATGTCTTGCTCAAAATCTGCACAGGCCAACAGGGGAAGTACTTAAAACATAGATACAGGTGATCAGACCCAAATAAAAAATCGATTTCCATCATTACTAATTAAGAAACGTCAAATTTGTGTCAAAGGTCAATAAATACGGTTTACCATTGCAACAATGAAGCTTCCGTTACAAGACTCCTAATGAAATTCTTAGCAAATTCTATAAATGAATGGCTGAAGTATAAAATTGGTTTTTCTAGAGATTTAGTGGTTCAAAGAGTTGGAAAGTATTGTGTGTGTTACGTAGTATGTATTATAAATGAGTTTTATGTACTCAATACAATAATTAACTTTGGGTTAGAAAAAGGCCTATACCTCAACCCTGTATACCTATATATATTGTGTATTACATTGTGAACATTTATTTCGTATAAAAATTACAGTGACCTATTAACTAAGCAGGATCGGATTTTAATTGATAAGGCTACATTTATTAGAGCAGAAAAACATAAGACATAGACGACTGCGTATTTTATAACATTAATTGCTTGATTGATTTAGTATCCAACATCCCACTGCTATATGAGAAGAATCGAGCTAGTTGATAGTTTTCCTACTATGAGTAGCGATTGATATCAGGTGTCTAATGTTAACAACTGGGAACGACACTTTTAGGGTGAGGCCAAACGAGCGTAATTTTGTCAGTTGTAAGTCGCGTAATTTCGGTTTCATACAAAAGGCCAATTCCTGCCACACGGCGATGGAAAATGAGTTGTGTGCCGACTCACACGCATAATCCAACCGAATTGCGTTCGCGGGGAGCGAGGGGACAAAACAATAAACAACAAGAACACATTTCAAAAATCTCAGAATCTGCTGTATAGTTGTAGTACTGATTTTGTAATACATTAGAAAACCAAGAGAACCGAACACAATTGTTCTAAATAATGCTATAAGCGTTTGATAGAAACTGAATAAAATGGGCTCATCTGGCAGACCAACAGAATTTCTTCGACCAAAATTACGCGACTCGCACAACTCACAAAATTACGCTCGTATGGCCTCACCCTAACGTGATCTCCAACGCACGGTGGGGAAACCAACAAGGACTGATACAAAGACCGGAAACTAATATTTGTGCAAGGGTTGATTAATGTAAATAAATCTATCCATATTTATTTACATTAATCAACCCTTGCAAGTCTGGTATCATTAAAGTGACACTGTTAACAAGTTGGGTCCCAATATTGACTCTTGATATTAAACTTAATACGCGACGATAGGTTCAAGTGGTAATTTTAACATTAAATTGTTAATATTGTGTATGTACAAAAAAAAGAATCATCGAAACACACATAAAAAATACGGTCGAATTGAGAACCTTCTCCTTTTTTGAAGCCGGCTAAAAACTCCTTGCTACATGGTAATAATTTCTTTGGTAATAGCAATCTTGCCATGCATGTGCGTATAGCATCTGATAATGCTTCATTTTCATTTCGAGTACGTTACAATTTCCTCAACTATCTAACTCAGCGGAAAACCTTTTTGTAATCATCAACTGTATCACAACCGAACCGTAACCAAAATCGAATCGAATGTCACGGTTTATAAATTAGATGAATTAGTCCCCGTTTCGATACCCAGGCTCAGCGTATTGTTTCAAATATACCACTGGACCATTTACTACAGTATAATTGTTATTATACTGTTGTTGGTTGCATTTATGCAATGACAATGTTTGTTACCAATTTCTTCCAAAATATACATATTCCTACAATGTTTTTGTTCGTCGTTGTAGGTTTGGAGAAATATATGAGCGAGCTTGAATGTAGCGGATGAAGAAGTAATAATAATTATCTATGCGAGCTTCGTAGACTTTTTATTGCATAACAATGAAGATATAAAATAATTTACTGTTAGAAAAATATACAATATGAATAGAAAAATATACGTGCACGTTACGAAATGTAGAATCGAACTCATCAATAAAACGTAGTGGTTATATACTCTTTGCTCATCAAAAATTGTAACATAAATTATAAAGAAAAATTCAAATATAAATTAAGTGACATCTATCAAAAAATATTTTTTATCAAACAAATAAAAGAGGTTTCACTATTGTTCATATAAAAAAGTCTATATATGTGGAGACGCCACATAGGCTTTAGTAGACGTAACACTTTATTTCTCTCACACTCACTTAATAAAACTCCACTGCTGTTGGAACTCGTTTATACATACATACATATGTATACATACATATGTATACATACATATGTATACATACATATGTTTACGCCTGTTTCCCAGAGGGGTAGGCAGAGATTACGTCCCTCCACCTGCCACGATCCTGACAAACCTCTCGTGCCTCATCTACAGCCATACAACGACAATAGACCATCCATATAACAACATTGTAATTTGAAAATAATAAACTTGTTTTATTACTAGTCTACTTTATAAATTAATCCCAAAGCTCATATTGAATACATATTAAAATATAGTAATCAGGAAAAAAACATTCCCTTTTGAGGTTAAAACATTCCACGGTAATTAGTTAACGAATATGTTTACGACTTTTTTATTTACTTTCCGATAATTAATTAGAAACTTTTCGTATTCAACTAAACATATAAAACTTTCATTACTTCGTAAAAACTTATTGTCACAATAGCCGAGTCGTTAATTAAACTAGGTAACGCCATTTTGGTTTTCACATGAAATGTCGCCTGGATTTTTTTACTATAGCAATTGATTACGGTTTTGTATTTCACGTTAAATTTTTAATATATTGTTTTAAATGAAAGTTTTCTTTTTTAGAATCAATGATGTCTGAAATTGTCAATTTTTAAAGACTAAATAAAATAAAAAATTTAATAGTTACCTATACGAGTCTGAGATATATCTATACATATAAAAATCTCGTGTCTCTGTGCCGATTTTAATGAAATTTTCCACAGATATGTAATTTTTTCCATCTTTTTTTTTAATTTAAAAAGGACACCAGCAGTACATTTTTGTAATAGAAAATGCAAATTAATTCTGATGTGTGCACCTTTGTAGATGACACAGCGTTTACATGTCAAAGCAAATCATCGACTTAAAATATAGGCTTTATTTCGATTAATAACCGCGATATTTTTATTGAACAAAAAAATATGGCAGTACAAAGCTCGGCAGGTCAGTTACTATACAGTAATATTTATATAAAGACGGAAAAATATCAGAACTCAGATACTGTTAGTAGGATAAAACGAACGATTTTTCGTAGAATAACCTTCCATAAAATTAAAGTATAATAATACAATAATATTTTCTGCTACTTATCTCGCTTCGTTTCACATTTATCGCTTATACTGAGTTAGAGGTTGAACATTGGCAAAAAATAACATAATTTTGTTTACAAACCTCTTTCATCTCATTATTCGTTAAATTTCGAAGAATCGCTTCCTGAGACATGTCTTTAAAAAAACTCTCAAAAAAAACCTCTGTGTGGTTTTATGAAACCACGGTAAAAGTGAAATTTTTGCACGCCATCTATGTTTTAATAGGTAACTTACATCAGCTGAATGTTGTTTATTTATTTATTTATACTTTATTGTACATCATAACTACAAATATCATTTACAGACTGTGAAGTACAATGGGCGGACTTATGGCTATTTAGCCATTTCTTCCAGACAACCCAATCAGTTGTTATTAGTGCCTTAGTTCTAGATATTGATAAGAGATGGCCGACCGTCATGCGACATGCAATACGCAAACGAAAAAGTTTGAGACGATGTAATAAAAGTTTCACTTTAATAATAATCTTTTGAGCTTAATAATCACCTAACTTCTCTATACATAAGACATGTTCTAGTTAGGTGGCAAGATTTGCCTGCATTAGTGCCATTCAAAAATAGTAAAATTAAAACTATGTTATTAATTTAATTATCCCTTTCTTCAAAAGATATTCACGAGTTTTATAGACGTCGATCCAATATGTATTAAAGTGGTACAAAAATGCAAGGATCCATCCATATCCATCCTCATAAAATTTCGAATTTACGGTAATAGTTGAGTATTATGCTTATACACCCATTTTACAGAAAACGATATGATCGAGATCGACGAAGAAGTTTTAAAAGCAATTTGCATATCTAAAGAAATTCTCCAAGACGTATTACCGTGTCTCAACATGTCGTCCTTAGAATAGATCTATTTTAAATGCATAAGAGGCCAAAGTTAACGCAACGTTGCTTCGGATAGCATAATAATTATAATGCGATAGTATTAAACAGTTTTTTGATATTATAATAATATACGATTGTCTTGATTTTAGCATTGAAAAATTTACAAGTACCTAGGTATATTTTCCCATTTTATCGCTACAAATATACACAACAAAGTAACACGCGAACGATGTGACATTATACAAATGTTACTTCTATACATATCTATGTTTGTGGTTTAAATGAAGTGATAAATGCGAGAAAAAGTTATGTTTTTTTTAAGTGTTAAAGTAATTTAAGAAAATAAAAAATACAGCTTGGAATCCTAAAACGACTGAAGTAAAGACTGAAGTGTTTGTTTCCTAAGTTCAATAAAATAAATATAATTATAACTAATTATTCTCTTTTAGGTTCTGTAGTACGAGTAGTTCAGTAGATTCTACGTTTCAAATCGGTTATAGCTTCACCTGAAGTACTGTTTTTGGAAGTCGGTTAAAAACACACATAATTAAACAGTCGAATTGAGAACTTTTTTACCGATTTCCAAAAAAGGAGGAGGTTCTCAACTCGATTGTGTTTTTTTTCCGTCGATCTACGTTGTATTATACCGTATAACTTTTTACTGGTTATACTGATTTTGTTGATTTTTATTTCAATCGAAAGCTGGTACTTGTCATGTAATAGATACCATTAATCGAGATCTGATTACTACTTTTTGAATAAATTTTTGATATACTTATCGTATTTTTTTTTTCGTCTTATTACGTTGTATTACTTGTCGATGTAATTGAAGTCGGTTTTTCTTTCATTTGCGAGCAAACACAATTATTTTGAAGTCTATTGATAATAGAAAGCTGATTGATAAAGAAGTGCTGTGTGGTTACGGCACTAAAGAATGTAGCTACCCCCTCTCTTCCCGTGGGTGTCGTAAGAGGCGACTAAGGGATAACACAGTTCCACTACCACCTTGGAACTTAAAAAGCCGACGGATGGCGGGATAACCATCCATGCTGGCTTTGAAATACACAGGCCAAAGACGGGCAGCAGCGTCTTCGGTGCGACAAAGCCAGCCCTGCGGTCACCAACCCGCCTGCCCAGCGTGGTGACTATGGGCAAAACACATGAGTTCGCGTCATAATGTCGGGCGCGAACTTGTGGAGGCCTATGTCCAACAGTGGACTGTGATAGGCTGTAGTGGTGGTGGAAGTGGATAATAGAAAAACTCTTACCGAACATAAAGAACACAGTTTTCCCCATTGCTGTTATCACGGCCGGTCACTCCGAAGACATGGTAAAAAAGATTGATTCTTTTATTTCTGGTGTTATCGTTACGTTTGATGTAACCAATAATCTATGCATTTAATAAAATGATAGAAAAGTCAATGTATGTCCGGGATAAACTCAAAAAGTACTGCATTGATTTACTTCAAATTTGGCACGAATATTATTAAGAAGTCGGGTCAGAACATAGGCTACATATTATCACGCTATCACCTACGGGGAACGAGCAGTGAACGCACGCAGACGACGTCGCGGGCAGCAGCTAGTTCGTAATACTCAGTTATTAACCGTTTTAGACCGGAACAAAATTGTGTATTGAGCGACTTCAAAAAATAAATAAATGTCTATAACATACATACACACACGGTCATCTGTTCCTACGCGCTACGGTTAGAAACTTAATTCTCGTGTTATAGGTGACTAGCCGACTTGTGCCCACTTCGTTGGGCGTTAATTATTTTTGTGATGCAATTATATAGCAAAGTTTTCATCTCGCTCGTATTTCTCCGACTTGATTAACATATACCTACTGTTCGTGAACAGATCAATAACTTCACTTCTTTTGACTTCAAAAAAGGAGGAGTTTACTGAATTCGACCGTATATTTGTTTTTTCTTTATGTATGTTCGGGGTTAACTTCGTCGTTTATGAACCGATTTTGATAATTCTTTTTTTGTTGGAAAGGGGATATCCCAACTTAGGTACCGTGATAAGGAAACCAGGATCTGATGATGGGATCCCAGTGAAATCGAGGGAAACCCTCGAAAATCGTAGTGACGACTAGTGCGTTTGTTAATTTATTTATTACTTGCCGATGCAATTGAAGTCGGTTTCTTTTCGTTTGCTAGCAAACACAATTATAATGCTGTCAACATAGCTTATAAGTATCTTTTATCAACTGGGGTTGTAGGATCACGACTTTAAAGCAGTATTATTTAGCTGTGATCTTAAGATAATACTTTCCCAGAGCAGTGGCTCCTGATTTTGTGCAGGATATATCCTGCTTTGCTCTACTACAATTATCTCTCCCTGCGATCCCATAAACCAAAACTTTCTAAATAAAATATCAACGAATAAAAATGTACTTCATACACCAACCCGCATTGGAGTAGCGTGGTGGATTAAGCTCCGATCCTTCTCCTACATGGAGAAGATCAGGCCTATGCCCAACAGTGGGATATTACAGGCTGAATCGTGATCGTGATCGTAACACAATTACTTACATACATGCATATACAGAAAATTCATCTATACTAATATAATAAAGCTGAAGAGTTTGTTTGATTGTTTGTTTGTTTGTTTGTTTGTTTGAACGCGCTAATCTCAGGATCTACTGGTCCGATCTGAAAAATTCTTTCAGTGTTAGATAGCCCATTTATCGAGGAAGGCTATAGGCTATATCATCACGCTAAGACCAATAGGAGCGTAGCACCAATGAAGAATGTTTCAAAATCGGTTTTCTTTCATTTTGAGAGCTTCCGCTGCGTAAACGGTTAAAGTTTCGCACAAATCATGTATTATGACAGAATTGATCCTATTCCACGCGCACGAAGTCGCACGCAGAAGCTAGTCTATACTAATATAATAAAGCTGAAGAGTTTGTTTGTTTGGTTGTTTGTTTGTTTGTTTGAACGCGGTAATCCCTGGAACTACTGGGCCGATTTGAAAAATTATTTCAGTGTTAGCCCATTTATCGAGGAAGGCTATAGGCTATGTGTCATCACGCTAAGACCAATAGGAGCGGAGTCCACGCCGACGAAGTCGCGCGCAGAAGCTATTATACGTATATATACGTTAAAATAATGTACATAAACACATGTCCGAAATTCATTATCATAGTGTTCTGCCGGAATGGAAAAAGGGCTGAGTATTATTTGACTTTATGGAAATTTCCCGTAACTTTCCGTCTAAAATTACGACAGCAATTAATTTGGTGTCAAATTAACACCCTACAACGGATCCCTTTATAAAACGATTCTGTCAATTCACGTCGAACTCGAGTGTTTCATTATTTTGAAACCTTTTGTAAATATTTTAATAGAAGTTTGCCTCGTACATGTGAAATATAAAAGCTTATAAATTGATACTCGATAGATTTTTGAGCGCATTACGAAAAGTGTGGTCGGGTGTCAGAGGTGAAAGGAAGTTGAGAGGCAGATATAAGTTAATGAAGATAGAAAGTTTTTTTTTTTTTTTAATTTATTAGATAGAAAGTGAATTACTTTTCGTATATTACTGAAGGGTCAACAAAAGAAGTTTTACTTCAGTCGTGTGTTCTTAAGGACACTAGTTTTTTTTGGTACTATAATATTTTAAACACCTAACATAGTATCAAAGTTATACAAAGTTAACTTGTATTTGTTTGATCATTTATATAAGTTGATTGAAGGAGTTTTTTAGAGACTGCCTTTTTTGTACTACGAGTGTGCCACATAAGCAACACCAGGGGCATCATACGCTCGTTGGCAAACCTACACCGCAGTCACATCATGGCACGTATCTATATATCACGAAATCTGACTACTTCACGCACACATCACTAAACTAATCTTCTGTAAAGTTGAGGTGTTGAATTAGTTCCTCAGACATAAATTTTTACGTGTTAACTACTTATTTTAATATAACGCGTGTAATACAAACGTTGAATCAAAACTAGAATATTTTTTACCAGTGAAAGTGTAGAAGAATAGGTTACAACTTACAAGACATCTAAATATAAAATGCCACGTTGCTCATTACTTTTATAAAAAAAAATTACAATAAATACACACGAAAAACAGCTTATGTACTAGTTCAAGGCTACAAATAGCTTTATACATAATATGTACAATTTTTTCTTTATATTAGAGTTGATTGCCATTTATAAATTTATACGAAAAATTCCTCTTTTTTCGGTTCCCGTCAAAGGTCTTAAACTAATATAATATTTCATTATAAGTATTTTAGAATTACTTCTGCCTCATTAAGAACTTCTCAAACATTTTTTTTTTTACCAGCGCAAAATGAATTTTATACTCACTTAGCGAGCAATATAAAAACCGTCAATTGATTGAGATCGCTTGTAGTACAAATTGGGGCACTTTTCTATTCATATTTTATATGATAATATTCAGAAATGTAAAGGAAACGTTTACTAAATATTCAAATATCTGGAAACATCTTGGGATTCGTGAGGGTTTTGTCGAGAAAGGAAATTGAAGTTTCATCTGCCTTACGAGCTAAGGAAATTGATTTTAAACCGCTATGATTATTCGTGCGTTTGCTTTGAGAGGACCTCAGAAAATTTTTGTAGTTAAATTTCTTTAGGCGCATGAGGGTATAATTTTTACGGATGAAACGGCAACGCGTTTTGATGAAACGGCGAGGTTTTGCCTACTTCGTCCGGCACAGGCGTCACCCGCCTCGTGTCCCGCTTCAACTTAGTATTCAATTAGTTTTTTATTAATATTTTATTTTCCAATTAGTTTGCAAAAGAAGTTTCACCTCCGATATGTGTACTTTGTACGCACGCAATTTTGTATGACTTTTGTAGGATAAAAGATTTATAAATAAACTTTTACCGCTATAGGTTGAGATACATATTTTTTTTTTGCTAAAAGTCTGATTCATTGGACGATATACAGAAACAAGATAATCTATATCTTTTACAAGTAAAGATATTCAGCGATGGAGCTCATCTCTGTCATTTCTACAATCTGTTACTTATCAAATAATTAAATTTCCTTTTTTATGTTAATCTCATTTCTGTCAAATACGGTCTGTGTTTGTATACGTACATCAACAAACGAAATCTCGTCAGTGACATTACAATTTCCTTAGGGATCAACTTAGATTTAAAATATCAGTTGGATTCCCATTTGTCATCCCTCACTTACTAACTAAGCTCCGTCGCATTTGCGGTTCAAATAGTTCTTCAACAAACCGACATTTTGCAATAACAGAGTATAAAATGTTATGTATTTCCATAAATTTGACGCCACTGAACAACACTTAAAGATATTGAACTTAATTTTAAAAATTAAGGAAATAAAGGAAAAAAAAAAGGAAAATTTACCTTTTAAAATATCTGTATAACCTTATGTCTATTTTAGAGCCTTAAAAAGTTTGCAATAAAATTGGTATATTTACAATTTCGTCATAGTACCTAACAACATTTATAATATTACTAGCGACCCGCCCCGGCTTCGCACGGTTGCAATGCTGAAACTAAATACTATCTACAATAAAAGATACGTTAGAAACCTCTAAAATTACCAGTGTTCCTCCTCTATAGTATGCATGTATTATACATAAAAACCTTCCTCTTGAATCACTCTATCTACTTAAGAAAACCGCATCAAAATCCGTTGCGTAGTTTTAAAAATTTAAGCATACATACAGACAGACAGACGGCGGGAAGTGACTTTGTTTTATAATATGTAGTGATGATATATATAAAAATCTTGTGTTACGATGTATGTTGCCAATAAACTCCAAAACTACTGAACCAATATTTATCAAATTTTGTAAGCATCTGTAATTTGGTCCAACTTAGGAGATAGGGTAGTTTTTATCCCAATTGGACCCGGTAGGTGGCGCTGCTATCGGTATGTAACTCCAAAATTACTGAACCAATTTTTATCAAATTTTGTAAGCATCTGTAATTTGGTCCAACTTAGGAGATAGGGTAGTTTTTATCCCAATTGGACCCGGTAGGTGGTGCTGCTATCGGTATGTAACTCCAAAACTACTGAACCAATTTTTATCAAATTTTGTAAGCATCTGTAATTTGGTCCAACTTAGGAGATAGGGTAGTTTTTATCCCGATTGGACCCGGTAGGTGGCGCTGCTATCGGTATGTAAGCAATCAAATTTGATAGCTGTTTTCCGGGCAGGACAACGTCTGCCGGGTCTGCTAGTACCTATTATCTTAATACACAAACACATGTTAGTGTTGATGATTTTGTAAGAAAAATAGTAACAAACGTAGTGATTCTTTTTAAGACAATTAGTCCATGAAACACAAGTAGCAAAATTTTATTTTAATGCCGATTTAAAATCAGTACAAATGGGGTTCAGATACGAACTTGTTACCTAAAGTCCTTTTGATAAAGTGCTTTTTACATAAATCAGCGTCATATTCAATGAGGACGTGGGAAATGTGACATAAATCCGACGTTTTGTCTCTCAGTGACTTAATCCGATCCGATATCCGGATAAAAGAATGGTTGAAGTGATTTTAATGATGGTCTTAGTACTTTGTCCAAATAAATACTCGAAAATAGAGAAATTTCAAAATAAATTCCTACTAATGTAATAAATGTGAATGTAACTCTAATTGCTTGACAAACAAGCAATTAGAGTTACATTATGAGTTACCTTATATTTTATTTATTATTCTACGAAACCCTAGAAATCTATTTTGGTGACAATTAATGCAGATATAGAAAAGACTTTGTGAAAGAAACGTATTCTGTACCCAATTTTCTGATAAGGGAGTCATACCTTTTATTGCTAAAAAGGTTTGAAGAAATTGAAATCACTTCAGCCTATCGCAGTCCACTGCTGGACATAGGCCTCCACAAGTTCGCGCCAAAAAATGGCGTAAACTCATGTGTTTTACCCATAGTCACCACGCTGGGCAGGCGGGTTGGTGACTGCTGCCCGTCTTCGGAATGTGTATTTCAAAGCGAGCAGCTGCATGGTTACCTCGCCATCGGTCGTGTCATATTTATTCTTTTGCATAATTAAAGTGATAAAAAACCATAAATATTACTTTGAAACGGTATCAAAGATTTTTCATCCCGTTTTCTAAAGAAATAATAATAATTATTTCAAATAGTTCTACAGACAGATACAATTATAAACTTATAGCAAAATTATAAAATTTTACAAATTACATTTAAAGGAACTTCGTGACAAATGCGGCGAAACTACAATAATACTAAATTTAGTATATATAAATTTTCATCACTATCATTATTATTCACTTTACCTTATTTTTCATCCCTTTTTTTCTATTAATGTGAATTTTAGTAATACCCAAATTTGCACACCTACAAACATCCGCTCTTGTACGTCCTAAGGTTGGCTGGTAAAGAATGCTTTTAACAAAGCCCGCCTTTTGTACAATTATTTAATTTATTGTGCAATAAAGTAGCAATATATAAATAAATAAATAGATAATTTCAATCGATGGACGTCCAATGCTGGACATATAGGTCTCTTGTAAGTAGTGGCTGCCAGCGACATATTTGATGTCCCAATGTTAGAATGGCGGCCTTGGACTGGTAAGCGCAGCGTTGGAAGACCTACCAGGTGCACAGATGACATCTATATTTCACTGGTTACTAAAAAAAATCGTGCACATGAGTAACTTTACTAAGATCACAGCTAAATACTACTGTTTTCAAGCAGCGTTGTGTTCCTGTTGGTAAGGTGACCAGAGCTCCTGGGGGGATTGGGGCTAGGATCGGCGACGTGTTTGCGATGCTTATGGTATTGCAGGTACAAGCTACGTTAATCTATACTAATATATAAAGCTGAAGAGTTTGTTTGTTTGGTTGTTTGTTTGTTTGTTTGTTTGTTTGTTTGAACGCGGTAATCACTGGAACTACTGGGCTGATTTGAAAAATTCTTTCAGTGTTAGATAGCCCATTTATCGAGGAAGGCTATAGGCTATGTATCATCACGCTAAGACCAATGGGTGCGGAGTCCACGCCCACGAAGTCGCGCGCAGAAGCTAGTTGTTTACTATCGGGTGAGCCTTACGCTTGTTTGCCGACCTAGTTACATAAAAAAAACATTAATGTCTTTTCACCTCAACTAATAAACTACAGTTTAGATTGACAGTTTGCAATAGAAACACAGGTAAAAGGAGGTATTTGGCGAAAAAGAAAAATATACTATATACCTTTATTATCTGTATACTCCTATACGTCAGATAACGTCACACGGAACTGATGAAACAGACCTTAAAACTTCTACGTTGATGTTTTATTCGATGTCATTTGAAGTATGACTCGGTTTATGTCACATTAAGTCAAATTGCGTCGTCTTGAATTCAATCGTAAGCCCAGAGATAATTTCACAGTTTATGATGAACGATTTATATGCAATCGTTATGACGCCGATAAAACACACATTACGTACATATTTCATTAAGGGAGTACCGTAATACCGTATATGTCTCTAATGGCTGGACATTAATGGCTCAAAATATAGAATAACCTGATCACGATCACGATTTAACTTGTAACATCACTGCTGGGTATGGGTCTCTTTCTTCGTATAGAAAAACGATTGGAGTTTATTCCACTACGCTGCTCCACTACGGATTGGCGGATATATTCCCTACTATGAGTAACGATCGCTATCAGGTGTACATGATAACAACCAGGACCGACAGCTTAACGTGCTCTCCAAGACAGGATATTAAGACCCACAAGGATAGCCACCCAAACTGGAAAGAAATGTTTGTACAAATACAAATATCAATTCCGAGTGGGAATCCCCACCTGCACAAAATTACAGAAAAGTAGAGTAAAACAATACTGCTCTTAAGTACTTTTGGGTACTGTGGACTGTGGTGAGTAAGGAAACCAGTACTCCTAGTCAGGTCCCATCTGGACAGCCGGAGTATTTTGGAATAGGGTTGATTTTTCTGGTGGTGTTGGTGTGTGGTACACGTAGCTTTATGTAGTCTTTTATCGTCTGACATATTGCGTGATTTTATGTCATCCTAGTGTAGTAAGGAATTTATTTGACACAATAAGTCTGAAGAAATAATGACTGCATAAACCAGAATGCATTCAAACTTTCATTACTCGTAATAGAAGCCTTAGCTTCATGTTAGTGTCGGAGCTCGCGAAGCATTTAATGCCTTTACGAATTAGCGTTCTGACATATCAACTTAAGTTAAAGATTATGCGCGTCATACGAAGTGTTATAATTATGTCGTACGTGACCATTGAGAAATATAAAAGTACTAAGAGTGGAAGTAAAGCACGAATTAATGAAAGTAATTCAATTTTCTCAGGTTCTCTTTACTGTGTACTTGGTGACATTTATTATTTTACTGATCAGTAAGAATCTGATGGTACAGCTTTTGTCACATTTTTACGATTGTGTTCCTTTCTTGTATTATAAAACATAAAATAGTTTTAACGGGTTATCGTCAAAATTTTTGCTGGCCAAATATTAAATAAATCTAGTTAATCTTTATATATAAAAGAGATTTCCACCAATTGACTCATCACGATATCTCTGGAACCATAAGGCGTAGAGACTTGAAATTTGGTAGGAATATTTCTTCCGCCGAGTAGAGGTCAGCTAAGAACGGATTTTACGAAATTCCACCCACAAGAGGGGTTTGCGGGGGTTAATAACATATATGGCAAAACAACGTTTGCGGGGTCAGCTAGTTACGTATATTTTTACAATAGCTGTGCCCGGCAGTTTTATGCCTTCTTCGGTAAATGAACTCTCCAACACAAAATAATTTTTCAATTCGAGCCAGTAGATCCTGAGATTAGCGCACTTAAACAAACTTTTCAGCTTTATAATATTAGTATAGATAGAATGAATATTTTTCTTATTAATATCTTTAAAACCAAACATATAATCTCCCTTCAGCCTGTAATAACCCACTGTTGGGTATAGGCCTATTTCCCCATGTAGGAGAAGGATCAGAGCTTAATCGACCACGCTGCTTCAATGCGGATTGGCGGATATATTCCCTACTATGAGTAGCAATCGCTATCAGGTGTACATGATAACAACCGGGACCGACGCGACGGCTTACACAAGGACTGCACAAACACCCGTACCACTGCAAACATCTGTATGGCCAATTCGAATCTGCATGGATTATCTGCATTGATCGAACCCACAACCGTTAGCGCAACTTCCACAAACCAGTTAACCAGTGCTGCGACTGTTGCGCCAACGTTATTTATATATCTGTATTTTATTATATATATTTACGATTTTTTATTAATTTTAATTCAATTTATGTTTTTAATTGATTTGTATTTAATTACAATTCTTTAGAATTTTTAATACAAATACTTCCATTAAGAAATAAAATACTCACTACCGTCAGTTTTAGAGTATGAAATATGAAATTAATTCCTAAGTTTGAATACGTTGTATTACGAGTTTTCCACTTACAACCGTTCACGTCAAAACCGTACCAATTAGTCCATTTCATAAAATATTTCACTCAGATGTTATTCACAAACGACGAACGCTTAACCCGAAAAGGGAATGTGTTTATGGACCGTGTAAACGTGCCCACAAATACCGGTTTCGGTCAAAGTAATGAATGGTTGTTAATAATAGATCCACTAGATCCCATAAGGTTACAACTTACAAGCTAGGTGAGTTTAGGTGTACAAAAAAATTGTGTATGCGACGACACGCGAGAAGAGGTTAGTCGTTATGATATGAAATTAAAATGTTCTTTTAACTGTATCAAATTGTAATGTATTATAATTGTATCTACCCAAAAATGCTTGTATACTATACCAGCTTCTGTTATAGATAATAAAAATGTAACGGATCGCTGTCTGTACATGGAAGATATATGAGAAAAAACATTATTGGGACCTTCATCAACGCAAATAGCACCCTAAACAATGATTGTTAGAATTTTTGTCTGTTTTATGTTTATCTCTGTGTTTATGCACGCTAATCTCAGAAACGGCTTGTCCGATTTAGTTGTGGTTTTCTTTAGTAAATTGTGGTAAGCTTAGCTTAACATTTAATGTTTGTTTCATGTCAATCGGTTCATAAATAAAAAGTTATGCTAATATAAAGAATCACGTTGAACATGTAAAGTCACTATTACAAGCGGACGAAGTCGCGGGCACAGCTAGTCTTCATATAAAATATTGTTGTTTGTGATACATACCATCGTTTTCAATAGGAAGACCTTCCACCCACTACAATACATCTTCGTATCAATAGATCGTTTGATACAATTCCAAGGACATCAAATTTATTTACGTTACCTATATTTAAAATAAAATTTCTAAGACTTCAGTAACTTGTGTATCATTTCTAAAGTTACGACATTTAAATCACATATTACAGCAAAAGGTTTTCGCATAAATTTGTCAATTGTCAAGCAACTTTGTAAACTTGTGCCGAATTCGTTTGACGAAATACGATTTATCAATATGCATAAAGAAGTATTGGGAAAATATAAATTTATACGAAATGTAATGAGAGGGTCGAGTTGGTTATTCAGAAAAGAAGGGTTAATAGTAAGATATTTTGTATTCCATAAATAAATAAACGATTTCGTGTCCCGTATGAGTGTCTGTAATTATGGGCCTTCCAATCGTGCCTCGATAAGCAGGTAAAACTATCGGTCCAGGTTGTTTTCATAGATACTTGATAGCGATCGTTACTTATAGTAGGGAATATAATTATCTTCTAATTGGCTGTGGAGCAGCGTGGTGCTGCTCCAATGCGGGTTGGCGGATATATTTCCCACTATTAGTAACAATCGCTATCAGGTGTACATGATAACAACCTGGACCGACAGCTCAACGTGCTCTCCGAGGCACGGTAGGGAGACCCACAAGGACTAACAACCAGACCGGAAACCATTATATATATAATGGTAACAAATTATGAAACAAGTAATATAATTACAAGAAAACAAAAAACCCGCCTGCGTAAAAACGGAAAGAGCAAAGTCAACATTTTTTAAACTTTCTTATTGTATTTCTTTATTATTATTACGGTAATAATAATCATAATATACATTTTTGAAATCCTTGTATTGAGCCATTTAATTTGATACCCATACTATAGTATTCTAAAAAAAAATTTATTTCTTCATTAACTACAATGACTTCGCACAGCCGCCATGTTTTTTTTATTTTAATGTCACCTATCTAAGAACACTTGGGCTGCTAAGACAAATCTAACGATATCTCAATTATGCAAATCCGTTCAGCGGTTCTAGAGAAATGAGGTAATTAAGAATATTACATACATACATACATACATACATACAAGATACGCGCGAAAAACATAACCCTTCCTTGGCAGTCGGGTAATAAAGACATATGCATTTTTCTGTAAAGACAAAAAAATTTATTAAGTATAGAAATGTAGTTACATACACACAAGGTTATTTCACATAAATTACTAGTAATTCATTAACTCACCTGTAAAAACAAAAAAACAACATTTAAAGCCTTTACTTCAGGTGTAGATATTTCTTATTAAATATAAAAGTTCAAGGTTAATTTAGTTAACCGGCACAAAGCGTTTTCATCTCCATCGATGTCTCCGCTGTCAGATATGACATTTTTATGACATTCGCTGGATAACGCGGCAAATTCAAATTGATAAGGAAAATCGGTACCGTTAGTGTGGTGATTTTCATTACATATTAAACAAAAATATCCACTCCGTTTGTTTAGATTTTTTTACAAACAGAAATATCTACTCCGAGCGGGAATCGAACTTGTGACCGTCGGTGTTTAGGCGCCACCGACACGGCACACGCACCATTACACCAGAGCGGTCGTCAACATTTAAATCATTAGAATAAAATTTTAAAAATCGAATGGCACTTAAATGGCACTCAGTATGACTGAAAAAGATGTTGTCGATTGTAAACAAAAAAAGTATGTGTGTCATCCCTGACACGGGTCTGGAGATATTTAAAAATATATTAATGTCTTTCTCACGAGGGTCGACGGTGTAACAATAGTTTTAGGGCAGGTCAGCGTAACTGTTTCAAAAGATTTCACTCAGCGTATTTTTTATTACCTTAGTACCTTGGAAGTGATATCGTTTCTTAAGAAGTAAACTCCGAGAAGAAATTAAAATTACGTCTCTTAGCAAAGGTTGCATGACCTCCTTGCCCTGTCGCACACCTGTCTGAAGTAAGACCGAGTGATTAGTATGAAAATTAAAACGAACATTTAATTAACGTAACAACTTTAGTTTTGTTTTTCTGTTTCAACCCTTTTTAATGATGTTATTTTAATATTTATAAAAGTTATCTAAATTTTCGTTTTGTTTTACATTACGTGTATATTGTATGCAATTAAATGTGTATTGTGATATATAAAATATGTCAAAATATATAATATGTCAAAACTTTGTTTCGGTTTATTATAAACTAAACGTCAGTACCTATATGTATATTTTGATAAATTTTGATATAAACATTTTAAAGAATTCTGTATGATTTTTTAAGCGTACGGCTCAGTTGAAACGATTACCCTAGCTTATAGACGTCTGGAACACTAGAAGCAGTGAAAGCGTGTTACCGACCCAACTCCCAATCCCCTCAGGAGCTCTGGTCACCTTACGCACCACAGAAACACACACACTGCTTGAAAGCAGTATTTTTTAGCTGTGATTTTCCGTAAGATCGAAGTACTTCTCCAGTTAGTCTGCTTCAGATTTTGAGCAGGATATTTCCTGCTGTGCCCTAACTCAGGTAAAGACTGTTAATTATGTCGATTTTTCCTTTAAATATGTACTCGTATAACATACTTCACATAAGTTCTGAGTATATGTATCTGCTTCAATTATTTCCAAGGTAAACCAATGTTGCAGTAAACAGTTGCCCACATAGTATTGTTTCATATAAAAGGCGTGGAATTGTGCTACACCATTAGTCTTTTCAATTGTTTGGACGCAATTGTGCTCAATGGCCATTTTTAGTATGTAGTAACAACTGATCTGGTTTAGTGGTACGTAGGTGCCCAAAATACCAACGGTTCGATTCCCGATCGGGATGGATATTTGTATTTATTTTTATTCTTCTCCGTTCTTGTAAGTCTCCCCACCGCGCCTGGGAGAGCACGTAAAGCTGTTGATCTCGGTTGCTATCATACACACCTTATAGCGATCGTAACTCATAGTAGGGGGTACCTATCCAACAACCTATAGTAAAGCAGCGTAGTGGACTAAAACAATCCTTCTTTTAATGGAGAAAGAGGCCTATGTCCAGCATTGGTATATTACAGCCTGAATTGTGTTGTAGTTGGTAGTTTTTTTTTTTTTTTTTTGTAATTATCACGCTGTTATTTTAATTTGAAAGTTAGACTGAATCAAACGTGTCTATAAAAGTGAAACCGTACAGGTTGTCTAGTTCATACTCGTATATATTTTAGAACATTTTTATGAACATCTTTTTTGCATTTAGACTTAAAAATGTCCTAAAGCCTATTTTTAATCTAACACGTAATAAAAACATAAGACGGCCATATCACGTTTCTTTCAGATAAAAATATGTCATCTTTAGATAAAATGTTGCGATAAAAAAGATTTATTATCATAGAAAAAAAGGTTTTAGTACGACGCGTGACGGTTGGTTATATTACATCAACGCATTTACCAAAAACGATAACTTACCTAAAGATAGTTTGGTGAAAGTAAATTTACCCAAGTCAATGTAAGTTAGAATTACCTAAGTTTTACCTTTTCTTTATTTGGAATTTATGTAAAAAAGGGTGAATACAATGAAAGTGTTACTTGGATCGTGAATATTAGCATCAACTCTACAGTGCCAATTGATTTTCTTACACGATATTTGAGTCATCCCTTTACATATTGATACTAGATACTTTCAACTACATGTTTAATAAATAAATTTTACGTCAAAATTAACGCTGTTTTATTGCAATTACGATTACATAGTCTAGCAGTCTATAGTCGTCTGCTAAAAATTTGGTATGAATGGCGGTTGGCGAATGAATATTCCCTACGCTATTTTTGTCAGTCTAATGACATACCATAAAAATTTACACAACACGTGACGCATATTTTGTACTATGATAGTGTTACTAAGTACCTATCTCTGACAAAAACAGACAATCTAACAAACGGCAAAAAAAAAAACAAAAACGAGTGAGCTTTAGACCACACGACTGAAGTATAACTTCTGCGAAATAAGCCTGCACTGTGTCTAAGATATACAACAGAGAGAAAGAGAGAAAGAAAATTTGTGCTCGCACCTCTCTCTCTTACTCCGTTCGCCTCACCCTATAACACTTTTCGTAACGCTCTCGTCACGCATTCCCCATTTAACTCCTCAAGTCAATCGAGTGTAAAGAAGTATTATTTAAAAAATCTAACTAAGTAACAGACATCTGAATCAGGGTAAAATCTGTATTCGTAACATTTTACTATACCTATTGAGGTTTACCGATCGTAAAAATAAATACGTAGGTATACTCGCGCTGCCCGTTTCCATTTTCGTAACACTGAATGAGCCTGCTCAAGTATTTATGTCTTGATAACCTAATACTGAAGGCAAAGGTGTCGCGTAAACTGATTACATAATCCAACTGAATTTGTATGTAGGTAATATTGTAGTTAATAGACTACATACCGTAGAATAAAGGCCTACGTGTGATAGGTCTTATGTTATGCTTGTATTTAAACAATGCATTTATAAAATGTTATATTTTCAATATTATACCCACAGGACAGGCTTGTTAATCAACTTTTATAATAATTAACTATCGAAAAAATAAAAACCCCGACTGCGACAAATAATCACTAAAGAGGAAAAAACAAGCTTTACAATTTTTAGTATGAAGTGCACCGTGTATTAAATTCCATTCATTAATAAAATAATTATATACTTTAAACTATTGCTCGCCTGCCGGGACAAAATAGATCTACAAAACACTGATAGAAATAAGTATATTACCATCAATTGAATTTTATTCTGCTATTAGTTTGTCCACTTCGAATAAAATATTCATTTAAGGGCCTTAATTATTGTAAGTATATAATTGTATTTTGTTCTCAGAAAAAAACTGATACGAAATTACATCGAAAAGTATAGTACGCTACGCTTCAGCCAGTAATATCCCACTGCTCGACATAGCTGGCCCCCTTCCCCACGTAGGAGAAGGATTAAAGCTTAATCCACCACGCTGCTCTAATGCTTGTTGGCGGATATATTCTCTACTATTAGTGACGATCGCTATCAGGTGTACCTGATATCAACCGGGACCGACCGCTTGACGTGTTCTCCGGGGTACGGAAGGGAGGATCCACAAGGACTGCACAAACACCCAGACCACATTAAAAATCTGTTATAGCCAATATAAATGTTTGTCATGTGCGGGGATCGAAGCCGCAACCGCCAGCGCAACAACCACAAACCAGTGCTGTGACCGTTACGCCAACGCGTCATCAAAGTATAGTAAAATAAACATAATTAGAGATAACTCAAAAACTACTCGCCAATCTCGATGAAATTTAAATGACTTAATACTCGTTTTCGAATATAAAAAAAAAATAAAAAGTGTGTGTGTCAGCTCCGACGCACGACTGGAGTTTACTACTTCAGATCGACTGTCTAAATAGGCACAAAAAAGCCATACCTACTTTTTTTCTAGCCGTATTTTTTTCATACCGGGGCCTTATATGAAAATCGATTCTTAAGGAGTAAACTCCAAAAAAAACATCAAAATCAGTACACGCAGTAAAAAGTTATCAGATAACACACATAAAAATAAAATCGAATCGTGAATTTCCTTAGAAGTCAATTATTAATAAATAATTGACATATTTTTTATCATCATTATTCATTATATCAATACCGTTATCCTACTAATAATAATTATAAATCTGAAATTGACTTTCTTAAGTGGGATTGATCCACTTTCACGGGTCAGCCGCTCGACCGATCGCTATGAAAAATGGAACGTATGCCGGACCCAGAAAACGACAGAGACAATCTTTCGTTCCGGAAAAATGTGTCCATAGGAACATACATAGGACCAGGCATACATTTAAATAAATAAATATCTTATAAGATACACGGTCGTCTGTTCCTAAAGTAAGCAATTTAATGCTTGTGTTATAGGTAACAGCCGGCTGATATAGCTAAATAATTTTTCTATAAATATAGGAAATATTACATACATACCACATACATACATATATAAAATACTAGCTTCTGCGCGCGACTTCGTTGGCGTGGACTCCGCTCCTATTGGTCTTAGCGTGATGATACATAGCCTATAGCCTTCCTCGATAAATGGGCTATCTAACAGTGAAAGAATTTTTCAAATCGGCCCAGTAGTTCCAGAGATTACCGCGTTCAAACAAACAAACAAACAAACAAACAACCAACCAACCAAACAAACAAACTCTTCAGCTTTATATATTAGTATCATCATTCATCATCATCATCATTTCAGCCTATCGCAGTCCACTGCTGGACATAGGCCTCCACAAGTTCGCGCCAATAATGGCGTGAACTCATGTGTTTTACCCATAGTCACCACGCTGGGCAGGCGGGTTGGTGACCGCAGGGCTGTCTTTGTCGCACCGAAGACGCTGCTGCCCGTCTTCGGCCTGTGTACTTCAAAGCCAGCAGTTGGATGGTTATCCCGCCATCGGTCGGCTTTTAAAGTTCCAAGGTGGTAGTGAAACTATGTTATCCCTTAGTCGCCTCTTACGACACCCACGGGAAGAGAGGGGGAGGCTAAATTCTATGCCGTAGCCACACAGCAAAGATTAGTATAGATAAATACAAATATTACACCCAGACTCAGGTGGGAATTGAACCCGCAACCCGCGGAGTAGAAAGCAGGGCCAAGCTAGTCAAGTCATTTTCTGATTTTTCATTCAAATTTTTTATCTAAGATGCAACAGATACTAATAAATCTATACTAATATATAAAGCTGAAGAGTTTGTTTGTTTGTTTGTTTGTTTGTTTGTTTGAACGCGGTAATCTCTGGAACTACTGGGCCGATTTGAAAAATTCTTTCAGCGTTAGATAGGCCATTTATTGAGGAAGGCTATAGGCTATGTATCATCACGCTAAGACCAATAGGAGCGGAGTCCACGCCGACGAAGTCGCGCGCAGAAGCTAGTTTTTTATAAAATAGAATATAAAACTCATGATAAAAAAATTGAGTCTCCGTGGAACCGTAAAGAAAATCATAAACATATTTCTCAGTTTATTCGAAACTAGCTTCTGCGCGCGACTTCGTCCGCGTGGAATAGGACCAATTCTGTCATACATGATTTGTGCGAAACTTTAACCGTTTACGCAGCGGAAGCTCTTAAAAGGAAAAATAACCCCGATTTTGAAACATTCTTCATTGATGCTACGCTCCTATTGGTCTTAGCGTGATGATATATAGCTTATAGCCTTCCTCGATAAATGGGCTATCTAACACTGAAAGAATTTTTCAAATCGGACCAGTAGATCCTGAGATTAGCGCGTTCAAACAAACAAACAAACAAACTCTTCAGCTTTATTATATTAGTATAGATTGTGATTCTCTAGTCGAAAATAAAACAGACCCTTTTACAAATCGAGGTAATATAGAACACACTTTAAAATAAAAAAGTAACTTTATTAATTTTAAAACGGCTTTTCTGTTGTGATTGTCTTATTTTTCGAGAGTCTTTGGGTGGCGATTTCCACCCATATATTGACTCATCACGATATCTTGAAAAGAGACTTGAAATTTGGTAGGAATATTCCTTTCGCCGAGTCGAGGTCAGGTAAGAACGGATTTTACGAAATTCCACCCACAAGAGGGGTTGCGGGGTTAATAACATATATGGCAAAACAACGTTTGCGGGGTCAGCTAGTTATTAATATTCAAAGTCCAATAAAGAGAAATACGTTGATTATATGACGCTTTTAATCGACAATAACGTTTCACAGGCTCGGAAACATGACGTAATGAAGGCATCACTTTTTATGTGCACAGAAAACTTATATTAATGTCATAAATATAAAATTACATTGTTTTTGTTGATATGACATTGTTTGATGTAGTGTTTTACGATGTGATACAAAATATATGACAAAACATTTTGCTTTTATGTAAACGGCGAGTAGATGCGTCTTCAGTTAAAATTCATTAGGTAAGTCTTGACAAAAGACAGTTTTTTTTTAAAGAATAAAGTCGGAAATTCTTACCTTTAAATAATATTGATACCGCAGTCTATGTAAAGTTGATAAAAAATATTTCGAAGGCCACATAATTTTAATTTGTAAAAAGACGACTCGAAAGTGCTTTTGAAGCCTATTTGAATATAGTTGTTTTTTAATTTTCATTTTGTTCAAATTTTTTGTCGACAAATGGCTGTTGTAAGTCATGGCAATGTCTTCCGTGAAGTGACTTTTGCCTCCATAATGCAATTTTTTCTTTTAAATCATTGGTACATTCGTTTCTTTGTGTTATTCTATCGGCTAAGTTTAATAGGGTCAGCTGTTTATCTGATAAACTGATTATATTGTGTTTTTATCTGCTAAACTGATTATATTATTATTATTATTATTATTTGTAATCGTAAAATTATTGTGACATTTAAATTTTTTAGTTGTATTTATTTTATAAGAGGAACCGTCTTATAGGTCATTTGTTAAATTAAATAAAGATTTATTTATTTATTATTATTAATCATTTCTTGAATATCGTCAAAAAATTGTTAAATTTTTCGCTGACGATGTTTTATAAAAGGAAATTCTTTTAAATTGAAGTCTATTGGTATCGCACGGTGGACATTTTTACTCCATCAAACGTTGGCGCGGTCGGCGTTGTTTTAAAAACAGGGCGTGCAGCGTCCAATAAAAAATAAAGTACAAAATAATTGAAAATCGAAGTTCGATAGAACGGTGATTTTTTTTAAAACCTATCAGAAACATACTGTTTATTTTATATCACTTTAATCAATTTATTATATTATGTTTATAAATCTCTGTAAAATGTTTTTTTTTCGTTATGCTTAAAAAATATGCATCAAAGTAGTTTTTTTCGGAGTAGTCTGTACCTATATACATAGCCGTTTTGTCGCAAATGATTATAATAATTATATAGATAATTATGGTATTATTTTTTTTCCGAAATCTTACATCATTTTCTGTCTTTGCGTTGCTGTTAGAGATATCGTAATAAAAATAAAGTATAGTAGTGGGTGTGTGCAATTCTCACACGGCGGAAGTGAAACTTCTGAAACATAGCCTACGAGAGATTTTTTAACGCACATAAAACACTATGTAATATATTGTATCTCATTCTCTCCTATACATTTATATGTTTGTTTCTTTATCGTAATGCGTTTTCGTTTCATCGAGTTTCAAATCACAGCGATTCTAAAGAAGTTTCGCTTCATAATAAAACAACAAGAAAATGTTTTATCTTTTCTAGAATAATCGTAGCTAGTTATTACAATTCCTTAACCCGCTTCTGATGAGACAGCTAATACTTCGTCAAGGTTAGAACCTCAACGAGTTTTCTCATTAGGACACAGTCATTTAAAGGAAAACTTTTAACTCGAACAACAATGTACATAACGTTTGTTGAACAAAATACATTAATTAAATGATAACTGTTACTTTCTTAATAAAGTATAATTGAAACTAACTAATTTTGATAAACTAGATTTAAAAAAGTGTGTGTGTCAGCTCCGATGGACGACTCGAGTTTACTCTTTCAGATCGACTGTCTAAATAGGCACAAAAAAGGCTTACATACTAGTCTAAGAAAAATATTAATACCATATCAAATGATAAATAAATGAATCAAATAACGCCATCGATCGGAACCCGATTCGGTTCCGTTAGATGGCGTTACGAGAAACGTAACGAGGCCATGCGTTCAGTAAATTTTACTCCTCATATTTTTTCATACCGTAGGCCTTATATGAAAATCGATTCTTACGGAGTAGACTCCAAAAAATATTCAGTTCAGCCTATTGCAGTCCACTGCTGGACATAGGCCTCCCCAAGTTCGCGCCAGACATCCCGGTTTTCCGCAATCCTCATCCAGCCTACACCGGCAATCTTACGAAGATCGTCAGTCCAACGGGCCGGAGGACGTCCCACACTGCGTTTGCCAAGACGCGGTCTTCACTCTAGGACACGTCTGCTCCAACGGCCATCGGTCCTGCGACACAGATGACCAGCCCACTGCCACTTCAACTTGCTAATTCTGTGGGCTATGTCGGTTACTTTCGTTCTCTCGCGGATAGTCTCGTTTCTAACTCTATCTTTGAGAGAAACCCCAAGCATAGCTCGTTCCATTGCGCGTTGAGCGACTTTGAACTTGTGGACCAGTCCCTTCGTCAGTGTCCACGTCTCGGCTCCGTATGTCAACACAGGCAGGACGCATTGCTCGAAAACTTTTGTCTTTAAGGATTGCGGAATCTTCGAAGTGAAAAAAAATATTAATCAAAATATATCTTATAATTATTCTGTACGTGTGTTTGTCACTGATATCCTTAAGCTGCTGGATCGATTTGGTTAAATTAATATACAATATTTCGATCGATTTAAATGGAATGACATAACAACCATTAGCTTTCGATTAAAACAAGAATCATCAAAATCAGTAGGTACAACCAGTAAAAAGTTATGTGATATAATACATCGCAGGTCAACGAAAAAGTAGTCAAGTAGATACGAATTATTACATATAAATTAAAAAGTACTTGTGAGATCTCGATTAAATTGAAATGGGACCACATGACACGCACCACCTTCCGATTAGTTGATTAAAAAAAATCATCGAAATCGGTCCACCCAATCAAAAGTTCTAAGGTAACATAACATACTTATGTATATATAAAAAAAAAAACAAACAAAAAAACAGTTGAATTGAGAACCTCCTTCGGTTTTTTGAAGTCAGTTGGTTATCATCTTTTTAATAATCTATTATTTTATCTGTTTTCCTATTTATTTTAAACTAGCTGCTGTGCCCGCGACTTCGTCCGCGTGGAATTTAACAAAAAAGTTATTGTTCAGTTCGCAGCTATAAAAAAAATCAAAATTAGCCTAAGTTACACCCTCAAAATCGGTCCAACCGTTTCAGAGATTAGCCGGAACAAACAGACAGACAGACAAAAATTTTAAAAAATGTTATTTTGGTATATGTTCCGTGTATAGATCCATATGCATTTAGTAAAAAGTGGTTAATTTAATATTAAAAACAGACACTCCAATTTTATTTATTAGTAGGTATAGATTTTTAAAATCTAAAATACGCCACTATCCGTATTTTGTGGATACAATACATGTTGTCGATTCGAAATCTTTATTTAAATACGTTCTTTAATTTTAGGGGAGATTTTACCATATTGACGGGATGAACATTAAATGTTTGACAGTTACGAAACACGAACATTACACATCATACTTCCATACAAATTTTCATTTCCACTTTTCAACAACCCTTTTTTCGCATTAAAAAGTAGCCTATGTCCTTTGTCAGACTCTAGAGTTATAGGTTGAGCCGTTGACGGTTGAGGGGACGACATTTGTACTCATAACATCACTTTTTGTGAACGAAACTATAGCGCGATTTAATTCGACGCCACCGCCATCTAGTTAGCAAACAGGAAACATTTTTATATGGTGAAAAATTATAACTCATCTAAGTTATGACTTAACATGATTTTAACATAAAATAAATGGCTGTGTGTGCGTAAAAAAAAATCTAGCTAGTTCCACATTTCACTGAAGTTTTTATGCGACATGAAAATATCTATACTAATATATAAAGCTGAAGAGTTTGTTAGTTAGTTTGTTTGTTTGTTTGTTTGAACGCGGTAATCTCTGGAACTACTGGGCCGATTTGAAAAATTCTTTCAGTGTTAGATAGCCCATTCGCCCATATCGAGGAAGGCTATAGGCTATGTGTCATCACGCTAAGACCAATGGGAGCGGAGTCCGCGCCGAAGAAGTCACGCGCAGAAGCTAGTATTAACTAAGATGCAAAAATTACACCAATAAATACCGAACAAAAATATTAACAGTCAATGTTTATTTTGTACTAACTCTATTTACTATTTATTCTGTACTGTAAAAGAATAAGCATGTTTTATGTTTATTATATATATGGCATGCTTAATTTTTCTCTTTTTTCGTCATTTAGCTCAAATTGCTTACAGCAATAGCGTGCTGTTTTCGAGTTTAAATTTTGTTATAAATCTATGCAGTTCTTTTTTAAGTTCTGTTTGTTATTACATATAGACAAACTCGATGAATTTTATAAGACATAGATGAAGCAGCTTAAAACTTATATAAACACATTTTTTTAAAAATTGTCTTGCTCATCTCTGAAACGAATTAACGATACCTACAATTTTTAAGAAGAAAATGCACAACTCCATCTATGACTTTTAAAGATAACAATTAACCTCGCCAACATAATAAAATTTAAAATATTTATTTATATCCAAGAAGGGATTGATGATGATGTTTTTGAAATCTCATAGATGACGCTGCTATAAATTTGTCTTGAACTACTGATATTCATTTAATTACGTTTATCGGCCTAAATTACTTATATTGCGTAATTTTTATAGTGTGAAGCTAGCTTGTAGCATGGTTATTATTAAAATAATAACAACAACATTTAAATATGCGTCGTTAGTTTACACGTTGTTACAGAATGCGTTGAGTAATAAAGGTTCACTGCTCGTTCCCCGTAGGTGATAGCGTAATAATATGTAGCCTATATGTTGACGCGACTTCTTAATAATATTCGTGCCAAATTTGAAGTGAATCCATGCAGTACTTTTTGAGTTTATTCCGGACATATATTTGAAGAAATAAAGGTTCACTGCTCGTTCCCCGTAGGTGATAGCGTGATAATATGTAGCCTATGTTTTGACCCAAGTTCTTAATAATATTTGTGCCAAATTTGAAGTAAATCTATGCAGTACTTTTTGAGTTTAGTCCGGACATACATTTGAGAAATAAAGGTTCACTGCTCGTTCCCCGTAGGTGATAGCGTGATAATATGTAGCCTATGTTCTGACCCGACTTCCTAATAATATTCGTGCCAAATTTGAAGTAAATCCATGCAGTACTTTCTGAGTTTATCCCGGACATACATACAGACAAACAGACAAACAGATAAACAGACAAACAGACAAAAATTCTAAAAACTATATTTTTGGCTTCGGTATCGATTGTAGATCACACCCCAAGTATTCTTTTAAAAAAATATTCAATGTACAGTTTTGACTTTCCTACCATTTTATTATATGTATAGATAATCTGTTTTGATTTCTATATAATTCGTCAAGAACGCCGTCATTCTCAGTCAAAAGTTCATTAAGTTGCTTAAGCCAATTCTAAGTTTATTATAATTTAATTAATTTACCTAATGCTGGTTGCTAATTTTGTTTTACTCGTTACCATGGCAACGGTAGCCGTATTATTTTGAGACACGATACTCTGTGTTTACCATTAATTATCGTCGCCGTGAGAATTAAGACGATGTAAATGTGAGAGGAAATTTAAAGATTATATTTACAAATCCACGGCGGAATAGTGTAATTAATAAGCCTTTGTTAGCTGAAACGAGAAATGATGGTGGGCGTAACTAGTATTTACTCGTAGATATCATTCAACTGAATTGGCGCACGTGTGCGTGTTTATTTGGGCGCGTGAGCATGCGTGCATGAGTGTTGTGTGTATGCGTGCATGAGTGTTGCGTGTATGCGTGCATGAGTGTTGTGTGTATGTGTGTCTGTATGTGTGTGTGTGTATGTGTATGTGTATATGTGTGTATTAAAATGTCTTTTTGAATTAACATGAGACGTACTTAAGAAGCTCTCAGCGAAAGTAAAGCTGAATCCTCGTATACATAATCATCACTACATAGTATAAAACAAAGTCGCTTTCTCTGTCCCCATGTCCCTATGTCCCTATGTATGCTTAGATCTTTAAAACTACGCAACGGATTTTAATGCGGTTTTTTTTAAAAGATAGAGTGATTCAAGAGGAAGGTTTATGTATATAATTTAGTATAGTTTTATGTAAATTAGCAGAAATACGGCGATAAATGTTGAAGAAGTCGCACAAAATCGGGCCAACTGGGAGCTTTCCACGCAAACGCCGCGTAAACTAGCAAAGATACAGTGGAGTAATGTACTAGCGAATTCTAAATCTATAAAAATACTACAAAAAAGTCCGCGATAGCATATCTCTATCTCTTACGGTTGACTTACAATAACCACTTTTATGTTCAAATTTTTAATTAAAAACATTACGTTATTTTCCAAGCTATTTTCTTTAGTTCAGTATTAATCCTTATCCAAACAAATATTTTAGTTAGCTTAGGAATTTAATGCAGATTAAAATTGCCCTTTACACTATATCAATCAGATGAATAGGTTTTCAGATATCGTCGTTAGAAGTAATTAACAGCGAAACATTTAACCCTTTAACCGCCATCGCCGTAATATTACGTGTTGTAAGAGTAGTACCTCAGCCGCCACGTCGGAATATTACGTAAAGATTCTGTCATTTAAAAATGTCATCATTGCACCCGTGCGAAGCCGGGGCGGGTCGCTAGTATATAATAAAATGAATATTGAGTTAAAATTACCAACCAAATATTGTGTTGAAATATCTTCAAAACCCATATAATGAACGAACGAACGAACGATCCTTCTCCTACATGGAGAAGAGGCCTATGCCCAACAGTGGGATATTACAGGCTGAATCGTTCAAAACCCATATAAGTCCATAAAAGTCATAAAGCACTCTGCATAAAATTTTTAATGCCCAAAACTTAGAAAATACGTTATATATGTACATCTCTATCTTCTTAAACAATAAACAATACAGTTGAGAAAAATATAAAGGTTCATTTAAATATTGAAAGAGTTCAATATTCTTTCAAAGCGTTTGTCATTCTAAATTCGTTTTAAATAAAATATCTTTAAAGTCTTTATTGTGCATGTGTCATAGAATACCGACAATGGAAGTTCTAAGAGGTCAAAACATACACTTCTCAAGTAATGGACGCGTAGATTATATCGCTGTCAGGATTTCAAAATTCATATAACTCATATACAATTGCTCAGATTATTACAAATACATATTATGTGACGTAAACATACAATTTTAAAGAAATAATAAACAAAATTAATGAAAATGAATGCAGTGCCATTGCGAAATCCACTAGTGCAATAGCGAGTTGCCAAGACCGCTGTCATAACTAGTCAGCGTCCCATTGTCAGATTATTATTACTATAATTATATTATTTGTTTTTGCTGGACCCTACGATCTACGTAAGATTGGCGGTTGAGGCAGAATGAGGATTGCGGAAAATCGGGATGTCTGGCGCGAACTTGGGGAGGCCTATTTCCAGCAGTGGACTGTGATAGGCTTAAGTAGTAAAAGTAGTATACTTTGTAATTACATTTTTAGTAATTAAGTATTGACAGTATTGTTAAGATGTCAAAATAATAATTAATGAAATCTGTAGCAACCATAAATAAATAAAAACAACATAAGTTTTAGAAGAAATTGTTTATCTTTTTGTTGTAAGTCGGTTAAAACTCTACCATTTTCTCACTCATCGACTCTTTGAAAGTCAATTACAGTTTCATACCAGTATTAAAGTTTACGGGTATGTTTTAATGTCTCCATTTTATTACGGATTTACTGACTGCAATACGGTTTTAACGTACTTTATTTGAAATATAGCTTTGTATAATTATCTATGTAGACAAAATTATACATATAATAAACGCATACATAACGGCCCTCAGTAGTAATTTCTCCTCTGTCATGGGTCCGGAAACACATAAATACGATACACAAGCACAAACGAGAAACCGTACGAAACGCCCATACGAGACGAAAACGTCTTTATTAAAACAGACTTCAAAAGAACCTTAGAATCATCTCCAACCGACTTAAAAAAAGAAGGAAGTTTTCAATTCGACTGTATCTTCAGAATTTTTTTACTATGGCTAAATAGCCATAAGTCCGGCCATTGTACTTCACAATCTGTAAATGTCTTTAAATGTGTTTAATGTTGTAGTTGTGGTGTACAATAAAGTATAAATAAATAAATAGAACGATTTCGATGATTCTTTTTTTTAATCGAAAGGTAGTATTTGTCATGTTGTTCCATTTAAATTTGATCGAGATCTTACAAGTACGTACTTTTTGAGTGATCTCTAATAATGCGTATTTACTTGACAATTTTTTCCTCAACCATCGTCATATTATTAGTGGTCTTTGTAATAAAAGTCGGTTTTTTCGTTTGGGAGCATACAAAATTATTTTACAAAAATATATTTTTGACTATCATTAAAATTGAAACTACCACCGATTCGCGATCTAGATAGTATTAGGTATGTTGTATTTCTAGATCTCTCATTAGCAGTGAGGTGGATTAAGTTCCATCTCATCCCTTTTGTTATATGAAGAAGAGACATTTGCACAGAAGTGAGTCATTTTAAAGCTTAATTATACATAAAGCAATTTAAAATCCGTTTCGTGATTTAAAAGTAGTAAGAGTGAATTTAATGTAATAGTGACTTTATTTTATTCTTTTTTTTAACCCCTAACGGAAAAAGAGGGTATAAGTTTCACGCCAATGTCTGTCTGTGGTATCGTAGCTCTTGACCGGGTAGACTGATTCCAATGCTTACATAATATCTAAGCTCCTTGCTGGGATTCTTTGCTGTTTGGTGAAAATTAATACTGTATTTTGAAGTGTATCAAATCTTTTAGAAAATAATGTAATCGGATTAAAATGTAATTATTTATTTTTTGAATTTTTATTTGCGTAAGTGCGATCTAAGTTTTATATTTAATAGTTATTTATAGTGCAAAGGAAATTTTTAACCAAACTAACAGATTTTGGTTAAGAATGTTTTAATAAATAAACTTTTTCGTTTTAATAAAATCAATGTAAATAATTGGCCGTATAAATAATTAAATTGTAAATGTTATTCACTAAATTGTTTTCGGTTGAAGTAAATTTTATAAACTGAAATTGATTGTTTAATTTAATTATAAAAACGGTTCTGATAGTTTTGATTACTTCAATTATAAATTAATTTTCTTTACTGCCTCTTTATTTATTTGATCAGTAATTGATAAATTAATTGAAATGTTTTGCAACTAAATCTCAGTTAAACGAAAGGGAATTATACATGGTAAATATTTCATTTTACATTTTAGTTATGATAATTTTATCTTATACTATTAAACGAGCAATTCTTGTATATATCTATATATATTTTCTGAATCTCGGAATCGGCTCCAACGATTTTCGTGAAATTTAGTATGCAGGGTATTTCGGGGGCGAAAAATTGATCTAGCTAGGATTCATTTAAAAAAAATGTCGTTTTATCCCTGTTTTTAGGCAATGAAAAAAATGGCTAAAATATCGTTAGAATAGGAAAGTTAATTTCGCAAATGTCAAATAAGTTTTAATAGCTCGGTGGAACATCGGTCGCTGAATCAACCGATGAGACCATGGTTCAAATCCGTCTCCAATCTATTATTTTTTCTTTTTTTTTCTAATTTGATTCCTAATTTTTTATTTAAATAAAAATAAAATATAAAAATACCGAAAAAAAAAAAACAAAACAAAAAAGATATACCGAGCTAGGCTCGGTCAACCAGGTACTAATTATGGAATGACTATGAATGCTTAAAAAAGTTTTAATATAAAATATTAAACGCTGTAAAAAACTAAGTTTGTTTAATCTAAGGATATAGTCTTGACTAGTTTGACTTAACTGTAATCAGTTTACCCCATCACCCCATTATACCCATCTCGATTTGTGGTTTTACGAAATCAAATACTTTGGTATGGAATGACTTTGTTTATTGCAATAAATAATTACGGAGTAGACTAGTGACTCGTATAGCACGTTAAGCCGTTCGGTCCCGGTTGTTATCATGTACACCTGATAGCAAATGTTATTCATAGTAGAGAATATATCCATCAACACGCACTGGAGCAGCGTAGTGGATTAAGCTCTGATCCTTCTCCTACATTGGGAAAGAGGCCTATGCCCAGCTGTGGGATATTACGGGCTGAAGCGAGCGAGCGCGAGTAGACTAGCGTTGGCTTTTTGCTCTGGTAATCTAATGACCCTCATCCACCGTCTCCGGATTTTTGAACGAAAAATACTAACAAAATTCCCCGCCGCACTTGTTTCTGATTGGTTGTCGCCAGTCAACATAAAAGCGAGACCCCGCAGGATATAAAATAAGTCACTAAAGTCATACAATATTTTAAAATAAATAATAAAATTAATCATATATTTGAACTGGAATAATACAATAATTCATCGTATTAAAGCAAAAATACATTTGTTTTTTTTTTTTTTGTCATAAATATTTAAGCGTTAAATTGCACACAGACGAACGTTTGTGTATGTTGAACACATATCTACATATCTATAGGGATGCATGGTGATATCTAATCACTAGCATAATTATCTATAGGGATGGATTTATTGAATCACTTGACGCAGCTTATAACGACGATACGACAAACTATTTAAGATTTTCTATACTTAGTCTCTAAGCTTTAACTATTAAATTTCTAGAATCTAGACTATAATAATTAACATCATTTAATAGAAAACCTTGATTGTTCTGCCAGGTCATACTTCGATGTCGATTGACAATGAAGACAATGGCCTGCAATAAAGTTTAAAGTATTATTAATAACTTTAGTTGGCATATCTTTGAAGAACTATTTTCAAATTAGCTCGTTGATATTAATTGTAAAGTGAAAAGTTTATAAATGAGAATTGTTTTTAATGATAAGTTAGCGAAATGGTCACAGCAATTCGTTCATTCAATTTCATTCAAATACCTGACTGGCTTTTCCTTCAGAATATTTGTTAATAATTATCTGATTTTTTGTAAGCGAGGCCGCACACCGCCGCCACACGCTACACTCAACATACATTTACGGCGCCACAATTACTGCGATACAATTTAAGCGGCCACAAATGTGTCGTGTGTGCGCACATTGGAAGCACAATTGTAGCGTGGCACTAACAACAGAAGTCAGAATGTCGACATCATCGTCTGACGATGACGATTTTTTGATGTGGCGATTATTGAGAAAAAAATACGTTATTGGGTTCACCCGTTTAATCAAAATTGTACAGTTTACGGAAATTTCAAAATTGCGCAAGAATTACGATCCGACGAAGAAAAGTTCCGTTTATATTATAGAATGTCTGAAAACACATATCAATTATTATTAAATTTAGTTCAATCAAATCAAATTGTTCAATAAATTATAAATTGTTCAATTAATCAGTTCAATAAATTTTTTCAAACAGGATTTTTTTCAATCTCTGCAATAAATTAAACATAAAATTCAACATTCTTTCATTTTTGCTCGTTTTTATTCTATGTTCGTGCCACATAAAACGAACGTGTTCGATCTTGAATTCGTGTGGCGTGGCAGCCATCTTGCCACAAACCGCACCTACTACAAATGTGTCCTTGATGTGCGGGCTTACATACAAATATAGGGGGTCGATAAATGTATCGCGTTTATCGTAATACAAATGTAGCTGTGGTGTGCGGCCTCACTAACACAACGAGTTCTTCAAACAAGCGTAGGTACGGACCACCATCAGTAAACGGTTACCGTAGCTTATAGACGGCTGCAACTATCACACCGAAAACATGCAATTATTTTAAGCAGTTTTGATGGTCATTCCGTCTATCATCAGTTTTCATAGTTCAAAAGCTAGTAGTTCAAATTTTTCTATCTTATACCCTCTTTTTCTTTTCTTCTTGCGCACCCACGGGGTTAGAGAGTTTCGTTACAATATGTACTTCCATGCCATACAATTTGAAAATTAGATAGTAAGAAAAATAATTTAAAAATTACCGAAGTTAGTAATTAAGATACAAAAGTTTGTTAAGACTGAAGTAAGGTAACTTGTAATTGATGAGCTGAATGGGATTTCCTAACAATGAATAATATAAAGTAATAACGGCTAAATGAAGATTAATTAGTTCATACATGATTTCTGAAAGTCTAGGCTAAAAGTTATAACTACAATAATTATGTATTATCTATTAGAAAAAAAGTGCGTGGGTACAAAGTTCACATGTTAGAAGTAAAACTTCTTTGGCAAACTAATTTTTAAGTCTCGTTTATATTAATAAAAATCTGAAGCTTTAGATTTCCGTTCCAGCGCCATCTAGTTAGTTTGCAATGTAATACTATCGATATTAATGTAACAACCTTTGTAGTTTCTATAGTGCATGCTAGACTAACAGAGCCATCTGTTGTTCGACAAAAACGTTTCCGTTTCATCAAAAAATTGCACATCTTCATACATTTCACCCGTAAAAATTTTACCCTCATGCGCCTAAAAAAGTATCACTTAAAAAAATGTGACCAAACAGTAAAAAAAAAACTGGTGCTAGTATTCATAACGAAATTAATTACAAGAACAAAAACTGAAAACTCATCAAACGTAAAAAATTTAATTGTACTATCATAACGAAAAATAGTTTTCATATTCGAATCTTAAAAGGTTATTAAAATCTCTAATTGAATGATTAAGTTCAATGCCCTCGTGTCATCCTAGTAAATAAATTCACGAAGAATAAATATTTGAAGGTCTTTACACTCACTTAATCAAACCTCTCTGTTTGACCGGATCAAACAGCTTGCTGTCATTAGCTTTCGTTCATTATAGACAATAGGTATTTTCAGAAGTTGTCAATTACAGGATTGGTCTTCAAACAAAAGTATTCCTAAAACAGTTTTAGATTCAAATATGAATATAGCTAAATACTAGTACATAACTCTTAAAAAACATGAAAGGATACCATCACTCATTCAAGCTTCGGCTAGTAAAGCAATTAGATTTTAAATACTAAAAAAATATTTAAACATTTATAATTAATGGTGGTTATTACAAAGACAATTATTTTTGGGTCAGTAATTAAATGTATCTAAATGATTATTTTTTATTTAATTAATCGTGGCTAAAATGGGTGTCGTTTAAAATTGAATTTCATAATTATTTTAAAATTGTTTTCTTATTTTGCTTGAGTGTGGCACAGTTAATTTATGTCCGAACAATCTTCTTATAAGAAGAATAATATGATACAGCACATATAACTATAAAAAAATTTTAGAAGCTTTTGCCAAGTGAAAATCAAGAAATAGTACAAACTTTAAGTTAAGGTCTTCTGAGATAAAACTGCAGTAACAAATCTCATCTAACAAATCAATAGCGTCTTCGCATTCAATAAGCGATGATGATGATGATGATGATAAGTATAAGTATATAAATAAGATTCCCTTTGTACTTTTGTAAATTGTTATTTTCTTTATTTATGAGTAATTTTGAACAAACGACTTTTAGCTTTTTTTTCAACTAATTTAGTTAAACGCAGTTTTCGTAATGATTTCGATGACATCATTAGACTCACTCGTAACTTACTTTGTGCAGTTTAATATGTGACTCCACATTTTACGTTTCAGTCTAGAACGATGAAGATGACACAGAAGATGAAAAAAAGACACAGCATTCATTTAATTTTTTGCTTCAAAGCTTGTTTTACATCAACGGTATTCTTTTATCTTTACCGATGAAACTTATAGGTTATATAATTATAACATCACTCTTCGATTCTGGAATGAATGTTTTATTAATATTTAATGATTTATAAAAATTATTCGTAGATAATGAGAACGATTTTCTGGTAACATTAAATTTACTTTATAACTGTAATTATTATTACTTATTCATGAATCTTTCTCGAAAAGTTTTATTTCGGCTTCTTGTGGGAACTTTTTGTAAGTTTTACTCTTTGAACTTTTCTATATTTTGTTCTTATTTCAAATGAAATATTATTTTACTTGATATTTTTTTTATATACATGAATGGGATATTTTTATATCGTCATTGGTCTAAAGCGTCACTATGCCTCGCACCGCAGGAGGCAAGCGTAATAAAATAAGTAAATCAAAAGTTTTTTAACATTTTAAAATTTGTGCCGAGTTACCCTATCTGACATTTAAGTACTATAACTCAAAACCACGAGGTCAGTCGTTGAATCACTCTTTTGAAATTAAATTGCTCGAAAAGCGAAGCTATTTTGAATGTTTTAAAAAAGTTGTATATGTAGATTAGTAAAAGGTTGCCGGTATGTAGGAGTATTACGTCTGTATTGCGAGTTATATTCGTAATATCAAATGTCAATTTTATATTTTAACTTTGAATATTTAAACGAACATTTTGCCGTAATTTTGCCAGTAGTCGCCTAAACATCACCAGTCTCTAGTTCGGTCCGTACTCGGAGTAGATATTTGTATATATATACATATATAGATAATAATTATTATTTCTTGTCTGGGTGTATTACTGTGTTTTCAATTCTACGGCCTTTCATCTATATAACAAAAAAAAGCCTCTTTCCAGCTTGCGATGCTTCTGGTGTTGCAGGCGTCTATAAGTTACGCTAATCACTTACCATCAGGTGAGCCGTACCTAGCTTGTTTGTTGACCTTGTTGTAAGAAAAGAAAACATTAGAACGAAAGAAAGCGAAATAAAAGGTAAAACGTACTACATCTTCACGCGTGAGCAGTAGCTCATGTTGATTGAATTACTGAAATATTTGTAATCTGTCACCTAAAAAGGATAGAAAGGACGAGAAAAGGTCACATTTAACACGGGCAATATTTTTAGTGTCATAACGAAGAAATTCGATTTGTCTAGAGTTCTAGACTATCTCGTTGGCGCAGTTTTTTGTGACTCTGCTTTCTATTCCGCGGGTTCTGATATTTTTTTCGTGTTCTAAAAAGTTTTTATATTTCAATCCACTTAAATTTTATCAACAGTAATTAATTTATTATTTCTAATATATTTATCAAAGACTAGCTGACCTGTGCCCACTTCGTTGGGCGTTAATTATTTTTGTGATGCAAATATATTATACTCGTAGTAGAGTTTTCATCTCGCTCGCACATCTCCGACTTGATTTACATATACTATTATTTTTAACTTAATTTTTTGTTTCATAACAATATAATGTAGCCTATATCACTTCTGAATAGTGTAGCTTTCTGTTAGTGAAAGAATTTTCATGATCGGATCAGTATTTGCGAAGATTACCCCCAACAAACAAACAAAGTTAAAAACTTTACCTCTTTATAATATTTATTGAAAAAATATTTACCTATAACAGTCAGCTATTACCTATAACACAAGCATTAGGTTGCTTACTGTAGGAACAGACGACCGTGTGTGCATGTTATTCATATTTATTTATATTTGATGAGAAATAAAACCATCAATCGTTTTATTAACATAATATATACTGATACAAATATGAGGTATCATATCATGTGAAGATTGGATGAGAAAATGTGCGGAGGTAATTTAGATATGAGATTACCCAATGTAATATCAGCGAAAGGTGTTTTATAGAGTGAACGCTGCTGTATCTTATTACATGGCACTTTGACATTCCTTCATAGCGACATATATAAACTTATTATTTTGGTAAATTCTAATGAACTAAATAAATCATTTTTATTGTAAATTTTTTCGTCTTATTTACTCATTAGTTTACGTTATGAAATCTACAGAATGTTAATAATTATTGCAATGTATTTAAGGTTTTTTTTTCTTTCTTGATGTTTTGTAACTTTAATATTTCCGTTGGGGAAAAAACTACAAATTTATTAATTTTGGTACGCAAATACAGAGTATAGCAGTGTGTTGGTTAAGTAAAAGCTTTTACCTAGCTTGCCCAGATGTTGCCAGATGGCGCAAGATCTAAAATCTTAAGAGCCTTTACAAATTAAATATCATCAAAAACTATTTAATGTTACTTAGAACTATATTACATAGAAAACAATTTTGATACTGCTATTAAGAATTTTTACAATCATATACCTAAGGGCCTATGCAAACCACGTTTTTTAAACGCGCCGGCGACGCGCGTTTTAAAAACACGCGTCTACGGCGCGCTTTTATCCTACAGAGCAGTTTGTTGTCGTTTGTATCGATACAAACGCGCGTCAACGGCGCGTTTAAAAACGCGCGTTGACGCGCGCTTTTATCCTACAGAGCAATTTGTTGTCGTTTGTATCAATTAAAACGCGCGTCACCGGCGCGTTTGTATCGATAGACACACGCGTTTGCATCGCGTCTGTATCGCTACACACGCGCGTCAACGTGCTTTTATTATACAGATGTGCAAAGGTCTACAGGCTGCGTCTGACTCGCGTGTGTATCGCGCCTGTATCACTACAAACGCGCGTCGACGGCGCGTTTAAAAAACGTGGTTTGCATAGGCCCAAAGTGAAATTGAAGATTGTTTCAAATATCAAAACTCGTATACTGTTCTATTGTACATATACATTACAGATATGAACCAAGGGAACATTCTGTGCTACTATGAAATCTGTGACTTTTATGTCTGACATTTAATGAAGACTGTAGAAGTTTATTACTAATTTAAATAGATATTTTATTATATTCTGGCCATTTTCTTGAAGCTATATAAGTTTGATTAAAGTTTAAGAATCTCTAAATAGATGGAATGATGGAGTTTATTTAATGCAGTAAAGCAAGTAAATAGCAGGATAAAATCTAAGATTTAAAACAATTTAATACATAGGTATATATTTTTTTTTTTTTGTTAATTTAACACAGTATGATAATTCGCGGAAAATTTTCGTTAATTATAAAGATATTATTGATATTAATCGATACAGTTGTTATTTATTATTATTATTATTTTTAATGTTAATTGGTAATTTGAATAATTTCACTCTCTGTAATGTCAATTATTTATTTTAAGTTTGCTTAGTTTTGAAGACGCCACGTACTTTAATATGTGATTTTTGTTTCCATAAAAATGAATAAAAAGAAATAAATAAATAAATGAAAATCATAAAACTAAATAAGCCTAATGTAGTGTCAACACCGTAAGTCAAAATTGAGTAAATAAGAAAAATAAAAAATGACGGTTCCATCAGCATATGAATAAACACAGGTGCAAAGCTTAGGTTAGATGTCGAATAATTTGAACGAAGTCAACGTTAAGGCTATTTATTTTACCTACCTTCATTAGTCCTAATTTTTTTTCCGGGATAATATTTTTATTGTATACATTTGTAAGAGCGGAAGGAAGTCTTAATTACGGTGGACCCTGTTTGTGTTGCATTTTGTGAAAAAGTTAATTAAAAAGCTGGTGACTATGACTTTGTCAACGTAGGATGGTCATTACTTAGAGTAAATTTCGTTTTAATGATAGATAGTTATAGAATGTTAGAACTTAGAAGTGAGAGAGAATAAAAAATAAAAATACGTATCTTAATATTAAAAAAAACTTTTTTTTGAGTAACTTATGTAATAAAAAGTTCAAAGTACAATTTAAGTTGTTAAAGGGTGAAAGGTTACTTCTAAATAAAATCTTTCCAACGAATATTAATTTCCGAAAATATAAAAAGGTGATACTTTTTTGTAAATAAAACGGCTAACGGGTTTTTTTATGAAAAATTGTTCTTTGAAACCTTAACTTCACGTAAAAAAAGTTTAGCACCACTCAGAATGACACGAAATTTTCACACTTTTATTAAAACACTTAAAAGGAAAACCGTACATTAAAGTCCAGTTTTCTGGAATAAGGGGAGGCAAATAAGTGCCTCGACTTTTTTCTTTAATAATTCCGTTTAATAAAATTTTCTTAATATGCAACAGCATCACAAATAAATAAAATAAATATCTATTAACATATACGCACGGTATAGGTAACAGCCTCTTGTGGGTAAGTTTTAATACAAATATACAATTAATATTATACCCAGGCTCAGGCAGGTATCGAACCCAGAATCCTCGATACAGAAAATAGGACCACAACAAATTGCGCCAAAGGGGCTAGTCATATGGTCTGTTATGATTGATTCTCAATTTCATATCATACTAGTTCAATATCTCACTGCTGGGCCTCTTTCTTTGTGTAGGAGAAGTTCGGAATTTATTGTACCGCGTTACTCAGGTGTATCAGGTGTTTATGATAAGTTTTTTATATATAACATGGTCGGCAAACAAGCGTACATCTCACCTGATGGTTAGCGATTACCGTAGCTTATAGACGTCCGCAACACCATAATCCTCGCAAGCGCGTTGCCAACCCTATCCCCAATTCCCCACATGATCTCTAGTCACTTTACTCTCCACAAGAACACAACACTGCTTGAGAACAGTATTATTTAGCTGTGATCTTCTGTAAGGTCGAGATACTACCCCAGTCGAACTGCTCCATGTTTCGAGCAGGAAATTTCCTGCTGTGCCCTACCTCAGTTATAATTGCATTGTTTGTTATCATTTATTAGAAGTACGAATGAAACTAGTCAGCTATTCATAAAATTTCATAGCGAATTTTTCTACATTACCAAAAAGAGAAACGATTCCGTTATACGTTGTTTTGCTATATCTCAAAGCGATTAGAAGCGCTTTCGATGAAAACCTCCACGCAGTTTGATTTATTACGACACAATCAACAAATTATTGTCATTTTTCAAGCAAGTTACACAAACAAATATCAATCTGAACCTTCCTCATGAATTACTCTGTATACGAATGACCCTTTGTTTACCAACGACAAACCAACGCGTTAGCTGAATTTATTTTATTGTTTAATTATTTATTTAATTTATTTTTTGAAACGAAGTTTTGCGGCGTTGCGGAGGGCTACCCTAGCTAGCAAAAAACGTCAGTAAAGTCGTCATGTATACAGTGTACAGTGTCTAATGTATAGTCATCTATGATGACTGTTTATTATTAATAACATTTTTTATAATTTTTGTCTGTCTGTCTGTCTGTTTGTTCCGGATAATCTCTGAAACAGCTGGACAGATTTTATCGGAACTTTCACTGGCAGATAGCTGATGTAGTAAGGAGTAACTTAGGCTACTTGTATTTCAGAAATTTATTTATTTTATAACTCTGCGAACGGAAGAATAACTTTTTTGTTGAATTCCACGCGGACGAAGTCGCGGGCGCAGCTAGTATCACATAAATATAGTGGAATTCGTTAGTGAATAAAAATAATATATCCAAAAACTTTTATCTGTATAAACTGTGATCCGTCATATCGCATTATCCACAACAAGTGAAAGAGGTTCTAAGTCTATAGTACATTAATTAAGGCTAATGTGAAGCTACCGCCGTTTCACAATGTACGTTCAACTAGAAACTCCGCAGCTACTTTTACAATAAATTTACTCCGCATAATAATATTTATAAATTTAGTCACGACTTGCGTAAAATGTAGCGCCACTAAACGCACACATCTTTATCGTATTTACGTAGACTTCGACAATTGTTATAGTAGAGAATTCTATATGGCATATATAAAATGGATATCTCGTGGGACGAATTCGTTTTCTTCAAGATAGAATGGAGCTACTCGTACATTTATATTTTGTATCAACTTTTATTGCATTTCATTTACACTACAGCGAAATATCCATACAATTTTTAAAATAAACATTCCGAAATATACAAAATCGAAGTAATCTCGTTTATCAAGAGATTTTAGCTCTAGCAATGTTTTAAAGGATACATAAATTGCTAGCAATTGATGTTTCTGTCGGGTTTTTAGAATATGTTCTTACATTTCTTATTGCTGTTATAAATTGTAACCATTTTAACAATTCAGAGATGCGTTAAAGCTTACCCGCGTATATTTTAGTCGATTTATAACAATCCTTATCCAACACAGTCCAGTCTATTAAATGAACGCTTCTTTCCCAATTGAAATCCGTAAATCCTGAGATTTACGTTACGTGCTCAAAGAAACGTTTTAGTTCTTTTATCTTATAAATTTTGGCAACTAGTTTACTTCTTTCAACTTGTATTTAACTTACAAATAAAGAGATTTTCTCCTAGCAATGGGCTTTTTCAAAGTTAAACGGAACACTAATTATCGATTAGTTAATTACCTCGCTTAGGTAATTTGGTTCAGGTAAATAGTACAGTGTGTGAATTGATCGATCTTAACTTTGATGACGCAATACGAATGTTTAGTGGTCCATATATAATTACTGGTTGAATTTCTGAGAAGTTCAGATTGAACACGTTTAGAGATAGGATTTCGTATAAAACATTTTTGGACAATATAATACTACCATATAAATCACTTCAGTCTATCGCAGTCCACTGCTGGACATAGGCCTCCTAAATAGTTTTGTTAAGTTAGCGCTAAAAATGGCGTGAAATCATGTGTGTTGCCCATAGTCACCTTGCTAGGCAGGCGGGTTGGTGACAGCAGGGCTGGCTTTGTCGCACAGAAGACGCTGCTGCCTGTCTTCAGCCTGTGTATTCCACAGCCAGCAGTTGGATGGTTATCCCGCAATCGGTTGGCGTTTTAAGTTCCGAGGTGATAGTGAAACTGAGTGGAAAAAAAGGAAGTGGAACTTTGTTTTCCCTTAGTCGCCTCTTACGACACCAATGGGAAGAAAGGGGGTGGCTGTATTCTTTACTGCCGTAACCACACAGCACCCGTAACCACACAGCACATTATATATAACGTATAGATAACGTAGGCCTAATATCAGTCTCACCGTCTACGAACTCTTAACAGCAATTAACTAGAGTTTAAGGGCACAATTATCATAGCAATTTGTAAATTAATTGAAGTTCTTTGATTAGTTTTGGTATAGTTTGGCGGTGACTTGATTGAAAATAAATTTAACATAGACACTAACGAGTATACAAGCACAGAGTTTTTTTTTACTTCAATTGAAAAAGTTATGAGATTTAAAAAAAAAAACTGAAGATGAGAATACAGTCAAATGTTTTAAAGAACAGACAAACTACATATGTAGTTCATGAAATTAGTTGATTGTGTGTATGTGTGTGGTCTGGGTGTTTGTGTAGTCCTTGGGGGTTTCCCCACCGTGCCTCGGAGAGCACGTTAAGCCGTCGGCCCCGGTCATAATCATGTAGGTACACCTGATAGCGATCGTTACTCATAGTAGGGAATATATCCGCCAACCCGCATTAGAGCAGCGTGGTGGATTAAGCTGTGATACTTCTCCTACATGGGGAACATACATTATTATACTCTTTGATGGGGAAAGAGGCATATGCCTAGCAGTGAGATATTACAGGCTGAAGCATATGCATGTGTGTGTATGTGTGGGCGTATCAGTGTCCGCGTACACGTGTCTCGTCGTAATTGTCAGCTGCAGATGTTAGTTTATGCTTAGATAGAAAACTCTAAAAACGCTACTTTTTATTATTTGCACCATCGAATCAGTAAGTCGTTTCTCTGGTATAGACAGTCAAGATTTATAACACCTTTGGTTCCCAAATATTACTAGAATGGTGATTTTATGTAGATACAAATATAGATTGATATTGAGTGAGCAATATTTTATGTTCTTCAAACGACACCGCCTATAGCAGACTAAAACTGCCTGACTGAATGTTAGCAACAAAGCCTTCCTCCTATGCTACAAAAATTTCCATTTTTTATATTTCGAATGCATTATTAAATAGGACTTCGTGGTATCACACGTGGTGACGTTTACGGCTATTGTTTCGCTACGTTGCGTCGTAATGTAAAAATTTATAGCCTATGATACAAACCTAGGAACAATATTGTTAGAAATGGGAAAGTACCTAATAAATTGTTTTGCCACTAACGTTTCCAATCAAGACTTGCTATTTTAAGTCGTAATTATGATATACGTTAAATATGTCAAAAGATAGTTAAATATCTGGGACAACAGTAAAACAGATAGCGGGGTTTACAACTCGTTTAATGCCACACAGTGACGGGGTCGCAGCCGCCGTCATTTATCTCTACATTCGATACAGATTATAAAAAAATGTAGATATATACAAGGCACAGATAATATACACATATAATACAGACAACACTATACAAGCAGGCTACTTAAAGAACTCTTGAATTGTCAGGCTGTATGGACTATAGTCGTTTGCCTTTCTCTATACGGGATAAATTTTAAAACATCTTGAATTGTCATTTTGACAATCATCCTTGAGTTATTATTACTTTAATCAATAATAATAATAATAATAATAATAATAGCTTTATTTAATTCCACAATAGTAACATAAAATAATTAGTTTAATATTAGGTATATTACTATTTAATTCCACAATAGTAACATAAAATAATTAGTTTGATATTAGGTATATTACTATGTAACCATAGTAAATCTTCGAAAATTAAATTCAATTTAATTTCTTAATGTGGACCCCCTCAGGGTAAAAGCCTCCTCCAAAGAATAATCCTTTTATACTGTAATATACTCGTTTTTATGTTCTAAAATTCTATGTTTTAAAATACAGTTTAATTTTTCGTATAGATTACAATTTCACTTAATGTACTGTACTATTTTTTCAAATATTCTAACTACTTTGTATTCATTTATTTTCTATAGTGATAAAATCAGATAATATTTATTTATTTAATATTTTTTTTGTTTATGTTTTTATTTATTTAAAATTATATCTTTTTTTTACATTTTTTTTATTCTTTTTTTTTCAAATATTTATTAAATGAACGAATATTCTTTGGAGGGTTGTGGTCTGACTCTCCCGCGGTGACCAGCCGTAGTGGGAGGTAAGTGGAGAGAAGGAGGAGCCGGCTGTCGTTGCTATGCTAAATTGTTGTCTGATTGAGTTTGTTTTTGCGGAGTCGGGAGATTGTAGGTCAGTTTCAGGTTTTGAAGTATGTAATCTCTCATATTATTAGATGCTTTGTTTTTCTTCAGTGGTTGTCTGTTGTTTTGTTGATGTTGAGCTTTCTGGCTACCGGAGTGCGGTGGTATTATCTCCGGGGATTCAGACATGTTCCTCTTACATATTGACTGGTGGTAGTTGCTCTTATTATTAGACAACACTATAAGTTTATCGTACTTTATAAAGGCAGTGTTGCCTGCTTCTTTTTCCTTTTGTAGTTGAGATTGTAATTCCTTGCGCTTGTTCAGGACTTCTATAGGGTAGTATTCTTTTATATAGTATGATGTATTCTGCAGGCACGATTTGTTTTTCAAAACTTTAAGCTTGAAGCCCATTGTACAAAATGTTATTATAACTGGTCTGATTTTTTCTCCTTTTTTTCCTAGTCTTCTGATTGCTTCGATGTGAGATCTATCGCATGGGAGTTTGAAGTACTTGTTTACTATATCAATCAGTATATCTTCTAATTCATGGTAGGATTTTTCGCATTCTTCCACCCCAAACATAACCAAGTTTTTGCATGTAATATGTCTTTCTAGATTCCTTATTTTTGTGCTTTGTTCTTCTATTTTTTTCTCCAAAATAGCATTTTTCTGTTCTAGAATGTTGAATTTCTCGTTTATGTTATTATTTATTGTGCTTTTTATATCCTCTTTCATATCTAGCATATCTTGTTTTTGTTGTGCCATGTCTTGTTGCATTTTTAGTAACATTTGCTTTATTTCGTCCATGGTGAGTAAAAATGTGGTATTTAGCGACCTCTATGAGAAGAGTAACGTATTTCAAAGTAATAATAGATGGCGCTGCTGGTAACTTTCTTATAGGATCTAGTATATTATTTACAGAGTAGGTAGGTAATAAAATTGCTGAGTTCTTACTTTATACGCTGATGAGTAGGTAGTTTAATGTTACTTCTTATATAGGCACTTTTGCGTATTTTGTTCGTAGTTTTTCTTTAATATTCACTTTAAACATTAGTATTTTACTTGCACACTATTTTTTACACTAGATAAGTCTAATTAATTATATTTTAACAGTTTACAAAGTCATTCTCGTTGCAACGTATTTTTTTTTTTACACTATTCACGCAGTTTTACAGATCTTTCACTGAGTACTTCATATGATTTTAAAAATTTTAAGCAATATTTATAATTTTATTGCATTGTTTACACTTTTTTACCACTTATTTATTTTTAAAAATTATTTAAATAGGAGTACGATGTGAACCGTGGCAACGTGGCGCCCTCTCCCACTTTAATCAATAGCCCTTATATAAATATTATTCGCGAATATACTTATATTTAACACTAGCTTCTGCGCGCGACTTCGTCGGCGTGGACTCCGCTCCTATTAGTCTTAGCGTAATGATATATAGCCTATAAGCCTTCCTCGATAAATGGGCTATCGAACACTGAAAGAATTTTTAAAATCGGACCAGTAGATCCTAAGATTAGCGCGTTCAAACAAACAAACAAACAAACAATCAAACAAACAAACTCTTCAGCTTTATTATATTAGTATAGATTTTAAACGTCTTTCAGTAAGAATTAATTTCTAACTCTTAGTTATACGTCGAACTGAAAAACACTATCCCTTAAGCGCTGGATTAAAGACGCAGTTCTTTAAACTCTTTTCACCATTTTTGTTATTAACAAAAAAAAAAAAGCAAAGTAAAGAGGAACGACCTATTCATGAAACTCACAACGTGCAACAATATTTGGTTGAAGAGTTGACTGTATTTTTGATTTTGGTTGAGGAATATGATATGATTGTTGATTATATTTACCGATTTATATTATAATATTACTAGCCGACCCGTGCCCAACTCGTTGGGCGTTATAATCCATTTCACATAAGAAGGGTACGGTGAAATTTGATATGTTCCAATACACTCTCACTATTTTCAGCAAATCAGATAAATATAAATGTTTTAAAATCACCAATTAATTTCTAAGGCAAATAATAATGCTTGATTAGATTGAATTGTTGACACGGCACGTCAGAGGGCGCAGGTTCAAATCCAGCTGATTTAAAATCTTTATATACCTATTTTTATCTTTTTCCTTTTATCTTGTCACTCCTGAATAGTGTAGCTTTCTGTTAGCGAAAGAATTTTCATGATCGGATCAGTATTTTGCGAAGATTACCCCGTATATACAAACAAAGTTATAAACTTTACCTCTTTATAATATTAGTATAGATTGCATATATTTTACACTGTATACAGGATTTATTCACAACAAGATGAAATTTCAACAATATGTAGCATTTCGGTGCACTCTGTTTGATTTTCCATCGACTAATGTATGAAGTCTAATTTCGTTGCGCTATCAATACTAATATTATAAAGAGGTAAAGTTATTAACTTTGTATGTTTGTAGGGGGTAATCTTTACATTTATCTTAGAAACGGAAACATTGCTTCAAGGGTTGAGTATGTAGGCTACGTAGCATTTATTATTTAAATATAGGGAGTCTATAAAATAAATTCATATGAAGATTTTAGGAGAAATTCACCAGACCATAATTCTAATATAAATTTAGAAGTCAAATGACCAACAAATTAATTAAAACACAGTCTAGGGACTGCTTTTAATTAACTGCGACATTTGAATCTCGTAAAGGGTTAAGATAAGGTCAGGTCACAAGATTTACTATTTCTTAGACCGCTGACAAAGATATCTAGTAACTAGTAAGATACTATATTACATATGTTGCTAATTATACTCGTGACAAAACTGAAATTCTGACTTAACCTACAGAAATATAGTATTTGAGATTCAAACAAAAATAAACTTTATTGTAGTCAGATTTAAGAGTACATTGCATTGCCATTTTACTATAAAGTGCTATGGTTGATGGTAAACCACAAGCAATTTTGAACGTAAATTTCGTCTGAATATTTTATATTATGTAGATGTTTTAAGCTATCTTCACGCGTACCTACGTATCAAGCTTATGTGAACACAATAGTGTGTACTTGTGGTAAGGTATACAGTGAAATACGTTTCTTTGTAGGTACATAAAATGCATACTGATTAATCATCACGACAACGCGTTAGAGCACTTTCCATTGGCCGTTGAACTGGCGTTTGCGGGTTCGATACCCGCACACGTCATACATTTGTTTTGGCCATACAGATGTTTGTCGTGGACTGGGTGTTTGTGCTTGTGTATTGTGTTTCCAGACCCCCGACACAGGAGTGCTGTGTGGTTACGGCACTAAAGAACGTAGCCACCCCCTCTCTTCCCGTGGGTGTCGTAAGAGGCGACTAAGGGATAACGCACTTCTACTACCACCTTGGAATTAAAAAGCCGATGGATGGCGGGATAACCATCCCACTGCTGGCTTTGAAATACACAGGCCAAAGACGGGCAGCAGCGTCTTCGGTGCGACAAAGCCAGCCCTGCGGTCACCAACCCGCCTGCCCAGCGTGGTGACTATGGGCAAAACACATGAGTTCGCGTCATAATGTCGGGCGCGAACTTATGGAGGCCTATGTCCAACAGTGGACTGTGATACACAGGAGTAATCCCTAGGGGGCCATTGAGTGTGAGGCATTTATTATTATTATTATCGATTTCGTGTTTTATAAAAATTAGAAAAATAAATACTGCAATAAAATACTAAGTTTTATTAAGGATTTACTAAATATTTACTGAAATAACACAAAAGACTGTTACACGAATCAAACAATGTTTTACGCACATAATTATACTACACACCACTAAAACTGCCACGTAAATGAAAGAACACACATAGGTAACTAAACGAAATGAGAATGTATGCACACGAATATACCATTTTACCTTTTAATACCAACGACCTCGGTGCACTTGTCGATCCAGTTACATATTTACATTTCAATCAACGTACTAACAGCAATTTTAATAAAAGTCGATTCAGTAGAACTAGTCCGAAGAGTAATGGCTGAACAAACTGTGTTAAAGTTAAGCTGCCATTACTATTTTTAGCAACGTATTACGCTGCAAGAATTTTATGTACAGTAAAAATAGTATTTTAAAATCGTGAAAGTTTTACGGTTATATATTAAAAGCGTGCCAACGGAAATTGTGCCTACCGTTAAATGTATTCCTCGGACGTTAAAAGCACTTTTGGATAGTAATTGTACCAATTGACTACCAAATTATTACCTAATTAATTTTATTTGTGGTTATTGAAAAAGTATTGCTTATTTGAAATGTTAATTCTACTATAAAGAAACGGCCAGAAATTGAACATATAATAACAAAAACCGTGTGGTGTCCAGATAGGAACGAAGTTCCTTATTTTTTTTTATATCACTAGCGACCCGCCCCGGCTTGGCACGGTTGCAATGCTGAAACTAAATACTATCTACAATAAAAGATACGTTAGAAACCTCGAAAATTACCAGTGTTCATCTACTATAATATGCATGTATTATACATAAAAACCTTCCTTTTGAATCACTCTATCTAATAAAGAAAACCGCATCAAAATCCGTTGCGTAGTTTTCAAAATTTAAGCATACATACAGACAGACAGACAGACAGCGGGAAGCGACTTTGTTTTATAATATGTAGTGACTAAGTCGGCAAACAAGCGTACGGCTCACCTGATGGCAAGCAATTACCGTAGCCTATAGACGCCTGCTACACCAGAGTATCGCAAGCGCATTGCCGACCCTACCCCCAATCCCCCCCCCCCTCCCAGGAGCTCTGGTCACCGTACTCACCAACAGGAACACAACACTGCTTGAAAGCAGTATTATTTAGCTGTGATCTTCTGTAAGGTCGAGGTACTACCCCAGTCGGGCTGCTCCATTTTTTGAGCAGGAAATTTCCTGCTGTGCCCTACCTCAGTTAACATTAATTATTTAAAGAAAAGTTGTTTATCGAAATCACCATTCACAGTTTACGAAATTTAAATTAAATATTTAATTAAACAAATTAAAAGTTGCAAGTACATTCTCTAACTGAAACTCAATGTTCCAATCCCTTTTGTCAGTTTGGTTTAATGTTATAATTGTGAATTTGTTTTTATGGATACAAATATTATTAACAAGGAAAGTTCAATTCCTTTTGTTTTGAAACTCCATCGATTTCCCGAAAATTCTTTCAATCTAGTAACAATGATTTCAGTTTCGTAGTTACAAAGCTACATTCCCTACTATGATAGCCATAAAACATAAAGTAACGACTCATCTATACTAATATATAAAGCTGAAGAGTTTGTTTGATTGTTTGTTTGTTTGTTTGTTTGTTTGTTTGTTTGAACGCGCTAATCTCTGGTTCTACTGGGCCGATTTGAAAAATTCTTTCAGTGTTAGATAGCCCATTTATCGAGGAAGGCTATAGGCTATGTATCATCACGCTAAGACCAATAGGAGCGGAGTCCACGCCGACGAAGTCGCGCGCAAAAGCTAGTAATAACATAATAGTGGTCATAAATGTTAACACGCTTGAAACTCTAGGGACTTTATCGAAATAATATTATGTATTTTATTTATTTTCTTATTAACCTTAATAAGTAAATAAACTTATTATCACTACATATTTTTTTTTATAAAATAAAGTCACTTTCCCCTGTCTGTTTGTCTGTCTGTATGTATGCTTAAATTTTTAAAACTACGCAACGGATTTTGATGCGGTTTTTTTAGTAGATAGAGTGATTCAAGAGGAAGGTTTTTATTTATAATACATGCATCATATAGTAGAGGAACACTGATAGTTTTTGCAACCATGCGAAGCCGGGGCGGGTCGCTAGTAACATACATTACACGTTCAATAAATTTTATTTTAAATGTGCACATTAATTAATAAATTTCATAATATTTATTTATTTCATAATATAGTCATAAAAACAAAAGTAGTATAACAAACTGTCGTATTCGAAATAGGCCAGTAAATAAAGCCGTTTTTTGCTCAACCTCGCACTAAATTTCCGATCCAATTTTAATTTTTTTTAGGTTAAGGGTCACTTACTGACCATAAAAACACAAAATGGTGACAGATCCAGGTGGAGCTTCGATCGCAATCTTAAAGAAAAGTTTTACAAAAAAAGTTTACAGGAAATAAAAGATGCGAAATTTTATTTTCTATAAAAAAGGTCTGAATAACTTTTGCCCTAAAGTGGATAGTTTTCGAGATATCGGCCAAAAACTTATAAATTACAGATTTCATTATTGCTGTGTTCCAATGACAACAAAACATATTTAAATATAGTAGGGTAGACTGGGTACGGTTGTGCCAGGGTACGGTAGTGACAGTCGTTATAACCGCGAAACTATACGGAATGCGGGGAAGAGTGTAAGGGAAAAAAGAAGCGCAATGCATGTCTACACATATTGCACAGTATTGCGTTAGCCAGTGCACGACGTAAACAAAAGCAGGAGGCCACATTGTTTTTCAACAGCCAAAAGTAAGTTTTTTTGTTCAGATTCTTTTAATATTTACTGTTATTGGTATACAGATATACTATAGCAAATATTTTTTTGTTGTCAATTGAATATTAGTAGTTAATTACAAATAATTACTTTTTACGTAGATAATTTAGGTTACTCATGATGTTTTATTGTTTTCAGAAGTATGCGTTGGGTACGGTTGTGACAAATGTAGATGGGTACGGTTGTGACATATATATTCTTTATGTTTTTGCTTTTAGATGCCCAGAAAACGCTTGCAGATGAAGTAAGACATGGGACTTCTTTACGGAGAACTGCGGAAATGCATAATATTAATCGCATGTCGTTGTTACGATACATTCGTAAACATGGTGAAGTCGGTGCAAATCACGATATAAACAGCATCAGCATGGGGTATGCAGCTCATAGCAAAGTATTTTCGAAGGAGCAAGAAGAGCTACTATCAAAATACATGTACCACACGTTGCGCGGAAATATATTTTGGCCCTACTACAAGAGAGATACGGAAACTGGCCTTTGAACTGATAAATAAATACATACAACACAAACCGACCTGCTACTTGGGATGAGAATGAGATGGCTGGTGAGGAATGGTTTCGTTCATGTCTGTACGCGTAGCTCAAGCTACAAGCCTTTCAAGAGCTACAGGTTTTAACAAAACAAATATTGAAACTTTTTATAACAACTTACAGACTATTTTGGACATACACCTGAATGAGCCACAACATATATATATAATATTGATAAAACTGGTGTAAACTTTATATAGAAGAAAAGTATTTTGTGTTATGGTAAACATTTCTAACAATAAAAGTCATTATAAACCATTTTTGTCAATGTTTATGTCTGTCACTACTGACCCCAGCCACTGTCACAACCGTCCTTGGGGTGAGGACGGTTGTGACATTTTCCTTTTTTTTTTCAAATTTGATGCTATAACTAATACAGCATAATTTGAGACAAAATTTCAGTGTTTTTATGTGGACAAATGTATAAGCTACGGTTTAAGTAATTTTTGTCTCAACTAACTAGTAAATTAACAAAATTATTGGCGGTCAAACTGAAATTGTCACAACCGTACCCAGTCTCCCCTATCACTTTAATTAACGCGGGATTACTCCCGCGTAGTATATCATTACTGATATACTCGTAATTAAGTACAGTTAATTACATGTCACTGAAACTTTGATACTGGAATGGAACAAAATAATATATATTTGGTGGCAGTTACTACACTAGAACAGTAAATACAAAACGGAACAGTACTAAGCTTCACGTATCGTTTTGTATTAGTTCACACTTGCTATCAATTAAGTCATACGAGTAGGTTATAATATATGGTTATTATAAAGGGCAGGTTTGCCGTGTTTAAGCGTCTTCACAGTATTTTGTACACTCAGTATTTTGATGGTATGGAAATGAAAACATTGTTTCATTAGTTACAATGTTCTTCATATCAGGTGTCGATATCTACTACTACCCGGACTTCATTTCATTATTTTTGGAGTTTACTCCTTAAGAATCAATTTTCATTGGCCTCCGGTATGAAAAAAATATGAGGTGTAAACGAATGACCTCGTTACGTTTTTGTGCGTAAGCGTCGTTGTCGTAATGCCATAGATGGCGTTATCTATACATATAATAAAATGATAGGAAAGTCAATGTATGTCCGGGATAAAGTCAAAAATACTGCATGGATTTACTTCAAATTTGGCACGAATATTATTAGGAAGTCGGGTCAGAACATAGGCTACATAATTATTATCACGCTGTCACCTACGGGGAACGAGCAGTGAACGCACGCAGACGACGTCGCGGGCAGCAGCTAGTTCATAATAAATTTAAATAGAATAAAATGTGCGCAACCTATTCTGCGCACCTTTCACTTTTTGGTGCGTACGCGTCGTTGTCGTAACGCAATAGATGGCGCTATTCATAATAAATATGAATAGAATAAAAATATGTTTAGGTATTTTCATTAATTCGTTTATTTACTATTTGATATTGTATTAATCTTTTTCTTAGACTAGTAAGTCTATTTTCTGCATATTTAAACAGTCGATCTGAAGAAGTAAACTCCAGTCGTCGTCGGAGCTGACATACAAGTTTTTTTTTTTATAAATACGATAGAAGTTCGTCAATGTCAACACTTGTTGCACTTTGACACATTCGTCATTTTTAGTAGTAGGTAAACGAAAATATCTTGCGCTCGACCTTTACCGATTAGCGTAATATGCGACTGATTTTTCGCGACTATATAATTATATATTATATACAACATTCATCACTTAATGAACGAGTTCTCTTCAGACTTATTTCAAAAGTCTAAAAATCACTTAATCAACATCTTTTATTTTTCAAATTATTTTTTAAGAAAAGTTTATTAAGACGATATTTCTTATTTGTAGATTAACATTCGTTTGATAAGTTAAAACATTATTCATGAGATGACAAAAAAAATAATTAAAAGTTGTTTTATTCTTGTTTATGAAACAGTGGAATTTGAAATTGGAATACGAATTAATTACTAATAAATTAAAAATTTAAATGTTATTCTCTTTCCGTTTTCAGTGTGTTTGCACTTCAATATGCAATTATGCATGCAACGCTGTACGTTAGTAATCGTAATAGTAATTAAATAAAATATTACCTAAATAAGTGGCCAATATACAATTTTAAGGTAAACAATAATTTTAAAATATTTTAAACACACATACTTAAATACCAACATGAGAAATTTACTGTTGTTATTGAAGCGTGGATTTTTTCTAGATTTTTTGTCTATCTAGGTATCCTGAAGAAAAAAGTAAGTTTTCAACTCAGGTGTATAAATCTCGAAGAGAAACGCATTCAATCAAATAAAATCTTCTCTTTTTTCGTCTGATAAAACAACTCGGTTTATAAACTTTTACAACTACGTAGGTACTTGCTTACTCCCACAGACTATAAAATACATTAATACAGCCTAAAATATTACACGCTGTTAAAGCAAAAATAAATAAACGTAGGTACTTGTTTACTCCCACAGACTATAAAATACATTAATACAGCCTAAAATATTATACGCTGTTAAAGCAAAAATGTTTTACGACTTTACGACATAGACGCTATCTGCGTACAAACGTACGTACATACGTACAAACTTCTCCACTCATTGAAATTCATTTGGTTGATTAAATGATCTTCTTTTCTTTTGAAGTAATAAATTACTTTTATTTGATTTTATAACAGGGGAAGTACAGCTCACTGTCGAAATATATCCTAGTGTAGGGTATAAGTGTGCAGTATGTTTCTGATAATAAACTAGCCGACCCGTGCCCACTTCGTTGCGCGTTAATTTTATTTTTAATATTTACTTCTAACGACGATATCTCAAAAACTATTCATCTAATTGATATAGTGTAAAGGGTAATTTTAATCTGCATTAAATGCCTAAGCTAACTAACATATTCATTTGGATAAGGATTCATACTGAACTAAAGAAAATAGCTTTGAAAATAACGTAATGTTTTTAATTAAAAATATGAACATAAAAGTGATTATTGTAAGTCAATCATAAGAGATAGAGATATGCTATCGCGGACTTTTTTGTAGCATTTTTATAGATTTTGAATTCGCTAGTACATTACTTAACTATATCTTTGCTAGTTTACGCGGCGTTCGCGTGGAAAGCTCCCAGTTGGCGAGATTTTTTGCGACCTCTTCAACTTTTATCGCCGTATTTCTGCTAATTTACATAAAATCATAATAAATTATATACCTAAACCTTCCTCAAGAATCACTCTTTCTATTGTTGAAAACCATATTAAAATCCGTTTGGTAGTTTTCGAGTTTATCGCGTTCAGACAGACAGACAGGAGGACAGAAAGACGCGGCCGGGGGACTTCTTTTTATAATAAGTATAGATAGATTACTCGTATATTTCAAAAAACATATAAATATTAGTATGTTCCAATTTATTTAAAAGCTACGAAATTTTTTGAATAATTTTCTAGCAGAATTTAACGTTTGAATACATTAATTAACAAGGGTCGTGCCTAAATTAGTTCCGAGTTATATAGGAAAGGAAAAAGAAATCTGAAAGAATAATTAATAATTAAAACCTAAAATAAAATAAATTATAGTTAAAAAGATATAAATCTATGTAATAATTTGTGTAATTATCTAATTTTATCATAGATTGTTATGAAAATATTATTTGAAGTTATACTTCTTTTGACGCGTTAGGGAAAAATGATGAGAGTAAATTTTTACGATGCGCGCGCACGCCAATGCCAATAGCTATGTCCACACTGTGCCTTTTCATCTTCAACTTTCGTCGTCACCCAGTGTTACCAACCCTACTGTTTTAACAGTAGATTTGCTGTTTTTACATCGATGCCCCTGTTTTCTGTTTCATTCCTAATTTTTACTGTTTTTCAATTAGCGTTCAGCGTCACCTATTACACTATGCTATGTAATATGGATTTTGATAACCACTATGTAATAAATTAATAATACACAATGATACCAGATGGCAGTATGTAACTATGTACTCTTGTCGTGATTCGAATAAGGAATTCTGACCTGAGTCTTATGTGATTGACACTCATATTTTTATGCACTGGAAAATCATGTACAAAATTCTCCAAAACATATTTTTCGGATATTTCAAAACATTTCAAACATTCACAAATATAACCATTGTGTGAATTTTGTTAATAAATCTTAAATAACCGATTGCTACTCATTTGAAGCCACAAAAAGGCACATGAAGAAAAACAACAATATGTATGATTTTAAGAATGAAAATGAGTTTGAAAATACTGAAGATGAGGCAATTCAGGATGAAAGTGGAAAATAATTTTACTTTGATTTTTATTTTTTATTATATTGTGATAAATATTAAAATATAACTATATATGTGAGTCCTGATAACTAATAAAAGTAGGTGATTGTTTTAATTATACGAGGAAAGTATGAAATCTGCCTTTTTTACTTTACCTACTGTTTTCTCCTGTTTTTTTGTTAGTGATCTGCTGTTTTTTAGTTTCTTGGGGTTGGCAACACTGTCGTCACCTTTCTATTCAACTTTCGTTGACACATTCAATATTGAATGCGTCAACGAATGCGACGCTAGTCTAGCTAGTCTAGACGACGTAGTCAACTAGTCATTTCGATTCTGTCAGTGTTCAAAACATGAGTGACGAGAACATTTTGCTTGGTGGAATATGTGCGGCTTACTTAGTCATAAGAAAATCCAGAAAAAAAAGAACAAAGCGAAAGTTTTGGATACGAAGCTATTATAATAATAAAAGTTGTGGAAAGCTTCTGTAATCCTCTATAAATCTCAAAGTAATATTTTTTTCTTCGTCCGCCATCTTGATTTTGAACGCTTTGTTGCACAGAAATCCACTAGCCGCGGGTAACACGTTTCGTAGCGCGCGCTATGCTTTAAACTAGTGGTGGTTAAAATAACGGAAACGTCAAAGTGTAACACGTTTTTCATTAAAAACGCGTAACGTTTGTTATTCCTACTCTGACTTCGCGTTATCTCAAAAACGTCTCAACAAACAATAGTCGAAAACGTCTGAAAACGCAAAACGTCTAAAAACGTTAAAACGTTCCCACAACGCGCAGCGCTCTGCAACGAGGCTAGAGCGGGATAACATTACAGTCGACTCAGTCGTAGACGCGTCGTCGGCCCGTGTTATTCGTTTTTAGGTTATTACTCCGTTACTCGTATTAATTTACCGTAAACGTTGTTCGCGTTGTTTCGTAAACAAACATGGCTCGTTCGTTTTAAATTTTTAAGTACCTGGGTGACCGAGCCTAGCTCGGTATTTTCATTTTTTTTTTTGTTTTTTTTTCTCGGTATTTTTATATTTTAATTTTATTTAAAGAATAAATCACGAGTGAAATTTAAAAAAAAAAAAAAGAAAAAATAATAATCTAGAGACTGAGATTTGAACCCGGGTTAACACGATTCGACACCTGCCGATTTCCTAATTAATCTATTACAGCTATGTTAAGAACGGTGAAATAAAGCTTCGTATTCTAATGATATTTTTTCATTGCCTAAAAACAGGGATAAAACGACATTTTTTTTAATGAATTCTAGCTAGAACAATTTTTCGCCCCCGAAATTCCATAAATACTAAATTTCATGAAAATCATTGGAGCCGATTCCGATATTCAGATTCTATATATATATATACAAGAATTGCTTGTTTAATAGTATAAGACATAATAATTTAGTTGCTGTGCAAGTTGTACTACAGTACTATAATAATTGTAAATAATATAATAATTCTCTTTTCATACATTCGTCGTGCTGTTGTAAATATTGTGTAAATAATATTATAATAATTCTCGTTTCGTGCATTCGTCGTGCTATTGTAAATATTGTGTTTTTAGCCGACTTCTTCGTTTTTAAGAATATTATAAATAGGTAGGATATTACTGTGTGAGTTGAAAAAGTGAAACTGTAATATAGTGTGTGTATAGTGATGTGTAAATAAGTTTTAGACAATTAATTAGGTAGTTAATAATTAATAAGGACTTGAATTGCAAGGATTTTTAATTGGTAAAATGCTTCGCGGTAGTGATTTACCAATTTGGAACTTTTTTGAGAAGTCCAGTGATCACAATAAAACAGCTGTGTGCAATTAATCAATTTTAAAATGTCTATTTTGACTTGATTTGACAACAAACAATGTTGTTGTTTTAAAATTTATCCCCAATAGGGAAAGGCAAAAGACTATAGTCCATACAGCCTAGTCTGCATTTGTATATTTTTTCAATTCTTGACAACAAACAAGTTTAAAATACCAACCACGAAAAAATGATCCAATTCACACATTTAATTAAATTATATATATTTTACGTGCTGTTTCGATATAAATTTATATCGATTGAAATATTTAATTTGTTACTTAAAGCAAAAAAACAGGATAATTTTTTATGTGACATCATGCTTTTTTTTAAGTATAGGTAAATAGTTATTTTTGTATGCAAATTTAATTGGTATGCGTGTACTGGATTGCTGAATTGACGAGTGCCAACGTAGCGACATCTTTTGATAGGACTTGGTAGTCGCTAATAAATTTAAGCAATAGTTTAGCTAATTTTTTACTGTGGCCGATGTTCTAAGTTTCCAGCCCATGGTTGTCAGATAAAATGACAATTTCTCCGCGTTGAGACTGCGGCCAAGTTTTATAAAAACGTGTTATTATGAAAACGTATCAAAAAACGCGTTAACTAAAGATAGTTAATAGTCGAAAACGCGTTTTTAGTTAATAACGGATTTGAACATCAATACTTTCAACTGTCAATAACGCATGCGTCAAGGGCATGCCTCACGTGCGCTGTTGACTGCGCTGTGACGCATGCCCTTGATGAACGAAAAAAGGCACAGTGTGGACATAGCTAATGAAGTATACACACCCCCGTACACAACCCCGAAAGTCTAGTTACCTCATTCGTCAAAGGGACACAACACATGAAAGAAGTGTTATTTAGCTGTGATGTTCCGTAAGATTTAGGTACTTACCCAGTCAGGCTGCCCGAAATTTTGCTATCTCAATAAAATAGTATAGTCGTATTTTTAATTAGACGAAGCTAGCTGACAGTAGCTAATGTCACTTTGTAAAATAATGATACCATATTTAAAGTAATAGTGATGCGTTCAGTTCTCGTTCAATCAGATGAATGAACAATGAGTGTGAATAGTTAATCACTTCAAACTATAAATGAATATATTTATTATCAAGATGAAACCTGGATCAACGAAGGTAATTACAATTTTCTGTTTTCTTTACATTAAATTTTACTTTTAATAATTAATTGATTTTTTTAACTATCTTGAAGGTCATGCACCGAGGAAGGCATGGATTGACCAGACAGTGTTATCGTCCCGCCAGGCCTTCCTAGATGGCTTGACCACTGGCTTAAAACAGCCTTCAGGAAAAGGCAAACGATTAATTATCGGCCATATAGGCGGGGAAGAAGGATTCGTAGAAGACATCTTATTAATATTTAAAGCCAAAAAAAATAAAGATTATCATCAAGAGATGAATGCCGATTCCCTTCAGAAGTGGTTTAGGGGTGTCTTGCCAAAACTAAAACCAAATTCCGTAGTAGCGATAGATAATGCCCCCTACCACTCCAGGAAACTAGAATCGCTGCCTAAAATGTCTTGGACTAAACCTAGAATACAATAGTGGCTAACGAGCAAAAATATTTCATTCGAAGCAACAATGGTTAAAGCTACTCTTATAGATATTATACGGCAGCACAAACTAAAACGTTGCGAGAAGTGTGTTGTTGACGAGATGGCAGCGCAGCATGGGATAATTGTTTTACGTCTGTCCCCATAGGTACCACTGTGAGCTCAATCCCATTGAGTTGGTATGGGCGCAGGCTAAAGGATATGTTGCAAGAAATAACAAAACCTTCAAAATGACAGAAGTAAAAAAACTTTTTGAAGAAGGACTTCAACATATCACACCTGAAAAATGGAGTAGCTGGGTGTCTCATATAATTAAAGAAGAAGACAAAATTTATGATCTCGACACACATGATCGACAATGTTTCAGGCATATTCATAAATAATAATCAAATCAAATCGAATCAAAATATTTTATTCGGCATAAAATTATTACAATTTCTTACTGAACGTCATGAGTCTACTACCAGTTCGGAAAGAAAAAGCCTCTGACCTGAGAAGAACTGGCGAAAGAAACTCAACGGTACTACTGTCATTTTTAGGGTTCCGTACCTCAAAAGGTAAAAACGGAACCCTTATAGGATCACTTTGTTGTCCGTCTGTCTGTCAAGACCCTTTTTCTCAGAAACGCGTGGAGGCATCAAGCTGAAATTTATATTAAATACTCAGATCTGCTGCCTCTTAAAGCTGTGAAAAAATGAAACTTCTAAGCCAAGGCAATCAAAAGATACAGCCGTTTATGCTGCAAATTTTCGACACTCTCAAGGGAATCAAAACCTACAGGGTACTTCCCGTGAACTAAGAATCTTGAAATTTGGTACGAAGCAACGTCTTATAGCACAAATACAGGAAAAATTGCGAAAAGTGTAAATTTTTAGTTACTACATATAAAAAAAAATATTTTAATAATTTTACACTTAATACCACTTTTCTCATAAACGCGTAAAAGTATTAAATTGAAATTTATATCAAATACTCAAGTCTATAATAACTTTAAGCTGTAACAAAATCAAACTTCTATGTCAACGGTATCAAAAGAAAAACCAAGTTAAGCCGCATATTTTCATCGAAAATAGTCGCAAAGGAATCAAAACCTACAGGGTACTTCCCGTGAAGTCAAAATCTTGAAATTTGGTACGAAGCAACGTCTTATAGCACAGATACAGGGAAAATTGCGAAAAGTGTAAATTTTTAGTTACTACATATAAAAAAAATATTTTAATAATTTTACACTTAATACCACTTTTCTCATGAACGCGTAAAAGTATTAAATTAAAATTCATATCAAATACTCAGGTCTATAATACCTTTAAGCTGTAACAAAATCAAACTTCTATGTCAACGATATCAAAAGAAAAACCAATTTAAGCCGCATATTTTCATCGAAAATAGTCGCAAAGGAATCAAAACCTACAGGGTACTTCCCGTGAAGTCAGAATCTTGAAATTTGGTACAAAGCAACGTTTTATAGCACAGATACAGGAAAAATTGCGAAAAGTGTAAATTTTTAGTTACTACATATAAAAAAAAAACATTTTAATAATTTTACACTTAATACCACTTTTCTCTTGAACGCGTAAAAGTATTAAATTGAAATTCATATCAAATACTCAAGTCTATAATAACTTTAAGCTGTAACAAAATCAAACTTCTATGTCCACGATATCAAAAGAAACAGCAATTTAAACCGCATATATTGAAACTAGCAAACAACTGACAAGGGAATAAAAATCTAAAGAATACTTCCCGTCGACCTAAAATCTTCAGGTATGAAGCAACGTCTTATTAATAGCACAGATACAGGAAAAATTACGAAAACCTTAAATGTATAGTTACATCGCAACCACAGAAATAGTATGTGTAATGTTGTTTATTTCAGCTTTGTTTTTCAATTATAAAACTTTGCAAAGTAATATTTATTTACTAACTCTTTTTGCACACTAATACACAAAAGAACAATACATAGAATTTATAACAATAAACTTGCATCAATTGCAACAGGCGGCCTTATCGCTAACACAGCGATCTCTTCCAGGCAACCTTTGGGCAGAGGACTTGCATATAAACTAGGGGAAGGGCGCAAAATTTTGTAAAAAAAGGAACAATATAAAATAAAAATCAGATATAAATAAATAACTATATAACAATAGATGCTATATTTAATGACACATATGTACATATAAGTTTACTCATATGTATACACAAATATATAAATACATACATACATACATACGTATATACACTATAATCAAATTGATAGATTAAGACGAATGACATAACAACATAACGTAACTTCATGAAAAATAATAAATAATAAAATAAAGTTGCTTAACATAATTTAATATGATAAGTACAAATGTCATTAAAGATTGAGCGCGTTAGACAGTGGCAATAAGTTCCAAAGACGATAAGCTTCAATAGTGAAAGATTTAGAATAAAAGGAAGACGAATGTGAAGGTATCTTCAAAGTTAGGCTATCATTTAAGCGAAGAGGTACATATTATATATTTATCTTTAACGCCAGCGTTGATTCTAGACCAGAATGAAGAAAGTTCTTCAATATGTATTCGTAGCCGGCGACCATGCAAGTAACTATGAAACCAGTCAGACACCTTAGGAGATATGTTAAGAGAACCAAGTATAGCTATTAGTAAGTCAAAATCAACAGTATTGAAATGATTAATGAAATCAAGTAATATTAACATTGTAATGAGAATTCTAGACATTAAAAAATATATATGTTTAAACAATAGCAGACAATAATAAAAATAAATTTAGGAAAACATGTTTTATACAAACTTGAAAACAGGTACAAAGGTCATAAAGGCTCGAATTAAATTACAAAATAAATGTTACATCATCTGTGGGATTATTTAAATAAATAAATAAATAATAAATAAATATCTACTATATATAATATGGTTCAAATTTAATACTTAATAGTAATAAAGTATTTTTGAACCAGATTTCTAAATAGTGACTAAAAAATTTGTAAATAAATAACTTCGATAAAAGAACTTTCCTACCAAGAGACAGGTCAAGGAAAAAAGGGAGACCAATTAAAAGGTGGAGAGATATCTTCAACCAGATAATTATGTGGATCGCTGTGTATACAGAAAGCACGGGAAAGGGATACATGGAAACGTTTAGGAGAGGCCTACGCCGCAGAGGCGACTATTACTATTACCAATATTAATTAAGTGATGTTATAAACATGTAGACGAGTTAATTATACGAGTATAGAATAATTATATACATCGGTTAATATACATACATATGCTTAAACTAAGAATACTTATGCTAGTATTAATTGAAATTTTAATAGTAATAGAAATAAAGGCGATTTTTATTTTATTTATTTATTTTATTTTATATAAATTAAAGGATTAATGAAAAGATAAAGATACCTTTGTCTTAAATTTATGCTCCTCCAACTTTCCATATTGTAATGTTACGGATTTCATTTAGCAGCAAAATACCATAACTTTTACTTATATACCTGCAGGTTTGTACGGAACCCTCGGTGCGCGAGTCCGACTCGCACTTGACCGGTTTTTATTTTTAACGTAATGTTTTTTTTCCAAAGCAGATTGAAATTTACAATAATTTTGTAGGTTGAAATAGCCTGGCTATAATGTCACCGAAAGCAATAGTGATGATTTTTTATCTGATGACGAATAAAACAAATTATGTAATAAGCGATGTTTTTTCTTTTAATTACCTACCTATAATTGTTATATTTTATACGTATGTCTAAAGTTTCAACTACATAATGTATTCAAAATAGGACAGTCATTGCGAAAAGGAAACATTCCGAGGAAACTACTTCTAAAACACTTCGTATTCAGTATAATAGTATATGTCGTGAAAAGTCGTTTCAATCATTCACTTTGTCACAACACTATTTTTATTTCATTAAAAACTGACAACACAGTAAACGTCAGATAGCTTCGTCTAATTAAAAATACGACTATACATACAAAATCTATACCTACATATATTGTTTTAATTTTAAGTGTCGTTTATATATAAACTAGCGATCCGCTCCGGCTTCGCACGGTTGCAAAAATTATCAGTGTTCCTCTACTATATTATGCATGTATTATACAGATAAAACTTCCTCTGGAGTCACTCTATTTACTTAAGAAAACCGCATCAAAATCTGTTGCTTAGTTTTAAAGATCTAAGCATACAGACAGCGGGAAGCGACTTTGTTTTATACTATGTAATGATGTATATTAAAATACCCGCTACATACACACGATTTATATGGCCCCAGTCATGTACTTTAATAAAAAAAAAACTGAAGTAAAATATTTGTATTTATTTACAAAACTTTATTTATTATAGAAGATAAAGTATAAATAATTCGACTAAACTTTATTCTTTCTAAAACATTAAGTACAACTACCCAATAAATTGCAAGTGAATGAAACATATGAACTTTGCAGTTGTTATTATTTATGTAACAACATTACTTTAGCTACATCTAGAAATAAATTGTCTAAAAGCTTGATAAAACGACCGTCTCACTGAATGAATTGTACGAACAATGTTTTATCGTGTTTTCAGTAATATCAAATTATTAAATCGTAAATTTGATACTAGACATCTGACTTTACGCGACGACGCGGCGTCTGCTTATGTGTAATAAATATATACTTTATTTTCTTCTTTAGACGTGTTGGCGCAACCGGTCACAGCACTGGTTTGTGGCTGTTGCGCTGGCGCCTGGCGGTTGCGGGTTCGATCTCGGCACATGACAAACATTATTTTGAATTGGCCTTACAGATGTTTGCAGTGGTCTGGGTGTTTGTGCAGTCGTTGTGGGTCTCCACACCGTGCCCCGGAGAGCAAGTTAAGCGGTCGGTCGCTGATAGTGACCGTTACTCATAGTAGAGAATATATCCGCCAACCTGCATTGGAGCAGCCTGGTGGATTAAGCTCTGATCCTTCTCCTATATAGGAAAAGAGGCCTATGCCCAGCAGTGGGATATTACAGCCTGAAGCGGCTTCTTTAGACAAGTAGCTATATGTCGTAACAGTTCAAATATAGGTAGGTACACATAATCGCTTAAAATGAAAGGGCCAGTATTTAAAACTAGTGGGATAATATTCGGTAGATTCGGTTTTTAAAATTTTTAAATAAAAGAATTTTAACAGAAAAGAAAGATGTGGTGGAACTTTGAAACGCGTAATATAAGTTTAAGAATAAGTTAGTAATATTGAAGATGCATTTCTTGTTCGGCGCTACAAAGTAACACATGTTGACTAGACCTGTATTAGATTTTCATAAAAGTCAAACTGAAATCAATATAAATTTTATAACAAGCTTTGGACCATTTTTATCTTCCGTTTATATGACGACGCGGTAGTACTAAAACTTTTTAACGTTCTATATAATCTTTTTGCATTGCTAAATTTTGATTTTGCAGTTTCAAGTTTAAATTCTGTTTCACTTTAGTTCAATTAGCCAAAATATTTATTATGCATATTTTACTTTCTATGTAACCCTACCTTAATGACAACAAAGTCAATACATATTATAAAACAAAGTCGCTTCCCACTGTCTGTCTGTCCCTATATATGCTTAGATCTTTAAAACTACGCAACGGATTTTGATGCGGTTTTTTTTTATAGATGGAGTGATTCACAAGGAAGGTTTATATGTATAATACATGCATAATATAGTAGAGGAACAGTGATAGGTTTAGCAACCGTGCGAAGCCGGGGCGGGTCGCTAGTAATATTATAAATAGAAATAGTAACTAACTTAACAGTAACGAAAAAAAACGTGTGTATTGTATGTTAGTACCGACACGTGAATGGTGTTTACTCCTTCACCGTCATATTCGAATAATTGTGTTTGCTTGAAAAAAAAAACGATTTCAATTACATGGACCCATAACAAAATGTAGGTGGACGAAAAAAATAGTCTAGTAATTGAGCATTATTAGAGATAACTCAAAAAGGACTAGTCAGATCTCAATCAAATTTAAATAGCACTACGCGATAAGCACTAGCTTTTCATTAAAACAAACATCATCAAAATCGGTACACACAGTGAAAAGGTATGCGGTATAATACATCGCTGATCGACAAAAAAAAATGGTCAAGTAAAAACGCGTTATTATCGATAACTGAAAAAATACTACTTGTCAGATCATAATGAAATTTAAATCGGACCACATGACACACGCCACTTTTTGGTTAAAAAAAAAACATCGAAATCGGTCCACCCAGTCAAAAGTTCTGAGGTAACATACATAAAAAATACAGTCGAATTGAGAGCCTCCTCCTTTTTTTGAAGTCGGTTAAAAATATTCATCTCTTTCTGACAAGAGACTGACGTTACACGGTAAAACACCACTCTCAGAACAGGTCCCATTCCCCTATTATTTCGTATAAAATATAGATATACAACATAATATGTATGTATAATACACACCCCCTATTTTTCACATTACGTTACTTACATCGTTTCTTAAGGAGTAACTTGCAACAGTCTCTAAATCAACGCACTTTAACTACCCGGTTTTATAATTCATCTTACTTGTATATACATAAAACAGTATTTTAGAAGAATATAATAATTATACTAATTCTTAATATTTTTTTGTTACAGTGTCACAAATATTTTCCTGGTCAACTTGTCAGTGGCGGATCTGCTGGTAACACTGTTCTGTATGCCAGTTCAAATAGCGAAGTCAGTCACGCTGCTCTGGTACTTTGGGGAGGTCATGTGCAAGACTGTCAACTTCCTTCAAGGTTTGTGTTTTCTTAATGAATTAAATTTGGTTACAATAAATAAATAAACACATGATTCTCATAAGCCCCCAATAGGCTTAGAATCCTATGTCAGAGGTCTGGGAAAAAGAACATTAGTTCAAACGGCCAGACCACGTCAAACGTTTGGAATAAATTAGTAGGTTTTGAGTTTCGTAGCATTAGTTCGCTTTATACTTACTTACCTGTTACGTCGGATGGGTGCTTTATTCATCACAATGCCACGAGTAACAATCGCTATTAGTTGTCTATTATATCGAACGGGACCGACAACTTTACGTGCTCGAAAGCATAGTGAGAAGATCCACAAATAAAAAGACTTAGATTAGTAACAAATGTTTTTACAAGTAGAAGCATCTGCACGTCCAGGGGGTGGGACCACTATATATATATCCTATAACTGGTTGGGACCGCTACGGGTACGCGACTCCGGACTGCTCTAATTGCTAGTGTCACACACCCCTCCCTGTAGTCCGTGGTACTGGTATCCCTAACACTCTGTCCTGTTCTCACATAAATCCTTCCTACCTATCCTTTTTCTTAACCAGGAATTCCTATGGAGGTTTGATGTAGAGTTGCCAGATGGTCGGGATTCGTCGGGATTGTCCCGACATTTCGTATGATGTCCAGAGTCCCGAAAAAATACCTACTAAATGTCCCGACAAATAACAACTAATCAAAAATCTCAAACTATCGCGATAATAATCATCATCATCAGTCATCATCAGTTCAGCCTATTGCAGTCCACTGCTGGACATAGGCCTCCCCAAGTTCGCGCCAGACATCCCGGTTTTCTGCAATCCTCATCCAGCCTACACCGGCAATCTTACGAATAATATGTAATCTAAAATTCCGTAAAAAGTGAGAATCATTTCATTACCACTTAGTCTAGTCGACAAGTTGAAAATGGTCGAAAATAAAGATACTGCTCTTAAAATTATGTGTGATAGCTTATTGGATCCGGAAAGACGCCTAGAAAAATGTTCTAAAAGCGTGTATTTAGTACATAAAAAATGCACAAGTTACAAACAATTAAAAAAGGAAAAAATGGCCTTTCGTTTTTTGCCAATATTTCATAAACTGTTAATTGTATTTAAGAAATTTCCAAATAAAAAAATTCCGAAAGAGGAGGTCCAATAAATAAGTCCCAGCTCCCGGAACTCTATTTCCATTATTTATAATTTTAAAAAAATGGGTCGTCGCGTGATATTTTTAGGTTGCGCGCGCGGCGTCAAAAGCGAGTACGACACATTGATTAATTTAATTAAGGTATTGAAAAGTTAATTTTTCAACAAGTTAAACGATTGTTAACTAACAAAATTTTCTCCAAATTCCGTCTCAATTGTAGTTCCAGAAAAATCATCATTTTTTAGAAAAATTACCAGTTTTTGTTCGAGTACAATAATTATTATAAGCAAAGAATGAATATATTTTTTACTTTTATGGCGTGATCTTGTTAATCATGTATATAAGAAAGGCTCTACGAAACGAAAAATTTTTACGACAATTATTTAAACACTTTTTTTTCATTTATGTACAATTGAGACGGAATTTCGAGAAAATTTTGTTAGTTAACATTCGTTTAACTTGTTGAAAAATTAACTTTAAGTAAAATTTCCAAAAGGGTTTAAGTATTTATAGTGTTCACAATACACCATATTTTTTTCAAATTAAAAAAATGTATATTCAATACCTTAAATAAATTAATCAACGTGTCGTACTTGCTTTTGACGCCGCGCGCGCAACCCATTTCACATTAAACCCCATTTTCAGCATTAAATTAAAATTATAAATAACTAGCTGCTGTGCCCGCGACTTCGTCCGCGTGGAATTTAACAAAAATTGTTCAGTTCGCAGTTATAAAAATAAAAATCTAAAATAAAACTAGCCTAAGTTACACCTTATTACATCAGCTATCTACCAGTGAAAGTCCCGTCAAAATCGGTCCAGCTGTTTCAGAGATTAGCCGGAACAAACAGACAGACAGACAATAATTGTAAAAAATGTTATTGTGGAATATGTACCGTGTATAGATCCATATATACATTTAGTAAAAAGCGGTTATTTTAATATTACAAACAGACACTCCAATTTTATTTATTTGTACCTATAGATATTTGTATCTCCATGATATATGTAGTTCCGGGAGCTGGGAGTTTTTTATTGAGAATTTCCTCTTCTTTCAGAATCTTTTTTTGAAATTTCTTAAATATTAACAGTTTATGAAATATTTTCAAAAACGAAAGGCCATTTTTCTCCTTTTTTTAATTGTTTGTAACTTGTGCATTTTTTTATGTACTAAATACACGCTTTTAGAACATTTTTCTAGGCGTCATTCCGGATCCAATAAGCTATCACACATAATTTTAAGAGCAGTATCTTTATTTTCGACCATTTTCAACTTGTCGACTAAACTAACTACTCTACGCGGAATGGAATTATGGAACACGCTTGGCGAGTCTCTGCGCTGTGATCGGCAGAGCGGGAAAAAATTTTATAATAAAAAAAGATATTTTATATTTCGTAATATTTATTATATTTGTACCTACCGTTGGTCCCGACCATAATCCCAAAATCCCGACTTTTTGAAAATTTGTCCAGACATTTTAGTCTTCCCATCTGGCAACCCTAGTTTGATGTCAGGCAGGCGGCCGTTCGTAAAATATATCATGCCAAATCTTTTACAACAAGAGTTCCATCCGGGCTAGCATGCGTACAACGAGATAATCTCTTGACGAGAGAGATAGATAATGTCTACATCGAGTATTTTCTCCATTACCCTAGCATGCGCAATACGAGAGACATAATTCTCTTCCGAAGACAAAACGGAACGGAAACGCCATGGTATACAAAAGATATTATAATAATATTTATAATTTAGTTACGATTGTTGCAGCCGCAGGTGCCAAGAAAAAGGCAATTTACTTATAATTACATTTATTAACTAAAATTACAATGAAAAATTGCTATTAAAACTACATGATTAAAAATAAGTGATTCCCTACTGATGTTAAGTAAGAGAATGATTTAATAAAAATAAGTTAAAGAAAGGTTTCCTTGGTGGAGCCGTCGCGGCGGTGGTCGCTGCGGTGGTCTCCAATCTTCATCCGAAATTATGTTGAAATCTTGCAGGTGCGCGGTACAGAGTAATAAGGCTGTGAGCACACCTGGGTTTCTGATATTAAAATATATTGTTTTAATTGTCTCCCTATGAAGTAAAGCTGAAGGCACACCGATATCGTGGGGTTAGGTTAGCCGAGTGTAACACCTCCCCCCGTAGAACAGCGTCTGTTGAAGACTGATGTCGTAAACTGCGCTGGAAGATGATCAGGATCCACCCTTCTGGTATCTGGGACAGCGTCGACGGCTTGCATATCCGAATTATTTTCTTCATCTTCTTTCATAGTCTTAGCTAATGGTCTGGTATGGCGCTTCCGATAGTACACGCTTAGAAGGGCGCATGTACTTAATAGTATGGTTACATACATAGGTATCGTAGTGTGATAGATACCATAGTTTTCTTCGGCTTTTAACTTTATAGGTTGCTGCATGGAGATTCTAGTTTTAATTTCTTGAAGGTTTTTAAGCTTACGTCTCCATATAACATTGCTTGGGGATTATGACAAGATAGCTGCCGTGAAGAGTTTCATAGGAGTGTCGCTCGCAGAACAAGTGGACCTTTGTTAATTCAAGAAAACTGAATGTGTAATTCTTTTCATCCAATTCTATATATGCTGCGTGGCTCAAAGTGACAGTCATAGGCTTATATAACGGGCTACGCTCCTGCGTTGTTATAAATTGTTGTATGCAGTTCTCTATGATTGATTAAGATAGTTCGGCTTTTCTATACATAAATGCCACTTGCTGGCCTTCGGGCATTCAGCCTCTATGTACCTGAATTCTTTCTCATGGATAACTAGGAATGGAAAGGTGGGTGATAGGACCTGGTGGTATTTATTGGGAATCATAGATAACTAATATAAATTATAGATATAAGATATAGCTATTGGGAATTGAAAAACTAAAACTATCTCGTTACCTACATAAAATAATCCTACCTTAGTAATTATGTTATAGTATTCTCTTATGTCTAAATTAATTATATGAAGTTTTTCTATAATAGAGCGTAAGAGCGTAAGGTGGTTTGATCTAAAGCCAAATGATGTAAAGTGGAAGTTTTAACAAACGCTAGAATATTCTAGAATTTAGTTATCTCCTGTGAAATATAATCTACATTGTCACTCAATATCAGTAGTGTTTGAGTAAGATGAGCATATTTCATTAGTTCAAGGTCATGCTCCGCATCGCTTCGACAAATTTTATTCAAAAGCAAGCAAGCAAGGCAGAGTAATAGAGTAGTCGTTTTTACTAGTGGTGTGCTGGAACCTTGCGCTGTATCGAAAGGTCACTATAGAGCGCTGTCTTATCGCGATGTTCAGCGAAGTTATTAGTAAGTGCATTTTTATTCCCTGCCAATTCTCTGGTATGCCACTGGCATTTATTAATCTAGCTGCTGGACCCGTAATTTTATTTAAAATGCCGTTAATTAATGTCGAATTCCCTAACTGAAGTCCCGGTTCAGTGCCTACATGTGTTAAGACTATCTGATCACAAAGATTTATAAAACGAGTCAGAACGTGAGGGCTCCCGTCGAATTCGGGTAACATTCTTAATGATTTATAAATTGAATCTAGTTCGTATTGAGCCATATTTTCTGTAAAATCCCTGTCCTCGTGAAATAAATTAATTCTCCTTGAATTTAGCCTAATATTACTTAACCTACTATTCCTAATTTTTCGCGGATGAAAAATTTTGGAAGCTGTAAATTAACACACAGCATATAAATTATATAAAATATGTATAATATGCCTAAAGTTCACACATAAAAATTATGCGATATAATTTTTACGGTTTAATTAAATTTAATAACTGACTTAAAAATTAACAGTCAGCTATGTATAATCATACTTGTATAAAATATGTATAATACGGCTAAAATTCACACATAAAAATTATGCGATATAATTTTTACCGATTACTTAAATATAATAAGTGAATTAAAATTAAAACACACCTGTAGTAATTATAAAAAATATGTATAATAAGGCTAATTCACACATAAAAATTATGCGATATAATTTTTACGGATTAATTAAATATAATTAGGTACTGAATTTTTTTTAAATATAATTATATTTAAAAAAATGTGTAAAATAGGGCTAAAATACACGCATAAAAATTATGCGATATAATTTTTACGGATTACTTACATATAATAAGTGAATTAAAATTCACACACACCTATAAAATATGTATAATAAAGCTAACATTTATACATAAAAATTATGCGATATAATTTTTATGGATTAGGATTACTTATAGGATAGGTTTGGGTAAGGAACTTGAAAGATTCAAGGTACTTACATTTGCATTTTTCTTAGCCGAATCGATTTCTTGATTCCCTTTGGCTGCAACTTCCGTAGATTCTTCTTATAGTATTCGATCGTAGTTCGATAACCACACGGGTGGCACGCGGCGTGACGATTTTTGTTCCCGAATCCCGCGAACCGGCCCGCGAGTACTATCCTACCGACTGCGCCAGTTACGATTGTTGCAGCCGCAGGTGCCAAGAAAAAGGCAATTTACTTATAATTACATTTATTAACTAAAATTACAATGAAAAATTGCTATTAAAACTACATGATTAAAAATAAGTGATTCCCTACTGATGTTAAGTAAGAGAATGATTTAATAAAAAGAAGTTAAAGAAAGGTTTCCTTGGTGGAGCCGTCGCGGCAGTGGTCGCTGCGGTGGTCTCCAATCTTCATCCGAAATTATGTTGAAATCTTGCAGGTGCGCGGTACAGAGTAATAAGGCTGTGAGCACACCTGGGTTTCTGATATTAAAATATATTGTTTTAATTGTCTCCCTATGAAGTAAAGCTGAAGGCACACCGATATCGTGGGGTTAGGTTAGCCGAGTGTAACAATTTTAATATATTTCGTTTATCGTAGTCTTTCTAATATTGACAACGAGTTGTTTATCTTCTTAAAACATCAAAATCACGTCAAAATTCGACAAAACTACGATAACTAAAATTTCTTATTATCTCTTCAATTGTCGTGACGAGAAGAGTATCACGTGCACGCATGCTAGCTACTGTAGACATAAAGAGAAAAGGGGTAGACAAACTTTTGTCGTGGCGCGCATGCTAGCCCGGCATGACTCATGTTGTGCCGACCCTACATAAGTGGGATAAGGGCAGGGAGATGATGAAGCATCTGCACCGAGCGAGAATTTATTCTGACAACTCAGGAGTTTAAGCGTCTATAAGCCCCACTACATCAGAAAGGTGTCGTATTTGCTCTAAGAATTATTTTGAGATGGCTACGTTTAATTTTAGAGACACCTTAATGATTCTTTGTCTTCTATTGCCTAAAGTAAACATTGCCCGCATTGATAAGTATTATTTGCGTAAATATTGACAATCCCAATTGTCTGTGACACCCTGTCCGTGAAATGAAGAATGAGTCAATACAAAAAATTACATCTCGCATGCCAAAAACAACTTGTGTAATTTATACAAGCAGCAAACCCAACTAATTTCGTACCGGAATGTTTTTCTCGTAAATGTATAGATTTTTTGAAGTTATACTTCTTTTGGCGCGTTAGAGAAAAATGATGAGAGTTAATTTTTACAATGCGCGTCTGGATACGAAGTAGTTCAAGCATGCATGCCGCTAGTTTTCCAGACAAGAAAGTAGTCTTTATCATTTCTAAGAGATGGCGTTGTGGACCTATTGTCTAATTATATTATTGAGTGGTAGGTTTTTTGGAAGTATTTTAATACTCTAGCTTGAAGTATAACTTCTTACGTGCGTACATAAGTACACACACACACTTTTTTTTTCTTTTATACTAGTCTTGCCTTTACAATAACGAAGACAAAAAAAGAATTATCTATCTATCTAAATGAAATATTTTATGAGATCCTAGGCGTGTTTGCCGACGTAGTTATAAAAATTAAAAAAACATTCGGGTGCTATGCGCGTTCCTACATTTCGGCGATTAATCGTCATTTATATTGATAGATATATTTAAACAATAAATATACTTTTTTCAGTTAAGTCGACGTAATGTATTACAGTTATGTTGATATTTTACTATTTTGTATTTGAATAACACTAGATCGGCAAACAAGCGGCTCACCTGGTGGCAAGCAGTTACTGTAGCCTATAGATGGCTGAACCACCAGAAGCATCGCATGTGCTTTGCTGACCCTACCTCCGATCTTCACCAACAACTCTGGTCACCTTACTCACCACAGGATGACAAAACTACTCAAAAACAGTATTATTTAGCTGTGATCTTCTGTAAGGTCGAGTCCCAGTCTGGCTGCTACAAAAACTTCAATACTTACTCCTCTGGCCTCTATCTCTGGCTAGCTACCCATAGTCGATCTTGACCTCCGACACCACAAGTCTCCAGCGATCCCGGTCCGCGCTAGTCCGCTGTCACCAGCTCGCACAGGTCTCAAAACTTCAATGGGAATAATTATTATTTCAATTTAAGATTCAAATTCCACTATCCACTACAGCCTATCACAGTCCACTGTTGGACATAGGCCTCCACAAGTTCGCGCCCGATATTATGACGTGAACTCATGTGTTTTGCCCATAGTCACCACGCTGGGCAGGCGGGTTGGTGACCGCAGGGCTGGCTTTGTCGCACCGAAGACGCTGGTGCCCGTCTTTGGCCTGTGTATTTCAAAGCCAGCATGGATGGTTATCCCGCCATCCGTCGGCTTTTTAAGTTCCAAGGTGGTAGTGGAACTGTGTTATCCCTTAGTCGCCTCTTACGACACCCACGGGAAGGGAGGGGGTGGCTACATTCTTTAGTGCCGTAACCACACAGCACAATTTCAAATTCAAATTCATATAAATAAAAATAATCGAGTATGACATTACTATTTTTTCACTAATATAAATAATTTAGATCTAAGCAATATAAAATAATTTAAAATGGATAAACGAATAAATTCAAAACTAAAATCTAAATAAACAATGCAAAGTTCACCGATCCTTAACAATAATAATTGTTTTGACGAATTCACTTATTGTTGAAGTTATAATAGTTTGAATTAAAATAGAAGATAATACAATGAATTCCATTGAGACAGGAGCTCTGATAACAAATTTAACATACATAATAAATTATTAGCTATACCCGCGACTTAATCTGCATGGAATTTAATACAAAAGTTATTGTTCAGTTCGCAGTAACAAAATAAATTAATTTTGAAAATAAATGTAGCTTAAGTTACTCCTTATTACATCAGCTATCTACCAGTTAAAGTCCCATAAAACCGATCTAGCCGTTTCAGAGATTATCCGGAACAAGCAGACAGACAGAAAGACAGACAGACAAAAATTAAAAAAAAACGTTATTTTTGTATATTTACCATGTATAGGTACATTTATATGCATATAGTAGGTAAAAGTCGTTTAATTTTAATATTACAGACAGACATTACAATTTTATTTATTTTTATAGATAATAAAAAGAGATTGTACTTGAATTCGAAAACTTAGGGAAAGTTTTCTTATGCATTTTTTAATGCAGATGACGTGACAATTTTCCATTATATTCTGTATTTTACCAGCTTAGTATATTCAAATTACAAAATCTCACATTTAATTTATCTTGTCTGTTGATAAAGGTGGTTCCATGGCAATAGTTTCTAAACTGTCATGGGTATTCTACAGTCTCGTAATTGTATGTTATGGAACACAAAACACATCCACGCTTTAGTGTTAAGTCGGAGCCAAACGTGGAGTACTCGAAGTAAGAATTTGATTTCATGTTGGATGCTTGGGATTCTGGAGTTACATCGTAATTGTACACCTAGTGATTAAAATTTATTACATACTAGCTTCTGCGCGCGACTTCGTCGGCGTGGACTCCGCTCCTATTGGTCTTAGCGTGATGATACATAGCCTATAGCCTTCATCGATAAATGGGCTATCTAACACTGAGAAAGAATTTTTCAAATCGGCCCAGTAGAACCAATCAAACAAACAAACTCTTCAGCTTTATTATATTATTAGTATAGATTTAAACGCGGTGTTGGCGCAGCGATCACAGCACTGGATTGCGATTGGCTGTTGCGCGGGCGGTTGCGGGTTAGATCCCCGCACATGAAAACATTTTTATTGGCCATTCAGATATTTTCCGTGGTCTGGGTGTTTGTGCAGCCCTTGTGGGTCTCCCCACCATGCCTCGGAGAGCACATTAAGCCGTCGGTCCCGGTTGTTATCATGTACACCTGATAGCGATTGTTACTCATAGTAGGGAATATATCCGCCAACTCGCATTAGAGCAGCGTGGTGGATTAAGCTCCGATCCTTCTCCTACATGGGGAAGAGGCCTATGCCCAACAGTGGGATATTACATGCTGAATAGTGAATCGTATATTTCAAAATTGCCTTTTGGCGCATTCCTTACATCTCTGTCAATTACCTACCGGTAAAATATCAAAATGTAATACACAATATAGACTATTACACGTGTTTTCGGTATATTTTCGTGATAATGAGTACAGCAGAGTCAATTTGTTGAACAATATACGTAAGTTAGAAATTTTGCGAAGAAAATTTACGGAATTGAATCGCTTATAGCGGAGCGGTATCACGTAACCTCATGATCATTACGTGTAAGAAGTGTATTAGTGCGACTTCTTGTGGTTTTTTATACGTTATTAAAGATGTTAATAAAAGTAATGTTATCGCTTTCATTATAATAAGACTAGTTAAAGACTAAGTTATCGTATTGAAATGCTTAGGTATTTTTAGTAAAAGAAGTTTTCGTTTAACTTCCTACTTTGGAAGCTATTATGATAATTTTTAAGTTTTCGTAGTAAAGAATTGTATATTATTTTTTTTTTATTTCGAACTGTTGGTGAAACACATTTTTAAATTTTAAAATCCTTTTGATTTTTAACCATTAAAAAAAGAGGTGCTCAATTCGAATGTATTAAGAGCGCGCATGATGCAAAATTACCATCTTCTATTTGTTTTGACATGAAAAGTTCCAGACCAAATCTTAAAATAAAAATATATGACAAACTACGTGATATTTGCAAGGGTTGACCCATATCAAAAACATAAAATAAGGAAATTTCCTCGATAAAATATAATCACGAAGTAACCTCTAATTTTTATATTTTTTCTTTTTATACTCGATATGGTTATGACCATTAAGACAAAAATTTGATAATTAATTACATTTAAATACGAGTAAAGGCTATGCCTAGGCATTTAATGTAATTACTTTTAGTTTCGGAATTATATACAAAATAACATATTTGTCGTTTTTTTACATTCGTAATGCGCTCAAAACTATATCGTCTATCGCACTCTGACACGAGGCTTTGTGTATATTTTGTTTCATCGGGCGCGCGGGTGAAATCTGATTTTTTGCTCGCCTTATGCACGCTCTTAAAGTTGAATTTCTTTACACACGCTTGACTTGGGGACTAAGCTGGTGAATGTGCGACGAGAGCGTTACGAAAAGTGTGATCGGGCGAGGCGAACGGAAGTTGAGATATAAGTTTGTGGAGATAGAAAGAGAGAGAGAGAGTTACATTTCGTAAGTTTTAATTCAGTCGTGTGGTCTAAAGTACACTCGTTTGTTATGTCATAACTGTTTACTGTATGATGTACCAATTTGATATTTCCTGTTATATCCAAAGATGGTACCTACTTTTCATTGTTAAATTTGAGCAAGATCTGAAAAATTAACAAGTAGTAAACTCGCTAATTTCAAATCAGTGCGTTTAAACAAACAAACAAACTTTTCAAGTTAACATTGGTATAGATACACACTTCACTTATCCATTGTTTATCGTACAACAAAACGTAGCTGTAACAATTTCACTTCAAACTTTATTATATTAATTAAGACTTTCATCGCCCAAAACATTACCAAGTTTCATAGCACGGGAATCAAAAGTTATGGAGGTACGAAATATTACCATATGTAATCAAAAGCTACGGAGGTAGAATTACCATCTGTATCACGCGAAGATTATATTAAGATGGCAACATTGACGTCATCTCGCTTAAGCAATCGCTGAGATAAATAAACGATGATAAAATAAATAAATGATTTGGTGAACGAAACTAGGTGACATTTTTTCTTTATTTTCTTAAAATGCACCACTAGTATTTGATCGTAGATAAACAAAAAAAAAAAAAAAAAAAACGACTTCAATTACACAAAAAAAGTAATACAACGTAGGTAGACAAAAAAAATAGTCAAATACGCGTAGTCAAAGATTACTCGAAAAGTAATTATTAACACATGTATCAGCTTTCGATTAAAACAGGAATCATCAAAATCGGTACATACAGGGAAAAGGTATGTTATACAACGTAGGTCAACAAAAAATAATAATAGTAGTAAATACGCATTATTAGATATAATTCGTAAAGTACTCGTAAGAATTCAATTAAATTTAAAATGGAACTATATGACATGAACCACCTTCCGATTTAAAAAAAATCATCGAAATCGATCCACCCAGATAAAAGTTCTGAGAAAAAAAAATACAATCGAATTGAAAACCTCTTCCTTTTTTGGTTGTCGGTTAAAAAGAAACAAATCAATACATTACGTAATGTACATTGATGCGAACCGGGCAACTGTCAAACTAAGAAAAAATAAATAAGTCCGCTTCCTTTTATAGTTTTTTGCGGGTAGTTTTTACGACGTGTGTGACGACACACGTACTTCTTGAAAAGTGCGGGTGTCGTGATATTCATTATAAGTGTTGTATATATTTATATTCTCTTTCGCCTTCTATATTTAATCTGCTAATTACAAGCTTTCATATATATATTTCTAAATATAGTCGTAAAAACTAACAGAAATATTTAAAAATAAAAAATAGTTTTCCTTCGGTGCCAGGATGAGGCCCCAGGTCATCTGTAGGTAAGGTTCCAGGCTGAGGAACCTCCTCACAATGCCTTTTGTACTCGACCGCTGAACTATGAGTGAAGCGAAAGTTTCCCTTGATCAATAAATACAATAGGCACAATTATTGTTTAGTCTACATACCACATGCCGGTTATCTCTTGGCCAAGGTCTAAACATTTTAAGAGCTATATTACTATTATATCAAGTAGTAACTATATAAGTAGTCATGTTTTATTAGTAGTAGCATGATGCAACAGAGCCATAACATGTTACACATACACAATATAATGTGTAAAAAAACCGCGCATTATACTTAACAATGTCTAAAGTATACAACCTTAAAGTAATTAATAATGCGTTTATGTTGGACGCCGCGTTGGCGCAGCGGTCACAGCACTGGATTGCGATTGGCTGTTGCGCGGGCGGTTGCGGGTTCGATCCCCGCACACGACAACATTTGTATTGGCTATTGGCCATGCAGATGTTTGCCGTGGTCTGGTTGTTTGTGCAGTCCTTGTGAGTCTCCTCACGGTGCCTCGGCGAGCACGTTAAGCCGTCGGTCCCGGTTGTTATCATGTACACCTGATAGCGATCGTTACTCATAGTAGGGAATATATCCGCCAACCCGCATTGGAGCAGCGTGGTGGATTATGCCCCGATCTTTCTCCTACATGGGGCCTATGCCCAACAGTGGGATATTACAGGCTGAATCGTTCACATCACATCACAATCGTGTACAAGAAAGAATACCTAAATAAGTATAAGAAATATACGAAATCCCAGCTCACATTTTTTATTAATGCTGAATAAATATGGAGTAATTTAGGAAAATAATAGAAAAAAAGTTTAAGGACCCGAATCCAATTAGTCTAATTGCATTAACAGGGTACTCGATTGATAAAAGGCGAATTTTCAATTCTAATTAATAACAAACTGATTTCGAGTCAATTTAAAGTTTGACTGAAGTAATTAATGAAATTGTGAATGCTAAATCGATGAGCAAAGATCTACTTTCAAGACGAATAATATACTATTCTAGCTGACTCGTCAGACAACGTACTCTCTAGAGAACTGCGGAACACATAAAGTTGTAATATTCATCCCGATTTCTGAAAATTTTAAATTTTTATGTGCAATTGTATGCTGTGTGGTTACGGCAGTAAATAATATAGCCACCCCCTCTCTTCCTGTGTATGTCGTAAGAGTCGACTAAGGGATAACACAGTTCCACTACCACTTTGGAACTTAAAAAGCCGACCAATGGCGGGATAACCATCTAAGTGCTGGCTTTGAAATACACAGGTTGAAGACGGGCAGCAGCGTCTTCGGTGTGGTGACTATGGGCAACACACATGAGTTCACATCATTTTTGGCGAGAACTTGTGAAGACCTATGTCCACCAGTGGACTGCGATAGGCTGAAGTGAATTGAGTGCAATTGTCTAAATTTTTATCCCATAAGGACCTTCGACAAAATCTTTGGTATAAATAGTACACACAAGAAGAATAGTAATAGTAGGTAATAGTAAACACAAAATGAATAATAAAATTGTAAGTCCAAGTTTCCGACTGCGCAAAGTAAACGTCTCCTTTCTGGGTTATGATATTCCCACGTATAATAAAATCTCACAGACGATTTTGCAGCTTTAAGCTTTCACGGCCATTATCAATGTTTTCTATACACTAGTGACTCATACATGACCCTACATTTTGGTTACGTTGCAAACGTCGTGTGCTTGGCGGCCAGTTACCTCTGACCATGCCAGGGTATCTAATGTCACCGTAAAATAAAATATCGATAGTTTAGGAAATACATTTGCATTACCTCTCGTACAAAAAGAAACTTCTGCAGATTTCATACGTACCTAATTTGTTTTGTATAAATCAGATATCTTACCTAATTTGCTTGTATTATCATTGACCTTTTCCAACGGAGCAGCCATGAGAATAGATCCCAATTTTCAATTTTCCTTATTCAACTTTTCTGATGATTTCTTTTTACAAGTTTTTTTTGGAAGTATCAGGAAATATTGTGTACAAAGTTTGTGGTGGTTTGGGAATTGGTGATTATGTTGTATGTTTCCGACCCCAAGATGCAGGATTCACATCTGATTTGAGGGTTTGACACGCTTATAAAGAAGGTTGATTAGGAGCAATATTTAATTCAAAAGGATATCAATACAAAAAAAAAAAAAAATGTTGGAAGACAATATCATGAGATGACTTATTTGAGATATTTGCAAACAACTTCAAACTTTTATATACCTAAAAATACTGAAAACTCATACCAAAAACTTGTAATTAATAACAAATATTAATTAAAACTGACAAATTTTTTTTGATATTTATTCCAGGTGTCGCTGTAGCATCAAGTGTGTTCACGATCACAGCGATGTCAGTGGACAGGTACTTGGCCATCACACAATCTCTTCGCCAGCCGTGGATGCCGTCACGACGTGGCGCGTGCAGTCTACTGGTGGCGCTGTGGCTCGTCTCACTGGCGATATTCGCACCACTGTTAGCTGTAGCAGCGGTCGAGACGGTGATGGTACCGACGCTCTCTAGAACTAGAAATGGATCGGTGAGTTTTTTCGGAATTTTAATTACTTTAAATAATTTTGAATCTGTTAATAAATATAAGATAAAATTGCAATAATAACAACAGCTAAAGAACTGCTAAAGTGGAACTATGAGTAACTTAGCTATATATATTTGAACGTACGCATATGTTATTGTTTTTAAATACGATATTAGTTTACTATAAATGTTTATGTAGTTGTGACAGTCTATAAAGATGTCTATCCATTCAAATATAATTTTAGTAGGTAAGGTACATCAGGAGATACTAGTATATAGTTCAAAACCTGGAACTTCTTAGTGGGGATGTACCCAAACTTCATCTCAAAAGATTTAAAAAAACCGCCCTTGAGTATCTTGAGTGTGGCGAATAGGGTCGGAAATGCGCTTATCGTTCATAGGCTACGATAACTTACCATCAATCAGAGTATTCGCTTGTTTAAAAACATAATATAATAAAAAAAAGTTTCAAAATATACATTACTAGCTGACCCCGCAAACGTTATTTTGCCGTATATGTTATTAGCCCCCGCAACCCCCTCTTGTTGGTGGAATTTCGTAAAATCCTTTCTTAGCTGACCTCTACTCGGCGAAAGGAATATTCCTACCAAATTTCAAGTCTCTACGCCTTATGGTTCCAGAGATATCGTGATGAGTCAATACGTGGGTGGAGATTTCTTTTATATATACAGAAGATATCAAATGAAAAATAGAACGCTAGGTAGGATTATATGACAATTTTAAAAGACTATTATAGAGTTTTAACGTAGATGTAAGAGCAGAGAAATGCCTATTGTATTAAAAAAATAAATATTAAGAATTAGAAACCTCTGAGGGAATGTGTAATCAAATTTAATTAAAGCGAATATTAAATAATCTTTAATAATCAAAATTTACATAAAACATTAATTTGAGGCGAAGTTACATAAAGTTAAGTAAAAGAAAATATTGTAGGGGATTAAAAGATAATTACGTTTCACGGATCTAACAGTGAATTTATATGGTGTAAGAGTAATTTAAATTGGAAATAAGTTTCATTCATTATTATAGGCATGCCTTATCCGTTAGCTAAATATTATAAAATGTAAAAGTTTTATTAGAACGGTAATTTGGCTTCAAAGTTATGAAATATGAATTTCGAAGATAAAATTATATTAGGATCATCTCCTCGTTAATACCAAGTGCTACGAATACTCAGAAATAATGATAAAATATTAAATCATCTCTAATCTTACTAATTATTTAAATTAAGTTTAATTAGTGAATTGCAAAATATACAAAATTTATAAGTTATTTACTGAGATATTAATTAAATTATCGTTAAGATAACTTATTATCAAAATTTCCTGACTAAAAACACTCAAACCAATTTTGTGCTACTTTTACTGACACTGCATTAGGTCCATAAACGTCACATTTTTTGCCGCTTGAGTCTCTTTTTTCCTTTAAAAAAAAACTTTAAAATATAGAGAATTTCTTCGTTGGAATCACCTATTTTGGTGTTTTTTACTTTTTAATTCTATTTTTGAAATGTTACCTCTTTATAGTATTAAAACCAGCCAGTTACAAACAATACAACCAAAAAGATTTTATTGCAACCTTTTTACTACAAAATACAAAGAGAATTTTTCCTCAACAAATAATAATATTATTATCTCAATGTTGTTTTGACGCGAAAAAGATGATAAATAAGGAAAAGTGAGGTAATTAGAAGTGTGGATAAATGGCCGTAAAGCTATAATAGAACAGACAAATAATAAGTTTTTTCTTGTTTTGTTTTATAACATCTGTTTGTTGTTTTTGATATCATAATAACTATTTACTAAGTAAACTTCGTGAGTCCCAGTAGTCTTATACTAAGGGGCTCGGAATCATACACGAAGTATAAAAAAGTGCAAACACGACAGTAAATCTTTGAATCTATTGTAACCAAAATTTCTTATTAGTGGAGATCAAAGTCACAGTCATTCCTAAACAAATTAGAGTGACCAATACGCCAATAAAATCCGACAAAAATCCATCATAGCATCCATTGGTGATATAAGTTTCATCAGATATTGCGATTGAAGTGGAAAATTCTGCCAATACTTTTGGTAAAATTCCACGCGGGCATGATTTTAACAATAAATATACGTAAGATCAGCAAGTTGAAATGGTAGTGTGCTGGTCACTTGTGCCGCAGGACCGATGGCCGTTGGAGCAGACTTGTCCTGGAGTAGAGACCGCGTCTTGGCAAACGCAGTGAAAGACCCGGCCCACTGGCCCGACGATCTACGTTAGATTGTAGGCTGAGGCTAGATAAGGATTGCAGAAAATCGGGATTTCTGGCGCGAACTTGGGGATGCCTATGTCCAGCAGTAGACTGCGATAGGCTGAATTGATGATATACGTAAATACTTCTAAAATAAATATGGATATAGTTGTGCAAGGCCTAGTTACCGTAGAATATCCTTATAAAATCGAAGAGCCTATTTAAGAATAACGAAGAAGATTATGTAATCTATTGCTAAAATTTCATTTTCCACAAATTACAGTCAAAAGATTTTCATCGTAATAAGTTGAAAAAGAATAATCATAATTATAAAACTTATACCAACTTTCACCACAAATTTCAGCCCTTTGAAGGATATTTATTTACTTCTTTGCTCAATAATGGTCAACTTTGGAGCGCTGTAACAGCGTTTCAAATGAATGAAATTAAAAAAAATTGTAATGAAAAGTTTTCTCAAAAGACCATCTACAAGATTGGTCTAAGGTATTTTTTTTGTAAAATGTATTAAAAAAAAGTTATAGAGCAAAAAAGAAAACTATAATAGTTTAGAAATTTTCTCACTTTTTTTGCTTATAACTTCTTTAATTTTAAATTTAGGGCAAAAAGTTATATGAACATATTTGTAGGCAAAATGATTTGCTACAAATTATGTATTCACGAATTTTTTGTAGGACGTATAGTTTCCGAGATATCTCGATAAAAGTGTTTGCACCCCTTTTTCCAAGATGGCGGCCGGGGGACAAGGGCGGCAACCCCACAAACTTGGGGTTAAGCTTCTATTGACCCCCCACACATGTCCCAAAAATAAAATTGCGTCCTCTAACAAATGCAAAGCAAATGTAACATTTCAATGGACTATATCTCAAAGTTTCACAATTTTTAAATCGAGTGTCATATTGTTTGAATAAGTTAAAAAAAAACCGGTCAAGTGCGAGTTGGACTCGCGCACCGAGGGTTCCGTACAAATCTGTAAGTATATAAGTAAAAGTTATGTTGTTTTGCTGCTAAATGAAATCCGTAACATTACAATATGGAAAGTTGGAGGAGCATAAATTTAAGACAAAGGTATCTTTATCTTTTCATTAATCCTTTAATTTATATAAAATAAAATAAATAAATAAAATAAAAATCGCCTTTATTTCTATTACTATTAAAATTTCAATTAATATTAGCGTAAGTATTCTTAGTTTGAACATATGTATGTATATTAACCTATGTATATATTTATTCTATACTCGTATAATTAACTCGTCTACAAGTTTATAACATCACTTAATTAATATTGGTAATAGTAATAGTCGCCTCTGCGGCGTAGGCCTCTCCTAAACATTTCCATGTATCCCTTTCCCGTGCTTTCTGTAAACACAGCGGTCCACATAATTATCTGGTTGAAGGTATCTCTCCACCTTTTAATTGGTCTCCCTTTTTTCCTTGACCTGTCTCTTGGAAGGAAAGTTCTTTTATCGAAGTTATTTATTTACAAATTTTTTAGTCACTATTTAGAAATCTGGTTCAAAAATACTTTATTACTATTAAGTATTAAATTTGAACCATATTATATATAGTAGATATTTATTTATTTATTTAAATAGTCCCACAGATGATGTAACATTTATTTTGTAATTTAATTCGAGCCTTTTTTGACCTTTGTACCTGTTTTCAAGTTTGTATAAAACATGTTTTCCTAAATTTATTTTTATTATTGTCTGCTATTGTTTAAACATATATATTTTTTAATGTCTAGAATTCTCATTACAGTGTTAATATTACTTGATTTCATTAATCATTTCAATACTGTTGATTTTGACTTACTACTAGCTATACTTGGTTCTCTTAACATATTTCCTAAGGTGTCTGACTGGTTTCATAGTTACTTGCATGGTCGCCGGCTACGAATACATATTGAAGAACTTTCTTCATTCTGGTCTAGAATCAACGCTGGCGTTAAAGATAAATATATAATATGTACCTCTTCGCTTAAATGATAGCCTAACTTTGAAGATACCTTCACATTCGTCTTCCTTTTATTCTAAATCTTTCACTATTGAAGCTTATCGTCTTTGGAACTTATTGCCACTGTCTAACGCGCTCAATCTTTAATGACATTTGAAAAACTTGTTAAGGAAATGTACTTATCATATTAAATTATGTTAAGCAACTTTATTTTATTATTTATTATTTTTCATGAAGTTACGTTATGTTGTTAATTGTTATGTCATTCATCTTAATCTATCAATTTGCTTATAGTGTATATACGTATGTATGTATGAGGTATGTATTTATATATTTGTGTATACATGTGAGTAAACTTATATGTACATATGTGTAATTAAATATAGCATCTATTGTTATATAGTTATTTATTTATATCTGATTTTTATTTTATACTAGCTTCTGCGCGCGACTTCGTCCCCGTGGAATAGAACCAATTCTCTCATACATGATTTGAGCGAAACTTTAACCGTTTACGCCGCGGAAGCTCTCAAAAGGAAAAAAAACCCGATTTTGAAACATTCTTCATTGGTGCTACGCTCCTATTGGTCTTAGCGTGATGATATATAGCCTATAGCCTTCCTCGATAAATGGACTATCTAACACTGAAAGAATTTTTCAAATCGGACCAGTAGATCCTGAGATCAACAACAAACAAACAAACAAACAAACAATCAAACAAACAAACTCTTCAGCTTTATTATATTAGTATAGATTGTTCCTTTTTTTTACAAAATTTTGCGCCCTTCCCCTAGTTTATATGCAAGTCCTCTGCCCAAAGGTTGCCTGGAAGAGATCGCTGTGTTAGCGATAAGGCCGCCTGTTGCAATTGATGCAAGTTTATTGTTATAAATTCTATGTATTGTTCTTTTGTGTATTGGTGTGCAAAAAGAGTTAGTAAATAAATATTACTTTGCAAAGTTTTATAATTGAAAAACAAAGCAGAAATTAACAACATTACACATACTATTTCTGTGGTTGCGATGTAACTATACATTTAAGGTTTTCGTAATTTTTCCTGTATCTGTGCTATAAGACGTTGCTTCATACCTGAAGATTTTAGGTCGACGGGAAGTATTCTTTAGATTTTTATTCCCTTGTCAGTTGTTTGCTAGTTTCAATATATGCGGTTTAAATTGCTGTTTCTTTTGATATCGTGGACATAGAAGTTTGATTTTGTTACAGCTTAAAGGTATTATAGACCTGAGTATTTGATATGAATTTTAATTTAACACTTTTACGCGTTCATGATAAAAGTGGTATTAAGTGTAAAATTATTAAAATATTTTTTTTATATGTACTAACTAAAAATTTACACTTTTCGCAATTTTTCCTGTATCTGTGCTATAAGACGTTGCTTCGTACCAAATTTCAAGATTCTGACTTCACGGGAAGTACCCTGTAGGTTTTGATTCCTTTGGGACTATTTTCGATGAAAATATGCGGCTTAACTTGGTTTTTCTTTTGATACCGTTGACATACAAGTTTGATTTTGTTACAGCTTAAAGGTATTATAAACTTGAGTATTTGATATAAATTTCAATTTAATACTTTTACGCGTTTGTGAGAAAAGTGGTATTAAGTGTAAAATTATTAAAATATTTTTTTTTATATGTAGTAACTAAAAATTTACACTTTTCGCAATTTTTCCTGTATCTGTGCTATAAGACGTTGCTTCGTACCAAATTTCAAGATTCTGACTTCACGGGAAGTACCCTGTAGGTTTTGATTCCTTTGGGACTATTTTCGATGAAAATATGCGGCTTAACTTGGTTTTTCTTTTGATACCGTTGACATAGAAGTTTGATTTTGTTACAGCTTAAAGGTATTATAAACTTGAGTATTTGATATAAATTTCAATTTAATACTTTTACGCGTTTGTGAGAAAAGTGGTATTAAGTGTAAAATTATTAAAATATTTTTTTTTATATGTAGTAACTAAAAATTTACACTTTTCGTAATTTTTTCTGTATCTGTGCTATAAGACGTTGCTTCGTACCAAATTTCAAGATTCTTAGTTCACGGGAAGTACTCTGTAGGTTTTGATTCCCTTGAGAGTGTCGAAAATTTGCAGCATAAACGGCTGTATCTTTTGATTGCCTTGGCTTAGAAGTTTCATTTTTTCACAGCTTTAAGAGGCAGCAGATCTGAGTATTTAATATAAATTTCAGCTTGATGCCTCCACGCGTTTCTGAGAAAAAGGGTCTTGACAGACAGACGGACAACAAAGTGATCCTATAAGGGTTCCGTTTTTACCTTTTGAGGTACGGAACCCTAAAAACAGCGGACTTTTAGAATTTGATTTTTATGTAACCTTATTAACTTGTTAGAAATAAATGAACTTTATATCGAGTTGTGATAAATTCTTTTAATGAAGATGTGGTTCGATAATATTTGAAAGTTTTTATTTATCACTTATAAGGGTTTTTTTCACTGGTTGACTCGATCGGGTGAACTCGGGACCGCCGAGTGTAGCCGAGCGAGAAAGATACAGTCAGCTGCTCTTCAGATTGCCAATGATGTTTTCACTTCTGCCGTGAGGTCTTAAGCACGCGCTTATTTTTTTATTCTAAGTTTTATAAGAACAAAAATATATAAAAGAACCTTTTGCGTGAATAAAATTTGTTGTTTCTAAGATATATTTTTACTCGCAATTTACAACAAAATTATATAATTGACACAATTATTCGTACACTCATTCAGTGAACAGAGATTCGTCTGTTCATTTGGAATTGAATGGATTCATTCGGTCCCTTTTTGAGCCCAAGGGCAACTTCCATTGTACATTTAATATCTTAAAGTAAATTAAATCCAATTTATTCATTTATTTAAGAAAAAGAATCGCTAGATGTGTATGTTATGTGTTGATTTGTCTATTTTTTTTTAAATAACTTCTAGAGATTTCTAACGCAGAAAAATGGGAAAAATACAGAAAACGTAACAATTATTTCAACTTTAAGCGTTTGACTGTTTGCGAGACAGAAAAACATGTGTCGGCTTAGCTAGATTTCAATCAAATATTTTGTCTTGTAAATAAAAATCTAATATTTCAGGCATTTATCTAAAGTGACGTTTATGACTCAGTATTAATAGAATTATTTAGAAAATAGCTTGGAACCTCGAATAAGCTAATAATGAAGATAATGGTCCTTCTTTATTAATAAAAAAATGTAGACCAAGTACTTTAAGAAAAATTGGAAACGCGAAAAAAATTGTTATTCCGAATACTAGAAATTTTTACGGAGCTAGAATGATACCATTATACCCACATTCATTAATGAACTTCCGGAAAACCTACAAGACTTATACCTAGACAAACGCAATTATAGTAGATCATTAAAAAAACATCTGTTAAAATCATTACTTTAGTTATTAGTATAATATAGGACAGTATTGTATAAACTTAAACATATGATAATATGGTATTCAACCCAACGGTTTGTCCATATTGCCAGCCTTTGTGAGTTTTTGCGGCAGGCTTGTAAATAGTGTAAAATATGTGTTTTTTGTATTTTGAACAAATAAATAAAAAAAAATAAAAAATAAACAGATTCGTTTGAAAGTAGGATTCATTTTAAGCTGGTATACTATTATGCTTTAGTTTAATTATTTAATAAAAAGGACGAATGTCGTGAATGAATGGACATAAGAAAACCAGAAGTGTAGTATTTTAGATTTTTTTCTTCTTAACATAGATATTTAGGATTATCTATCATCTAATACTGCATTACAAGAACGATTTTTGTTTAAGGAACAAAAATCTTGATTGAAAATCGTATTAACCACGTTAGTAGTATTGCATGTTATCGAATCTGCTTATCACCGTGAATAATTCCACATTAATTTTATTTCTTTTAAGTTTCTCTATCAATTTTTCCTCCATAATGTTTAGATCATTCCACAAAAATATAATGATAGTTTAGTTCATATAACACGAGTTTAATGTTCTGTTATGTTTACACGAAGAAATTGCTGTAATAAGTTTTAACTGTATATGTTTTTGTACAGAAAAATATTGATATCATTAATTGTGTGTCTGGTTAACATTAAAATATTTCAAATAGAATTAAACCTAAGTAGGTACGTAAAATATCTAATTTTGAATCGTTTTTATTAGAATCTGGTGTTATAAGAAACAATGTTGCATCATCTAGCAGTCTCTTGCATTCATACATGATGCTTGTACTATATACTACGAGTACATTATATACTTAGTACGAGTGATATAGGTAATTATAACTTAGACAAAATCTTTCACATTTTAGATATTTCAATAAATTTAATCAACAGCATTGTTCTCTATATTACTGCCCTTTAATTAAGCTTTTTCTCTTTAATAACTTCGTATTTTTTTACGAAATCTTATACTAATATTTGATGTATCTGACATTATTGAAATGAAACTTCTTTAGGCGCATGAGGGGTTAAATTAGAGCGACCGGTAACGCGGCAGCGTCATGACGTTCAGTACTTGGATGGGTGACCGCCTGCGAACACCACGTGAGGTTAGATTTTTGTTTTTATTTTTTCCATTAGTTTTGGTTTGTATTTTAAATTAGTTTTTCTTAAATTTGTTTTTTTAATTCGTTTTTTTTAATTCGTTTTTCAAAGAAGTTTCACTTCTGACATGTATACTTTGTACGCACGCAATTTTGTATGTGAACAAGGCTATTGGTTATTGTATTGTGTTGGTCAGAGATAAACAATGAAATAAATAATGTCATTTGCACAAAGAAGATATTTAATGGCATTTCATTAAAGAACGATTATATTATAACAATTAAGTTGTGGTCCGAGACGCCATCTTTCATGACATCTTAACTAATTACTAGTGATGTGACCTTACGATTAGTGCTGTGACACACTCACAACAGATATTTGGACAGAAACGTACTATAAAACGACTTATTTGCATAGTAGCTGATAACTAAAAGAAATATAGGGTTTAAGTTATTAATAATGAAGCCAATACTACCTACGTAAACATATAAAATGAATGAATAATACAAAAATCTCTCTAAAAGTCGATTATCTACTTTATTATGCCTATTTTATTTTATCGTAGCGTGCGTAGCGACGTAGCGAATGGCTCTACGAGTGCTTCAATGGGGACTGCGAAATGAAATCTTGAGATTTCATTAATTTTACGAGTGAATTAGTTGAACGTGATTCTTTATGACACAGCATATAATTATCTAAGTCAAGAAATTGAAGCGTGCTTGATAAAAATGAATTCTCCTAATACTAAACTAGATTGAATTATTTAAATAATGTTTCCGTGTCCGTCCCTTTATCCCATAAATTGTAAACATATATAAGTGAGTTAGACGGGAACCCCACCCTGTGTGAGACTCAGATGTATGCAAGAAATACAAAGTATAAGGGAATGAAAGTGGGAGAGGCGTGAAAGCTAGAACTGAACTTTTCTTGATGATTTTTTATTTATTAACCGACTTCCAAAAAAGGAGGAGGTTCTCAATTCGACACGTATGTTTTTTATTTATTAATGTGTGCTTTTTTTGCTCTCTTATGAATTATTTATTATTGGAAACTTAATTGGTTAATGTATTTATTGTATCAATTTTAATTCATTGTATTACTATACTGTTTGTTTCCTGAAATGAAATAAAGTAAAAAAATAAAATAAAACTGGTATGGTTAAAGTAAACTAAACTTATAGTTGCATTTATTTTCGGATTGAAAATGCCAATAACAAAGATTTGCAGCTGTAATTACTCTGTGAATATTAAAATGTTATACGGAATATGTAATTTTTGTTAAATAAAAAAAGTGTCTTCAATTCACATTAATTACTTTTTATTTTTCGGCTGGTAATGTTCTCATTACAACAAAAATTATCGAAAAAATCGTCAATTAAATAAGAACTACGTATTAGGTATAACTCAAACAAAATATTTATCAGATATCGTTCAAATTTAAATGCTACACACGACAAGAACCAGCTCTCGTATGTAAAAAGAATAATCAGAATCGGTAAACCTAATAAAAATTTATGAGTCATACGCACAAAAAATATACAATCGAATTGAGAACCTCTTCATTTATCAAAGTCAGTTAATAAATAATAAACATCAAAATTAATTATGTATAAGTATGAATTCGTATTCTCAATTTCGTTTTCGTGGAATGGAATGATAAAAATGCAATTATTTTAATCTCTTGAGATTCCTTTGTATCAGATAATGTTTTCTGTGAATTTATATGAAGATTATATTTAAACTAGCTTCTGCGCGCGACTTCGTCGGCGTGGACTCCGCTCCTATTGGTCTTAGCGTGACTATACATAGCCTATAGCCTTCCTCGATAAATGGGCTATCTAACAGTGGAAGAATTTTTCAAATCGGCCCAGTAGTTCCAGAGATTACCGCGTTCAAACAAACAAACAAACAAACAAACAACCAAACAAACAAACTCTTCAGCTTTATATTTTAGTATAGATTTGAGTCCTTAGAATATAAAGTGTATTAAGTATTTTTATCCGACTAATGTAAAATGAGGATTGAAAATGAAAAGATGTACAGTTAGCTATTTTTTTGTAAACAAATTAAAAGGCTTTGAAAATAATTTTATTGTTTTTGGAGAAATTCTGGACTATTTTAGACTACAAGCTCTTTATTTTTGTTTAAATAATTATAATAAGTATATAATTTTACGCGATTGCGTTCTTGGTGGATCAGCACAAAAGTATTTTATCAAAAGGTTTGTCGTTGCTGTTGATTAGACTCCTAGTTCATTAAACAGAGCTTGTAGACATGTTCTTTTGTGTCTAACAAATTTTTAAAGGCTATAATCAAACAATATTTAAATGCACTAAACTCTTGTTTATTTGGTCTATTTTGAAGATTAATTTTATAACTACCCATCTTTGACCGGACACTCTGACCTATTTCTTAAGATTAGAAGAAAAAAAAAACACTATAGATTAAGTGACGCTGTATTTCATGCAAGGTATTACCAATTTTATAATAAAACACTGTTTTATTTAAGTAAGTAGTGTAACTGCGGATTTTCTTGCAGATTTACTGCAGAATCGGCGGTAGCTTCACTTTTAAAGATAATTAAGAATTTAATTTTTAAAATGACGATTCAAAGATGCTCTTGAAGCCTATTTGAATTAAGTAATTTTTGTTTTTTGATTTTAAAATTGTATATCTCAAGATATAAACGAAGATATTGTTTATTGCACACCATTAAAAGATACAAAAAAATAATAATAATACAATTAGAGGAAGATGTGTAAAGGCGTAAAAACCATAATAAAATGAGGCAACTATATGTATTGTATATACTTTACTGAGGTAGGGCACAGCAGGAAATTTTCTGCTCAAAATAAGGAGCAGCCCAACTGGGGTAGTACCTCGACCTTACAGAAGATCACAGCTAAATAATACTGTTTTCAAGTAGTTTTGTGTTCCTGTTAGTGAGTAAGGTTAAAGTTAACATCAGGTGAGCCGTACGCTTGCTTGCCGAACAAGTTATATAAACAATACAGTTATTTCTAACGTAAGAAAAGAAAATAGTTTCCGAACGCAATACTTCAAACATCTGTCACATCAATGTCAACCCGTAAAGGTTATGTGAAGTCTGATCTCCTTGGTGTGTTCTTCATCCCACATGACATTGGCGAAATGATATGACATGTGTCAAACTGACACAACTAAAAGATATTAATCAAATAACTGAATTGAAGTCTGACGCAATAGTTATATAAAAGTAAACAAACAGTAATAATATCGCTCAGAGGTCGAAATTAGACCATAATTAAAAATTTAAATTAAAGAAAACCAAATAATTATGAAAATAAAAAATCTTTTTAAAAAAATTTCTATTTGACTACAGACTTTGACAATCAACAAAATAGTAATATATGCGTGTGTGTGTCAAATACATGGTAGTGTGTGTAATGCTTTTTTTATTAATTTAATGTATCTTTTATTTTATGTATAATTTAAAAAAAAATATTAGCATTCTGCACTCCTTCTCTATATAAACTATAAGTGTGCGAAATTTCATACTCCTCCGTACGCGCAATTTCCGTAAAAAGGGGTACAAAGTTTTTGCTTCATGTATTAATGTATATTATGTTACTGTAAATGAACGAATTATGTCAAATCCTAGGATTTAAGAGTAAAACCTAAGATTTACCAACTCTTAATGGTAAAAGCCCGAACGATTTTGCAATTCGCACTTTTACCACCATTCACTTGGTAAGTCTTAAGCCCGGTTTCCACTGCGAAAGGGTAATGTGCGGAAAATGGTTAGGCGGAACGGACTCCTTTTTAATGAAATAGGTTTGCGTTTCCACCAACGAAGAGTTGGTCATTTGATTTCCACTGCAAAATGAAACTAGATAGAGAAATGAGCGGACTGAGCTGAACGGAAAATGAGAAATGAAAAACGAATTGATAATTTCCACAGAGAACGAGTTCAGTTGAAGTTTTGAGCTGGTTGCCGTGTTGTGATCGAGATCGATGTTATCGAGTGACACGGAGTCGAGTGATGACAGTGATTATGTATACAGAAAAAAGAAACACGGGATAGCCTTATTTATGGGGTTTAAAGGAGGAGGGGGTGGGTGGGTTACGTTCTGGTACCACTCCCAACCCTAGACCTGGGCATAGATTTTTGGGGTTTTGGGGGTGGGGGGGGGGTTACCCTCTGGTACCACTCCCACCCCCAGCATTGCACTATATAGATATAGAAATCCGAAAAATACCCAAACCCGAATCGGAGCACCCCACTATCCACGTGGTCTAGGTCTGTCCTACCCCTAGAGTGTTCTGTTGAGAGCCCGGAGCCTACGCATTCGTTCACGCACTTTAACACGGAGGACAAGGGCTGACCTCCCTCCGCGCCATGTTGATTAACGGTCTAATTTTGAAGTTAGATAGGTTAGGGTTATTTTTTTTTTTTTTTTGTAACGAACTTATGCCGATAAGCTAAAACCTATCTAAGCTCAAAATTGAAAAGATTTACGACTGAATAGGTTTTGCCTTCATATAACCCCATCCTCCCCCCAAAACCTCGTAAATCGATGCCCAGTGCTGGGGGTGGGAGTGGTACCCCTTACCCCCTCCCCTCAAACTCCATAAATCGATGCCCAGTGCTGGGGGTGGGAGTGGTACCAGAGGGTAATCCCCCCCCCAACTTCAAAAATCTATGCCCAGTTCTAGGGTTGGGAGTGATACCAGAACGTAACCCAGCCACCCCCCTCTTACCCTCTCCCCTAAAAACCCCTTAAATTGATGCCCCATGTCCTATAGGCTTACCGAAAGACGTATTGTTGTATCTTATGCAAAAAAAAACGCGCTAAACGAAGATTTTGGATGCAGACAGCGAGCGAGTCCGTTCTGAACTAGTCGGTGCAGGCCTTGCACAGCGGACTCTTTTCAATTTCTTTTTACTCGCTCAATCCGCCCCGCTCACCACTTTCTGTGTGGAAACGCTACTATGTAAATTGTAATTGCGAGTTGAGCGGAGTCCGTAAGTACTCCGCTCCGCTCCCTAGAACTGAGCGAGCTCATTTCTACTCTTTCTACACGCTCGGCTCTTTCCGTCCGACTATTAATTTGTTGGTGGAAATACAAGTATGCAGTTTGCGTTTGCGAGTTTAAGGAAGTCATTAATGGGTCCGTTCCGCTCGCGGTAAAACCGGGCTTTAGTAGTCGTAGTTCTCCGTACGCGCAATTTCCGTAAAAAGGGGTACAAAGTTTTTGCTTCACGTATTAATATAATTGTTATAGATACTGACACGCACTATATTAAAAACAAAGTGATATAATACATCATATAGTGACGTAATGTATTTTTGTAATTTTTCGTGATCACCGATCATTCAAGATTCAGCGTTCGTTGTCACGAACAAGCTCTAAAATATCGTACAATTTTCAGTGTTACCACGACGAAATATTTTCTATTTTTTATTACACTTTAACTTTTATAATATTTTAGAAAAATACAATATATATTTCAGACACGTTCAGGTAATTCCACCGCAGACTGTAATTTAAATATCTTTTCCAAAACTTCGAATAGCAATTTCTTAATGGCACGTTCCAGATTATTTTTTTAAATTAAGACAAAAGTTCGAGCGTTGAATTGTAGATTGAAATCGAATATTGAGCTAATGGGGAAAAATAATAATTCATTTGATCGGTGTAAAAATTCTTATTGCATAATCTCTTGGAAATTGAGACTTCGTATTTTAAGTGTCTTTATTTATATCTTGTACTATTTTTCTTTAAATTTAAATGAAAATTAATTTTGTAATGTTACTTTTAATGCAGCTAAGGATCAGTTTATTACACATTTATATCAACTTATCTTATTTAATCTAAATACATAAATAATAATTGCCCCCTTAGCCAAGTAGCATAAAAGCTAAATGAATAGAATAGAATAGAATTCTCAATGTATGGGGATGACTCTAGCTTATCTTTTATGCCACTTGTCGAAGGGGGCTGATAAGACTAATATACTTACTGGATAGATTAAAGTTGGCTTCTTGTTCTGGTAATCGAATGAACGTCGTCCACCGTCTCCGAATTTTTTTAACGAAAAGTACAAACAATAATCGATACTGCAATCGATTCTGATTGGTTGTCCCCAGTCAACAGGAAAGCGAGACCACGCAGGAAATAAATTGAGTGACTACAATATTATTTTAACAGATTTACTAAAATGATAATTAATCATACATTTAAACAGGAATAATACAATATTTTTATCGTGAATTGTAAGCGTATTTACAAAAATCACAATATTTGTAAGTTCAGTCTGTTGTATACCTACAGTGCAATAAAAAATAAAATGAAAATCCAAAAAATAAATACTTCCTAAGGGTCCAAACTCCAACTCGAGAACCGCACATGACAAAATTTTCATTTTTAAGTTTTGTCTTTAGACCTGATTTGGGTTGTATTTAGACCCTGTGTACATTTTTAGACCCAGGACAGATTTCTCATTCTACTTTTACATTTTATGAGTGTCAACTGTTTTTTACTCGTAGTGTACATACAACTTTATGAAATAATACACCACCACGTAATAAAACACTGCTTGAAAGCAGTATTATTTAGCTGTTATCTTCTGTAAGGTCAAGGTCCAAAAACATTGCACACCAAATTAACAAAAACAAACAGACAATGTAAAAATAAATTAAAGCAAACAAACTTAACATTCTCAGCTCAACGGATAGACTGAACTCATTGAACAGGAAACACGACAACTCCAGGACACATTTGAATACCTATCTGAAACTTTTTCACGTGAATTTAGTACTAATTTAATGTATCTACTGGCCATATTTTATTTCTATTATAATGTATTAAATAAAATCGGCATTTTGTATTTGATATCTATACTAATATAATAAAGCTGAAGAGTTTGTTTGTTTGATTGTTTGTTTGTTTGTTTGAACGCGCTAATCTCAGGATCTACTGGTCCGATTTGAAAAATTCTTTCAGTGTTAGATAGCTCATTTATCGAGGAAGGCTATAGGCTATATATCATCACGCTAAGACCAATAAGAGCGGAGTCCACGCCGACGAAGTCGCGCGCAGAAGGTAGTTTGATATATTTCATAAAGTTCTTCTAATATTGCAGTGATACTTTTATTAAATTTAGTGTGAAAAGGTTAATTTATTCGCACTCTCCATAACACATGACATTGGCGAAATCCTTTTTGCTATATTCGAACCATTGTAGCCTTTAAATGAGATTAAAAGTTGAAATCAAGAAGAAGAAGTATCCAAAGCAATGCATGCATTGTTGGACACAAAAAGGAAAAATTACTTTTTACAACACAAAAATTTATAACTATTGCAAAAGTTCTTGACGTTCCTTTATGTAAACAATATATCTGTCTAATTTGTAAAAAATGGATTCCTTACAAATTGTGGTTCAACTTTTTCATAGAGTAAAACTTTATTTCGACTAAAATAATTGTGTTTGCTCGCAAACGAAAAGAAAACCGACTTCAATTACATCGACAAGTAGAACGACGTAAGTAGACGAAAAGATATCTAGTAAATGTGCGCTATCAAAGATTACTCAAATAGTCATCAGATCTTGACTACACGACAGACTACAAGACATAATTATATCAGCTTTCGATAAAAATAAGAATCACCAAAATCGGCATACCCAGTGAAAAGTTATGCGATATAATACAACGTAGGTCGACGAAAAAACAGTCAAGAAAATACGCATTGTTAGATATAACTCGAAAAGTACCCACTTGTTAAATCTCAATTATATTTAATTGGTACCACAAGACACGCACCACCTTTTGATTATTATTTTTTAACAAAATCGGTCCACCCAGTCAAAAGTTCTGATACATTAAAAAACTTTGTCCTTTTTTGGAAAGAATTTAATTTTGTGATGCACACTAATAATATAGAATACTCCAGCCTATCGCAGTCCACTGCTGGACATAGGCCTCCACAAGTTCGCGCCAAATATGGCGTAAACTCATGTCTGTTGTCCATAGTCACCACGCTGGGCAGGTGGGTTGGTGACCGCAGGGCTGGCTTTGTCGCACCGAAGACGCTGCTGTTCGTGCCAGCAGTTGGATGGTTATCCCGCCATCGGTCGGATTTTTAAGTTCCAAGGTGGTAGTGGAACTGTGTTATCCCTTAGTCGCCTCTTACGACATCCACGGGAAGAGAGGGGGAGGTTATATTATTTACTGCCATAACCACACAGCTTATTATAGAATACTGAAAATGATTAAATTGCTTGACCTATTTATCGTCCCATGTCACTTCGCTTTGCCCCATATTTTTTTTTTTCTTCACTGAAATTAATACGATCAGTCTCTTGACGTAGGTTGACATAAACACGTAGTATAATTTTTTTTCTGTCTTATAAAATATTATTTGTCTACTGCTACATTGATATAATTTTATCAACCGTCAGCGAATAGGGGGTGTTATAAGTTTGACATATCTGTACATCTGTGGCATATTAGATCCTAAACTAAATGGAAAGATTATAATGCGTTTTTTTTGTTTTTTTAATGTTATAGGGATCTTACACGCATATAATTCAACATCAATATATCTTTTCACACATCACTCTATATAATAATTATAAGAGATAAACTCCATGTGACCTAAAAGTAAGTTATGTTTCATACGACTTACTATATTATTATATAGGTGAAAAATTCCAGATATGAATTACAATAAATTATTGTTCTCTCCACTATGGCTTATTATTAAGACAAAGGAACACAAAACATGATAAAAAATTATAAATAACAAACAATTAGAAAAATTCACAATTTAACACGAACAATACGCATCGTATAAATTTAATACGAACAAAAGGAAATATTAAACAAGGATGTAACAATAATTCAAAGCGGAAAAACTTCTTTGTATTTTAAAAGCTCAATAATTTCTTTGCTTAATACAAAAAATGGTCATAATTCATATTTTATGTAGGTACTTTTATATTACGGTATTTGTTATTAATACAATCTTTTTTATAAATAAAAGAAATAGCAGAGTCATACAAAAGAATCTTTACTGAACGATTGATAAGCATTTTCCTTTGTAAATATGCAAAGGCACTTACTGCGATTAAGCTTTTGATAAGTATAAAAGCCTTTTACTTATTCAAGTAATAAGCTGTTGTAGTTCAAATGATCGCTTTTCTATAGTTTTTCATATAAGCAAGTTATATTTTATAGATCTTTGTTTTTATTATCAAGAGTAAGTTTGTTTGTTCGAGTGTTTACTTGTCTCCATCTAGAGGATAAGTACAATTTAATATACAAGTGAGTTCTTTTTAAAGTAAAACTTCATTACTAACGCTTGATTCGGGGAGTAAGATAGTGAATGCGTGGTGAGACCGTTACGAAAAGTGTGATCGGGTGAGGCGAACGGAGAAAGAGAGAGAGGTGCGAGCACACATTTTCTTTCTTTCATAGCCAGTTACGTTTCGTATATCTAAGACACAGCGCAGGCCTATTGTGCAGAAGTTTCACTTCAGTCGTGTAGTTTATAGCTCACTCGTTTTTTTTAAAAAAGTATGTTGGAATTTATTTCATTTAATACTTGAAATGAGATAGATTATAATAATTTACCCTGCAGAATTTGTTGTAAGAGACAACAACCCGTAGACATGGTAGATTCATACATGTGCTAATAATATAGAGATGCATAAGTACACACTGTGACTTTTAGCTTCTTAAACTCTATCCTCGTGTTCACAACGCAGCAGCGTATTTGTGGTTTACAAGTTACAGTATTTGTGATGGTACAATCACTTGAAGGTGTGTGTGTTAGTAAGGTGACCAGAGCTCCTGGGGGAATTGGATATAGGGTCGGCAATGCGTCTATATGTTACGACAATCGCTTTCTATCAGGTGAGCCAAATTTTACCCCTCATGTGCCTAAAGAAGTTTCACTTCAAAAAACCTGTCTAACACGTAAGCGCTTTAGTGATTTTTATATAATATGGTTACAAACAACCTATATAAATTCTTTTTTATTTTATTAAAAATAGACGTGTTTCAAAATCAAATAGGTACAAATAAATTATAATCAACATTTCCTTATAATTTTTCTCACTTTTCTTTTTCAAAGCCCATCAAAACAATTGAAATTGTAGCTTTGACAATCATGAGAAGTTGTAAGTATTATTATTTGATATTTTTTACCTTTTGTGATAGATTCTTGTCGGTAGACAGAATAAATATATCTTTAACAAGTTCCAAGAAATAGCAAATAAGAAAACTATTAAATGAAGAAACTTGAACGATTGAGAGGTACGAGTGGTAAGGGGTAAGGAATAGACATTTAGGATTATGTTGTATTGGTATATGAAAGGCGATAAATATATTCAGCTATAAAACGTTAATATACGATTGGATGAGATTTTGAGATCCGATCCTTTCATGGTTTTATTTTATTACAAACATTCTTGAAAGCATTATTTTGACACCAGTTTAATTTCTTACCAACAAATTATCATACTTATACTAGCCTTTACCCACGGTTTCGCTCGTATTAACTTTTTTTTAATAAAAATTATTCTATGTTACTAATATCTCCGAAAATATTTGTACAAAGTTTCATGATGATCGATTAAGTCGTTTTGGCGTGAAAGTGAAACAAACTTACATTCACATTTATAATATTAGTAGGGATCTATAATACTACTTTCAGTAACCAATCAAATCACACATTTAAATAATGTATTCATCGTGAATAAAGTAGCGCACGTTAATTTCAGTGACTTATTTTTTTCAAAATCTACTTAACTTCATTCTTTTAAACTTTTGACATGACATTTTAATTTAAGTAGAGAATGTAAAGTCAATAAAATGAACATTACTTTTTAATATTTTTTAGCCCATTTATTGTCATTACTGAACCGAAATAAATTTAGAAAGATCGCGTCTATTTTATACTGTTGGAGCTTTAATAATGTTACTACTCTATTAATTGAAGTGTGATTTCCCTTTCAAAAGAAATAATCAGTTTTTATTACTACTTTTGAATTTTAGTAATAACTAGCTGACCCGTCGAACTTCATACCGCCTAACAGTCGATTCTTTAATTTTTTAGTTTTTTAAGACTTATCCTTCCCGAAACCCCTCCTCCCTAAGACTTAAACTTTATGGTATGGTATTATAGTTCAAATTGACTAAGTATTATTACGAAACTTTTGTATGAGATTATAGAAACGTGTTGTTTTTAGAATTTTTCAGGCAATTTTTAAAATTTTTCGCTCCATAAGAACTATCCTCGTACATCACGGAATGTTATAAAAAAAGAATGAGCGAAATCGGTTCAGCTGATCTCGAGATTTGCGCTTAGCAACACATTCAGCGATTCATTTTTATATAGATAGAGATTATCGCTTTATATAGTACTTCAGTATGGTAAGATCCTTACGTCAAAGAGGTCACGCGTGGTTAAGTAGTAGACGTGGTCCTTTCGTCAACACTTGTCGTATTCTAATGGATCGGGTTTACAGCCCATATAATAAAGTAAATTGTATTTTTTGGGAGATATACGGGTATATTACTTTTAAAAGTGATTGAAGTTTCTTTTTTATATAACTAGGTCGGCAAACAAGCGTACGGTAATGATGGCAAGCGATTACCGAAACTTATACCTGCAACACTTGTAGTGTAGCATCGCAAGTGCGTTGCCGACCCTACCCGGTAGGGTCGGCTCTCCCAGGAGCTCTAAAATATTTATGTAATATTGAAGTACCTATTATAAGAAAAATATTTCTTGCTTTGAGCTTCCTTGTGGAAGAAAAAATGGTCAATAATTGTCGGAGTTTTTGGCAATTCAGTTAGAAATCGGCTTTCCTTTTGCTAACCGACTCCAAAAAAGGAGGAGAGTCAATTCGACTGTTTTATATGTGTTATTTTATAATTGGGACCACGTGGACCACGTTTAAATTTAATTGAGATCTAACAAGTACTTTTCGAGTTATATCTATAATGCGTAGGGGAGACTGGGTACGGTTGTGCCAGGGTACGGTAGTGACAGTCGTTATAACCGCGAAACTATACGGAATGCGGGGAAGAGTGTAATGGAAAAAAGAAGCGCAATGCATGTCTACACATGTTGCCCAGTATTGCATTAGCCAGTGCACGACGTAAACAAAAGCAGGAGGCCACATTGCTTTTCAACAGCCAAAAGTAAGTTTTTTTGTTCAGATTCTTTTAATATTTACTTTTATTGGTATACAGATATACTATAGCAAATATTTTTTTGTTGTCAATTGAATGTTAGTAGTTAATTACAAATGATTACTTTTTACGTAGATAATTTAGGTTACTCATGATGTTTTATTGTTTTTAGAAGTATGCGTTGGGTACGGTTGTGACAAATGTAGATGGGTACGGTTGTGACATATATATTCTTTATGTTTTTGCTTTTAGATGACCAGAAAACGCTTGCGGATGAAGTAAGACGTGGGACTTCTTTACGGAGAGCTGCGGAAATGCATAATATTAATCGCTTGTAGTTGTTACGATACATTCGTAAACATGATGAAGTCGGTGCTAATCACGATGTAAACAGCATCAGCATGTGATATGCAGCTCATAGCAAAGTATTTTCGAAGGAGCAAAGAGCGCTGTTATCAAAATACATGTACTACACGTTGCGCGGAAATTTATTTTGGCCTTACTACAAGAGAGGTACGGAAACTGGCCTTTGAACTGACAAATAAATACATACAACATAAACCTACCTGCTACTTGGAATGAGAATGAGATGGCTGATGAGGAATGGTTTCGTTCATGTCTGTACGCGTAGCTCAAGCTACAAGCCTTTCAAGAGCTACAAGTTTTAACAAAACGAATATTGAAGCTTTTTATAACAACTTGCAGACTATTTTGGATATACACCTATATGAGCCACAACATATATATAATATTGATAAAACTGATGTAAACTTTATATAGAAGAAAAGTATTTTGTGTTATGTTAAACATTTCTAACAATAAAAGTCATTATAAACCATTTCTGTGAATGTTTATGTCTGTCACTACTGACCCCAACCACTGTCACAACCGTCCTTGGGGTGAGGACGGTTGTGACATTTTCCTTTTTTTTTTAAATTTGATGCTATAAGTAATACAGCATAATTTGAGACAAAATTTCAGTATTTTTATGTGGACAAATGTATAAGCTACGGTTTAAGTAATTTTTGTCTAACTAACTAGTAAATTAACAAAATTATTGGCGGTCAAACTGAAATTGTCACAACCGTACCCAGTCTACCCTATTTATAACTTCCAATAACTGAAATTAACGATTAGCTTCTCGGAGGATTCATTTGTTTTCATTACAACTAGGCTGGCAATATAAACTTTAAAATAATTAAACTTTAAGTAAATTCTATTAATTTCATAATAGAGTTATTTTGAGAGGGGTAGATAAAATATATACTATTAATAATAATATTTTAGTAACAACAACGCTTTTAGGTTATTTAAGATTAAATTAATAAGAAATTTATTCTAAGGAAAAGTCGTATAATTTATCGAATCAGACAATAAAACGACCGTTCTAGTGTAATAGTGAGTGTGCCACATCGGCGACGCATAAACAAGGATGGCCGTGAGTTCGATTCCCACTAATAGTGGATATTTGTGTTTTTATAAATATTTATTTCTGGTCAGGTTGTTAGTCCTTGTGGTCTCCCCACCGTGTGCCTCGGAGAGCACATTAAGCTGTCGTTCCCGTTTGTTATCATGTACACCTGATAGCGGGATAGTATATTTTGTTAATAATATGCTACATCCAGATTGAAAATTAAGATTCTAATAGTACTGGCAAGTATTTTTTTAAACCGACTTCCAAAAATGGAGGAGGTTCGCAATTCGATTGTATTTTTTTAATGTATGTTACTTCAGAACTTTTGACATGGTGGACCGATTTCGATAAAAAAAATCGAATCGAAAGGTGGTGCTTGTTATGTGGTCCCATTTAAATTTATTTGAGATCTAACAAGTACTTTTCAAGCTATATCTAATAATGCGTTTTTACTTGACTATTTTTACGTCGACCAACGTTGTATTATACCGCATAACTTTTAACTGGGTGTATCGAATTTGATGATTGTTAATTCAATCAAAAGCTGATATTTATAAAATAATATTAAAGCTACATATAATTTCAAGATATCAGCTTACAAATAATTTCAATCATTATATATTTCTCCCTCTCGATCTTAATTAATCAAAAAGTACACAGGATATACAACGTAAAACATGTTTTGATTTTGTAACTCGAGATCATGCGTCAATAAACTAAGTACTACTTACATTCATACTCACAGAACCGTATTGAAAGCTTTTGCTTGTAATTTGTCATCTGTGACAAACATTTTAGTCTAAATCACGAATTGGGCAATCTAAGAATAACCTAAGAATTTGACTTCTTATCCTGTATTTACCGCTTTTTATAAAAACAAATATGTAACTTTTGATACATAAATGTATTGTACATTCAGGATTTTTTACTCACCATGCTATTTCCAATTACCTTTTTTAAACATATATACTTGATTCAATAAAGTTAATAATATATAAACGAGACTTACCTATAGATAGATAGATAGAATACAATCAATCTAACCGAAGGGGCCATTGAATTACGCCAGTGTTAGGTATTGAGATAACAGTAGATATATCATCATTTCAGCCTATTGCAGTCCACTGCTGGACATAGGCCTCCACAAGTTCGCGCCAATAATGGCGTGAACTCATGTGTTTTACCCATAGTCACCACGCTGGGCAGGCGGGTTGGTGACCGCAGGGCTGGCTTTGTCGCACCGAAGAACGCTGCTGCCCGTCTTCGGCCTGTGTACTTCAAAGCCAGCATGGATGGTTATCCCGCCATCGGTCGGCCAGTAGATATATATGTTACCGGAAATGTATGAAATCTAGGAATTGTTTACAATTGTATACAATTCCTAGGAAATGTATACAATTCCGAAGCTATTTAGGAAATGTATAAAATATTGTTTCAAAAACTATTTAATACATAAATTTCCTAGGAAATGTACACAATTCCTATATCGTATTAGGAAATGTATAAAAATAATACTTTCTGTAATAAAACACTAAATCTTTTCTTTGTAATATATTAGAATAAATATAAGATTTATATTTTAACCCTTTATAATTAACTACTTTAATGGCTAGTCTTTAGATTAAGACCCGCGTCGGTCTAATTTTGAAGTTAGGTAGGTTAAGGTTATTTGTTAAGTCTTTAGATTAGGACCCGTAGACTGTTTAACGGCATGATTTTGTGACATAAACAAAAAAATAACCCTAACCTATCTAACTTCAAAATTAGACCTTCCCCCGCTATCCCCGCATACCCATTGAAATCTCAAATATTTACATTTCCGATTGCTATTTAGGCAATGTATAGATTTCCTAGGAAATGTGTCTAACATAATTTATTTTACACATTTCCGTGCGATTTTAAGAATTTCATACATTTCCTAGGAATTGTATACAATGCCGGATTACATACATTTCCTGTAACATATATAAAAAGAATATTTCAAATAAGTAGTGTAAGTAATGTATGTAGATTTCAGGTAGAAACACTTTTTCTATTTGTATAAATAGGGGGTATGTCGAACTTGCTTTTTGAGTCGCAATAAACGGTCAATCAAGTGCTAACGTGTGTTTCCTTTGTTCCTAATAATAAATCTATTACGGCTAGATATTTCTCAGTGGCGACGAGTGGACTTACGCATCTTATAACATTTTACATATTAGTGTTATTAGTGTTATAATATAAAAATGTCGATCGGTAAAATCGCGGAATTTAATGTGCGGTCGGACAATTGGCGGTTATATGTGGAGCGTCTAGAACATTATTTTATTGTTAATAAGATAGCGAGCGAGCTAAAAGTACCAACGCTAATCACCGTAGTCGGATTAGAGTGCTACGAATTATTGGTAGATTTGTGTACCCCAGACAAACCGTCATCTAAAACTTTCGAACAGTTGACTAAAATCCTAGAAAAACACTTGCAACCCAAGCCGAGTGTTTTAGCAGAACGTTTTAAGTTTCGACATAGGAAGCAAGTGAGCGGTGAATCGTTAGCGGAATATGTAGCTGTGTTAAAAAAACTGTCTAAAACCTGTGAGTTTGGGACGTGGTTGGAAGAAAGCCTGAGGGATCAATTTGTATGCGGTATACAGTGTGAAGCGATACGGCAGCGTTTATTTCAAGAGGATCATCTCGATTTTTCGAAAGCGTATCGTTTGGCCGTCAGCATGGAGGCAGCTGAGAAGGATGCAGCGGCAGTAGACAGTCAGGCTGTGGCGTCGAGCGGAGTGCCGGCGGTGACGGCAGTGTGTCGGGCGGCAGTAGCGGCCGCAGCGAGACCGTCGGCCGCGAGCGGACCGAGCGGTGCGCTCGGCCGGCGCGCGGAGCGGACAGCGGCGGCGAGACCGTCGGCCGCGAGCGGTGAGCTCGGCCGGCGCGCGGAGCGGACAGCGGCGGCAGCGGAGTCGTCGCGGCGGCAGGCGGCGGCCGGGGCGCGCTGTCGCGCCTGTGGCGGTCGGCACGGCGGGTTACCGTGCAGGTTTACGCGCTATGTGTGCAGGGCGTGCAAGCAGCAAGGGCACCTGCAGCGGGTCTGTCCTAATGTGACGGGCGCTTATAACATCGAGACGGGAAATACGATGGAAGCGGCAACGTCTACAGATAGTGAAGAGAGTGATGAGGTAATAGTAGTTAAACTAAACCAATTAGCTTTAGAACAATGTAAACCATTCATGGTGACCTTGAATGTTCAAAATAAAGCCATTTCCATGGAATGTGATACGGGTAGTGCAGTGTCATGTATAAGTAGTGAATTTTATAAAAAATATTTATATGATTTAAAATTAAACGATTGTAAATTAATTTTAAAATATTATACCGGGGAGACGGTGCGCCCGGTCGGGGTCATTAGACCTCTGGTTAAATACGGCGAGCAAGAAAAATATTTGGACCTATATGTGGTACGTGATGCTAAGTCTGCATTATTGGGGAGGCAATGGTTATTAGAATTAAACATAAAATTACCTAAACTAAAAATTGATGCAGTGAATTATATAACAAATAATAATTTTAATATGAATGATTTCAGTTCCAAATATTGTGAAGTATTTGCGGAGGGCCTCGGACGGTTCACCGGTGGCACGGCGAGCATTCACATACGCGAGGGAGCGCGGCCGGTCTTCATGCGTGCGCGGCCGCTGGCGTACGCGCTACGCGAGCCGGTGGAGCGCGCGCTTGAGCAGATGGTGCGCGATGGCATCCTCACACCTGTTGAGCGCTCGGACTGGGCCACGCCGATAGTGCCGGTTATGAAGAAAGACGGTAATGTACGGATTTGCGCTGATTACAAATTAACTCTCAATAAGGTAATCGAGATTGACCGTTACCCGCTACCTCGTACGGAAGACTTACTCGCACGGTTACACGGGGGCGAGTTGTTTACTAAGATAGACCTTTCACAGGCCTACGCACAGATTGAATTAGATGACAGTAAGAAATATACAGTAATAAATACGCACAAGGGACTTTTTATGTTTAATCGTTTAGTGTTCGGGTTATCGTCTAGCCCAGGCATTTTTCAAAAACGGTTGGAGCAATTATTTTCTGATTTACCATACGTAGGAGTATTTTTAGATGATATTATAATAACGGGACGGAATAATCAAGAACATGTTGAGAATTTACATAAAGTATTTGAGCGTTTAAAAGTTAGTGGTCTCAAGGTAAAGAAAGAAAAATGTGAATTCTTCCAGGAGTCAATTTGTTACTTGGGGCATGTTATTAATAAACGAGGTATACATACTAACCCTGAAAAGGTTAAGGCTATTGTTAACACTCCCGCACCCACCACTGTATCTGAGCTTAGGTCTTTCATAGGTATGGTCATGTATTACGCTAAGTTTATAAAAAATGTTAGTACTATTTTAGCACCGCTATACAATTTACTGCGAGCTAATGTCAAATTCATATGGACTAAGGAATGTGAAAGGGCCTTTCATTGTATAAAGGAAAAACTCAGTTCTAGCGAAGTATTGGTACATTACTCAAGCGACTTGCCGCTAATACTGACGGCGGACGCGAGCGGTGTAGGGGTAGGGGCCGTCATCTCGCACAGTACTCCCGAAGGCGAACGGCCTATAGCTTATGCGTCGCGCTCATTAACGGCAGCCGAACGGGCGTACTCACAGATTGATAGGGAAGCTTTAGGAATAGTATATGGAATCAGAAAATTTCATCAATATCTGTATGGTCGGCGTTTCACATTAAGAACAGACCATAAGCCACTTACTTATATTTTTGGTAATAAAACAGGCATTCCGATCATGGCTGCTTCGCGGTTGCAGAGATGGGCGGTGTTGTTAGCGGGATATAATTATGAGATAGAGTACGTGTCGTCACAAAAAAACTGTGCGGATGCGTTGTCTAGGCTGCCGCAGTGCGGTGTCACGGATAAAAAGATCAAAGAAAGTACGTACTTAAATTTTGTGGAGACATTCTTGCCCGTGACTAATGACGATATAAGAACGGCTACTAGCAAGGACGCATTACTTAGTAAAATAGTTTATTATGTTCACTCTGGATGGCCTTGGGCCTGCCCGGAGGGTGAAGAATACAAGCCATATTATAATAAGCGTAATGAAATATATATAGATCGAGGATGTTTAATGTGGGGCTATAGGGTTATAGTACCAGCTGCGTTACGTAGTGTAGTATTGAAGCAACTTCACGCTAGTCACATGGGTATTGTTAAAACTAAGGGTATAGCGCGGAGTTACGTATGGTGGCCGAACATAGATGTCGATGTGGAAACCGTGTGCAGGCAATGCGAAACGTGCGCGGCGGAGGCCCAGGCACCTCCACGCGCTCCTCCAAGTCCTAGGACTTACGATTTGCGTCCGTGGAGTAGAATCCATTTAGATTTCCTAGGCCCTTTAGGGGGTAAAACATTTTTAATATTAATCGATTCCAGTAGTAAATGGCTGGAAATATTTGAAATGCCTCGAACGAACGCTACATCGGTTATTAAAATGGTAAGGGCAACGTTTGCACGTTTCGGCTTACCGACCGAGGTCGTGTCGGACCGCGGGCCCCCTTTTACGAGTTACGAGTTCAGGGACTTCTTAGTAAGAAATGGTGTCCGACAATCGTTTTCACCGGTTTATCACCCTTCATCCAATGGGGCCGCGGAAAATGCAGTGAAGCTTTGCAAGCGGGTGATTAAAAAGGCCATCCGGGAGGCAGTCGATGTAGACGCTGCTCTTCAAACCTTTCTGCTGTCATATCGAAATAGCGTGCATAGTAGTACCGGTGAAAGCCCTTCCATGTTGCTTCAAAAGCGTATTCTTCGTTCTCGGTTGGATCTCCTAAGAGGCGAACGTGCCCGTGAGGACAGCGTGCGGGACGCACAGGCGCGCCAAGTACAATATGCGGGGGGTGTGCCACGTAACTTACACGTAGGAGACCAAGTTATGGCTAGGGGCTATGGCGGTAATGATAAATGGCTAGACGGTACGATAATAAGTAGAGAGGGGTCCCAAAGGTACATTGTCGAAAGCGGTAACGGTCAGAAGTTCCATAGACATATTGATCAAATAAAGCGCAAATCCCGTTATTCGGGAATGTTGAGCTCGGCAGGTGAGGGGGAGGTCGTCGCACAACCAGATGATAAAGATAACCTGGAACTAAATAATGGAATACCAGAAAATTTTATAGGTGGGGAGGATGATAACGGTAGGGCTGATAAGCAGGTAGATGACCTTGCACTAAATGAACCTTGTTCATCTAATGGTTGTTCACCCCAGTCACCGCTGAACCGTCCTAAGCGCCAAAGAAAACCTGTTATTAGATACGGAATAGATGTTTAAGTTCAATGATTGTGTTTTTGATTGAATTGTTCATTGATTGTATTTGTGTTTTATTATTTAGGTATTAAGTCTAATATGTACTTGTAATTATTTATAGTTGTAGTTTAAGTGGGGAGGTGTAATGTATGTAGATTTCAGGTAGAAACACTTTTTCTATTTGTATAAATAGGGGGTATGTCGAACTTGCTTTTTGAGTCGCAATAAACGGTCAATCAAGTGCTAACGTGTGTTTCCTTTGTTCCTAATATTTCTCAGTCATCGTTTATCGTCTATCTGATGGGCAACTTGATTGTCAATCTATTAGATTGGCTATCAGATTACCAATTACGTTAATATAAACTAGTTGTTTCACGTAGTTTCACCCCCAGTGTTTATAAACAAAATTGCTACAATTTTACTACAATTATTTGTAGAGTTATAAAGTCGCTTATAAACATCCCATTAAAGTGAAAGCCCACTTTAGTTTAAGCCTACGAGACTATAAATAAAATAAAAATCAAATCAAATCGTAAGTAGAAAATTTTCCACAGACAGACAGACAGAAGTCCTAAACGTATCTGTTTTTATTTCTATCCCTAGATTATCATTAAAAACATTGTTTTCTTTCCAGATGTGGGTAGAAAGTAATATCGAATTCTGCACAGAGAAGTGGCCGGACTCTATTAGGAAGGAATTGTTCGGTGCGTTTAGTTTCGTACTCGTCTACGCTGTTCCAGGTAAGCGGGTTATGTTATATATTTATATCTAACTATAGAGATTGTTGATGTGTTTTTATTTTATTTTATTTATAGAGATATGCTTAAATATACACAATGCGTTGGCGCAGCGCACGACAACATTTGTTTTGGCCATACAGATGTTTGCTGGTTGTGGCCTGGGTGTTTGTGCAGTCTTTGTGGGTCTCCCCACCGCGTCTCAGAGAGTACGTTAAGCCGTCGGTCCCGGTTGTTATCATGTACACCTGATAGCGATCGTTACTTATAGTAGGAAATATATCTGGCAACCCGCATTGAAGCACCGTGGTGGAGTAAGCTCTGATCCTTCTCCAACACGGGGAAAGAGGCCTATGCCCAACAGTGGGATATTACAGGCTGAAGTATATTAAAAGAAAAGCCTAAGAGCCTGAGTGTCTGAATTTTAAAAGCAAAAAGTCACATGAAGCTGTAACCATTTGGATTAGATTTTGCCTCGCGCATAGTTTTGATCGTTTCCGCCCACTGTCCGTCGCTCCGCTAGTGCCGTCGCTCGGCTGTCGCAAGTTTCGTGTCCACGGCCTGAAATGTGGTGAAATTCGTAGCCAATTTTGATTGACGGAATATGGGCTTATGATGACTGAGGGTGGTGCGGTCTATATTTAGCGCGTTGTTAATTGATACCGCATGTACTGATTGGCGCGGTGTGAATGGATTGGTACGAGAGGCGCTAATTGAAGTGATCTGGACTCATAAACGGAGTGTGTATTGATTGAATTCATGAAACTGTTCTAATAACCACATCGAGGTATATAGAACATGATGATCGATTGCTCATACTGCTCATAGGTGCGTAATTATTTAAAAAATAAAAATATATGAAAAACCGATACATACTGCAGAATTTTATTTAGTTTCCACGGATACGTTTATGTAAGTTGTTCGACTCCTCTACGTTCCTTCAATTAGAGAGTTTTATAGGTGTTTATGATCACGTTCCGTTCACGGGGAACCCCCCATTTGGAGAAACGTAATTAAGAGTCAAACAGCCTGCGTATTAGCAGTTGCGATGTCGTTTCATCATTGTATAGTGTTAGACATTATATACTTATAAATATGTATTTTTTTTAAATATCTTATAACATACACACACGGTCGTCTGTTTCTATGGTAAGCAACTTAACGCTTGTGTTACAGGTATCAGCCGACTGTGATAGGTAGCTAAATACTTTTTTTTTTGATAAATATACATAGAAATATAAATAATAATAAATATATAAATGCACGTAGTACACCCAGACTCAGGCGGGAATCGAGTCGGCAACCCGTGGAACAGAAAACAGGGCCACTACAAACTGCGACAACGGGCTAGTCAGCACTTATAAATTTGGAAGTAGTTCCAACTCCAGTTTAAGTTTTTACCCGACTGCCAAGGAAGGGTTATGTTTTTCGCGCGTATCTTGTATGTATGTATGTAATATTCTTAATTACCTCATTTCTCTAGAACCGCTGAACGGATTTGCATAATTGAGATATCGTTAGATTTGTCTTAGCAGCCCAAGTGTTCTTAGATAGGTGACATTAAAAAAAACAAACATGGCGGCTGTGCGAAGCCATTGTAGTTAATGAAGAAATAATTTTTTTTTTTAGAATACTATAGTATGGGTATCAAATTAAAGGGCTTAATACAAGGATTTCAAAAATGTATATTATGATTATTATTACTGTAATAATAATAAAGAAATACAATAAGAAAGTTTAAAAAATGTTGACTTTGCTCTTTCCGTTTTTTACGCAGGCGGGTTTTTTGTTTTCTTTTAATTATATTACTTGTTTATTGACAATTTTACCATATAAAAACTCATTACATGTATACATTGAAGGTGAATATTGATATGCGTTAATACTCTATTTTGTAACGTTAAAATTTATTTCTTTCAGGTTGCATTGTCGTTGTCTCATATTCATTGATGGGTCGTCGTTTGTGCTCAGTGCTGCCCCCATTCGACCAAACCGAAGGCAGCGCAACCAGTCAGCAGGTAATGATTGAATATAATTATATTTAATAATTAAGTACTAATAATTATAATAAATAAGTGTATCAAATTAATATAAACTTATCAAATTTTTGTCTTACTATTTTTAAAAACGGTTTGATAGATTTAATGAATTAATAAAAAATGTTATTTATAACATACGTCATGTCATAGAGTCGTTATTTGTCGTAATATGAATATTAGTATTTGTGTTATCTATGTACCGACATAAATCTCGCATCCTACTGAAACAAGGTAAAATTAGGTTCTAATTTTAAGTTACAGTTACAATTTTTGATATGAATTACCTTTGTATTTGACGATTTCATTGATGTTTCAGTTAATGCCATAGAGCAAAAACAAAGTTTTGCTCTATGGTTAATGGAATTTGTCTGTTTATGTTGCCACTAGGCGAAATATTATTCAAATGAAGGCTATTTTCGTGTAGTAAATGTTATAACGTATAATATAAATAAATAAATACATTTGCAGTAAATTAATTTATAAACTTATAACGTGACTCGTGAATTTAAATATCGTTTCTTTAAACAACATCTAAAATTATCCGTATGTGATTGTACACGCCTTATATTTATAGGTGAAAAATTCCCCAACCGAATACCTTTAAATTATGTACGCATATTACATATAAATTTCACAAAATGGCGGAAATCTCGATGTTCAAAATTAAAATGTCTGATGCATATTGTGTTTTTAATATACGGTGTGCTTTGGTCAAATGTTTGTTGAATGAACAAACGATATTCAGCCTTTTAATTGGAACCTCTTTATTACTTTGTTATTTTTAAATCAAAAAGCAAAAAAAAAAAATCAAAAGCATTATTTATTTGAAACATAAAGCAAAAGCATGGTTCGGGTGTCGTCCAGAACAATATAAATGCAAATTTTGTAGGAGTGAATTGTTTTTTTTTTTTTCATAAAGAACCTTTCACTTTGATTTATTTAAAAAGGGAGATAAAAATTGCCTTCGGCTTTACTGACTGTTTTTTTTGTCACTGGTCATAATGGTAGTTTTGGGCTTATAGAAAATAGTAAAATATCCTAAGAATTTTATATTTAGTTGTTACTTTCATTGATCGCTTAAAATGTTTTAAAATTCACTTATATTAATTATTGTCGATGACTTTTTAACCGACTTAAAAAAAGGAGATTTTTTAAAAAAATTATATGTTACCGTAAAACTTTTTCTGAATGGACCGATTTCGATGATTAGATCTCAATCAAATTTAAATGACACCCCATGATAAGAATCCGGTTTCGCTTAAAATAAGAATCATAAAAATCGGTAAACGCAGTAAAAAGTTATGAGGTTATAAGGCAACGTAGGTCGACGAAAAAATAGTCAAGTAAGAACGCATTTTTAGATATGACTCAAAAACTACTAGTAAGATCTCAAATAAATTTAAATCGACATAAAAAGCACCATCCTTCGATCAAATAATTGTGTTTCCTTGCAAACGAAAAAAAACGACTTCAATTACATCGACAAGTAATACAACGAAAAAAAGTCAAGTAAATACGCGTTATCAAATATTACTCAAAAGTTGTGGTCAAATCTCGATTAAATTTAAGTGATACTACAAAACAAGTATCAGCCTTTGAGTAAAACAAGTGTTATCAAAATCGGTACACTCAGTGAAAAGTTATATGGTATAATACAACATAGGGTGACGAAAAAATAGTCAAGTAATTACTACGCAATATTAGATATAACTCAAAAAGTAATTGTTAGATCTCGATTATATTTAAATGCGACCAAATTACACGCATTAGGTACTAGATTTCGAAAAAAAAAATCATTGAAATCGGTCAACCGAGTTAAAAGTTCTGAGGTCAAGTATATTTTAAAAAAATACCGTCGAATTAAGAACCTCCTCCATTTTTGGAAGTTTGTTTAAAAACAACAAACTAATCAGATTGCGTTGAACTTTGATTTATCATCATTAAATTATACGAGTAATGAAGTCTTGTTAATTAAATTAATTGACTGAAGATCAAACGAATTTACTATTGACTTACTTAATTTTAACGAAGTTGAATCTGAAATACCTAATACTCAAATATTCACTAGATTTTAAACTGAAATGGACCATTTTTAACTGACTTCCAAAAAAGGAGATCGTTCAAAATTTGACTGTATATTTTTTATGCGTATTAAATCCTCATAAATTTTTACTGGATGTATCGATTTTAATGACTTTTTTTATCGTCAAGCTCTTGCTTATTTTGTCGTCCCATTTAAATTTAATCAAGATATGACTAGTAGTTTTTCATTTATCTTTAACAATGTTACTTCAGCCTATCACAGTCCACTGCTGGACATAGGCTTGCCCAAATTCATGTTCAACTCATGTGTTTTGACCATAGTCACCACGCTGGGCAGGCGGGTTGGTAACCGCAAGGCTGGCTTTGTCGCACCGAAGACGCCCGTCTTCGGCCTATGTATTTGAAAGCCAGCAGTTGGATGTTTATCCCGCCATCGGTTGGCTTTATAAGTTCCAAGGTGGTAGTCGAACTGTGTTATCCCTTAGTCGCCTCTTATGATACCCACGGGAAGAGAAGGGTGGCTATAGTCTTTACTGCCGTAACCACACGCCACTTAACAATGTGTATTAATACAAAAAAAAAATCCTCCTACTATTATCTATTAATACAAAAAAAGCTCCTGGGGGGGCTCCTCCCCTCGTCACGCGGTGTTCCCAGGCGGTCACCCATCCAAGTACTGACCGTCCCTGATGCTGACGCGTTACCGGTCGCTCAGATTTTACCCCTCATGCGCCTAAAGAAGTTTCACTCTAAAAATAAAATAAATAAATAAACGCCTCACACTCAACGGCCGCACTAAGATTAATTCCTGTGTCGGGGCTCCAGAAACAATAAAAATAATAATGTGCAATTTTAAATAAATAAATCTCTGTAAAATGAAGTCTTTAAAAACTCTTCTCTTTCTGTTGGTACAATATCTAATGCAGCAAAACCTTAAAATTGTTAAATCGTTTTAAGGTTAACCTCGTTCACGTAAAGGAGAGAGGTTTCATAGCTCTGATGCGGCTTAGTGACCCTCGAAGTAAACGGCTTACCTGCCAAATCCCACTGAACTATCAAATATTTCCCGCGCTAAATAGACAGAAAATGATTCAAGGATTTTGCGTAGGCTCAAGTTTATCAAGAAAATTTTAGAGATTTTAAAAGTATTGTATATTTTTGACCGTTTTAGGTAAATAATAATGACGATGCGTGGGCGCAACGGTCACAGCACTGGATTGCGGCTGTCGCACTGGCGGTTGCGGGTTTGATCCCCGCACACGGCAAACATTTGTATATGTGTGTTTAGGAACCCGTTGAGTGTGAAGCGTTTATTAAAAAAAACCTCTGTGTGGTTTTATGAAACCACGGTAAAAGTGAAACTTTTAAATATTCTTTGCACGCCATCTATGTTTTATCTAATAGGTAACTTACATCAGCTGTATGTTGTCATTAGTGTCTTAGTTCTAGGAAATGATAAGATGGCCGACCATCACGCGACATGCAACACGCACACAAAAAAGTTTGAGACGAAGTAATAAAAGTTACACTTAAATTAAATTAAAGTATTTTTTATTTAATTTTATTTCATCGACGCAAAATCAGAATATTATAAGTTTAAAACGCCAAAGTATGTCTGTGGCATCGCTCTCGAACGTATGGACCGATTTTGATCAGCTCTTATCCAAAATGGTGGAAGTCATTTTCGGCATATGATTGAATTATTTTTTATTTTTGGATAGATTATTTAATTTTAAAATGATAAAATGCATATATTATTTAGAGCTTCATTTGAGCCCCATGGGTACAGTAGGACTTGTCCTCCCGTGACCATCTTGCTGTAAAGTATCCGAAACGTCGAGCATGTAAAAAAAAAACCTAATAAACCGCAATAAAATCCGAAAAAGTTGTAAAACTAATAATAAAAAAACACAGTTAATTTTTTTAACTGGACTGTTTTTTTTGTGTCTATTTTCAGCGTTTAAGACTCGTCCGCGAAAGAAAACGAGTAGCATGGATACTGCTTCTCCTGGCGGTACTGTTCGCGCTGTGTTGGCTACCGTACAATATTCTTCAACTCTTGATCGATATCAACGCTGTACAAGCTGACTCCGTGGCGTTGGTGTTACCGTACACGTTGTTGTTAGGTAAATATTACTTTTATTGTAATTTCTTCAATTAAATAGAAAAAGAAATATTTAGATTTTCTAAACGGCTTTCTATCAAAACTATAATAAATAAAACTTACATTCAAAATATAATCATTGTTTAACAATACTCAAAATAATGTTTTTAAAACTATTTTATTTTTGTACTGGTGATAAGTATCCAAGTTGAAAGAAACAATTTTTGATTTTTATTTCATTTAAATTATGAAACCTGTGAGAACTGAGAATAAAGTAGACATAATCATATTGCCGTTTAATATAAAAAGTATTACACAACGTAACGCGGACCATTGCTACTAATAACTGATCCAGATATGCGATTACCTTCTTGCTACAAAATTACAGCAATGTTTTTAGAGATCGCGCCTTTAACCACCTCTGTGTGTATTGTCACTAATTATTTTCTCTATTTATCAAACTCCAGGACACACGAACTCGGCGATCAACCCAATAGTATACTGTCTGATGACGCGCAACTTCAGAAGATCTCTCCGCAAGCTCCTCTGCCACGATCCTGGTAACATAAACACTAGTACTCATTTCCATGTAAGTTTATACGGTCCTGATTTAGATTGTAACACTAAAACATTAAAACAATTATTAATAAATATATCTAATAAAATATAAATGCTTTAGACCACACGACTGAAGTAAAACTTTCGAAACGTAACTCTCTCTCTCTTTCTATCTTCACTAACTTATATCTCCCTCTCAACTTCCGTTCACCTCACGCGATCACGCTTTTCGTTAGGCTCTAATCACGCATTCACTAGCTTACTTCCCACGTCAAGCGTGCGTAAAGAAGATTTACTTCAAAAATATCTTAATTATTAATTGTAAGGGCAAGTGTAAACTACTCCTTACAGACTGCTGTGAGTGGCCAAGAGCGAAGTGATGAAAAGATAAGACGTGATTGTTACGGTCTTTATTGAACACTGATATAAAAAATGTGGAAAAAATGTAGTAAAATGTATGTAAAATTAATGCTTAAGCTAAAAGGCCGGAATCACCGGAGTCTCACTGACGTGACTTATTTTTTATACAATGCAATATGTACGGGTTTACTCGTACATAAATTACTTTTAGAAAAGAGTATATAATGCTACATACAGTTGGTAGAGTAGTGCAGTTTTAAGTTCAGTTTTTGTATTTTCATGCTTATGAAATATTATGTTATACAATAAATTATTGTAGAACCATTAGAACATATTTGAATTTGGTTGACATATTTCCACATAAATGTTCTTGGGTCGATTTTTTTTTATAATTACTTCTTAGCATTTCTAGTTTAAAAGTTATTACGTTTGTTTAAAGGGCCGATACACATTGCAATACTATTTCGTTCTTGTTTTGGTCTTGGTCTGGTAAAGCATTCATACAAAAGAAGCAAGGATATTTGATAGTGCCATTATACACTGTTTTTTTTAGCTTTATTCATGATTTCGTCACCAATATTGTAACTCACAAGTCGGCTTTTTACCATACCGAGACCCGAATAAGACGAAATAATGATAAATCTATAATTGATCTAGTACTAAAACGAAATTTTACTAGATTGCGATCGAAATAAAATTAAAGTATACTCGGACTGCAATTGACATTGTCTTATTGAACGAAACATAACTAAAATAAAACTGAGACTAGACCGATACTAGATTTAGACTAGACCGAGACTAGACCGAGACTAGACCGAGACTAGACCGAGACTAGACCGAGACTAGACCGAGACTAGATTAAGACTAGACCGCGACTAGACCGAGACTAGACCAAGAGTAGACCGAGACTAGACCGAGACTAAATAAGGACTAGAATGAGACCAGACTGAGACTAGACGGCTCGATTGAGATCAGACGAATTTTGATTGGCATTATATTATACGCATTCTTTTTTTTTTCAAAATATTCACCCATTCACAGATGCAAGGTTTACGTCAAAAATCCAACACGTCTAGCGGCAGGACTTGTACCACGGTCACCTTCAGAAGTAGTAACCAGAGTAGACCGACTTGTAATGGAAGTATCCAGTACGGAAGAGTGAACAAGAGTTCCTTGCGAGAAACAGCCTGGAAGGACAGGGGGAAAGCTCAATTTTTGTAATTACGCTAAGTTTGGAAGGACGTACCTACTTTGTATATAAAGAAATATTTGTGATTTATGTAGTTTTAAATATGTTTATGCACATATGTAGAGCAAGATTAGGTATTAGTGAAACTTAAACTTATAAATATAAAAGCTATGCATACATTGAGTGTCATAACTATAGATATTCTCAAATAGTACCTACAGATAGATGGTATAGAATGATGATGTACTAGATTGTTGGTGCAATTTAGTACAGAGGTCAACTTCTGTACTCTTTGATAAATCATATTGTTAATATTTGATAATTAAGAAATATAATGTAAATGTAATTGGAATTGCTATGTTAACTTGCAATTTGTCAGATGATATTAACTTATTTTCAAAATATTATAGTGAAATATAATTATAAGAAAAACTCAACTTTTTTTCCATAATAATAAACGACTTTAATCACCACTCATTTATATTGGCTTTGGTGACTCTAAATTTTACTTACCACTTTTTTGTATTTTATTTTATTGTACAACAGAAATGTGATGAAAAAATGTGTGAATGAAGGTGAAAAGGAAGAGATGTCTAAGATATTATAGTCAATAGATATGTAAGTTATTATATGCTTAATGGTGTAATTACGAGAAGAAATATAAAGTATGGATCTTTTTTCTATCTTGAGCGTAGTATGTTAACAATACTTGTATCCTTAACGACCAAGCCTTTAAATTTAGTTTTTAAGAATCTGTACTAATAGGGTACTGGAACTCTGTTTTAGTAAGGCCATTATAGCAAATATAGTCTATTCGTTTTAAAAAAAGTGACCAATGAAGTCCTAGTAAATTAAAAAGCTTGTGTAAAAAGGCTTCTAATTTACTTTGATCCGACATCGTTCTAACAGCAACCATGACGATTGTATTAGGAGCGATGAAATTGTTGCTTGGAACATGTCACAACGGGACTTTTGTCTGTCAATTGGCACAAAAAATAGATAAAACTTGCCTTAAAAGTTTACTTCAACTGTTCGGTACGAACACTGCGTTATGATTTACTTTTAACGACCTCGTCGTTCTGAGGGCAATCGTAACGACGATATATTTAGGCAAATATTGCATATGTAAGTACAAGCACATAACTATCCCGATGTAAATGCAATAAGGCGCACAACAATCACCTACATACAAGCACACAACTATCCCGATGTAAATGCAATAAGGCGCACAACAATCACCTACACAGATAATTTGAACTTTTTTATATAAAACTTGTTCGGCTGACAAGCGTACTGTTCACCAGATGGTAAGCGATTACTGTAGCTGAGACGGTTGCAATACCAATAGCATCGCAAGCGCGTTGCCGACTCTACCCCAAATCCCCCCAGGAGCTCTGATCACCTTACTCACCACAGGAATTTAAAACAGTGTAATTTAGCTGTGATACTTCAGGATGTTTCCTGCTGTGCCCTTCCTCACTTTTTATATTATACTATATTAACATGTACATAATATTTTTAATTATTTTATTTGCTTTTGATCATAAGAGGATTCATATATTGTATTATTAAATCGACGTTTTATTATGATAGAAAACATTTTCATGATTCATTCAATAAATTTATATTATTTATAGATAATTAAAATATAACATTATAAGGTGTATAAATTCGCACAAAGATTTTACTTAATTAAAATATTTCTAGTCATATAATATTACGTAGGATTACAATTAATTAAGCTACCAAAATATGTGCATTTATTGTATGACTTTAACTCTACCAACCAATAAAAGTTTTATTAAATTAGGTTCATCTTGTGTTAGAGAGAAGGATGGAAATTATGCTGCGTTACAATCTGCTACGCTGCTCTACGCTGTTCCACTGTGATTTGTAGTGTGATGTAATGTGGTGATAATATAACTTTTCGACGCCTATCTCGTCATTTTTTTAGTACCAGTATACAATTTAGTATATTAATCAAGTAATTAAAACGGACAAATAAGTAGGAAAACGTTGTCAAACTCAGCATCCTCCAATCTTTAGAAATATATTGCTTAAAATTATGTTGTGTAAAAATTGCTAATTCACATTATAGGACCAGCGAACGCAGACAAGGCCACTAGATAAGTCTTGTATATTTATTATAATAATAAAAAAGTATTTTAGAATATTTTTTTAATAATCTATCTTTTTAAGCAAATACATATTGGAATAAAGTAATTTTTAAATTAAGATATTTCAAAAATATTCTAAGCTGGCGATTCTATATTAAAAATTATTGTTAACCTTACATAGTCACATTATTAAGGGGTTATACAGGTTATAAAACATCGCAACATGTAGCAGAACCGAGCAGAACAGTTAATTAATGTTGACATAATGGCAGTGTCAAAACTTAGGTCTATCGAAACTCCGTTCTGTTTTAATATATGTAACACAAAAAAGTTGTTTTAGTTGTTATATAAGAACTATTTCCTTAATATTTTTATTTAAATAGTAAAAATTCTTATTTATACGTTTATATACCTTCATAAAATGTTGTTATGCTTTAAATAAATATAAGAAAGTGTTAATTCTAGTCAACATCGAAATTATAAATAAGTCTAAAAATTTGAATGCCCCTTTGCAATCGACTTTTTTCTGCTTTTTGTAATTAAACATTATAGAAGTACCTAACTATAATACGCAGTATTGAGAAATTATTAGTAAGTAATATAAGAAAAAACAAATAATATAATAAATTATTAAATAAAATAATGTAAATTTATGTTAAAAATTATATTTAAATAAAACCTATACGACTTCTAGCAAGGATTAATTTATAAACGCTGTGTAAATAATAAATATAATTATATACATACTAGAAAGATTGTTTTTTATTCTTCTTCTTTTCTTATGGCACAAGGTTGGCACAAAAAGATTAAATGGCGGTATGGAATGAGTGTAATTTCTTAAAGTTTTATAAATAAAACAACGAGCGTGCTTTAGACCACACGACTGCAGTTAAACTTCTTTAGCAATATGCCTGCACAATAGGCCTGCACTGTGTCTTAGATATACGAAACGTAACTGGCTATGAGAGAAAGAGAGAAAGAAAATGTGTGCTCGCACCTCTCTTGCTCCGTTCGCCTCGCCCGACACACTTTTCGTAACGCTCTCCTCACGCATTCACCAGCTTACTCCCCAAGTCAAGAGTGCGTAAAGAAGTTTTACTTCAATAAATGTATTTGAGAAACACACAGTCTTTTCTGGACTTTTATTGATAGTTTGGTGGCCATATAGGAGAAGGGTTGGAGCTTAATCCACCGCGCTGCTCCAATGCGAGTTGGTGGATATACTGCTATAAGTAACGATATCTATCAGGTGTCTACGATACCAACTGAGACTGACATCTTAACTTGCTCTCTAAGGCACGATGGGGAGGCGCATGAAGATAGACATGCAGACCGGAAAGTCATACCTATGTGTTCAAATACAAATATCCACTCCAAGCGAGGATCGAACCACGAGCCGGAGTATAGGCAACTATAATCAGTAACAATGAATGAAAAAATGTATCTTCATCACTGTAAGAGTAGGACTAGACACTAGAACTCCCATATATCTGCAAATATTGTAAGGATACTATCTCAAATATTATTCAAGTGATTGAAAAAAAATTATATACCTAGATAAATAGAGGTTCAGGTTAACTCGACGATTACTTTCTATCTCGAAATGCATTAAAAATACATAGGTACTACAGAAGACACATTGCAGTAGAAATCAAATGATATGAATTCAGCGACATCTAGCGCCTTCTGCATGAACTTAATATTTCAGGCTCCTACTTGATAGTAGGCCTGTGCAAAGAGTTTAATAATAAAATACGGGGCCTGTGTATGCTGATGTGTTTTGTCACCCGAAAGAGGGCACTAGTTATGTAGAAGTACGTCAAATTAATAAAGAATTAATAAGTCGCAAACCCAGGCAGGAATTATTATTACCTACTATATATTATATAGGTAATTAATGATTAACTGATTTCAAAAATGATGAGGCTCTTAGTTCGACTGTATGTTTTTGAAGTAAAACTTCTTTATGCAAGCTTGACTTGGGGAGTAAGCTGGTGAATGCGTGACGAGAGCGTTATGAAAAGTGTGATCGGGCGAGGCGAACGCAAGTTCACTAACATTGTGACACACGAATTTTATATATAAGATTTGCGATAAAAAAAGTAGATATAGTACCTATACAAAAAAATGTTATTCGTTGGTTACAAAAGCTTTTTACGGACATTAACTATAGCCATTTGCCAAGAGTGATGATCGACCTCGCAATCCCTAGCGCGATTTCTTTAAATATTGAACACGAGTGTGTATTCATGGATCAACCATCAAAACAAGATGAAAAACAGAATTGCTAATCAAGTTAGTGTTTTCGTAGGAATTTTCAAAAAAAAATTGCGTGCGTACAAAGTACACATGTCAGAAGTAAAACTTCTTTGGCAAACTATTTAAAAAAAAAAACGAATTCAAAAAGTAATTTAAAAAAAACGAATTTAAAATACAAAAAAAAAAATAATTGAAAAAAAAGAACAATCAAAAAACCAACATCAGGCGGTGTTCCCAGGCGGCCACCCATCCAAGTACTGATCATCATAACGCTGCCGTGTTACCGGTTGCTCGAATCCCTCATGCGCCTAAAGAAGTTTCACTTCAAAAACAAAATATTCAAATTACAAACAAAAAAAGATATTTTTTCGTAGAAAAAAAAAACATAAAATTTAACTATAATATAACAAAGCAGTACAGGTGGTCCTATAACAACGATGTCTTCCAGACAACGAAATTGGAGAAGATAACGTTAAAAGTAATGATATTACAATTTACAATATAACAAAAACGTTAAAAATTTTCACGAGTAATTCAGGGAATAATGAGAAATACGAGTATATGCGACACAAAATATTAGAGAAATGACATGAGAGGGCGTGAGTGTTTGAAATTGTTGACAATTTTTTATAATTATTATGTCAAATAATTCCACGTGTTTGATAATACAAACATGGCACGCTTTTGAACTTTTGATTGAAAATTTTTTCCATACTTTTGTATTCGTAGTCGTATTATACACATTATTGTACGTTATTAAACGTACCTGTGACATTATTTATTTAACTTACTTGATTGATTTCTTGAAACAAATGCGAAGACTTAAGAGGATCCATGCAAATAGATAATTATATTAATGTTTGTTACCCTTTTAAAACGACTTCCAAAAAAGGAGGAGTTTCTCAATTCGATTGTATTTTTTTTTTAATAAGTTACCTCAGAACATTTTCTGGGTGGACCTATTTCGGTATTTTTGTTTTAATCGGAAGGTGATGCGTATCATGTGGTGCCATTTAAATTTTATTGAGATGTCACAAATGATTTTCAAATTATATCTAATAACGCGTTTTTACTTGACTATTTTTCCGTCGACCTACGTTTTATTATATCGCATAACTTTTCACTGTGTATACAGATTTTGATTATTTTTATTTTAATCGAAAGTTGATTCTTGTTTTGTGGTCCCATTTCAATTTTATCATGATCATACTACTCTTTTTTGAGTAATCTTTGATAACGCGTATTTACTTGACTAATTTTTCGTCTATTTACATTGTCGATGTACCTAATTGAAGTCGGTTTTTTTTCGTCCGCAAATACAATTATCAAATAAAATTAAAACATCAATATTGAATTAATCTTTATGTGTAATATCCCACTCGTTTGTTTTTTTCTATTTCTATGTAAATAAACTAAAAATAAAATACTTCAACTTTGAAAAGTCAATATTTTAATACCTACTTATTATTCGTTTCCTTGACAAAATCCTATAAAAATATTAACTGCTCTGGTGTAGCAAACTTAGGGCGTATGTGAAAGTATCTATTTTTATATAATAAAAATTAGGTATACTTTGAAAAATAATTTGTATCATAAAGATGAGTGTGGGTTGTGTTACTTATGTTATGTACGTAGGTATATAATTATATTAAGTTACCTATATTGAGTTCAACTGAGGTAGGGCACAGCAGGCTTGCTTAAAATATAGAGCAGCCCAACTGGGGTAGTACCTCGACCTTACAGAAGATCACAGCTAAATAATACTGTTTTCAAGCAGTGTTGTGTTCCTATTGGTGAGTAAGGTGACCAGAGCTCCTGGAGGGAATAGGGGATAGGGTCGGCAACGCGGCAACAATAAGCTACGGTAATCGCTTACCATCAGGTGAACCGTACGAGTGTTTGCCGACCTAGTTGTATAAAAAAGAGTTAAATAAAAGGAGATTTAAAAATATTTATTCTCATAAGAAATATAATATTCATTTACAAAAAGTTCGATCCCCGCACATGACAAACATTAATTGCATTGGCCATATAGATGTTTGACGTGGTATGGGATGGGCACTTGCAGTGGCGTGCATAAAGTTTTTTACAGGGTAGGCAGTCAAAAAAAAATTGCGTGCGCACAAAGTACACATGTCAGAAGCGAAACTTCTTTGGCAAACTAATTTAAAAAAAACGAATTGAAAAACAAAAATACAATTAAAAATCACCAAACTGCTGATAGCACCATCTATACCAAACGAAACAAAACTCGATTCTACACTAGATGTCACTTTTTATATTACAACCAGAAAATAATTTACATGAATATTATTTACTGTTCTTAATTAATTATTAATTGAATAATTACCTTTATTTACTAAAAAGTTACTTGTCGTGTCCTCTGAAAGGTAGTTCATTAGCCGTCGAAATGTTTCGATTCCAAATTTCCGATCTATATTATGGCGTTCAATGTATAATTTGAATGCTTGTTTCGATGCGGTTTTTGCCAAAAGTATGTAATTTTATAGAAAATGCTAGATGTTTTTCGGACTGATCATGTTATTTTTACAGCATTAGTGAAATTGTGCAAATCTACGTACCCATTACAATTCCAAAGTTCCAAACAGATTTAGAAGTTTCGAATAAAAAGCAAAAAAAAAAACACTTTACTTTCATTAAACACACATCTCCGTTACATATTTCACAAATAAACTTTCCATCACTAATATATTAATATTTTTACTAATTACATACAAAACAACGCACAAACGAAAAATTCAAAGCGAATACTGAATACTGAAACTGAATTGTCATAATAATATTACACTGTGCCACTTGATTGGACGGCGGAAGCGATTGCGTAATCGATTACGCGACCGTGTCAAAAATCATAATTATTGGTACAAACGAGACAATTTGATTTGACAGGTTCTTCTTAGGCAGTGCCTCTACCATTGGTTAACCGACCAATGTTAAAAACACAATACTTTGTTCGAATTCCATATTATGACGCGTGACTTTATAAAATTGTAGGATTATAATTATGTCATTCTGAAATTACTAAGATTTGTATGGGGAGTTTAACTCCGAGTTAGGCTAGTAGTTCATAAAAGGCCCGGCGCGCAGATATCGCATACATATTATAATTTATACGACGGCGTGTTTTTAAAATTGAAAGAGATTTAAATTGAATTATGGTTTATGTCTTTTTCAAAAATATTTAATGTTCATGTTTTATATATCATTTTTAGTAAGATGCCAGGGTAGGCAGTGCCTTTCTGCCTATATGTGATGCACGCTACAGGGCACTTGTGCTTGTGTATAGTGTTTAGTTCCGGACCCCCGACACAGGAGAAAAGGACAGGGGACCGTTGAGTGTGAATCGTTTATTTATTATTTATTAATTTATTTTTAAAATGAGATTAAAATAATAAAATGATATCAACATGTAATAGTGACATTAGTCACAAGTATTCGAATCTAGGTGCAATTTAAGTTTTTTTGAAGTCAAAACTTCTTTTGGCGCACCACACACACATTTTTTCGTAGGTAGTAAGTTAGCCTGATCCATCACGCTCTGAGGTGAAAGGCTCGATCAGGAGAATTTGGGATCGTCGAGTGTATCCGAACAAGAAAGATACAGTCAGCTGCTCTTCGCTGCTGAACGATGAAAGGCTCGATCGGGTGAACTCGGGACTTATTGCGTTATAGCTTGATTCCGATTGCCAACGAAGTTTTCACTTCTGCCGTACGGTCTTAAGCACATATTAAGTTTTTTTAATTACATTAATACTTTCAAAATACCTTAAGTCGTTTAGCAATTTGTATACAACTGAGCTCTCCCAAATGCTATTGTATTGTAAAGTATTGTATTGTAAGTAATATTTATATGTGACACAATTTATGTAACCGTTAAGTGTTGTGTGTTATTTAAATTATTAAAAGATTTTATTATGTCTAGATATTATGAATATATAATTTATCGATATTATATTATATTGCGGGCTTATTTTAAACAAAATATTAATCCACAAATAAATTTCATTTTCCATCCAGAATAATGTAAAACAGATGGTGGATTGTATTTTTAAGTAATAACTGTTTTGAAAAAGTTTCTATTATAAACTTAAACATAACAAGAAATATTAATGAGTCGTGAATTAGTTTTTTTTGCTTACCTTTGTACAGAAAATTAAAATAACTCTACACATTTTTTAAATATTTATAACTTGTAAGCTGACACATATTATTCTTATTAATAGTATTCCATAAGCAAATATGTCACTAAATTTAAGGCTCACTTCCCAAAGAGTGACAACAAAAACCCTGTCTGTAATACTCCGCTGTCCGTCCGTCCATTACACGATTTCGTCTTGAGAATTGTATAGGTAGGTATGTAGATACTTTCAGTGAAATATTACGATTTTGAATTTTTTGCTTATAATTAAAATTATTGTATCAAAATTTCTTGTATTTTTATACAACAATTTTTAATGAAAAATGATTAAGTAAAATTATAAAAAAGTGTGCATTTACATATGTACGCACGTACGTAACTTCACGTTATTAACTTCTTTTTCGCTGACTAGCTAACTTCAGGGTGTCGGTTTTTTGTGACGGTGTACGCGCGCACTTATTGGCTAGCTAACTTCACGTTACTGACTTCTTCTTCGTTGATTAACTAACTTCAGGGTGTCGGTTTTTTGAGAGGGTGTGCGCGCGAATCGTAAAAATTTAGTCTCATTATTTTCCCTTAATGCGCTAAAAAAAGTACCTATAACTTCAAAAGGCATTTCCTTTGTTTTGCTTCTCAGTTACATTACATTTCGTTGTTGTTTGTTGATTTACATTATTAAATAATATATACATTGGTACATAAATCTACGAGTAAGACTGTAACTATCTACTACTATGGCATGGTAACCATTCACCATGCTTATGATAATCCTGGTCACGTGGACCAAATTGTAACTATACTATCATGGTAGTGGCGTTACAAGCTAATATTAAGCTTAAGAGGACATTAAATGTCTTTGGCCTTATGAATGCGATCGTCTAGAATAAGGAAGGACTCTACGTTGAGTTTGATTTTTGTTTCAGAGTAACTTAAGTTCTTTTTGTGGTATGCCGAAGGAAAGACATAGTATATGTTATTAGAAGCCATGATTTATATATAAACTCTAACTAACATCCTACCTAGCCATTAATTTAAAATAACATCTCTGCACAATGACATTAAATTACTGAAATTAATTTATCCTAAAATTTAATTGAAAGATATTTACACTTACCAGTGATATAAATACTATAGATAACTAACTCCTGGAATACTATTAAAAGGAAAGAAAGATATTAAACTTTATAACACCTTATAAATAACTTATTTAGAATTAATAAGATTTAGTAAATTTGAACCATTAAGAATGAATAGGAATAAAACTTATTCATTTAGAAATAACTATCACCTATACTGTTTAACTAATAGATCTGATATCTCCTTAAGAATGTGTAAATTATAATTGCTAATATTTTAGTGAATCTAGATAGCTAAAATAGAATTAAAGTTAAATAATTATATTCAGGATATCCTATATTGGCATTGATTAATTGAATAGTGTCTAAGTTTCTTTTACATGTATTTTTAGATCAAACCTGATATAATAGATAGCTTCTGATATCTCTAAACAATTGAAATGAATATCAATAGATAAGTAGATGAAATAATGATTAAATACATATTATATAGCTATTAATTATCTTGAAATAATTTATTCAGTTAATAAATTATCTCAGATAATCGTGAAAAAATAAATTGTAGTGTTTGTTTGTATGTGTTATTCTGTTAGGATAGGGTTTATAGGTATTAAGGAGTTAAAAAGGCCGGGTTCAGCTGAACCCGGGGGGTCGCAACCACCAAATCCCCTCCGACCCCATCCGATCCACACCGTGCTGAAGGCACTAAATTAAATTAGGCACAACGTTGGTGCTATTAATTCAAAAGAAGGGTAGTAGGTAAGAAATTAAGAGAACCCAATCCTCTACAGTAAGTTAGATGGAAATATATCCTGTCTAACAAATGCTTGTTTCATACCGTTGCAGTACAATCATGCAATGACTGTATTTGAGTAATCCCTTGGAATGCCATATAGACATAACCAGTGAATTACTAAAGTTGATGTAATTACCAAGCTGTAAACAGACATGGTACTAAGACGTGTTCCTCGTGAACAAAAGGAGATCGTGTCTACTGATCTTTCATTGTGTGCTTACTAGCCCATACGGGAACTTCGGTCACACAACTACTTTGAAATTCGATCACGAAACCTACTACTTTTGTCACAATAGGTTTGTATAGGGTAAGTTCCCATAGGAAGACCTACTGAGTTACGAGTCTATAGTCCGCTTTAGTGTCAAGCCTCGCCACCATTGTGAGATGGGTCAAACAGCGACTAGCGACTTGCGACAACGCAACCTTTCGAGTGTCCTATAAGGAAATTAAGAATAAATATAGGTATAAGACCAACATGTAAAGTGGGTGTATTGTGCAGGTTTGCCCTTGCATGACTCACAGCACTCACATGAAATAGCATTCATTAAACAGAATAGGTTGTTCAATTGAAACACTGAACCAGTAATTAAGTTGTTAAACATTTGAATATATCAGGCTCTCTCTCAGGAACTGATTGGATTTATCAAGGACATGGTAGTGTCGAGAGATAAATAAAACAACTAAATATAACATATTTCATTTACTCAATCAGAATCTCTGAGGGTATCTCATTTTCACTATGAAAAGAGAATGTATATTTAATAGGTTTTATAATCCATCAATGTTTGTATGTTTGTACAACACAAGAGGGCTTGATTAAGGCTTGGCTTAAATCTCAGTAAATCCGCCTTTAGGACTTAACAGAGACCGTCCACAAAAATTAGCAATAAACTAATTGGAAAAGTGAATATGTTTCTCTATTAGTCTAAAATAGAACTTCATACCACTGTCCAAATATAAATTACTAACCTTTGTTGCAGTTCAAACAACGACCATACACTAGGTGTCTGGTGAAGTTTGTCCATGTCTCTCATCAAAAGATAAGGAAACGTACGTATAGTATTTACCAAGAACATAGTTCAATTAGGCAAATACAAACGCAGAGGTTGGTAGGAAGTACACGCAACTTTCTTTACTAGATAGGCCAAGGTTAGGATCTACCTAGCATCGATGACGCGATGAACTGTGGCTTAGACGGGCCAAGCCTTATAGGGGACACCTATAATAAAACACTGGCGAATACAAACATTTATGGATTCACCTGAACATGGTTTATATAGTTCAATGAAAGTCATCGTAAAAATGAGACACTCCAGTCTACCAGATACCTCGTCTTGACACTCATTTAAGAACATAAATTCTTAGATCAATGTTCAAAACTACAAAAGTTTGTGTAATGTCAAGGTTCAGTGTATAATTACCTCATCTTAGAATGTATTCAAGAGCTAAAAGTATCCTTGAACTCATTCAAGACTACAACCACTTTGTTACCTCGTTCCAACATATATTTAAAAACTACAAGTTCTTAAATTAATGTTTGAACTACAAAAGTTTGTGTAATGTCAAAATGAAGCCAAATATACATATATATATATATATATATATATATACATATACATACATACATATACATTCAATAGAAGCATATTTATATGTAGAGAATACTCAACAAGATACGACAAATAATCATTAGTTTGTTTATAGGTCATATTTTCCTAAAATCATTCACTACACTATCTACTTCCAAGGTAATGACTTCATTAAACAACACAGTAAAATTTCATTTCATTATTCAAATACACCCTAACGAAATTCTATTTAACCCTTACTATAGCCGTATCTAATATGATAGTTTTAACCAAAGAATCATTCAATATATGTAATTTAAAGTTAAACGAATGTAATTTCGTTTCATTCTATCAACATCATATTGTGTTCATTTATTTAAGCTAGGTTTCATTTTATCAGTTAAATTCAATATAATTATGGTCATAAGGCTTATTTCATAATAATTTTATTCAATAATCAATCAATAATTTTATTCAATAATCAATCAATAATTAATAGTATCAATGTAAACCTAGATAATAATTCATTAGATATCTTTTATTAAAAATCTCCGTAAAATTTATAAAAAGTCTGTAAAAGAAACACAACATGAATCATTTTAGTTCTACATTAATTGGAGACACGCGTGTTTATCACATAGTGTATCAAAATTGTGAAATTGTTTTACATGCAAATATAAAAAATAAATGTGCATCGAACCACTCAGGAGCTCTTCATCACAGGTCTTTCACTGACTTTATTTAGCGAATTACAATCAAGATTTTTATAATAAAGAATTGCACTTAATAATAATCAGTAAAAAAATAAATTAAAACTATTTCGCGAACTACACTGAAGCGACATTGCCACACTCGGCCAGCTTACGCTAATGAGATCTCTGATTCAGACCTAAAAATACTTTTAGGTATTTTATGTTTAATCTAAGTCAGAGGTCCCATAGTTTCGCCAGCCGAGGGGCCGCGACGGCCGATCAAGCTTACGTGCTTCCTCGCTCAATACTCTACTTCGAATTTAAGACCGAAATCTCAATCCCCTATCCCCGACGCCCGAACCATATATATCCCGTCTCGTGTCCCTTTTTTCCCCCACCCTTACACCTACCATAGCACGCCCTGCAGTGTTGCCATTTGCACGGCCATTCCCATGTTACACGGAAATTTGGATATATTCGGTGATAACCGCGGTACACAGCAGTACGTTCATTGCTGTGTTCAAAAATACGACAATCCAATGTGTAATTGTTTTTTCCTAATAATTTAATCAATAGTTTATAAGTCATTATAGTGCAAAACAAGAACAAGAAATAAAATTATTACAAAAAAACAAGGAATAAAATTATTACTTCCTCAATAAATTGAGCTTTACTGGCTGTAAGCACTTTTATCCGATCCGAAGGAAATTGCGTAAATCAATTAAACAAAAAACACAACAAAAGATAAACAATAAAAAGGGAAAAACAAATACACATTGAATAAAGCCGAAGAAAAAAAATGTTAGTTACGATAAACTTGCATGACGGCTGCGAAGAATAATGTATTATTCAACCGATATCAAAAAAAAAGAAGATATTTAACCGACCTCGAAAAAGGAGGCAGTTACTCAACCCGACCGCATAAATACATTCTTTTTTTTATGTACGTTCAGGGACAACCCCGTCGCTCACGAACCGACTCCTACAATTCCTTTTTGTTTGAAAGGAGACATCCCAAGGGTGGCACCACGATAAGAAAACCAGGACACGATAATGGAATCCCAGACAAACCGAGGGGAACCCTCGGAAATCGCAGTGACGACCAGTGCGTTTGTCAACTTTTTCTCGTCCACCCACGCTGCACCACCTGACGATACACTCGAAGTCAGTTTTCTCGTCTGCTGCTAGCAAACACAATTATTTATTGTCATTTTTAATCTTACGTGTTAATGTAAAGTAATTACACGGTAATTTTGTAGTTTTTATTCCAAAACACGGTAACTTAAAATCTTGTGATGGCAACTCTGGCGCCATGTGACTCTAGCAAAAAACTGTATCCCACGCCTACCCAACGCTTAGGGCCGATTCCACCGTTTGAATTGGAAACTAAGTTTAATAAAACTACGATTTGCTTAATCGAATTTATAGTTCGATTCTAATCTTGGTTTTCGTTTAATTATTATTACGAATCATTTGTATGGGAATATAGCAAAGTGTTGTTTTAAGACTTTTTCAGGCAATTTTCTTTTAAAATTTCTCTCCGTAACAACCATCCTCATACTTCAAGGAATCATAAAAAAAGAATTAGCGCAATCGGCTCAGCCGCTCTCAAGACCTGCGCTTAGCAACACATTCAGCCATTCATTTATATATATATAGAGATACACTACTATAAACTCGAGTATCAGAATATATCATATGACAACTTGACAAGATTTGTTTTTAATAGGTTAGACCGTTAGAAGCTCTAGACAAAACGTGTTTACACAGCTAAACGCCAAAAATCGGTCGTTTAGAATTTAAACTCAGTTATTCTCTAACTGCGTTTAGTTTATGTTGGTGAAATGCAATTTCCAGCTCTAGACTCCGTTAAACGCGTAACCCGAGTTTACGTCAAACTAATCGCGATTATTTCAATCAGTGAAACCGGCCCTTAGAATGTTTCACCTTGTCAAGTTTTAACAAATTCGTCAACGCAATAAATTTCATTTTAACTCGAGTATATTTAAAATTTATCACCTAATATTTTAACACGATAGCTAAACTGTTTGAGTTCCCAGCTAATAAATCTCTATTCTTAAGTACAACTTAAAATTTGAGACCCTAATGGATTAGAACAATTTTTGTTCATTAAGATGACTGAGTTATGTTTACGTGTCAACACACATTTCGTTTTATGCGTTTGTTATCTTAAAATTTATGGCACTAATAAATTTGAACCATATCCGTTCACTAAAACAACCGAATTGTGTTTATGTGTTACGTTACAAGACTTAAGGCTTAATAACACTAGTATATGTATGGTCGTCTAGACCAAATGACTTACAGTGAAACCCAATAATTGCCTTCAATCTAGTCCCTATACTGTGTGTCAACTAATCAGTACGGTTCATATGTTTGCAAATACTAACGTAATTGGGCAAATAAATATCTAGAAGAATTTGTTTTTGGGTATTAATTATTTACTGATGTCTGGCGATGTGTGACACCTGAGTTCAATAAATATAGACGTGAACATAAACTCATACATAAATATAAAAATGACATAAACGCTTCACACTCAACGGCAGTAGGATTCTGTTGTGTCAATTAATCAAAATCAAAGTCAAAATCAAAAGCACCTTCGAATCGTCTGCAGCGAAGAATCGGCAAGAAACTCCGATGACATGACAATGCAATGTTTAAAATACGTATGGTCTAAGATCCGGAATATAACAAAATCTTCCCTCATCTGTTAATTAGATGAAACAATTTTTTATAGGCTGATTTCAATATTGTGAATTTATAAAAACATCCTCTGCCACCATAAGCCTGCTGCAAATAATAATACTTAAAAATTTTTTTTTTTCTTCTAATAATCTTTTCCCTCTCATGTTAATTACATGTAGTGAGCTAAAACCGTCAATATTTTACATTATATACCTGACTATAGTAGGCACCCATCTCTATAATTGCTATACTTACCTGCAGCCAGGTTACTGCTGACTGAGGTTACTGACCTGGCTGCAGGTAAGTGTAGCAATCATTGAGATGGCTGCCCACGTTGACGGTTTTAGCTTACTACATGAAATTAACATGAGAGAGAAAAGAAAAAAAAATTGCAGCAGGCTTATGGTGGCAGAGGTTGTTTTTATAAATTCACAATATTCAAATAAGCCTATAAAAAATTGTTTCATCTAATTAACAGATGAGGGAAGATTTAGCTTCTCGGATCTTAGACCAGTATATTTTCACAATATAGTTAAAATTCGCTTATTTGAAATTGACGCGACTTCAGACTATTATGATTAACTTTTATACATAACCTACAAATGAACTTAACAAAGTCATATTTAAATAAAGTTTAGTAATAATTATGTGAAAGTTTTAAAACTTTAATATTAAAAAATATCTTTATACATACTATATTCACATTTGTTTTTTTATCTCGAACAAATAAAAAACTGAATCAATTCACATCGACATACTTGTGCTATACTACAGTATATCAAACATCATTAGGAATAACTTAAACCACACTATAAGAAGTAACGTAAGAAGTGCCGTGTGGCTACGGCAAAGAATTTAGCCTCCCCCTCTCTTCCCGTGGGTGTCGTAAGAGGCGACTAAGGGATAAACATAGTTCCACTATCATCGTGGAACTTAAAAAGCCGACCGATGGCGGGATATCCATCCAACTTCTGGCTTTGAAATACACAGGCCGAAGACGGGCAGCAGCGTCTTCGGTGCGACAAAGCCAGTCCTGCGGTCACCAACCCACCTGCCCAGCGTGGTGACTATGGGCAAAACACATGAGTTCACGTCATTTTTGGCGCCAACTTGTGTAGGCCTATGTCCATCAGTGGACTGCGATAGGCTGAAATGATGATAAGAAGTAAAAAAAAAAACATCGAATTCGGTACACCAAGTAAAAAGTAATTAGGTACAATATATTATAATATAACAACCGCGGCTCTGGTGTAGTGGAGCGTGTAGCGTGTAGGCGTTCGATTCACTCTCGGGATGTATCACTACATATTAATAAAACAAAAATAAAATAAAACAAAAACGCTTCCCGCTGTCTGTCTGTATGTATGCTTAGATTTTAAAAACTACGCAACGGATTTTGATGCAGTTTGTTTTACTAGATAGAGTGATTCAAGGCGATGGTTTTATAATACACTAGCTTCTGCACGCGACTTCGTCGGCGTGGACTCCGCTCTTATTGGTCTTAGCGTGATGATATATAGCCTATAGCCTTCCTCGATAAATGGGCTATCTAACACTGAAAGAATTTTTCAAATCGGACCAGTAGATCCTGAGATTAGCGCGTTCAAACAAACAAACAAACAATCAAACAAACAAACTCTTCAGCTTTATTATTAAGCGACTTCCAAAAAAGGAGGAGGTTCTCAATTCGACACGTATGTTTTTTTTTTTTTTTATGTATGTTAGCTCAGAACTTTTGACTGGGTGGACCGATTTCGATCAATTTTGTTTTAATTGAAAGGTGTTGCGTGTCATGTGGTCCCATTTTAATTTAATTGAGATCTGACAAGTACTTTTAGAGTTATATCTAATAATGCGTATTTACGTGACTACTTTTTCGTCGACCTACGTTATATTATACCGCATAACTTTTTACTCGGTGTACCGATTTCAATGATTCTTACTTTAGTCGAAAGCTAATACTTGTCTTGTAGTCTTGTTTAAATTAGATCGAAAACTGATTACAACTTTTTAAGTAATCTTTAATAGCGCGTATTTACTTGACTATTTTTTCGTCTTATTACGTTGTATTACTTGTCGATGTAATTGAAGTCGCTTTTTTTTTCGTTTGCGAGCAAACACAATTATATTAGTATAGATAATAAAGTAGAGAAACACTGATCATTTTTGCAACCGTGCGAAGCCGGGGCGGGTCGCTAGTATTTATACAAATATTTATTTCCGGTTTGGATGTCTGTTCCTGTGGGTCTCCCGACCGTGCCTCCGAGAGCACGTTAAGCATTCGTTCCCTGTTGTTATCGTAGACACCTCATAACGATCATCGAAATATATTATATGACAATTGACAACCCTATGATGCGCTGGCGGTCGCGGGTTCGATTCCCGCTCTGCAGATATTTGTATTGGCCATATAGATGTTTGTCGTGGTTTGGGTGTTTGTGCTTGTGTATTGTGTGTTAAGAGGCCTACACCCAGCAGTGTGATGAATCGCGAACACAAATAAAAATACATTCGGATTTTGAACCTCCTTTTTTGAAGTCGGTTATGAAAGGCTAACTGCAAGTCGAATTACTTAGATAAAACTATATATTATAAACATTTTATAACTTGTTATTGAGACATGCTTGACTGCTCGATCATAGGAAAAGGCGATCATGTTAAATAAACAAAAACAAAACCAATGGGGCTTTTAGGGTGACGGTATAATACAAACAAAAGAAGGGTTTTATTTCAATCTCCTTAAGCCGATTTGAGAGTTTACTTGTGTGATTTTCCCTTTCAGCTATTAATTGAATTACTATTTGATTTTAATTTTTTTTTAGTTAAAAGGAAATTGCGCATAATAAAAAGGTTAGGGATAAGTAAAATAAAAATAATTGTTTCAAAAACGATTTTTAGAAATAATATACGCTTCAGCCTGTAATATTCCATTGTTGGGCATAGGCCTTTTTCGTCATGTAGGAGAAGGATCAGAGCGTAATCCACCGCGCTGCTCCAATGCGGGTTGGCGGATACATTTCCTACTATGAGTAACGATAGCTATCAGGTGTTTTAGTCTTGAGTCAACGTTGAAGTCTCCCAAGAAGTAGAAGATCGAAGTAGTGACCTGAATGGCTTTGGATGTATCCTCATTCAAGGCTTCGTCTTCATCGTCAGAGTGTGTTACGTAGGTGGTATACAAATTAAACAAATCAAATTTAGTATACGTACAACATAGTCTACTAACAAAAATATACAAACAAACATTTATTAAATCTTTTGTAATAACTTTACGCATATATAACCACGTTTTAATGACGGTTAAGTATTCTGAATATTTCCAACAATGCCTTTCTCATTTATTATTACACAATTGAAGTTGGGGCTCTAAGTGGCAATATAAATCAGACAGTAAAACAACACAAATACCTTACCTTCATAAACTTCGTGGTAGAATAAGGAGTATAATTTTCGAAACAGTTTTAAAGCAAGGCTAAAAATAAGCAGCGGGTAATTATCGCGCTCTCGATCGCACGCAATCAATTGCTGTGCTGTTGCTTTAAGTTTATTCTGTATGTTTTTAACATTTAAATTCAGTTGAACGTACGTGAATTTCATGTAAATAATTTATTTCTTTTGGAAGGGAAGCTTCTTTAGTCGCAGGAGGGGTAACTTTTGAGCGACCAGTAACGCAGCAGCGTCATGACGATCGGTATTTGGATGGGTGACCGCCTGGGACCACCGCGTGACGTTCGCTTTTTTTTTGTATTTCAAATTCGTTTGTTTTAGTAGTTTTCTTTAATTTGTTAGTTTTACACGTGTACTTTGTACGCACGCAATTTTTTAGCAATATTCTTGACTTCTACTCGTTCAATTATAAGTATAAGCCAAGTCGTAAATAAAAGTAGTCGTTTACAGGCTGGTCTTCGCCTGTGAAACGACTTATTTTATAAACTTAGTTATATATCGATAGCCAAGCAGTTAAAGCTTTTCTATATTTAAACTTAACAGCAATAATCGCAAGATTCTTGCCATCGCTCGGCTATATATCAAGACATTACATTTAAAATTGTGTCTACTACGACTAAATATGGCCTACGACTATATACAAGTACCTTTTATTAATTTGTCTGTCTATATTATACCTAATTTCAATTAACATCAATATACAATGATTACACTAATTTATTAATATACACATTATATTTTAAGCACGAATTCCACGTAATAAAACTTAGATATTGGATTTTACGAATAGTCATACAAAGTTAATAATTTACTTCAAAACAGTTGTTATTGTTCTGGACGTTTTAAAGTTGCTTTGCGCTTTGTTTGTTTAGTTATTAATTTTCACGAAACAATATAATTACTTTAATATTTTAATGAAAACATAATTATGATTTTTTTTTAAATATATATCTAGGTCAACAAACAAGTAAGCGAATACCGTAGCTTATAGACGTCTGCAACACCTGAAGCATCGCAAGCGCGTTGCTGACCCTATCCCCAATTCCCCCCAGGAGCTCTGGTCACCTTACTCACCAACAGGAACACAACACTGCTTGAAAGCAGTATTATTTAGCTGTGATTTTCTCTAAGGTCGAGGTACTACCTCAGTCGGGCTGCTCCATATTTTGAGCAGGAAATTTCCTGCTGTGCCCTACCTCAGTTAAAATTATTATATTACGTTCTTTTCAATTTTAAAATAGAGGGAAGATAGTGCAAGAAAAGCAACCTCAAGCGTTTCGATGATAGAGCATTAGAAATAATATGTCTAGAAATTATTCAAAGACATTTTAACAGTATAGGTTATATCGATAATCGTCCATTAGAACCAGAAGTTCCCGAGACTAGCGCGTTCAAACAAACAAACTTTTAAGCTTTATAATATACTACTAGTATGTAATCCTTTAGTCTTCAATATAATGAACGTAACATTTGAAATCATTATAAATTCATGAACTATAATGATGCGATGTGTACGTTAAGAAGCGTTATAATACACGTTTTTATGATTAATTTTTTTCTTTTAATGGAAAATTTATTATAAATAAGTTATTGCGTCACAGTATACTGAACTCTAATACGTTCCAATATGGTATTATTTCATTTTACTGAATAAGAAAATGTGTAGAATGTGAAGATATTTGTTGATGAGATTCGAATAAGAAGTTCTTAAAGATATTTTATTTTCTCAGTAAGTCTAGCATTTGTCGTTTACTTAGTCATTTTCAGTCATTTTCTCCGTCTTGAGAGGTCATGAAAAAATTACTATACAAAGCAATACTACGTTAAATTACTTTGATAAGGGTTTAATAATTGTAACAGTTTCGAAATCTTGCCGTTATATGTATGTTTGTATTATAGTCAGAACTATTTTATGAAACACAACAACTGTGGAACATTGAAAAGTAGATATTTCGCATATAAATGTAAATTGCTTTGCGAAAGCAAATGCTTATTTTCGTTACGAATAGTTCTATTTTGTTCCACTTGAAATTGTTACCAAACATCCAATGTTGTCGAAACAACTATGCAACTTTCCAGAGTAGGAGCGTGTGTTACATTCGCTTTATATAGTAAACCTGAAATAAAAATGCTAAAATCATTTTATACTTGAATACGTATAAAACTTGAGATATGCTTTATAACAGTTTTTCCACAGTTCAATTAACTGATAGTTAAAATAAAAAAATATTTAAAATATAATTATCTAAATTATAAAATATATACATTATTATAAATAAAAACGAGTGTGGTTTAGATCACACGACTAAAGTAAAAGTAATGCCTGCACTGTGTCTTCGATATACGAAACGTAACTGGCTATGAAAGAAAGAGAGAAAGAAAATGTGTGCTCGCAACTCTCTCTCTTGCTCTGTTCGCCTCGCCCGATCACACTTATCGTAACGCTTTCGTCACGCATTCACCAGCTTACTCCTCAAGTCAAGCATGTGTAAAGAAGTTTTACTTATTGCCATGAAAAATCCTGTCCAAAATTTGGAGCAGCCGACTGGGGAAGTACATCGGCCAAAAGATCACATAAATAATACTGCTTTCAAGCAGTATTGTATTCCAGTGGTGAGTAAGTGACCAGAACTCCTGAGGATATTGGGGGTAGGGTTGGCAATGCACTTGCGATGCTTGTAGTGTTGGTGGCGTCTATGAGGTACGGTAATTGCTTACCATCGGGTGAGCCGTACGCTTATTTGCTGACCTAGTTGCAGTATAAAAATAATGAAGACTTATGTTTTTTTTTCAGTTTAAGCCAGATAGCTTTAATAAATTTTGCAAATAAAATGCTTTTTGTATCGAGATACTACCCCAGTAAGGCTGCTCCATATTTTGAGCAGGAAATTTCCTGCTTTAGAGAAATTTTCAAATTACTCTAAATTCCAAATCAGAATTGTCAAAAAGTATTTTAAATTCTTAATTCTTTATTTTTAAAATTATTATTTCTTAGTCTATACTACAGTGAACTATAATTATTTCAGATCTATACTAATATATAAAGCTGAAGAGTTTGTTTGTGTGGTTGTTTGTTTGTTTGTTTGTTTGTTTGTTTGTTTGAACGCGGTAATCTCTGGAACTACTGGGCCGATTTGAAAAATTCTTTCAGTGTTAGATAGCCCATTTATCGAGGAAGGCTATAGGCTATGTGTCATCACGCTAAGACCAATAGGAGCGGAGTCCACGCCGACGAAGTCGCGCGCAGAAGCTAGTACTCTATAAAAATGATTCTCCAGTAAAAAGGGCATAAATTTTAAACTTACATTCAACATATGCATTTTCCTCCAACTATTCCAAATGAATCTCAAAATAGCCGAATCGACATTTAATTAAACATGTCGAAACTCTTCAAACCCGCAACCAAGATGGTCGCGTCCTATCTAACAGATCTCGACAAAATCCTGTCAAAAGATTACTTCAATGTCTAACGAATTTCCTTAAATGGGACCGTTTTATTGAATGAGCTTTTATCTTTTTCAATCTTTAAGGGAACATCCGTTTTATGATATCAATATATACTTTCTACATTTCAGTAATGTAGTAAAAGTATATAATTTTTTTTGAGTTTACTCCTTAAGAATCAATTTTCATAAAAGGCCCCTGGTATAAAAAAATATGAGGAGTAAAATCTACTGAACGAATGACCACGTTACGTTTTTCTGCGCCATATATCGGATAAATATACATAGAAATAATCCATACTAATATTATAAATGCGAAAGTAACTCTGTCTGTCTGTCTGTCTGTCTGTCTGTCTGTCTGTCCGGCAATCACGCCAAAACTACTGAACAGATTTAAATGAAATTTGGTATATAGATATTTTAGAGTCTGAGAAAGGACATAGGCTACTTTTTAATGCGGAAAAAAGGGTGTAAGGGGTTGAAAGGTGGGAATGAAAATTTGTATGGAAGTGTGTTCGTGTTTTGTAACTGTCAAACATTTAATGTTCATCCCGTGGATATGGTAAATTCTCCCCTAAAATTAAAGAACGTATTAAAATACACGTTTCGAATCGACAACATATATCCAAAATACGCGGATAGTGGCGTATTTTTAGTTTAAAAATGTATAATAATGTCAGTAATGAAAACGGATTGACATAATTTATATTGGTTGTCAAATATAATTATGCGTGCGTTCAGAAATTTATTTAGTGTAAACTAAGGAAAATATATCAAGCTACTAAAAGCTATAAAATATTTTTTATATACCTAATATATTGACTTTAACTGGGTTGACAGAATAATCTGGAATATATCAATGAGACCAATCAATTGAACGGGCTTTTTTTTGTATTTAAATCATTTGTACATTTATCGTTTATTGTTAAGTAGCTTGATATATTTTTCTTAGTTTACGGGTTTTTTTTTGTATTTAAATCATTTGTACATTTATCGTTTATTGTTAAGTAGCTTGATATATTTTTCTTAGTTTACTCTAAATAAATTTCTGAACGCACCGCACGCATAAATATTTGACAACCAATATTTATTATGTCAATCCGTTTTCATTATGTACTGACATTATTATACATTTTTAAAATCTATAAAATACGTCACTATCCGTATATTGTGGATATATTATGTTGTCGATTCAAAACCTTTATTTAAATACGTTCTTTAATTTTAGAGGAGACTTTACCATATCGATGGGATGAACATGAAATGTTTGACAGTTACGAAACACGAACGTTATACATCATAATTCCATTATTTTATAATTTTCCTGTGGCAGGACTACTGGAAGAGATTCCATCATGGGATAAGTAGTGCCTTTGTATCAGCATTGTTTATAAGTGCTATTTCCTATTGTTTTCCAGTGTACATAAATTGTTAAATAAATAAATACAAATTTTCATTACAACCATACAACCCCTTACACCTTTTTTTCACATTAAAAAGTAGCCTAGGTCCTTTCTCAGACTCTAGACTATCTGTATACCAAATTTCATTTAAATCTGTTCAGTAGTTTTGGCGTGATTCCGAGACAGAGAGACAGACAGAGTTACTTTGGCATTTATAATATTAGTATGGATAGTATGGATTATAAACCTGAAAGTTGGTTTGTTTGTTTGTTTGTTTAAACGCGCTAAACTCAAGAACTCGCGATCACGATCACGATTCAGCCTGTAATATCCCACTGTTGGGCATAGGCCTCTTCCCCGTGTAGGAGAAGGATCGGAGCTTAATCCACCACGCTGCTCCAATGCGGGTTGGCGGATATATTCCCTACTATGAGTAACGATCGCTATCAGGTGTACATGATAACAACCGGGACCGACGGCTTAACGTGCTCTCTGAGGCACGGTGGGGAGACCCACAAGGACTGCACAAACACCCAGACCACGGCAAACATCTGTATGGCCAATACAAATGTTGTCGTGTGCGGGGATCGAACCCGCAACCGCCCGCGCAACAGCCAATCGCAATCCAGTGCTGTGACCGCTGCGCCAACGCGGCGTCACAGCACTGGATTGCGTTGTTGCGTCAATCCGTTTTCATTACTGATATTATTATACATTTTTAATATATAAAATACGCCACTATCCGTGTATTTTGGATAAATGTTATGTATAAACTCAAGAACTGCTGATTGAAAAATTCCTCTGAGGTGGATAGCCTTTTTAAAGAGAAAGGTTATGCTTTAAGAAGAAGGAAGGCTATTTTTTCCCTCAAATCAACGCGGGTGAAACCGCGGGCACAGCTAGTACATATATAAATACAGATATTACACCCCCAGAATCAGGTAGGAATCGAACCTCAACCCGCGGAACAGAAAGCAGGGCTACTACAAACTGCGCTACCAGGCTAGTCAAGTTAAACATAATAGTAAATAATATTATACTTTTAGGATAAAAATAAAAACCCAAAATTTAAATCTAAAACTGTGTACGCATCAAATTTATTTTCCCATATCCTTGTCCTCGTTGTACCGCATATACCTACAGGAAATACTCCTTCTAGGGCACGAGTATTGTCAGAGTAAATGTATTACAATCTGAATGTCGCTTTGAGCGCTAGCTATGTGAACTAGTGTACGCTATTTGTTTCAAAAACGAAATACTGTTGTAGTGAGGTTTAGTAAAGAGAAGAAATAATATTTCCTGCATTTGTCGTTATTTCATTGGAATGCTACAGAAACAATGACGTAGATTTTTTTTGTACAAAACAAAAGATATAAACACTGACCAAAAACAAATATTTGTACAAATTCAAATACCTGTCTCGAATAAAAATCTAACCAGTGACCACCCAGGACTGAGGCAACTGTTCTTACCACACCGGTACCGGCGTTGTGGCTTGACAACCGCGCTTGACAAAAACATCAGGCATGTTTATGTATCGTGTTGCTATGCGACAGAAATTTTATTGATACACCCGCTAGATCTAAGGACCTATGCAAACCACGTTTTTTAAACGCGCTGTCGACGCGCGCTTGTAGCGATACAGACGCGATACACACGCGAGTCAGACGTAGCCAAAAAGACTGACAGACAAACAAAAATTGTATATAATGTTATTTTGGTATATTATGTTCCGTATGTAGATCCATATTCATGTAGTAAAAAGCGGTTATTTTAATATTACAAACAAACACTCCAATTTTGTTTATTTGTATAGATAGGAGTCTAAAGTATGACAAACTGTATATTGCAAAGCTAAGGGAAGACGTATCCTTCGTATTGAATATGAAATTGGTTGACAGATTTCAAATAACAGTGTTTGCGGTTGTATGGAAAATTTACGTCGTCAATTCGTTTCTTGAATTTGTTATTTGTATATATATCGTTGCACAAATGTAGTGACTTTAGGATTAAGGTTATTAATAGTTGCACAGAGTTGCATTTGATCTTCTTGAGTTCTTCTGTTCTTTTTGCTACGGTTATAGCTTGCCAACAGGTGTACAGTAAGTTTGTTTGCCAATCTATAGACGTATAAAAAAAAACATTAATTCAAAGTGACGACTTAAAAATATTTAATATTGTAACACTTAGAAATTTTAGGAAATAATTTCTAATTTATCTTTTATATATCACTGATTATGACGATTTCATCACGTGAGCATCTGCGAAGTCGTAAAATAAGAAAACTCAAGAAAAAACACATGAAAGGAAATTGCCCAAACGTCCCGCTATTAGAAATAAATCTTTTACTAGGTATTATACATTTTCAAATAATGTTATTGATACTTTTTTTCAAGACAACTTTGTACACGTGTCGAAATGATACAAATTTTTCATAATACCATCAAGAAAATTTTGAGTAATTTGTTCATCCGAATATAAAAAATTTAGATTCATTGGCAGTATACTAACCTCTGCCAAAGTCACGAAATTCTCAAGAAAAATGCAGCAGCTTTTGATAATGATATAAAGTGAAATACAAATTGAAAGAACATTTTTACTTTCCGCCGTTTCTTTGATTTATTCTCTGAATGCGACATAAAAATTTAGCGCTTATTTCCGAAGTATAATTTGATGTTTGCGAGGAAAATGCAAATCTGAAAACTAAAAAACTCTGCACGTTTGTAGAAAGATAAAATGACTGAAAATTTAAAAGTACGTTAAATTAAAATATAGGAGTTTCATTAATTAGGAAGAAAATAAAGTAAGAAATTGTTACAGTTATTTAAAGGATCTTATCCCTGTTAAAATATATAAGTCTTAGATCATAGGTTACTAATGGGACGATAGCGCTCCCTAGTGGGCTCTGGAGATTTTAACGGGTGCGGTAGCCAATCCATAGACAAACGGGGGGCTTTATGACAAATTAGGGCACTACCTACCTAATTAGAAATTTTATATTATAACTAGCTTCTGCGCGCGACTTCGTCGGCGTGGACTCCGCTCCTATTGGTCTTAGCGTGATGATATATAGCCTATAGCCTTCCTCGATAAATGGGCTATCTAACACAGGAAGAATTTTTCAAATCGGACCAGTAGATCCTGAGATTCGTGCGTTCAAACAAACAAACAAACAAACAATCAAACAAACAAACTCTTCAGCTTTATTATATTATATAGTATAGATTAAATTCTTTGAAAATACATCAATTTTTTTTTGTCTAGCCGTCTGAGACGTTTATCTTATTATTATAGCGTAAATGAAGATTAAATTTGTTAAATAAGCCTTAATAAACTAAGTAATTGATTGATAATTGAAGTCTATGTAAATTGGTACAAAGACGTGATTTACGCAATTCAATATGTTACGACAAAAATACGCGAACTTGTAACAAGCTGTTTGCTGGGCAAGTGTAGAGGGGCACCAAAAACAAAGAAAAGCATTCAAGTTGTTGCGTGCTCGAAATCAAATCTTTAAAAGGTTGGGATAGCTTTTCTAATGTTTTATTAAAAACTGTTACTTTTAACAACAACTGTTTGCTTTGCAAGTGATCCACACTCGCAAGTGACTGATAAAGTAGCCATTCGTTTTATAACTTTCTATGAATCGGTTGAAAACTAATTTGAATTCCAAAATGCTGGTTTTAGGTTTTTAGTATAATTTGTACTAGTATTTTTAAATAATTAATAATCACGATCCTTAGCTACGACCACGAGTAGCACGATTACAGAGAAAGAGAAGGAGAATTAATGTTTAATTTGTGATTATTATTAGATAATAGATAGACATATAAGTTTGGTTTAATTAACTATTATCTGAAGGGTTTGAATTTTGTTTACTTGTAAAAGGAGCAGTGGTCCATAAAAGGTTGGGAAGCTATGCCTTAGATCTTTACTAGAACCTTTTTTACTGAATAGGTTATATAATGGGTGCTCATTTAAAATAAAAAAGCTGATAGAAACCTTTCAAGTTGAAACGGATCTATTCAATCGAAGACAGTCAATCGTTCGTGATTAATTTCATTCTTGAAAAAAGTGTTCTAGAAAATTCGACAGTTCTGTAAATGATTCCGGAAGTAGATAATAGTTTGCTTGAGCTCAGCAATTATCTGTGACGTGGAAAATAAAAACGGAAATTGCGGGATGACCTGAATTATTTTTTTTGTCGGTTTATCGTCAGGCTTAAGATACGCTTCAGCCTGTTATACCCCACTACTAGGCATCGGTCTCGTTCCCCATGAAGAAGAAGGATCAATGCTTAATCCATCACGCTGCGCTAATGCAGGTTGATGGATATATTCTCTACTATGAGTAACGATCAGTATAAGGTGTACATGATAACAATCGGAACCGACAGATTAACGTGCTCTCCGAGGCACGGTGGGAAGACCAACAAGGACTAACAACCAGACAACACAACACAAATATCCACTCCGAGTAGCAACCGTCGGTCTTTAGTTAGTAATTTGAATTTTGTAATTGTAATTGGGCAAAACACATGAGTTCGCGTCATAATGTCGGGCGCGAACTTGTGAAGGCCTATGTCCAACAGTGGACTGTGATAGGCTGTAGTGGTAGTGGTTGAATTTTGTAGTAAAAGCTTGTTTCATTATCGGTCAAAATGCTACTCTTCTGTGAAGTAAAACCTTTGGACCTTAATTCGTCTCGACGTCCTTCGGGCTGAATTCAAGGCTTACAAATTGATCTAAATTTTGATATTTAGGCCAGTTACATAGCATAATTATGGTAACTGTGGAAAATTGTGTTACAGTTTGTATGACATGAAATTCTAATGTACCTATGTCTTTGTTCATATAGCATATTTTGCGACTAGCCTTATTTTTCCTGCTAAATAATATTTTTCTAACAAGTCAGGCTCCTTGAAGAATTTTCCATTTAAGCGCCGTAAACTTCATTACTTGCCACGAACATAAATATCAATGAAAATTTCATATCCCTTACTTGAGAAATATTGTCTTCCAAACAAACTTTTCGATCTCCTTCAAATTTAATTTTGATAATAATACACGCAGTGACGTTTCGATAGACTGATTTATTGTCAAAGCACAGATAATAAAATATGACAGATGGCGCTAGTCATTACATTTATATTTTGTTATAGTATTAACACCTCCTCTTAACAAAATCATAAATACATTGAAATAGGTAATATACCAAGCTTTTTTGTGAAATATTTATGCTTTAAAGACCCTAAACTTTTCGTAAAAATATCGGCTGGCATTTCAGCTGTTTCTAAATAATCAATTTTAATAAACTTATTTGCAACTGCCTCTCTCACAAAATGGTATCTTACATCTATATGTTTAGACCTTCTATGGTAAACTGGATTTAATATAAGTTTTTGTGCACTTTGACAATCATTATACAAAGTAATTGTTTCTGAATTACCTAAAATTTCAAACAATAAATTCTTTAAATAAATAGCCTCTTTACTGGCTTCTGACATGGAAATATACTCAGCCTCTGTTGAGGACAGAGCTACATTTCTTTGTTTCCTACATTCAAAAGAAATAACCGTACCAGACAATTTAAAGCAAAACCCAGAAAAAGACTTTCTATCGTTTGAATCTGAACCCCAATCTGCATCAACATATCCTTCTATATAAGAATTATCCTTAGAAAAAACAAGACCATAATTTTTAGTACCTTTTAAATATTTTAAAATTCTTTTTAAATGTTTCCAATGAGTTTCATCATATGAATTATTAAACTGGCTCAAATAACAAACACTGTAAGCTATGTCTGGTCTGGTTAATACAGCTAAATACATTAAGTTACCTACCAATTGTCTATATGGAAATTTTTTATCATAAACACTATTCTTAGATTTTTCTAATCTTAAATTAATCTCCATAGGAGTTTCCACAGTTTTACAATGTAACATATTAAATTTTTTTAACAAGCTTTCTATATATTGTTCTTGATCAACAGTTATAACATTTTTATACATATGAACTCTTAAACCTAAACATTGCTTTATTTGACCTAGATCTTTGAGTTTAAATTTACTACTCAAGTTTTGTATTAACTGATCAGTCGCTAGTTTACAATTAGAAAATACAAAAAAATCGTCAACGAATAATGCTATTATAACTTTAGTATTTCCTTCAAACTTTGTAAACAAACAAGGTTCATACTTAGATTTTAAATATCCTAAAGACTCTAAGTGATCATTAACTCTCTGGTACCAAGCACGTGATGATTGCTTAAGCCCATAGATGGCTCGTTTAAGCTTTAATACTTTGTTATCATCATCATTACAATCTTTATAAAATACAGGTTTTTGCATATACACAGATTCATTTAAAAAACCATTCAAAAAGGCTGTAGTGACGTCAAGATGACGTATATCTAAATCTAGTTTTACTGCTAAAGAAAATAACAATCTTAAAGTATTATAACGGAGCACAGGTGAAAAAGTTTCATGATAGTCTATACCAGCTTTCTGTGAAAAACCTTTTGCCACTAACCTTGCACGATAACGCACTTCACCAACACTATCATACTTCTTTTTAAATACCCATTTGCACTGCACTACCGTAGAGTCAGGAGGCTTATCTACAAGTTCCCACGCATCGTTCTGTTTAAATGATTCTAATTCCTCCTCCATGCTTGATCTCCAGAATTTACTTTCAGGTCCATTTAAAGCTTCCTCCAGTGTAATATCCATTATATTCTGATCATCTGATTCTGCAATACATAAATTATTAAAGTTGAATCTGTCTGGTATTTTTCTTACTCGCTTTTTAGGGATGTCCTGGTTCAAGTCTAACAAAGAATCTTCTGGTTCTGATGCTGCTTCCGATAAACTTTCATATGAGTCACTTACTGAAGAAGCTTCTGGAATATATGTTACATCATTGTCGTCACATTCAGTGTCTGTACTTTCTGTGTTTCTAGTTTCCTCTTCTTCACTATGTTCCTCCTCTGAAGCCTTGCACTCAATAGGGATCTCAACTGAATTTTTGGTACTTTCCATTATAATTATGTCTCGACTAGTTGTAACGGAGTTATTTTCTGGGTCATAAACCCTATAGCCTTTGACATTTTCTGCATATCCTACCAAAATTAGTTCTTTAGCCTTCATATCCCATTTTAATCGCCTTTCTTTCGGTATGTGCATCATAACCTTGCTTCCGAAAATGCGTACATGACTTAAATTAGGCTTTTTATTTGTCCAGACTTCATATGGAGTCATGTTATTTAAACCGGTAACAACTGACCGATTTCTTAAGTATACAGAGGTATTTATGGCCTCTGCCCAAAACTTTTTATGCAAACCAGCATCATATATTAGACATCTAGCCTTTTCAACTATTGACCTATTCATCCTCTCACTCACACCATTTTGCTGTGGCGTGTAGGCATTACTTTTTTGATGAATTATGCCCTGTTGTTTTAAATATCTTTCAAAGTCTTGACTGCAGTACTCACCGCCATTGTCGGTTCTTAAAATTTTAATTTTCCGATCTGTCTGGTTTTCCACCATTGACTGGAATTCTTTAAAAAACTTAAATACCTCAGACTTTGTTTTCATGAAGTATACAAAAGCCATTCTGCTGTAGTCATCCACGAATAATACATAATATCTGGATCCTCCAATGGACACATTTTCCATCGGACCGCTCACATCAGAGTGTATGAGTTCTAATAAAGCCTGGGTGTTAGTCGAGCTAGGCTGAAAATGTAGTCTAGCCTGCTTTCCCTTACAGCAAACAATACACTTTGATTTGTCAACATCTGCTTTATCTGTGTATGAGATACCTTCTGCGGCTCCATTCTTCATTTTATTCAAGCTAGTACTGTTGATATGCCCCAATCGTCGATGCCAAGTTTCACTCGATACTTTAGCTGTAGCTGCTAATAACTGTTCTGATTTCTTAGTGTATAATCTGTACACACCTTCTACTAATTCTGCCTTTCCTACTAGAGTTCTCTGTTGATTGTAAATATAGCAAAATTTCTCTTTAAAGATTACTTTATTGCCATTCTCAATTAACTGACTCACTGAAAGCAAGTTTGTTGTCAAACTCGGTATGCACAATACATCTGAAACAGTAATGTCATATTCTACACCATTCACAACTGTAATGATGTTCACATTACCAGAACACAGCACCGGGACGCATGTTTTGTTGGCAACAATTATTTCTTTGGTTTTACATTTATATGATGGATTCTCAACATAATCTTTATTTGCTGTCATGTGTTTGCTGGCCCCGCTATCTATGTACCAACTATCGCAGTTGAACTTTCCACTCAAGAAAATAGCGCTAAAGGCATTGGATTGTTTTCTTTTGCTGGTTTCTAAACTAGGACACTGATTTTTATAATGGCCTATTTGCTTACACTTATAGCATTTAATTACTTTGACCGCTTTTGACCTTTCTCCTGTCAATTTCGTACGTTGCTTATTTTTGGCAGCAAAAGCACTCTCCGCGCCGGAAACGGTTCCAACATCACTACACATATCCATCAATTTCGTTTTTATGACGTCAGCACTTATATCAATGCCCGAATGTTCAATAGCCATTAACATAGGACCGTATTTCTCGGGTAATCCTGCTAACATTAATGCTCCTATCCATTCATCAGTAATTTTGAAGCCCGTACCTTGTAATCTCTGGCTTGTTTCTACTATTTCAGTTACATACTGGGTCATCGAATCACAATTATCAAGTCGTATGTTGATGAGCTTGCGTAACAAGCCGATCTTTCTTGTGTAGCCGGTATCATCAAACATATTTTTTAACTTGATCCATAAATCAAAGGTTGTTGATGCATGCTTAATATGCACATAAAGTGATGGGTCAATTGTCAACACTAATTTCGCTTTAGCTTTAGCATCTTCATTTATTTGACTAGTCGTAGGTGTAGCTGGAAGCTTCTCGACGACCGCGTGCGCCATGTTTTCTAACACCAACACATTTTGCACTGCAAAACACCAATCCTCATAGTTTTCGCGCCCTTTTAACTTTGGAATGTTAGCAATATAGTTCGTCGTCATTTTATTCGCAAAACCAAACAGTACTACTCGTTAAATCTATCAAAAAAATAATTTTTAATCACGTACGCCCATAACCTGATAATAATACACGCAGTGACGTTTCGATAGACTGATTTATTGTCAAAGCACAGATAATAAAATATGACAGATGGCGCTAGTCATTACATTTATATTTTGTTATAGTATTAACAAATTTAATCGGAAAAAAAAAACTTTGAGATTTATGATATTGGTATGTACTTATAAACCAAGAGGCAATATTTTTTAATTAAATTTTGTGATAAAAAGACGTATATTTGTCTGTATATATATATATATATATATATATATATATATATATATATATATATATATATATACAGACAAATAATCAATTGCTGTTCAAACAATAAATCAATTGCTGTTCGTTAGTCTCGCTTAAACTTGAGAATGGCTTGACCGATTTAGCTAATTTTGATCTTGAAATGTTCGATGAAGTTCAGGAAAGGTTTAAATGGTGAGAAACATAAATAATATGTAACGGAAAATACTAAAAACGACGATTTAATTTTCCAATACAAAATGTTCCTAGCGGGGAAATTTAATGTCTTTTGTCAAAAACGTTGTCAATTGGTTGTCAAATATTTATAGGTGCGTTCAGAAAGTGTTTTGTGTATATTTTTCACATAGTGTTTGTGTATATAGTGTATAATAAAAATAGATCTGACCATGTCTGTAACAGACAGAGAGTATATACGAGGGAAGGCGAGCTTGATGGAAAATGTGACCAGCTGAAAAGTAGACCTCCCTCTAACTTTACCTATAACTATATAAACGCTAATTTATCATATTATCACTGTGGCCGAATCATCAAAGCTAAAATTGGCTACGTAAGCCACACAAGAGCCAAGCACGGAAGGTCTACTCTGTGAATAAAAGCAGAAAAAGTCGCCGTATCCGAAACGGCAAAGACAACTACTATATGTGAGAAAAGTACTTGCTGTGTGGTTACAGCAGTAAATAATATTCACCCCCTCTCTTCCCGTGGGTGTCGTAAGAGGCAACTAGGGATAACACACTACCACGTTGGATAAAAAAAAATTGTCATGTATTTCCATCTAATTTTGAGCCAGATCTGTATCCTAAAAATTGGTATTCGATTGATTTAATAATGTTCGCATTTTACTGTAATAATTTGAAGACAAATTTTATTAGATTTTTAAAATTCTTTCTTTTAGCATTTATATATATGTAAATAGTAAAAGGATTATACAGCGGCAATACATAAAATCTGAATAATTTAAAAGTTTATTTATTAGGGTTCTTACGACACAGCCTAACATATGTAAACTGTAACTACTTCTTCCATCACGTTACACAAAATATATTCCATATTTTAAGTACGAATTTACAGTATAGAAATCATGCATAATTTACTGAAGTCAGTAAGAAGAAGATAATCAATCTAGTTTTAAGGAATAATAATCATGTATTCGATAGATTCAGCCTGTAATATCCCCTTCTGGACATAGGCCTCTTTCTCCACGATGGAGATGGATTGGAGTTTAATTCACTACGCTGCTGCACTGCAGATTGGCGGATATATTTCCTACTATGAGTACCGATCGCTATCAGATGTATATGACTACAACCGGACCGACAGCTTAACGTCGTCTCCGAGGTAATACGGTTGTCTGTAAAGTTGGTTTACGGACGATAGTTTAACGTGACAACGTCATAACAAAACATCTCATAGGACAATAGATTGGAAGAGAGATAGATGCGGCGCAAGGGTACAATGAGCGTAACGGGACAATGAGTCATCCTGTTTTGTGTATGCATCCGGTATTCATCGGTTTATTAGACGTTGTCATGTCAAAAATTTGTACAAATACAAATATCCATTCCGAGAGGAAATCGAACCCGTAAATCGCCGGTTTTTAGACGTGTACATGGCACACGCACAACTAGGTATATCAGAGCAGTTTTAATCATTCATTACTGTAAATTTTCAATCACTCACTTTCACTTTCTTTAAAAATTCGTATTATGCTGTATAAATCTATATTTCCCACACATGAAGAATATATCTTTGTCCAGCAGTGTATCGTTTGCAGGTGTCTTGAATGATGATCACTAAGAAGTAGGAAAAAAAGTGTGTGTGTCAGCTCCGACGAACGACTGGAGTTTTATTACTCCTTCAAATCGACTGTCTAAATAGGCACAAAAAAGGCTTACTAATCTAATAAAAAGATTAATACCATATCAAATGGTAAATAAACGAATCAAATAACGATAGATGGCGTTATTGGCGATGGCGTCGTGACGCCATCTATTGGGGTAGATGGCGCACGAAAACTTAACGAGATCATTCGTTCAGTAGATTTTACTCATATTGTTTTCATACCGGGTGCCTTATATGAAAATCGATTCTTAAGGAGTAAACTCCAAAAGATTCCTGCAACTGACTCATGTACAAGACGTATGTCATATGTATTTTTAATATCATAGCTTCTTTGTAGATACTAAAGAATCTCTTTCCACTCTGTGTCATGTATAATTTAATTAGAAATATCGAATCATGCGGGTGAAGCTCCGATCAAATAGAAGTAAAAACGGTATTCGTTAAGTAAAAAAAAGTCTCCAGTATTGATATTCAAATAACGTTAATATAAGGAAAGATTGATTTAATAAGAGACATTTTTTTCATTCTTGAATGAAAAGAATTAAGGACATTGTATTTCCTGACGTCATTACTGGAATAATTTCGATGAAATGTTTCATCGACACGCTTATAGGATTTTATTTTAGAATGAATGAATTATTTCCGTGAAAATTGATTTTCTATTGCTGTAAAATTAATTGAAGAAACTTAATGTTTTAAATTATTGAAGATAAAATGTTATGTGTTGTTACGTGTTGTCTTGTATTATAGTTAAAATATCTTTGTTACTTTTAAATAATAATTTATATCGACTTACAATTATATAAATTTTATATTACTAATTTATTCTAACAGATACCAAATTATTCTGTAATATCCCTTAAATCTACTTATGACTAACTTAAAGTTATGATATGGGTCGCTAGGAGAGGTTTTAACCAGCATAGAACAAGCCTGGTTACGTGAAACTCTGAAAAAACCTGCCTCAAATATGAGTCCCTACAAGTCCTTGAGCACAATAGTACTCAAGGACTTGTAGAGAAAGGTAGTAGATGGTAGTAGATGGTAAAGATGGTAGTAGCAAGTCAATATATTCTTCTTATTTACAAATGGCATTTCTGTAACCTTCGACAAAACTGGTAAAAAAAGTAAATACAATTCTCAACCCTCAAATCCGGGTCGACTTGAAGTATTTTTAAGTACTCTCAAACCGCGTATTCGCTCCATTTGAAATGAAGTAAATATTTGTTTTTTATGTCGACCACCACCACTTCAGCCTATCACAGTCCACTGTTGGACATAGGCCTCCACAAGTTCGCGCCCGACATTATGACGCGAACTCATGTGTTTTGCCCATAGTCACCACGCTGGGCAGGCGGGTTGGTGACCGCAGGGCTGGCTTTGTCGCACCGAAGACGCTGCTGCCCGTCTTCGGCCTGTGTATTTCAAAGCCAGCATGGATGGTTATCCCGCCATCCGTCGGCTTTTTAAGTTCCAAGGTGGTAGTGGAACTGCGTTATCCCTTAGTCGCCTCTTACGACACCCACGAGAAGAGAGGGGGTGGCTACATTCTTTAGTGCCGTAACCACACAGCACGTTTTTTATGTAATTGTGCCAATTTTTTTAAGCTTTTTATTAGTTTTATATTAAAAAAACCTTCTTTTTTTCTCGATTTTTGATTTCATCAACTTATTTTACTTAGGAACTCGTGTCATTCTTATCCGACTTCAAAAGTTTTCAATTGAACTGTATTTTTATGTGTGTCATTAGTTTTTACTGGTTTGTTTTTTGATAATCGAAAGTTTATTATGGTTCCATTTAAATCTGATCGAGATCTGTTGAGTACCTTTTGAGTTATTCTTAATAGTGCGTATTTATTTAAATATTTATTTGACTACCTACATCGTATTATTTCACGATGAAAATTGAAGTCGTTTTTGATTTACTTCTTTTAGCGCGGGAAAAATGTTGAGAGTAAATTTTTACGATGCGTGCGCGTGCGAAGAAGAAGTTAGCAACGTGAAATTAGTTAGTCAATGAAGTATAATTTTTAAAGTGCCTTTTTTGTTCATATACGAGTGCTAAAAATTTGTCGACTTTACTGATCTACATCTCTAAGTAGTAGAATTAGAATATACAGTGTTTCTAGTCTCAAAAATTACATTGAAGCTGTAATCTCGATCTTATCAATTGATCTTAACTGAGGTAGGGCACAGCAGGAAATTTCCTGCTCGTCGTCGTACCTCGACCTTACAGAAGACCACAGCAAAATAATACTGTTTTCAAGCAGTATTGTGTTCCTGTTGGTGAGTAAGGTGACCAGAGCTCCTGGGGGGGATTGGGGATAGGGTTGGCAACCCGCTTGCGATGCTTCTGGTGTTGCAGGCGTCTATAGGCTACGGTCTTACCATCAGGTGAGCCGTACGCTTGTTTGCCAACCTAGTTACATAAAAAAAAAAACAAAAAAATCTTCGTTGTGTCTTCTCAATTCCATGTGACATCGGCGAAATGGACCGTGCTATTGGGCATTATTGAACTAGGTATATATTTATATTATTGACTACTTTTTGAGTTATCTTTGATCACGCGTTTTTAATTCACTATTTTTTCATGTCGCTACGTTGTATTACTTGTCGATATAATTGAAGTCGGTTGTTTTTAGTTTGCGAACAAACACAATTATGTTCAAGGGGTTTGATTTTATAAGTGAAACTTCTTTAGGCGCATCAGGGGTAAAATTTGAGCGACCGGTAACGCGGCAGCGTCATGACGTTCCGTACTTGGATGGGTGACCGCCTGGGAACACGGCGCGAGGCTAATGTATGGTGTTGGTGGCCTTATACTAACAAGAAATAATTTTGTCAGCGCGATTCATTCTACTTTTAGCGCCATCAAGTCATAAACGTGAACAAAAAAAAAAACAAACAATTTTTTTTTAAGTGAAACTTCTTTAGAATCGTTGTGATTTCAAACCGGATGCAACGACAGGGAAGGGTGCGCCGCTAATTTTAAATTAGTTTTTTTTAATTAGTTTGCCAAAGAAGTTTCACTTCTATCGCGTGTGAATCGCACACACACACCTTTTTTTTAATAATTTTAAGTTGCAGCGTTAACGATTAGTTTTTTTCAATTAGTTTTTTTTCGACTACATGTAGGTACACTGTACAGTACAACCCGTCAAAAATCTACACTATTCTACAGGATTATCAGATTAAATACGTCGTTACAAGACGATCTTCTTTATTAAACAAAACGAAAAAAACCCAACTTCAATTACATCGACAAGTAATACAACATAATAAGACGAAAAAATAGTCAAGTAAATACGCGCTATTAAAGATTACTCAAAAAGTTGTAATCAAATCTCGATCTAATTTAAACAAGACTACATGACAAGTATTAGCTTTCGATTAAAGTAAGAATTAGCAAAATCGGTAAACCGAATAAAAAGTTAGGGCCTATGCAAACAACGTTTTTTATACGCGCCGTCGACGCACGTTTGTAGCGATACAGACGCGATACACACGCGAGTCAGATGCGATACACACGCGAGTCAGATGCGATACACACGCGAGTCAGATGCAGCCTGTAGACCTTTACCCACCTGTATAATAAAAGCGCACCGTCGACGCGCGTTTTTAAAACGCGCCGTTGACGCGCGTGTGTAGCGATACAGACGCGATGAAAACGCGCGTGTGTATCGATACAAACGCGCGTCGACAGCGCGTTTTAATCGATAATAACGACAACAAAATGTTCTGTAAGATAAAAGCGCGCCGTCGACGCGTGTTTAAAAAACGTGGTTTGCATAGGCCCTTATGCGGAATAATACAACGTAGGTCGACGAAAAAGTAGCCAAGTAAATACGCATTATTAGATATAACTCTAAAAGTTTTATGGTAAGTCTTACCATACATGTCACTAAATAAATAATAAATAAACAAATTTAATATATACACAATACACGCACGGTCGTCTGTTCCTAAAGTAAACAACTTAATGCTTGTGCTATAGGTAACAGCCGACTGGTCTAGCTACATTTTTTTTTTTTCGATAAACATACTTATAAATAATACATAATATATAAATATGTATATTACACCCAGACTCAGGGTGGGAATCGAACCCACAACCCCCGGAACAGAAAGCAGGGTCACTACAAACTGCGCCAACGGGTTAGTCAAAGTACTTGTCAGATCTCAATTAAATTGAAATGGGACCACATGACACGCAAAATCTTTCAATTAAACCAAAATTAATTGCAATATGTCCACCCTGTAAAAAGTTCTGAGCTAACCATTAGAAAAAAATACAGGCGCTTTGAGAACCTCTTCCTTTTTTGGAAGTCGTTTTAAAAGTGACACAATTTTTTTATTTCGAATTGTTGAGTGCTGTTGCCCTCTGCCCTGTTGGCCTTATCCGTACGGCCTTTACAGCGTCACCGCACCGGTGAGATGGGCCGGATGCACAGACTCCGGCCGGCCGCGAAGGAAGAAGGGGACTAGGGAAGCCCTCTTGGTGGGCTCGGGGACGACACTCGTCCCAAGGGTGTCTCCAAGCGAGATCGCGCCTCGGCTTAGAACGTCGTCGGAATGGAAATATTCATGGAGACGCATATATCTCAGCCGTAGAACCAAACGGTAGCGCGATTTAATTGCGTACATCGACATCTATCGTCAAGTGGTAGTATTAAGTTGAACAGTTTCAATAATTATTATGAATTATATAAAATAACAAAAAATGTTTAAAATAATCATTGTAATTCTAATTCAAGATAATCCAGATTTCTGCTAAAAATATTGTTATTTGGGTTACGAGAATAAAAATATATACCTATAACATTTGAATCTTCTTTGAACACAGTAACATTTTAATAACAAATACCAATTTTTTACTCAAATTTTAAAATCACAGCAGCCATGCATAAATACATTAAATATATTACATACATTATTACACCATATTGCATACATTTTTAAACAAAAAAAAAATAATCGTGTTCTTAATCATTGTAACTTGAAACTTTTCCGTTTGATGTATGACAACGTCCGCGTCGTCAAGATCATACTAAAGAACGCAAAAATTAAATAGTAGAACAATTTACTTCATTACGGATGGGCTTTATTTAATATCAATTTTTTTAAATGCAACAAAATTGAAAAACGCTCTCCTGAAAAGTTAACAAAATCCGATACAATGTTCTTCATATCAGGTGTCGATATAGACATTACATCAAAGAAAATCAAAGTTAAACGTTAGTGTGTGGTTCTTCCTGGCAGGTCCTAGGGGTAGGGCCTGTCTGGGTACGGGCATCCACGATATGCCTGCTTACCCGCACCTTTCCTCTCCGGCAGTACCCACTGTCGGGTCCTTCGTTTTCGCTCCGATGGGCCGAGGATACGCCCACCAAGGTGAGCGTTACCCTATGTATCCAAAAGTACTAAGAAACGATAACAGATGGCGCTGTACGTTAATAGATTGCGATAGTGTTTCGTTTCTCAAGCAGTATATGTGTTAACAGCGACAGTACCAAGCTATCCTCAGTGGCTCAGTCTCAATTTTTCCTAATTTATCTCTTATTTTTGTAACCCGCGTCCTTTCTGACGCGGGCCCTAAAGCAGAGCAAAGACATAATGATAAAAACTCACCTTAAGTCGTGACCGTGAGTCGTGTGGGCCTACACAACTGAAGGAAAATTTCTTTAGCTGCCCCTACAGTAATATACGAAACGTTACATTCTTTCTTCACTAACTTATATCTCCCTCTCAACTTCAGTTCACCTCGCCCAAACACTTTTTTTGTAGTGCTCTCGTCACGTATATTACCAGCTTACCTACTGCCAAAATCAAGCGTGCGTAAAGAAGTTTTACTGCAATAAAATACAATATTCACTAAAAACTTGATGTTTTTGATAATCTTCGGCGTACAAAAAAAGCTGAGTAAATGAAACTGTTGTTTAAATTAATTCATGTCATAGGTGTATTAATATTTTTTTAGAAACGCAACGTGATGAATAGGGACCGGATTATATGCATTTGCATATTTGCATATTATGCATTTGCTTATTTAAGCCATTCTCAGCGGTAATAGCATATTTTACCTAAGATCTAGTTATGATGCATATTATCGGTGATTTGCACTCATTTTTCCTACATACGGGCATACCTGAAAGTATTAAAAAGCTAGAAACTCGCGGTTTGGCATTGACTGAATCTATCCAAACAACGCCAAATTAACCCTACGTTGCCAATAACATTGCCGCATAAACTTAAAAAACTTTGAAAACGTATTGAACAATAATCCAGGTTTTGAAAGTTTGCGATTGTGTCTAATTGATAGTTTCATTAATGGGACGGCAGAACTTTTGCCAGAAACTATAAGTACTAACATAGCACCCAAGTTAAAATTCTACCCATAGTTACCTCAGTCGATGTGGAGCGAACCTTTTCCACTTACTAAAATATACAAAAATATTCTAAATGAGCGAAGACACAATCTCACCACTGAAATTTTTGAAAAATACTTGATGGTTTACGTTTACAAAAAATTTAAATAATTTTAATGTCATGTTATGATACTTATTTTCGTCTACCAAAAAGTCATTTACTCATTGTATGCTGATTTTGAAATAAAAAAAAATAAAAACTTACTTTTGGGGGAGGGGGTTCATAAAATGTATCATTTAATTTCGCATATTCTGCCTATTTCCGTGCACATTTCAAGCATTTTTCATGCATAAATGTTTTTTATTATCATATCAAAATTTTCGACCCAGCGGGATTCGAACCCGCACCTTCCCGACAATCCGTGTCCGGTGCTCTAGCCGTTAAGCTATGGGCCTATACTCCGCGGAATCGAAAATCTTGATATGATTTTTATTCGGTTTCAAGCAACCGTGGTGCCATCTATAGCGAGACCCTTACAGTACTTCACTATTCAAAGTTTCATATTACAATGAAAATCTTTTGACAAGAGACGACACTAAGCTATTTTTAATTCGTATTATTTTTATTTTTGTGTTACCCACACATGAGGAAATTCGAAAATGTTTTTTATTATCATATCAAAATTTTCGACCCAGCGGGATTCGAACCCGCACCTTCCCGACAATCCGTGTCCGGTGCTCTAGCCGTTAAGCTATGGGCCTATACTCCGCGGAATCGAAAATCTTGATATGATTTTTATTCGGTTTTAAGCAACCGTGGTGCCATCTATAGCGAGACCCTTACAGTACTTCACTATTCAAAGTTTCATAATTATTTCGGACACGGATTGTCGGGAAGGTGCGGGTTCGAATCCCGCTGGGTCGAAAATTTTGATATGATAATAAAAAACATTTTCGAATTTCCTCATGTGTGGGTAACACAAAAATAAAAATAATACGAATTTTTCATGCATATTTCACATATTTCCATGCATATAACAAGTTTTTATGTTGCATATAATCCGGTCTCTAGTGATGAAAAATATTCCAAGGGAACGTGCAAATTCCACCCATTCACCGACCTTAACTGTAATTATTTAATATTAAAATAAAAATATATAGGTATAATAATTATTAGCCTTCTTTGGACACGGTAACATTGTAATAACAAATCCCACCAAAAACATAAATGTGAAAAATGACAGCCAAGTTCATTAATAAGAATATGTTGTTTGTGCACTTCGCCGAAAAAAGTATTGAGATCTAAATGAGCGCCAAGTTCTACAGAAAATATTAAATTAAGCCAAAGATTTCACTTTGCCAGTTTTCACTAATAATTCATCTTTTATTTGGCTAATAGCTTTTTAATGTTGTTTTTAGGTAAAAACTAGGTTAGATATTATGTTTTAAAAGTAATTCAAATTGTGATTCCAATTTTCGTTTTTCCTAATAAATCATAGTTTGGTCTTCTCTGTAGTCTCTGTTCCATATACTTTATACTTCTAGCTAACCACTGACTTCAGTTAGTTCTAGTAGTCGAAAATCCGAGCTTTTGTAATTAGGCTAATAGAAGATAATACAAACTTTGTGTTCAACCGAATTTCATTTCATAACTTCTAAAATGCATAACATTGACGTCATATTATACTCTTAAGAGTTAACCCAACGATGAAAATATACCTACCTAGTTGTTCATTTCATTTTATAATTTCAATAGGTTTTACATACTGCTAAAACATTTAATTATCGTAATTATCATGACTGTAATCGAAAAGATTTTAGTTGCTATGCAGTGTTCGAGGCTATAATCAGGCCTAAGCGCTCTAAGGCTCTTCAAATGTTCACCTAGGAATGGTTGAGACTACTAAAGATCCTAAACCAATAAAAATATTTGTATTAACAATAACCTTTACCAAGAATCCTTCGACTCCGTCGATCGAATCGACGACCGCCATTGTCTATTCCATTATATCGCCATTTTCAATTCAAGTTTTCTTCACAGTTACGAGATAATTGCATAATCGTAATAACTTTACAATTGATGACGCGTTGGTCACGCACATGAAAAATATTTGTATAGGTCATACAGATGTTTGCCGTGGTCTGGGTGTTTGTGCAGTCCTTGTGGGTCTCCCCACCGTGCCTCGGAGAGCACGTTAAGCCGTCGGTCCCGGTTGTTATCATGTACACCTGATAGCGATCGTTACTCATAGTGGTGAAAATATCCGCCAACCCGCATTGGAGCAGCGTGGTGGATTAAGCTCTGATCCTTCACCTACATAGGGAAAGAGGCCTATGCCCAGCAGTGGGATATTACAGACTGAAGCGAATAATTTGATAATAAGCGGTACATTACGAGATGGATACTAGCTATACTGTACTCGTATGTTTAAAAAGTTCAATTATTCGTACTTTGAACAATGAACATTAATATCAGCTAGGTATTACTATAATGTAATATTATTAGTTACTAGCTGACCCGGCGAACTTAGTACCGCCTAACAGTCGATTCTTTAATTTTTAATTTTTTGTAATACTTATCCTTCCCGGAACTCCTCTACTAACACTTAAACCTTATGATGTGGTATTAAAGTTCAAATTGACTTTTAAGTATTATTACGGATCTTTTGTATGGGAATATAGAAAAGTGTTGTTTTTAGACTTTTTCAGGGATTTTTTTAAAATTTTCTCTCCGTAACAACCATCCTCGTACTTCAATGAATATTATAAAAAAAGAATTAGGGAAATCGGTTTAGCTGCCCTCGAGATTTGCGCTTAGCAACACATTCAGCGATTCATTTTTATATATATATATTGTTACGAGTACACTAATTAAAGGAGCTTGCGCCATCTAGTATTGAAGCAGTGGAACCACGTTGTGTGCTGTACAAACCACTTTGTTACAAAGACAACGTGAAACATCCACTCAATACTAGATGGCGCTAGAGGACTTATATAGGGTGAATGAACTCAAGATCGAGTACACGCACGAACATTCTAGAATTGTCTGGGTGTAGGCTCGGCCCGGTATAAAAAGGCCGCTTGAGGCCGAGCGGAGTCAGTTCAGTTTGAGCTAACGACGAAGCGACTTCGAAGTGAAGACTAGTGATCAAGAAGTGATACCAGCGGAAACCTACGACATTGGCTACGACCTCGGACATTGTTAGTGCTTAGTGAAGTGTACCTAGTGATAAGTGAGTGTACCTAGTGCTTAGTGCTTGTACTTAGTGCGTAGTATTTGTACCTAGTGGTTGTGTCGGACCTAGTGCTAGTGAAGAATGTCTCTAAAAGAGTCAGCAGGTCTTTCTCTCCAAATCGTTCGAACCCCTAACACGTAACAATATATATAGATATAGAGATTACTTTTCATATTATATGAAGCACACATAATATGAAAATTAATTTCTTTAAAACTTGAAGACTCATTTCCGTTTGAGTTAAAATTCAATGTGAATGCTAAGATATAATTTAGTATTGTTTTAGTACTTCTCCGATAAGATCGAAGACTGCCTTATGGAGCCATGAAAATATTTACTCAGCAATTACACGACAATCTTTTACAGGGATGTATACCGTACCATATTTACAATCCACTTGAAATATTTAATATAGCGTTACGTCGAGGGTGAAAACCGGAAGCTTATTCCCATCCCCTTACTTTGCCTCCTTACCCCATTTTTATCTTAACCTAATGACGCATTCGTATAGTATTAACGCTGCTGTGGAAAATGAAACGTACAATGATATTATGACTGTTTGTTTACTATTTTCAAAAATATTTGAAAACAATTTAAGCGTGTACTTCGCCTTGTTTTTAAAATTTGTGTGGAAAACAGATAATAAATAAATAATCAGAGCTGGCTGTTGCGCTGACGGTCGTGGACTCGGTCCCCGCTCACGACAAACATGTCTATTGGCTATATAATAGATGTTTTTCGTGGTTTGTGTGTGTGTGTGTGTACTCTGTGTCTTTCCGGACCCCCGACACAGAAGAAAATCCTACTGGAGGCTGTTGAGTGTGAAGCGTTTATTGATCGGCCTCGAAATCATTTTTGGATTATCAATCCGTTGTAAACCATGTTGCTAGCCAGGTGAGACATTTCCTCTCTAAAGATAGAACACAATATGAACTGTACACAAGGTCAGAACTGAGATGATTCAATGAATCGAGAACGTGTATCCATAACAAAGAGGTTTCGGAGAAAAACTTACAAAAGGTAACTAAGTATATAAAATATACCAATTTATATTAGTCCTAGTGGGTCTTCCCACCGCGCCTCGGAGAGCGCGTTAAGCTATATCGGTACCGGTTGTTGTCATGTACACCTGATAGCAATCGTTACTCATTGTAAGGAATATATCCGCCAGCCCGCATTGGAGCAGCGTCGTGGATTAAGCTCGGATCCTTCTCCTACATGGCGAAAGAGGCCTATGCCCGGAAATTAGATACTACAGGCTGAAGCGACGTTTATATGTAGACTATCGTCATACATCATGTGGGCGAATAGTGAGATAATCAAGCAAAGAAACTACGTCATTAATGCTACGATCTTCATTCCAATAATTTTCACGGTCCGCCACGTCGATGCCGGTTGTTATTACAGTCTGCCGATAGCAATCGTTATTCGTATAGGTTACATACATAGAGGGGAATATATACACCGACCCGCATTGGAGCAGCGTGGTGGATTAAGCTCTAATCCTTCTGCTACGTAGAGACGTAGAAGGACTAGAGCTGCCTCTTTGCTTCTCTCTCTAGAGAGGCATATGCCCAGCTGTGGGATGATATAAAAATATGCATAAAAAAAAATAAATAAAAAAATAAATAAAAATTAAACAATTTAAGGTAAAAAGAAGTAGACTTTAACTAGTATTTTAAATGCTATTTATTAAGAGCACACACATATTGAGTGAGAAATGGAAATATCGTGATGAATATTCAAATTCAAATTTAAATTATTTATTTCGCCATAAGGTATATGTAATACACTTAACGAAAGTCAAAAAGAAAAAAAAAAATGATTTACAAAAAAAAAAAACTAAACAATAATAACAGAAAGTTAAGGCAGCAAAAAATCAAACAATAAAATAAAAATTTATATCTTAACACTAGGGCTTATCTTAACAATAGATGCATATTATGAAGAAATTCTAAAGCAGATTGCACAAAGAAAAAAAATACAAAATTTACTATATTAATATACTAGACTAGGTTGAAAATTTAAAGTGTTTAGAATTTTTTACTAAATTGAATTGAAATTGGTTTTTAATTGATCACATTTTGACTAATTTCGAATATGAACAATGAAAAAATCTTAAGAGAAACTGGTACAGAGATGGATGATTTAAAAACATAATTATACTATTAATCGGTTTAATATGCCTTTATATTATATAACGGTGACATTAAATTTTACTGGTTATAAAGTTCCCGACTTTACTTCGGAGCCTATTCAATACAACCCAAACAATCAAATCTTTCCTGTTTATAATATTAGTATAGACAAAAGAAAACGAAGTATTTTATACATAATTATATTCATAATTTTTGTTCAAGTTTTAAGTAAAGGCATGGTTGGTTGTCTACATGTTAACTTAATTTATTTTTAATATTTACAAAAACTGTATGTCTTCCTAGTAAATATAAATATATATTACTTATGATAATATGCTTTCAATAGTTTGCTATATAATTATATCTTACAGTTCACGTAATTATGTTAGTCGATCATTTGCAAGGTATCATTATAATATTTAATAACAATCGTTTAATTTATCCCAGCGAGTAATTACTATAAAATTTGTTTGCTAATCCGGATTTAGAAGCTCGTAATCATGTAGCTCATTAACCTATTTTCCAAACCCATTACTACCGGACTAACGTACATATGAGTTTAATGCATTATTTCAACAAAGAAGCCTGAAAATTAATCCTTTTAATTATCAACTCTACCTGATAGGTAGAGATAGGTTGTCAAATACTCGCCAAGTCTTTCTCGTGGAAGGGTAATGAAAAGAAAAATGTTGGTTTTCTAAACGTAACTGATAAGTAAATTTGAACTAAGCCAAAATAACAAAATTTAGCTTTTTATACATGTACTGCCGCCTACTGTGCCTTAACTTATTGATTTAAAATTACCTATGTAGCATCTGCAAATATCCTATCGCTAAGCAAAAGTCTCTGTATACGAGAAGGGTTTTACCCTAATTTAATATGCTATAGTGTGGGTTCGCGGATAATTTTCCTAAAATAAGTAATGATTATTATCAACTATCTGTGATTGCAATCGCGATGGATGGCTTTACGTATTTCTTGTGGCATAAATGAAAGATCGACAAAGACGACAATATTTACCAAGAAGTTAATGCTTGAGTTAAAATAAATTATATAATCGGAGAGGGAGAAAATAGAAACAATTAAACTAACGACCACTGGATACGACCACTGAACTGGTGTTATTTACCACTTTTATTATGTTTGTTTATTTAGATTCGTCAGGGGTAATTACATCATATTTACTATCATACAAATAATAATTTGTAGCTAAATGCTTTTACGTTTTAAGATGAATATTGTATGCAACATAAAAAAAGGAGCTAACTTATATTAATTACTTAACTTTGATAACTATTATTTACGCACCGCATCGATTTCCTGCTGAAGCCTGTAATATCCCACTGCTAGGCATAGGCTTCTTTCTCTATATAGGAGAAGGTTATAGGAAGGTGATTAAATACACATTTAAAGAAATTCCTATAAATTACTTTTCGCTCCATTACGTAAGAAAGGTTGTCGATGATTACACGCACTTTATATGTATATCCAAAAATTAATTTGCAAAGTATAAATACAATCAACAGAATAGGTATGTCCGAATATATGTAGATATATATTACGTTACCGGCCAAACCCAATTTCAGGACAAACTAGTTTAGCCTAGTCCAAACTAGTTTGTCCTAAGCGTGATAGAATAAACTAGTTTAGCCTAGTCCAAACTAATTTGTCCTAAGCCCGATAGGATAGATCAGTTTAGTTCATATAATTTTTTTATTTTTGTGTTACCCACACATGAGGAAATTCTAAATATTTTTAAATCATATCAAAAAATTTCGATCCAGCAGGGTTCGAACCCGCACCACACGTGCCACCAAAGCAAAAAATGTAAAAATAAATAACAATTTCAATAATTAAGATATGATTATGTTTATATAATGAAAAAAAAACACTTTTTATTTGTTATAGTATGATTGTTTGTATTACTAATTATTCATTCATAACTTTTAACGACGAAACATTATGGTTTTGATAAAAAGGTAAATTTTTACAATTTCGGAGTATCTTAGTCAGTTTATCTATTTATTTTTACTTTCTAGATATACTATACTAGTTACCTATGTAACCAGTTTATCCTAGAGTGTGCGTATTTACATAATTATATCAGGATCAACTAGTTTGGCCTAGCTTAAACTGGTCTAAATATTTTAAAATCATATCAATTATTATTATTTTTTCAAAATTAGTTAAAAGCGAATAAAAATCATCATATCAAGAATTTCGATCTAGCGGGTACATCGTTCCATAGCTTAATTGGCTAGAGCATCGACACGGAATGTCGGAGGTGCGGGTTCGAACCCCGCTGGATCGAAAAAAATTTGATATGATTTAAAAATAATTAGATTTTATTTAATATTATGTAGGTAACACAAAAATAAAAAATAATATGAACTAAACTGGTCTATTCTATCGGGCCTACGACAAATTAGTTTGGACTAGCCTAAACTAGTTTATCCTATCACGCTTAGGACAAACTAGTTTGGACTAGGCTAAACTAGTTTGTCCTGAAATCGGGTTTGGCCGGTAACATATTATATATCATTGTAATTTGGAAAATGCGAGAGTACTCGCGTACTCTCGCATTTTCGTTGAAATATACCTATAAAATGAACAGTAATTAAGCAAGCATAATTTTATTACAACGCATGATATGTGCCTCTATGCGTTAATGTAATTTCACAGCTGAATTGCTTCTTCCGAGTTCAGTGAAATTGTCTTTAAATTTTATCTTTATTTATTTATTTACACTTTATTGTACACCACAACTAAATTTTAAACATTAAACACATTTAAAGACATTTACAGACTGTGAAGTACTGTAGGGGAACTGGCGTATTAAATTATCCCTTACATACGGATTTGCGAAATATTATAAAGAAAACTTGTAATCGTTTTGTGACTTAGAGTTTTATTCTCTTGATCGTTAGTAAGTTAGTAGTTACAAAATTGGAATGGTATTTCAAACTTAATTTATACAATCTGATTGGTTAGTGATATTTAAATCTGATTGGTTAGTGTTAAAATTTAACCGTCTTAAATAGCGAGTAGTAAAGCACCACCGTCTGCTTCCCTAACTTGCCGGTAGATGGCACCGCGGATGCCTGAACATACCCCCGGCCTTGGAAGTCTTGACTTTCAATCGGTTTCAAACAGGGGACAGATTTTTGTGCATGAGCGCCTGATGAGGCCCGTCTTGGTACGAATTTCAGCGACTCGTGTGATATTGTCCTTGCCGGGTATCGTTCGTGTCACACGTCCCAACTGCCACTTAAGAGGGGGAAGATTGTCATCCTTGATAACTACTAATGTATTTGGCTTAAGGTCATCCATCTTCGACCTCCATTTGTTGCGAATTTGAAGTTCACCAACGTACTCCTTCATCCAACGAGACCAGAAATGCTGTCGCATCTGTTCCACTCTTTGGTAGCGTGTAAGCCGCAGCGTATTTGCATTTGTGAAATCTTAGCATGCCGGTGATGTCAAAGTGCGACCGACCAGGAAATGAGCCGGGCTGAGAGGAAGATAATCCGTTGGATCCGAAGACATAGGTGATAAAGGCCGTGAATTGAGTATTGCTTCTATTTGCGTTAATACTGTACTCAATTCTTCATATGTGAGATTCGCGTTTCCCACGACTCGACGGAGGTGATGTTTGCATGATCGCACCCCAGCCTCCCATAGACCACCAAAATGAGCAGCATACGGTACAATAAAGCGAAATTTAATTTGTTCTTTACTAGCGTAATTAATAATGTCTGAACTACATTTCGATAAAAACCTGGCAAAATCATTCATGAGACCCACAAAGTTCCCACCATTATCGGAAAATATCTCGTCCCGTTTACCTCGACGAGAAATAAAGCGTTTTAAAGCCAAAAGATAACCATCGGAAGTCAAATCAGTCACTAGCTCCAAGTGAACAGCACGCGTTACAAAGCAAACAAATAAACAAATATAACATTTAATCTTACGCGCTCCTCTGCCCTTTCGATTAAGCATGAAAATTGGACCCGCGTAATCGACACCGCATTTGAAAAATGGGTAAGTGGGACTAATACGTTCTGTAGGTAAGTTGCCCATTTGAGGAGTAAGAGTTTTACCTCTTAGCCGTGTACAAATGACACATTCGTGCTTTATCTTACGCGCAAGATTCCTACCTCCTATTGGCCACCACTCTTCACGAATGTTATACAACAAAGCTTGAGGACCTGCATGTAATAATTTTATGTGTTCATAACGGAACAACAATTTGGTGAAGTGATGATTACTGCTTAATAAAATAGGGTGCCTTTTGTTATATGAGAACGTGTCTGAATACGTCAATCGACCTCCAACGCGTAAAATACTGTCTTTATCAATAAAAATGTTAAGTTTACTTAGATTATGTTTAGACTGAAGTTTATGATTATTAAATAGTAAATTATACTCATTTGGAAATGATTCTATTTGCGATATTTTGACTAATAATTTTTCCGATTCTCTTAACTCATCCACACTTATAACCTCGCCTCGCTTTTATTTTTATTTTTATTGCGAACATTATGAATGAAACGTAACACGTACGACACGGCGCGTACTAAGCGCATTCGATTTGAAAATCTTTCAAAATTAATAAACTGATTGGATTTATTATTATCAGTGGTTACGAACGTCAGCTGACACCTTTTTGTTTCGGGCAAATCGTCAGCTGTTAGGGGAAGTGGCTGATATATGTGTGTGGTGTCAATATTTACATCGTGAAGAAACTCGGTCCCCGTCCACCATAGATTTGAATTAACTAATTCTTCTAACGCCATACCACGTGACACTAGATCAGCCGGATTATGTTTCCCGCTGACATGACGCCATGGCAGTTCTCCTGTTAGTTCGTGTATCTCGGCTACTCTGTTTTGGACAAATGTTTGCAATAAATTAGGCGACATGCGCAACCAACCTAGTACTATCGTTGAATCCGTCCAAAAGATAATAGAATCGAACCTACGATGAATGGATGAAACTACCTTGTCGTATAGTCTCGCTCCTAATAGCGCGCCACACAGTTCTAAGCGCGGTATGCTTACCGGATTTAAAGGTGCTACCTTGCCCTTCGCGCAGAGCAATCGTACAGAAACACTCAAATCGTTACTAACCGTGCGAACATAAATACAAGTGCCATAAGCTAATTGTGAAGCGTCTGTAAATATGTGCAATTCCGTGCGAGTATGCTTATGGTTTTCTCCTAGTACATAACGCGGCACACGGATAGTATTGAGAACATTAGCGAGGGACGATATAAACCGGTTCCACGTACGAGTGACGTCATCGGGCACTGCATCGTTCCAGTTAATTTTAAGTAGCCATAGACGCTGTAATAAAATCTTCGCTTGCGTAATGCTAGGGCTAATTAGCCCAAGAGGATCGAATATTTGAGAAATATGAGATAAAATAATGCGTTTAGTTATACATTTAGAATTATTATTATTAAAATTAATTTGTGTATTAAAATGAAGTTCGTCTGTCGTATTAAACCAACCTATACCTAATGTTTTATTACTACTATTATTGTTAAAAGATAATTCATTTAATGCGTTATAATTATTTGATGCGTGGAGATTTTCTTGTGAAAAATTAAAGGTCCACTTTCGAAGTGGAAAACAACCTGACATCAATGTTTTGGCGGTTTCATTGCACAAATACAATAATTTTGTCTGGTCGTCATCGCCAGTAATAAGATCGTCAACGAAAAAATCTTCTTTTATTATTCTCTGGACGTCAGGATCAGTGCTTTCGGCGCCCAGCTGTTTTAAACAACGTACACTTAAGAAAGGAGCGGATGCTGTACCATAAGTGACGGTGTTTAGACGGTAAATACCGAGCGGCTGCGAAGGATCGTCTCGCCAGAGAATAAGTTGTAGATGACGCTGCTTCTCCTCAACCAGCACCTGCCGGTACATCTTCTCAACGTCAGCGCAGGCCACATACCGGTGTTGCCTGAAGCGTAAAAGGATAGCTAGTAAGTCACCTTGTATGGGCTCTCCTACACGCTGGATGTCGTTGAGAGACAAGCCTGAGCTGGAAGTGGCGCTGGCGTCAAATACTACACGCAACTTCGTAGTTACACTATGTTCACGCAAAACCCCATGATGAGGCATGAAATAGTGTGGGTTGCTATAAGATGTGATCTTAGTCATATGTCCCATATTTTCATATTCACGCATAAAATCGCTATAAAGTTTTTTGTACGTTTCCGAACGTTGTAATCGTCTTTCCAGCATCAGGAAGCGTCGTTCTGCTTGAGGAAACGTGTCTCCCAAGACCTCAGGTGACTGTTTGAATGGAATACAAACGCAGAACCTACCGTCACTGTTTCGCGTAGTGGTTGTGACGAAATGATTCTCGCACGCTTGCTCCTCATCAGTCCGTGCGCCCTGATGCCTGGGTAGCTCCTCCAGTTCCCAGAACTGTCGTAACAATGTGTCTAATGTGCTTGAGTAGTTGCACTGGATATGGCCAAATTGGTTGCGAGGATTGTAATGTATGGGACCTGATATTACCCAGCCGAATAATGTATTATGTAAATAAGGTCCATTATGTAGCCTTATTTTACCGTTAGTAAGCAAGTCCCAAAATATGTCTGCGCCAATCAGAATATCTATATTTTGAGACTGCAAAAACTGTGGATCCGCCAATTGAATGTTGTCTGGAATACAGAAATGTTTGTGTGAGAAATTATCAATAGCTGGGACCGTACACGTAATTTCTGGTAGTACAAAACATTGAATGATTGTAGTGTAGGTATTTATGCGCGATTTTATTGTCAGCTCGCATCGTTCACTACATTGCGTAGCTGAATTACCTACACCTCTAATCTCGTGAGCGGACTGTATTAATTTTGCGTTTATTAAATCACAAAACGATTTTGTAACAAAACAGCGCTGACTACCACTGTCCAATAAAGCGCGTGCGATGTATGTACGATTGTCGCTGGCCACTTCGATGACTGCAGTCGACAGCAATACGGGTTGCAATGCATGTGAATGAGACGCAAGTGATTTTGTTTGTGTATCATTCGTATCGATAGGCTCGATCTTCATGTGTGCGTGATTTATAGAAAAGGATAGAGCGGCGAGTACTGTCGCGCTGCAACGGCTCGGGTCTGATCTCGACTCATCAGTTTGCATTGACAACTGCATCGTTACGGAGGTTGAATGTAAATTGTCAGTATGAATAAGTGTATTGTGTTTCTTATTACATCTTTTGCAGTGGCCGAATTTACACTGATCCACAGTATGCCCTGAACGCAAGCAATTTTTGCAAAGGTTATTATCGCATATTAGTTTTAATTTAGCGTTTAAATTAGCTTCTATAAACTTAGTACAAGAATAAAGCGGGTGCGTAAGTTTGCACATTAAACAAGGCTTGTAAAACTTATTAGTAGGTCGATCTTGTCCGCTATTGGTAGAAACGTTACAATGTGACCTGTGATGGTGATAATTAATATTGTGTTTTTTAACTTCAGTCGGATCTTTGCTATGTGATGCTTGCAAAGTTTCTAACATATCAGCTCGACTATTTAGAAATTGTATTAGGTGATTTAGCGATAACTTAATATGACTATCGCTAGCGTAAAGATTGCTTTTGTGTTGTTCCCACTCGCGTTCAGTAATTTTATCTAGTTTAGACACCAAAATATATATAATTAACGTATCCCAAGTGTCAGTTGGTTCGCCTAATAAATTCAAAGCTCTTAAATTCTTTAACGTGCAGTCAATTAATGTTCTTATTAAAATATGTGATTCTTTTGACAACGATTGAATATTGAAAATGGATTTAATATGATTTTGAATTAAAAACCTATTATTATTGTTGTATCGATTTTGTAAAAGATCCCATGCGATTATATAATTATCAGATGTTAATTCTAACGTATTAATTATTAGCAATGCGCTGTCTAACAAAGACGTTTTTAAATAATAAAATTATTGTACTTCACTAAGTTCTTTTGAATTGTGAACAAGTGAAATAAATGTGTCTCTAAATTCGAGCCAATTTTCATACGAACCATCAAATTTAGGCATAGTTACAGTCGGTAATCTTATGGATTGTAAGGCGTTAGGATTATTGCTATGACCTTGTGAGCTAGTGAAAGTGACATTTGAATTTATTAACGACTCGGCAAGAGCCTGGGCACTGTAAAAACTATTTTCAAATTGTTCCCGATGCAGTAGTTGTTCCTCAAGATTGGACTCGGGAACAGTTTCCTCGATTTTACTTTGAATATCGTTGAATTCACGAAATAAGGATGTAGCCCCCTCGGTGCGCAACTTTAATTCGGTACTTAAATTTGTAGGCTGTTCAGATTTGTAATGTTATACTATACTATGGTGGGGTGTGATGAGAAAGACCCCAACATATATAAATTTATAACATCCTGGTCACGGCACCAAATTGTAATGTTCTCCTATGGATGACCTAAGACCCATTATCATATCCTGGTCACGTGGACCAATTTGTAACACTATCATGGTAGTGGCGTTACAAGCTAATATTAAGCTTAAGAGGATATCAATTATCTTTGGCCTTATAATTGTGATCGTCTAGTATAAGAAAGGACTCTACGTTGTGTTTGATTTTTGTTTCAGAGTAACTTCAGTTCTTTTCATGGTATGCCGAAGGAAAGACATAGTATATGTTATTAGAAGCCTTGATTTCTATATAAACTCTAACTAACATCCTACCTAGCCACCAATTTAAAACAACATCTCTGCACAATGACATTAAATTACTGAAATTAATTTATCCTAAAATTTAATTGAAAGATATTTACACTTACCAGTGATATAAATGCTATAGATAACTATCTCCTGGAATACTATTAAAAGGAAAGAAAGATATTAAACTTTATAACACCTTATTAGTAAATTAATTAGAAATTAATAAAATTTAGTAAATTAGAACCGTTAAGAATAAATAGTAATAGACTTATTTATTTAGAAATAACTATCACCTATTGTTTAACTAAATATCTGACGTCTCCTTAAGAATGTGTAAATTATAATTGCTAATATTTTTAGTGAATCTAGATAGCTAAAATAGAAATAGAGTTAAATAATTATATATAGGATATTCTATAATGACATTGATTAATTGAATAGTGTCTAAGTTTCTTTTACATGTATTTTTAGTTCAAACCTGATATAATAGATAGATTCTAATAACTCTAAACAAATGAAATAAATAAAAATATATAAGTAAATGAAATAATGATTAAATACATATTATATAGTTATTAATTATCTTGAAATAATTTATTCAGTTAATAACTTATCTCAGATAATTGTGAAAAATAATGTGTAGTGTTTGTTTGTATGTGTTAATCTGTTAGGATAGGGTTTATAGGTATTAAGGAATTAAAAGGCCGGGTTCAACTGAACCCGGGGGGTCGCAACCACCATGCCCCTCCGACCCCAACCGATCCACACCGTGCTGAAGGCTCTAAATTAAATTAGGCACAACGTTGGTGCTATCCAATCAAAAGAAAGGTAGTAGGTAGGAATTGAGAGTACCCAATTTTCTACAATAAGTTAGACGGAAATATATCCTGTCTAACAAATGCTTGTTTCATACCGTTGCAGCATAATCATGCAATGACTGTATTTGAGTAATCCCTTGGGACGTCATTTAGACATAACCAGTGAATTACTAGAGTTGATGTAAATACCAAGCTGTAATCAGACATGGTATTAAGATGTGTTCCACGTGAACAAAAGGAGGTCGTGTCTACTGATCTTTTCATTGTGTGCTTACTAGCCCATACGGGAACTTCGGTCATACAACTACTTTGAAATTCGATCACGAAACCTAACACTTTTGCCACAATTGGATTGTGTAGTGTAATTTCCCATAGGAAAGACCTACTGAGTTACGGGTCTATAGTCAGCTATATTGTCAAGCCTCGCCACCATTGTGAGATGGGTCGTCGGCGACTAGCGACAGGCGACAGCGCAACCTTTCGAGTGTCCTATAAGGAAGTAAAAAATAATTAAAGGTATAAGACCAACGTGTAAAGTAGGTGTATTGTGTAGGTTTGTCCTTGCATGACTCACAGCATTCAATGAAACAGCATTCATTAACCAGAATAGGTTGTTCAATTGAAACATTGAACCAGTAATTAAGTTGTTAAATATTTGATTATATCAGGCTCTCTTAGGAACTGAATGGATTTATCAAAGGACATAGTAGTGTCGAGAGATAAATAAAACAATTAAAATATAACATATTCATTTACTCAATCAGAATCTCTGAGAGTATCTCATTTTCACAATGAAAAGAGAATGTATATTTAATAGGTTTTATGATCCATCAATGTTTGTATGTTTGAAAAACACAAGAGGACTTGATTAAGGCTTGGCTTAAATCTCAGTAAATCCGCCTTGGGACTTAACAGAGACTGTCCACAAAAATTAGCAATAAATTAATTGGAAAAGTGAATATGTTTCTCTATTAGTATAAATAGAACTACATACCACTGACCAAATATAAATCACTAACTTCTGTTGCAGTTCAAACAACTACCATACACTAGGTGTATGATGAAGTTTGTCCATGTCTCTCATCAAAGATGAGGAATTCTTATCAAAGATAAGTAAACGTACGTATAGTATTTACCAAGAACATAGTTCAGTTAGGCAAACACAAACGCAGAGGTTGGTAGGAAGTACTCGCAACTTTCTTTACTAGATAGACCTAGATTAGGAACTACCTAGCATCGATGACGCGAAGAACTGTGGCTTAGACAGGCCTTGCCTTATAGGGAAACCTATAATAAAACACTGGCGAATACAAACATTTATGGATTCACCTTAACATAGTTTATTTAGTTCAATTAAAGTCATCGTGAGAATGAGACACTCCAGTCTACCAGATACCTCGTTTCGACACCTATTTAAGAACATAAATTCTTAAATCAATGTTCAAAACTACAATAGTTGTGTAATGTCATAGATCAGTGTATAATACCTCATCTTAGAATGAATTCAAGAGCTAAAAGCATCCTTGAATGCACTCATTCAAGACTACAACCACTTTGTTACCTCGTTCCAACATATATTTAACAACTACAAGTCCTTAAATTAATGTTTGAACTACAAAAATTTGTGTAATGTCAAAATGAAGCCAAATATACATATATATATATATATATATATATATATACATACATACATATACATTCATTAGAAGTATATTTATATGTAGAGAATATTCAATAAGATACGACAACTAATCATTAGTTTGTTTATAGGTCATATTATAGAAATATCCACCACTCCATCTACTTCCAAAGTAATGACATGGTAAAATCTCATTTCATTATTTAAATACACCCTAACGAAAATCTATTTAACCCTTAATATCTAATATGATAGTTTTAACCAAGATTCATTCAATGTATATATGTACTTTAAAGTCAAACAGATGTAAATTCATTTTATTCTATCAACATCATATTGTGGTTATTTACTTCAGTTAGATTTCATTTTATCAGTTAAATTCAATATAATTATGGTCATAAGGCTTATTTCATAATAATTTCATTCATTAATAGTATCAATGTAAACCTTTTCATAATAATTTCATTCAGTAATTTATCAATAATTAATAGTATCGATGTAAACCTAGCTAATAATTCCTTTCAGTATTCAATCAATAATTAATAGTATCAATGTAAACCTTTTCATAATTATTTTATTCAATAATCAATCAATAATTAATAGTTTCGATGTAAACCTAACTAATAATTCATTAGATATCTTTTTTAAAAATCTCCGTAAAAAGTTATAAAATTTAGTAACATAACCCCAACATGCAAAAAAAACACCCATGCAAATAAATAAAAAATTAATGCATTCGAACCAATCAGGAGCGCTTCATCACGGGTCTTTCACTGAATTTATTTAGCGGATTACAATTAAATTTTATAATAACGAATTGCACTTAATATTAATCAGTAAAATTAAATTAAAACTATTTCGCGGACTAAACTGAAGCTACATAGCCACACTCAGCCGGCTTATGCTAATGAAATCTCTGAATCAAATCTAAAAAATACTTTTTAGGTATTTCTATCTTTAATTTAAGTCAGAGTTCCATAGCTTCGCCGGCCAAGAGGCCGCGGCGGCCGCGGAGGCCTACGTACTGTACTTCGAATTCAAAATCAAATTCTGACTTCCTCCAAAACTGACTGCCATCGTATTTATTCAAAAATCTCGCGTCTGTTTTTCCCCCACCCTTACACGTTCACCAATGCGCTCTGCAGTGATACCATACACTCAGCAATTCCCGTGTTACAAGGAAATTTGAATATCTTCGGTTCATTGCCGTGTTCAAAGATATGGCAAACCAATGTATAATTGTTTCTTCCTAATAATTTAATCGATAGTTTATAAATCATTATAGTGCAACACAAAACCAAGGAATAAAATTATTACACAAAAACAAGGAATAAAATTATTACTTCCTCAATAATTCGAACTTTACTGGCTGTACGCACTTTTATCCGATCCAAAGGAAATTACGTAAATCAATTAAACAAAAAACACAACAAAAGATAAACAATAAAAGGGAAAAACAAATACACATTGAATAAAGCTAAAGGAAAAAAAATTGTTAGTTACGATAAATTTGTATGACGGTTGTGGAGAATAATGTATTATTCAACCGATTTCGAAAGGGAAATTATTTAACCGATCATTGTCATTTTTAACCTTACGTGTTAATGTAAAGTAAATACACGTCAATTTTGTAGTTTTTAATCCAAACAAGGTAACTTAAACTTTGTGATGGCAACCCTGGCGTCCTGTAATTACAGCAAAAAAAACCACTCATACGCCGAGTCGAACCCTTAGGCCCGGGTTCCACCGCTTAACAGAATTATGCTTTGCTTAATCGAATTTATAGTTCGATTCTAACCTTGCTTTCGTTTAATTATTATTACGAATTATTTGTATGAGAACATAGCAAAGTGCTGTTTTAAGACTTTTCCAGGCAATCCCTTTAAAATTCCTCTCTGTAACAAACATCCTCATACTTCAAGGAACACAAAAAAAAAGAATTAGTGCAATCGGTTCAGCCGTTATTCTCTAACTGCGTTTAGTTTATGTTAGTGAAATGCAATTTCCAGCTCTAAACTTTGTTAATTGCGTAAACCGACTTTACGTCGAACTAATCGCGATTATATCAATCAGTGGAAACTGGCCCTTAGAACATTCCACCGCATCTGTCAACACAAAATTTTAAGCCTGTCTCGAATATAAAATTTACCACTCTAATATTTTAACAACTAGCTAAAACTGTTTGAGTTCCCAGCAATAAATTCCTATTCTTAAGTACAACTTAAAATTTGAGTCCCTTAATGGATTAGAGCAATTTTTGTACATTAACTTGACTGTTTTATGTTTACGTGTCAACTCACATTTCAATTTATGCGTTTGTAATCTTAAGTATAACTAAAATTTATGGCACCAATAACTTAGAACTAAATTGTGTTTATGTGTTACGTTACAATCGCCCCTTAATTATATAATGTAGTTTATCGTAATTATTAATTAATCACAACAACGTAATCAAATAACACAATTCTGTATCACGTTACTTCTCAACTGATAGGACACTCATGAATCCTTACATTCAGCTTCAATCAACAGCACTTAGAAACATACTCTTCTCCCAAACATCCAACCTCTCATCAATCACACTACTAGCGTTATATTCAATGGTTAAAATCAAAATAATCAATTTCAACCAACCATTCCAGCTCCTTCACCCACTCTCACACTCACATAGATCCAATCTGATTTGCATTCCTACATCTAGACTCAATTCTATCTTATAACAATACACATATTGTTTTTTTTTAAAATATAAAATCCGGTTCTCAATGTTAAATATACAACTTAACAGAGTGCAGTTCATCTTATTTTAGAGGAGATGGGGACTTTTAGGCTAAGATGTATTAAGTACTGATATGGTTTTAAAAAATTGGTCATATATATATATATTTTTTTTTTTTTATAAAATATAAAATATCAGCTCAATTCTGAATCTGGGAGCTGAGAAAAATGAAAAGATAGTTTTCGTCAAATTAATTGGGTATCGATTTAACTATAATCGATTATAGAATTTTAAAAAAATTTGCACTAGTTAATTAACTCAAAGTATTCAGATACACAATTGAAGTTATAAACAATAAAGTGTATTTAAATAAAGTTACATTAATATCGAAAATAAAAATTAATATCTGATAAACCCAAATTATTATCGATTTCGTATCGATTGAAAATAAATCATATCGATTTAACTATAATCGATTATAGAATTTTAAAAAAAAATTTTGCACTAGTTAATTAACTCAAGGTATTCAGATACACAATTGAAGTTATAAACAATAAAGTGTATTTAAATAAAGTTACATTAATATCGAAAATAAAATTAATATCTGATAAACCCAAATTATTATCGATTTCGTATCGATTAAAAATAAATCATAATTATTTTTAATAACAGCTTTGACAGCTGACTGATATTGAACCTGTGTGCCCCGTCATGGTCCCGTCACTGTCACTCGTTTCATGTAATCATGTTTATAATTGTTTAATGTTTTCAGTGTATTCAGATGCATCCTGAGTCCATTCCTGATATTTATTTATGGTTTCAAGTGATTGATATTTGTAATGATATAATATGATATATATATATTTAAGGTCCAACCTGAACGAGTCGGCAGCCCCTGCAACCGAACCGGCTCCTCACGTAATGACTCGTTATTCCTGGGGAAACAGTCGGAGAGGTCGAGAGGAGATCATGGATGATGGGCATGTCCGTGCTCTCACAACTGCGTCCCAGGCATGCAGCGCCCGTGGAGAGGTCACTTCACCCGTGTCTGAAAAGGTGCGGATCACAACACGGGGAGTCGCAGTCACCGGTGATAAGCCTGCGCAAATAGGCGTGTGCGCGGGCACCAGGGGTGGCTCCCGACGGTAGGATAGTCCATCGCGACTAACTGATCAGTTACCGCCTGCCTCAGCTGGGCAGCCCCCGGCCAATAGGGTACTGATCCGCCTCTCATCTTGCGCTCCTATAGGTGTATGGAGCAGCAGGCGTGTTGCAGCGTCTGTACAACAGGATGGGTATTGATGCACCTAACAATAAGAGAAGAAATAATAATAGTAATATTTATGGTAGAAACCGCAACAATAATAACAAAAACAAACAACTGAATCATGAAAATAATCCCATCAATGTCACAAGATTTGCTACATGGAACGTGAGAACCATGCTACCCGGATCTGAACATTTGACGACATTAAACGTAACCGCCGCTGGTTCACCAGAGCTCAGAAAGACCACCATCATAGATAGAGAACTTCTCCGCCTTCGTGTTGATGTAGCCGCCCTACAAGAAACCCGACTCCTGGACGAGGGCAGTATACGTGAAGATAACTACACCTTTTTCTGGAAAGGAAAAAATGACGGTGATAGGCGAGAACACGGGGTTGGCATCGCCGTTCGTAACTGCTTACTCAGATGTATTGAAATACCTTCATGTGTGTCCGAGCGCATAATGTCCATAAGACTATTAACAGCTTCGGGTCCGATCACTCTTATCTCAGCATATGCTCCGACTCTTAAGGCTCCTGCCGATACCAAGGACAAATTCTACGAAGACCTACGGAAATGTCTAGAGGGTGTTCGGGCATCTGATAAACTCCTTTTGCTCGGCGATTTTAACGCAAGAATAGGAAACAAGTACAACGACTGGACGGAATGCGTCGGGCGCTATGGAATCGGCAACATTAACGAAAACGGGCAACGCTTGCTGGAGCTTTGTGCATCGCTATCTCTTTGCGTGACTAACACCTACTTCAAGTGCAAACCTATTCACAAAGTGTCGTGGAGACACCCCCGTTCAGGTCATTGGCATCAGATTGACTTTATTATTACAAGGAGGAGAGACCTGCGAGACATCCTTAACTCTCGTGCTTATCACAGTGCCGACTGCAATACTGACCACTCTCTAGTGATGGCGAAGACTCGCCTTACTCCTAAGAAAATTCACTCAACTAAGAAAGCTCCCCGTAAAGTTGCACTGAACACCGCAGCTATGCGCGACAAAAACCTATGTATTGAACTAGACAATCTGATGAAGGAGGAACTTTCCAGAGAAATCTTAGATGGAGCAGCCTGTGCCGAAGACATGTGGCAGGTCACAAAGAGAGTAATCGCAGAAACTGCCGAAAGAGTGTTTGGCAGGAAAGCGAAGACCGCTGATGACTGGTTTGCCGAGTACGAACACATTCTGCTTCCATTAATAGAGCAAAAACGGACAGCTCGTATAAATCTCTTGAACAACCATAGAGATCCTGTCAAACTATCTATATACAAGGCAGTGAAAGCAAAAGTACAACGCACCAGTCGTAGCTGCGCGAATGAGTACTGGGTCAAACTATGCCAGTCAATACAAAACTGCCGGGATGTGGGCGACTTTAAGGGTATGTACCGGGGAATAAAAACTGCAATCGGTCCTACTAAAAGAAAACGTGCCGCAATCAAAGACCTTGATGGAAAGCCGATCGCAGATAAGAAAGAAGAACTTGAAAGGTGGGCACAACACTATTCAAACCTGTACTCACAAGAGGTTGCTTTACATCCCGACGCACTGACCACTCTTACTCCTCGACCCCCGGTGACTGAACTCGACGACCCTCCAACAAGTGAAGAATTCCTTCTTGCTATCCGTAACCTGAAATTAGGCAAGAGCACAGGTCTTGACAACTTACCAGCTGAATTAGTGCGACTCGACTGTGTTTCATCTCCCCTGTACGCTCTATTACTGCGCTGCTGGGATGAGGAAACCATACCTCAAGACATGAAGGATTCCGAGATAGTTACCTTGTATAAGGGCAAAGGAGACAGAGGTGACTGTAACAACTACAGGGGTATATCTCTACTGAGTGTTGCGGGAAAGGCATTTGCGAAGGTTGTTTTGGGAAGACTGGACATGTTGGCCGCTCGGATCTACCCAGAGACTCAATGTGGGTTCAGATCTGGCCGATCTACCACTGACATGATCTTTACCCTTCGTCAACTGCAGGAGAAATGCCGAGAACACCAAGTACCGCTATACATGGCCTTTGTTGATTTAAATAAGGCATTTGACACCGTGAGTAGGGATGGGCTGTACGAAGTACTAAACAAAATTGGGTGCCCACCAAAGCTTTTAAACATCATACGGGCCTTCCACGACAACATGAGAGGCTCTGTCATAATCGATGGAGAAAGATCAACGCCATTCGACGTTAACCGCGGAGTCAGGCAAGGCTGCGTACTAGCTCCTACCCTCTTTGGGATCTTTCTATCAGCACTCCTCTTGACGGCGTTTAAGGGTTGTGACGTCGGAGTACATCTGCACACAAGAAAGGACGGTAGACTGTACAACATTAACCTACTGAAGTCCAAAAATAAGCGTCTGGATCTAATTGCCAGAGAACTTCTGTATGCAGATGATGCTGCACTAGTCGCAGGCTCTGAAAGCGAACTACAAGAATTGGTGACGAGATTTGGTAACGCTTGTCATCTATTTTCTATGAGCATAAATACCAAGAAAACTGTCATCATGGTGCAGGGCGTAAGTCAGCCTCCTGAAATCACACTCGAGGGCACCATCCTTGATGTAGTGGAACACTTCTGTTATCTTGGCTCCACCACCACCTCCTCTCTCTCAAGCGACAGGGAGATAGATACTCGGATTGGCAGAGCATCAACCGCTTTTGGAAAGCTATTTGAACGCGTTTGGAGAAATAACAAGCTTACCACTCACACTAAAGTCCTTGTATACCAGACCTGCGTCCTTAGTATACTGTTGTACGCTTCGGAAACATGGACTACTTACGCAAAGCAAGAACGCAAACTTAATGCCTTCCACATGCGCTGTCTGAGGACTATACTTGGAGTCACATGGAGAGACAAAATGAGCAACGAGGCAGTTCTCTCGAGGACAAGCTGCTGTAGCATCACCGCAATGCTGAAACAACGAAGATTGCGTTGGCTTGGCCATGTACATCGAATGGCTCCTGAGAGACTTCCACGCCAAGTAATGCTGGGCCAGATAGCAAACGCGAAGAGACCCGCAGGGCGCCCAATATTACGGTTTAAAGACTCCTGCAGGCGGGATATGATTAGCTTTGGAATCCCGACCGACTGCTGGGAAAATCGCGCCGAAATGAGATCTGAATGGCGCCAGGACATCAAAATCGGAGTTGCCAAGCATGACGAAGACTGGCTCGAGAATATTAAGCAGAAAAAGCTTCGCTGTGTCTCATCTCCTCCAGCGGATTCGCGATTTCTGTGCAATCGATGTGGCAAGAAATGCCGGGCCGCAATAGGGCTCTATAGCCATCAACGACGATGTGGGATCCTACCAACCCACTAGCGCTGCAACAATCATCTACTACAGATGCTGTGGCCAAATATATAATATGATAACCTTTAGTGCTTCAGGAACTTAGTGATTTCCCATAGACATTGTAACATAACCTCAATTTTACAAAACGTCTAATAACTCCGCTCTTAAATAGCCAAAATGTACAGAATTTCAGCAAGGAATCAATAAGCGTAAATACATTAATTGGTACTATTTCATTACGTTATATTTTACATCGCATTTCGGCCCAAGAATGTATGGAATCGTATCCGTTTCCTTTCAGAATGAATAAATTAAAATATTTGAATACAGTTGCACAATTCATATCTAATACTAATATGAATTGGTGATATGTTGTTTAGTATATTGCAGTACTTGGACAACTCGTATTGCAAACAGTCAAACTTTAAGGTCTGACCTATATTTTTGCAATTCAATTTAGATTGAATATAACTTAAAATGTTCAGTTAATTTTGTGAAGAAATGACCGCCCTACTCCCCACCAACTATTTTTATTAAGCTAGCGCTTAATAAGTATTTGATGAAAGAAAAAAAAATTATATATGACTTAGTAGTCCGTTGAAAATTAAATTATTATTTCTATTAAGCTAGCGCTTAATAGGTTAAGTAATGATGAAAAAAAATTAATATATGACTTAATAGTCAATTGAAAATTAAATTGTTATATAATTATGTGAGAACTTTTAAGCGCTCCAATAAAATTAGTTGAGTCATTTCCCTGACCCATCATTACCTTAATTTTATTTTTATTCATAACTAAACCTAATTACAATTTCACTTATCTAACTTATTACTATCTATTTTAATCATTTAATTACTATCTTAATAACCTAATCTTTTACTTATATATCTAACTTATTTAAGTGCAATTCATTTTATAAAATCATCTATAGTTTCGACATTAAATTATTGTGAAATATAATAAATCTTCGATAAAGTTTATTGATATTCTAGTTTAAAATCTATCCTTTTCAATTCCACATTATTAATTCAAATGTTTATATCAATGGTTAAACATTTAAGTGCAATTCATTTCCTTATAAAGTCAACTATAGTTTTGACATTAAATTATTGTGAAAATATAATAAATCTTCAATAAAGTTTATTGATATTCTAAATTTTAAAATCTATCCTTTTCAATTCTACATTATTAATTCTAATGTTTGTATCAACAGTTAAACATTGATAACATCTATAATTGATCGTGATCAATTTATTATTGATAATATCTATTTAAATGTATTGTATTAAAGTTTCCTCTAATTTCTTTAGTTATAGGGTCCATTAATGTGTAAACATTTGCAAATGGAATCGCACTAACTACATAAGGTCCTTCATACAGCAATTGAAACTTTTTTATAAGTTTCTTTTGAGCCTCTGACTTATTTACTTTACGAATCTTTACATAATCTCCAATCTGAAATTCAATTAAACGATGAGACCTATTAAATTTAGTTTGTCGTTTAATACTGTTATCTTTTAAATTTTCCCTAACTTGAATTCTAATTTGATTAATATCTTTAGACTTATTTAATTGAGGCAAACAACTATCAAATGACATGTCATTACTCATTCCATATAATATTTCATTAGGAGTAAATCCCGTACTTTCATGAAATGTGTTGTTATATAATGTTTCGATTTTATTTAATATTGTTGCCCAACTTTTATGATTTTTATGGCAATATGTTCGAAATAAACGTCCTAGTTCTCTGTTAACCCTCTCTGTCGTATTAGGTCGAGGATTTCTTACAGTTGTAAATATAGGTTTTATACCCATATCTTTTAAAGTTTGTTTCCAACTTTCAGATGAAAATTGACTACCATTATCAGTCATAATTACTTTAGGCTTAATTATTTTAACAAATTGTTTTAATTTTGTAATAACTGAACGAGAAGTGGCTTTAGACAAATCATATAATTTAATAAATTTACTAAATGAATCCTGAATTACAAGTATATAAGCAGAACCAAACCGTCCTTTCGGCAATGGTCCATATAAGTCTGCCATAACTAAGTCACCTATTTCTTCTGTTACAATAGATTTACATTTGCCTACATATTTTATATTATCACTTTTAGAAACTTGACAGAGATGACAAGTCTTTAATAATACTTTAACTATTCTATGCATATTAGGAAAATAAAATCTATCCTTAAGATATTTGAGTACCTTAAAAACCCCTTGATGTCCCATTTCTTTATGAATTTGAGAAATTACTTCCTCTCGTAACTGAGAGGGTAAATAAATTACATGTTTATCTGAATCGATTTTAAAATATAACACTCCATCCTTGATATAACAGCGCTTAGCAATATTATTTATTCTACCACTATGATTATTACTAATATTATTTATAATATCCATTATCAACTGTACTTCATTATCATTAGATTGAAAACTAGATATATTTTTTAAGTTTGTTATTAATGTTTTATTTTTATTAATTTCCATATAATGTATTTCAGGACAATAAATTCTATCTTCTTGTATCATTGATGAATCAGGTGGGAACCTAGATAACACATCAACAGCGACATTATCTCTACCTTTTATATGTTCGATACTATAATCGAATTGTTCAAGAAACAATATCCACCTAATTATTCGACTATTATACAATTTCCATGTCCTAACAAACGTCAATGCTTTGTGATCAGTTCTAATTATAAGCTTTGCGCCCCTCAAATAGGTTTCAAACTTCCTTAAACAATAGATTATAGCCCAAAACTCTTGTTCAGTAACAGTCCATCTTAATTCGGCGCCCCTAAGAGATCTGCTACAATAGCCTAATATTTTCATTTCCCCTTGTTCATCGTACTGAAATAAAACCCCCGCAAGACCTACTCCCGAACTATCTGTTTGTAAATAAAAAGGTTTAGACATATCCGGATGATGCAACATTATTGTCTTTAAAAAACTATTTTTCAATTTTTCAAAGGCTACTTGTGCTTCTGAAGTCCATGTCCATCCTTTACTCTTTTTTAATAATTGGCATAAAGGTTGAATTATACTATTATAATCAGGAATGAACCGCCTATAATAATTACAAAGTCCTAAAAATGCTCTTAAATGTTTTATTTTCTTGGGAACTGGGAAATTCTTAATTGACTCTATTTTTTCTGGGTCAGTTTTAATTCCCTCGGTAGAAATAATATGTCCTAACATTTTAACTTCTTTACATATGAATTTACATTTTTCAAGATTACATGTTAACCCCGCTGACTTTAATTTGTTTAGTATTATATCAATATGTTCTAAATGTTCATTTAACGTTCCTTGAGTTAAGATAGCAAGGTCATCTAAATAATTCACGCAAAAATGTCTAACCTCAGGCCCTAATATTAAGTCCATAGCTCTACTGAAACTACCTACTGAAGTCTTAAGTCCTTGTGGTAAAACATTGTACATATAAGATTTTCCATTAAATGTGAACCCGGTATACTTTTTACTATCCTCAGAAATGGCAATTTGAAAATATGCATTATTCAAATCTATTATACTAATATAATTAACCCCATGAAATGAATTTAAAACATCTATTTGCATCGGAGGTGCTTCCGACTCAGCTATCATGTATTTGTTGATTTCACGTGCATCTAGTAGAACTCTAATTGAACCATCTGATTTTAAGGTGTAAGTTAACGGACTACAATACGGTGTTGAACCTCTAGATATTATTCCCATATCAACCATTTCGGCTAATTTTTCTTCCATTTTTTGTCTATACGCGTACGGAACGGGATAAGACCGTTTAATTATTGGACTATGATCCATCATTTTGATAATATGTTGATAACAATTAGCTCTACCTAACCTTTTAACAAATACTTCGCTATATTTAATTAGAATCTGTTTTAATTTATTTAATTGAGTTCCTTTAAGAGGTGTACCCGTCTTTATTTCTTGTAAATATTTATTGAAATCAAAGCTATTATCTACCTTTGTAATTTCACAAATTCTCTTTTCCTCAAAATTATATTTAATAAACGGAATTAATACTCGTTGATCTCTATGTTCGATAACTAACCCTATGGATGGCTCTTGTAATTTAATATTAACATTATTTGCCATAAGCCAGTCAAATCCTAATATCATTGAATGAACTAATTTTGGTACTATAAAAAATCTAATCTCTAAATCAACTACCCCAAATCTTACAGGCAATAAAACCATTTGTTGTATTTTAGCACTCTTTTGTCCTACTGCTCCACGTATCTGAATCGGCTTAACAGGTAACATGTCTAATTTGTTCCCAGTTAATGATTTTAAAGATTCCCAAAATGATTCTGAAATACAGGTTATGTCACTCCCTGTATCGACTAAACATATGACTCGTTTACCAAATACTATCACTTCAATCTCAGATTTAATTATTTCTAATTTATCCGCGGTAATATTATCTTCCTCGTCAAATAATGAAAAAACTGCTTCGGTTTGTACTAACGACTCATTATCTATTTCCGATTGATTTTTTAATGTTTGTATGATTTTATACTTGAAATCTGTTGAATTATTTTTATTTAATCCTGAGCCTAACCCTGATTTACAACATTGTCCCTTAGCTATGATTGGTTTACGTATACCATTATTATGTCTACCTAATGTCTGTCCAGGTTCCCACCCGAGTTTAAGCATAATTCTTAAAGCTACTGATGTACTGTTCGCCCCTACTAACGTTGATGTACCGGGGTCTGTCACATCAACACTTATTAGTTTAAATTCTCTGTTGATACAGAGTTTTCTATAGAAACATTGTTATCATTATCTACTCTATTTGTACCATTAATGCTATTCTTCTTGTTTGGTATCACCTTACTCATTGATCTAGTGTTCATAATTCGCTTCCGGTTGAGACCGCCTCTGCCATTCTGCTGTTGAGCTGCCATCTCAGGTCTTTGAACGCTGCTAGAATGGGCATTAATGCCACTACTGAAGTTATTTTGCTTATTAATGTTATCTAACTTTCGTAGAAACTCCGTAGCTTGAAGAATCGATGTGTAATTACTTGTTGACCAAGCATATTGAACATCTCTAGGAAAATGATTCATAATGTCGTTTATTAATTGTCTCTCTTGAATAGGATACGTCAACATCTTCGCTTGTCCACATAAAGTAATGAAATGGCTTAACATAGACTGGACTCCGTCCCACGAATTCTGACTGATTCGTCCTCTTAATTCATTCTGCTCAGCCTCGCCCCAATATGTGTCTAAAAAATCCCTTTTGAAGTCTTCAAACACTGTCCATCTATCTCTATAAATACGCGCCCAATTCCGAGATTCATTTTCAAGACAATCCATGACAATGTCTATTATATCTCTCGCCTCTGGTGCAGACCTTCTTAAATAAGCAGTCAGGTCTTCGATGAACGTCACAGGATGTTTTCCCTTAAATGGAAACTTAGGTCTTTCCGTAGGCATCTGCGCCACTGGATAGTATACCGTTGATGTTCCCGGCTGTATGATAGGTTGAATAAAATTTTCTCTCGGCATAACATTGTCCGATGATCCACTAGGAGTAGACATTCTATTTTCCAACTCCGAGATTCTATTATTGATGTTATTCATTGCCTTTTCCATCATTCGAGATATGTATCGTAAAGAATTAATCTTCCTTACTTTAGTAGCAGGTCTAACTGCAGACACTCGCTTGTTATTAGAATTGGTTGTCTTGGTTCCAACAGGACTAGCTTTAGGTTGACGCCTAGGCATTGTTATAGATTTAATTTGCTTCAAATGTAACACTGATAATGTTTATCTAAATTTTAATTAATTTATTCTAATTCAAAAAAAGATTCACTGCACTCTTATTTAATTTGAGTTTAATTTAAATAAACTTTCCAAATGTTCACACAAAAACTATCTCTTTCTAATCACCTTTTAAACTTCTAATATTTTATTGAAATTTTATCAAGTCGACCGGATTCTGCAAATGTTAAAACTTAGTTTTAATTTTAAAAAATGTTTACAAGTTTAATTAAAATTCAACTATCATACTTCAAATGAAATATGACAACTTCATTTCTTCTCTAGTATTCATTGATAACATTCTTAACAAACATCAATTCCATTCCATTCACACCAAACAATACATCCATCAACAAAAGAATAATAAAACTATCACAGTGAAATCATAATAATTAGAAAATATCTCAAATCCTCATAAATGTTAACTGCCAAATTCATACTATCCCTAATCGTCTTTATTATAATAACTACTACAGTATATATTTTTAATTGAAATTCAATTCACTCGGATTGAACTCACTACCTTGCATATGACATTCAATACCCTTATCCACTGAACCATTGTATACAATTTATAAAATCACAACCACGCCATCTTTGTTTCACAGTAAACACTTCCACATCATTATTCAATACTACGCTCTTTTCATTTCAAAGCCAACCTTTCGATACCACTCACTCTCAACAGATGGCGTTACCGACATGAGACATTTTGAAATTCTTTCAGCGCCATCTATGAACACATAACACAACCAACCATAACTTCGCAAGCAGACACACCATTCCCTTTTTTACATCGATATTAATTCACGTTTGTCCATCAGATGTCGCTACCAACCCTACTACAATTTTACTGTCGATATTAATTCACGCTTGTTCACCAGATGTCGCTTCCAATCCTACTACACTATATATTAGAATTGTGTCGTACTAGGTACATGGCAATACTAGTTATCACAGCGACTGTTATTTTAAAAATATCAATGACAAATACCAGTGACAAAATACTAGGTTCGCGATTACTAGATATTTTCTAAAACTATAGGAACGGGAACAAGATGGCGCTGTATGCTCAGGTATTAAAAATACTAAGCAATTGCAAAGTTGTTATGTAGGTATCTATTATTGAATGAGTATACCTAATCCGTTTATTATATTTGTATTATTAATGCTATTCTAAACTAAAAGATAAGTTAGTTGTTACATTTTATATTTAAAGATTTGATTAACTACTTACACGTATTTCACAATAGGTGGCGCGATAGCGTAATCTAGTAAAATATCGGTCTAGGTTTAATTTGGTTGCTTTACTCGATGTCGGAAATAAATGAGACAAAAAAAAACTATTTTTTTTGTTGATATTTTCTAAAAACTAGCGTTCCTTGAAATTACGGAGACCAGGTGGCACTGTTATATTCATACTTTAAAAATACTACGGTTGTCTCACCTCCTCTTAGTGTATTCGTTTAAGTACAAGTGAAATGAAAAACACGGTCACGAGTATTTTTTCAAATCTAGTCACAGCGACAGACTGTGACTTTTAAATAATGAGTATTTATACCAGCGACGATAAATACGCCTCATGCCTACTATATATTTGATATTCAATTACTACATTAATCTTACTTAATCACCATAGAGTTGTAAAAATATCTATTAGTTTCTATGTAAGAATGAAATACCATAATACTTAATACCATACATCAACTAATGTTTATGCAATAATCAATTCCCAACTATATTTTAAATTTTATATGCAATTTCAAATTCTTTCTGGTAAATATTATTGAACAATTTTGTCTGACTTATAACTTGCTCTCGCTGTAAAATTCAGCTACCTGGCAAAAAGGTCATCGCAGATGTTTAAAGCGCTATCGTGTTTTTTTTTTTTTTTTATTTATAGAGAACCATTCCTTTCAATTCAAATTTGAAATAAGTTTTCTTCACTTTGACAACTGACAGTTCAAAAATACGAAGAAAGCTAACAAATAATAATAAATTAATATAATGTAATAAATTGTTCATAAAAAATGTTCTATATTTTTCCCCAATAATGTCTTATTAATATTTAAAAAACAAGAACTTTTTCAAAAGAATTTATTGTAACCGGTTTTGAAACGCAATCTTCAATGTCACAACCTAGTTAAAAGTTATATATAATCTATGGTCACAACCACATATTTTTGATTTTAATTAAGTAGTTCTGTAATTCTGTACGAACTGATAATTGATTATTTATAAGCAAATTTATTGGCTCTTTAGTATATTAAAATAGAATTTAAGTATAGTATATTGAGCTATTGTGACTAAAAGATACAAAGAACGCTTATTGAAATAAAAGGACTAGTTCTACAACATTAACAATCAAATCCAAGGATTCAACAACCGGCCATTGATGTTATAGTTCTTATGAATGCTATGTCATTCGGTAAGCTATACTCTTTTTATAAATAAAATTATCTTAAACAGTTCCAGTCCATTCCTAAAATTCAAAGTCAAAATAACCCTGTTACCTTCATAACCTAATTCAATTTCTATTTAACCAGTACATTCTCGCACTCATAACTAAAATGCACTGAATTTTCTATACTTTAAAATCTGTTATTTAACCTAAATATAATTTGCTATGATGGCAATGACTACACTTAATTATTTTTAAAATCTAACATTAAAATGAATAAATTTACCAAAATATATAGTTTTTCCTGTACAGTCTTTGTAAATAAATGAATAAAAGTTAATTCCACAGTTAGTTAATATTATAATTAATTTCCAATTTGCACTAACTATAATATTAATACATTCTATCTTCACATTATGTTTGCATATTTTTTAATACTATTGAATACTACCATTTCAGCCTAACATCCACGTACTTCTAACCAGCCCTGGATGTTCAACGCATAACTATTGGGACCAATTTCAACAAAAAGGAATTTACTTCAAGTGTCAGTGACTAAATGTGACAAAATAAGTTTAAATTGTACATAACCTAGAATAATTTGTATCTGTAAGTAATATTAAACTTTACTGCAGACTTTTATTCAAAAATTCCCTAACAATATTTAATTAATGTAATCTAAATTTTATTAACTTTCCTAGCAATGTCTACTGATTGACGATAATATAATAATAATCAGATAATAATTAGATATGCTTAAAACATACTTCAATATTCTACTAGGCAAATTCAGCAATGTTGTGTAAGTAGATACTTTCATGTAATTTCATGAATAAATAATTATTTAAATATGTAACTATCCATCATTAGTAATAATACATGAGACAATAGGCTGTTATGGTCTGACCTTTTAAAACTTATTACTGGGAAACTTAATGCAACTTTTAAGTATTAAAAACTTCTCTTCAATATTACTCTTAAAACAGACTTATTTAGATTTATGTACCTAACTGTAATTCTAACTGCACCAAGATGCTATATATATATATAGGTCCATTCTTAGATTGTCTAAAACAAGTTAATGTGTCTACATAATATAAATTTAATAGGTTTAACTTATTTTGTGTAAAATGAACTTTAAAGAGTTGTTAAGTAATACGTTTTGTGTCTTCTTTAAGATGCAATCAATAGGTACATGTTTATCCTTATTATGTATCAGTATAGTTGTGCAACTATTAACATTTTATCACTGGCATTACATTTATTCACTATAAATGATTTGAAAAGTTACTTTAAAGCTTCTAAGATACTCGCTTACTCCGGCATTTGTGCAACCATAAAAATCCTGGTCACGGCACCAAATTGTAATGTTATACTATACTATGGTGGGGTGTGATGAGAAAGACCCCAACATATATAAATTTATAACATCCTGGTCACGGCACCAAATTGTAATGTTCTCCTATGGATGACCTAAGACCCATTATCATATCCTGGTCACGTGGACCAATTTGTAACACTATCATGGTAGTGGCGTTACAAGCTAATATTAAGCTTAAGAGGATATCAATTATCTTTGGCCTTATAATTGTGATCGTCTAGTATAAGAAAGGACTCTACGTTGTGTTTGATTTTTGTTTCAGAGTAACTTCAGTTCTTTTCATGGTATGCCGAAGGAAAGACATAGTATATGTTATTAGAAGCCTTGATTTCTATATAAACTCTAACTAACATCCTACCTAGCCACCAATTTAAAACAACATCTCTGCACAATGACATTAAATTACTGAAATTAATTTATCCTAAAATTTAATTGAAAGATATTTACACTTACCAGTGATATAAATGCTATAGATAACTATCTCCTGGAATACTATTAAAAGGAAAGAAAGATATTAAACTTTATAACACCTTATTAGTAAATTAATTAGAAATTAATAAAATTTAGTAAATTAGAACCGTTAAGAATAAATAGTAATAGACTTATTTATTTAGAAATAACTATCACCTATTGTTTAACTAAATATCTGACGTCTCCTTAAGAATGTGTAAATTATAATTGCTAATATTTTTAGTGAATCTAGATAGCTAAAATAGAAATAGAGTTAAATAATTATATATAGGATATTCTATAATGACATTGATTAATTGAATAGTGTCTAAGTTTCTTTTACATGTATTTTTAGTTCAAACCTGATATAATAGATAGATTCTAATAACTCTAAACAAATGAAATAAATAAAAATATATAAGTAAATGAAATAATGATTAAATACATATTATATAGTTATTAATTATCTTGAAATAATTTATTCAGTTAATAACTTATCTCAGATAATTGTGAAAAATAATGTGTAGTGTTTGTTTGTATGTGTTAATCTGTTAGGATAGGGTTTATAGGTATTAAGGAATTAAAAGGCCGGGTTCAACTGAACCCGGGGGGTCGCAACCACCATGCCCCTCCGACCCCAACCGATCCACACCGTGCTGAAGGCTCTAAATTAAATTAGGCACAACGTTGGTGCTATCCAATCAAAAGAAAGGTAGTAGGTAGGAATTGAGAGTACCCAATTTTCTACAATAAGTTAGACGGAAATATATCCTGTCTAACAAATGCTTGTTTCATACCGTTGCAGCATAATCATGCAATGACTGTATTTGAGTAATCCCTTGGGACGTCATTTAGACATAACCAGTGAATTACTAGAGTTGATGTAAATACCAAGCTGTAATCAGACATGGTATTAAGATGTGTTCCACGTGAACAAAAGGAGGTCGTGTCTACTGATCTTTTCATTGTGTGCTTACTAGCCCATACGGGAACTTCGGTCATACAACTACTTTGAAATTCGATCACGAAACCTAACACTTTTGCCACAATTGGATTGTGTAGTGTAATTTCCCATAGGAAAGACCTACTGAGTTACGGGTCTATAGTCAGCTATATTGTCAAGCCTCGCCACCATTGTGAGATGGGTCGTCGGCGACTAGCGACAGGCGACAGCGCAACCTTTCGAGTGTCCTATAAGGAAGTAAAAAATAATTAAAGGTATAAGACCAACGTGTAAAGTAGGTGTATTGTGTAGGTTTGTCCTTGCATGACTCACAGCATTCAATGAAACAGCATTCATTAACCAGAATAGGTTGTTCAATTGAAACATTGAACCAGTAATTAAGTTGTTAAATATTTGATTATATCAGGCTCTCTTAGGAACTGAATGGATTTATCAAAGGACATAGTAGTGTCGAGAGATAAATAAAACAATTAAAATATAACATATTCATTTACTCAATCAGAATCTCTGAGAGTATCTCATTTTCACAATGAAAAGAGAATGTATATTTAATAGGTTTTATGATCCATCAATGTTTGTATGTTTGAAAAACACAAGAGGACTTGATTAAGGCTTGGCTTAAATCTCAGTAAATCCGCCTTGGGACTTAACAGAGACTGTCCACAAAAATTAGCAATAAATTAATTGGAAAAGTGAATATGTTTCTCTATTAGTATAAATAGAACTACATACCACTGACCAAATATAAATCACTAACTTCTGTTGCAGTTCAAACAACTACCATACACTAGGTGTATGATGAAGTTTGTCCATGTCTCTCATCAAAGATGAGGAATTCTTATCAAAGATAAGTAAACGTACGTATAGTATTTACCAAGAACATAGTTCAGTTAGGCAAACACAAACGCAGAGGTTGGTAGGAAGTACTCGCAACTTTCTTTACTAGATAGACCTAGATTAGGAACTACCTAGCATCGATGACGCGAAGAACTGTGGCTTAGACAGGCCTTGCCTTATAGGGAAACCTATAATAAAACACTGGCGAATACAAACATTTATGGATTCACCTTAACATAGTTTATTTAGTTCAATTAAAGTCATCGTGAGAATGAGACACTCCAGTCTACCAGATACCTCGTTTCGACACCTATTTAAGAACATAAATTCTTAAATCAATGTTCAAAACTACAATAGTTGTGTAATGTCATAGATCAGTGTATAATACCTCATCTTAGAATGAATTCAAGAGCTAAAAGCATCCTTGAATGCACTCATTCAAGACTACAACCACTTTGTTACCTCGTTCCAACATATATTTAACAACTACAAGTCCTTAAATTAATGTTTGAACTACAAAAATTTGTGTAATGTCAAAATGAAGCCAAATATACATATATATATATATATATATATATACATACATACATATACATTCATTAGAAGTATATTTATATGTAGAGAATATTCAATAAGATACGACAACTAATCATTAGTTTGTTTATAGGTCATATTATAGAAATATCCACCACTCCATCTACTTCCAAAGTAATGACATGGTAAAATCTCATTTCATTATTTAAATACACCCTAACGAAAATCTATTTAACCCTTAATATCTAATATGATAGTTTTAACCAAGATTCATTCAATGTATATATGTACTTTAAAGTCAAACAGATGTAAATTCATTTTATTCTATCAACATCATATTGTGGTTATTTACTTCAGTTAGATTTCATTTTATCAGTTAAATTCAATATAATTATGGTCATAAGGCTTATTTCATAATAATTTCATTCATTAATAGTATCAATGTAAACCTTTTCATAATAATTTCATTCAGTAATTTATCAATAATTAATAGTATCGATGTAAACCTAGCTAATAATTCCTTTCAGTATTCAATCAATAATTAATAGTATCAATGTAAACCTTTTCATAATTATTTTATTCAATAATCAATCAATAATTAATAGTTTCGATGTAAACCTAACTAATAATTCATTAGATATCTTTTTTAAAAATCTCCGTAAAAAGTTATAAAATTTAGTAACATAACCCCAACATGCAAAAAAAACACCCATGCAAATAAATAAAAAATTAATGCATTCGAACCAATCAGGAGCGCTTCATCACGGGTCTTTCACTGAATTTATTTAGCGGATTACAATTAAATTTTATAATAACGAATTGCACTTAATATTAATCAGTAAAATTAAATTAAAACTATTTCGCGGACTAAACTGAAGCTACATAGCCACACTCAGCCGGCTTATGCTAATGAAATCTCTGAATCAAATCTAAAAAATACTTTTTAGGTATTTCTATCTTTAATTTAAGTCAGAGTTCCATAGCTTCGCCGGCCAAGAGGCCGCGGCGGCCGCGGAGGCCTACGTACTGTACTTCGAATTCAAAATCAAATTCTGACTTCCTCCAAAACTGACTGCCATCGTATTTATTCAAAAATCTCGCGTCTGTTTTTCCCCCACCCTTACACGTTCACCAATGCGCTCTGCAGTGATACCATACACTCAGCAATTCCCGTGTTACAAGGAAATTTGAATATCTTCGGTTCATTGCCGTGTTCAAAGATATGGCAAACCAATGTATAATTGTTTCTTCCTAATAATTTAATCGATAGTTTATAAATCATTATAGTGCAACACAAAACCAAGGAATAAAATTATTACACAAAAACAAGGAATAAAATTATTACTTCCTCAATAATTCGAACTTTACTGGCTGTACGCACTTTTATCCGATCCAAAGGAAATTACGTAAATCAATTAAACAAAAAACACAACAAAAGATAAACAATAAAAGGGAAAAACAAATACACATTGAATAAAGCTAAAGGAAAAAAAATTGTTAGTTACGATAAATTTGTATGACGGTTGTGGAGAATAATGTATTATTCAACCGATTTCGAAAGGGAAATTATTTAACCGATCATTGTCATTTTTAACCTTACGTGTTAATGTAAAGTAAATACACGTCAATTTTGTAGTTTTTAATCCAAACAAGGTAACTTAAACTTTGTGATGGCAACCCTGGCGTCCTGTAATTACAGCAAAAAAAACCACTCATACGCCGAGTCGAACCCTTAGGCCCGGGTTCCACCGCTTAACAGAATTATGCTTTGCTTAATCGAATTTATAGTTCGATTCTAACCTTGCTTTCGTTTAATTATTATTACGAATTATTTGTATGAGAACATAGCAAAGTGCTGTTTTAAGACTTTTCCAGGCAATCCCTTTAAAATTCCTCTCTGTAACAAACATCCTCATACTTCAAGGAACACAAAAAAAAAGAATTAGTGCAATCGGTTCAGCCGTTATTCTCTAACTGCGTTTAGTTTATGTTAGTGAAATGCAATTTCCAGCTCTAAACTTTGTTAATTGCGTAAACCGACTTTACGTCGAACTAATCGCGATTATATCAATCAGTGGAAACTGGCCCTTAGAACATTCCACCGCATCTGTCAACACAAAATTTTAAGCCTGTCTCGAATATAAAATTTACCACTCTAATATTTTAACAACTAGCTAAAACTGTTTGAGTTCCCAGCAATAAATTCCTATTCTTAAGTACAACTTAAAATTTGAGTCCCTTAATGGATTAGAGCAATTTTTGTACATTAACTTGACTGTTTTATGTTTACGTGTCAACTCACATTTCAATTTATGCGTTTGTAATCTTAAGTATAACTAAAATTTATGGCACCAATAACTTAGAACTAAATTGTGTTTACGTGTTACGTTACAGATTGACATCTGGATAAATAAGTGGAGAACTTTGTAAGTCTTGCCTTGAGAATGCCACGTTTTTTGGCAAGGTCACGAATTAAAACCACGACCTTTTCATCATCGATGCCCTTATATGGAGATTTATCGCGCTTATTAATGCTATCCATGCTCATTTTAGCAGTCTAAAGAAGGAAAGGATACTCACGTTTGTGCAAAATAAGATTATACCACCACAGCCTATGCTTGCTCCGGCACACAGCTGACTCCTAAGGTGACACACGGGAAATCCTTAGCGTATAATATGATTACTCCGATGTCCTGGCCTCTTAATGCGTATTTGGTTGGTAGGTATAGTCCTGAAATCTGCATACGCGCCTTCCAGATTGCGAACGTTCTCCGCCGATTCTTTTGAATCCGTCTCGAAGACCAAAAATTATGTAGGGGAACTGGCGTATTAAATTATCCCTTACATACGGATTTGCGAAATATTATAAAGAAAACTTGTAATCGTTTTGTGACTTAGAGTTTTATTCTCTTGATCGTTAGTAAGTTAGTAGTTACAAAATTGGAATGGTATTTCAAACTTAATTTATACAATCTGATTGGTTAGTGATATTTAAATCTGATTGGTTAGTGTTAAAATTTAACCGTCTTAAATAGCGAGTAGTAAAGCACCACCGTCTGCTTCCCTAACTTGCCGGTAGATGGCACCGCGGATGCCTGAACAAGTACAATGGGCGGATTAGCCATTTCTTCCTGACAGCCCAGCTTTATTTATTTATTTAAAAGATACCATTGTCAAATCTGCTGAGAAAATTGGCAGCATATTTAACAGTTATTCTTTTAAGAACAGACTATTATAATCAGTTCAGTTATAATTATGTCCTGAATTAAATCCGAAAACTAATTTGCCTTGCCCAATAATTTTAACATGAATTTCAGCAAAAGAACTTTAGTTTCAATTCAATTTAAGAATAAATGAAACCTGATATTCTATTAAGATTTTTCAACATTGAGTTTTTATAAAGGACATGACGACATTTTCAATAATATCACACCTACGCTTTGAAAGTGGGAGGCCACATCGTCAAAAAGCAATCTGATACGGCGTTACGCAGAATTCATAGATTGAATAATAGACTTATAATCTATTTTAGTATTTCTTTTATTACTCTTTATGAAAGAAGAAAAATTGTCGGTAATCAGTGAATAAACAATGTTGTGTGTGATAATAAATAAATAATTTACATCAACAAGTAATAGAACACAACAAAATTAGGTCCATTAATAAATGCAGACAACGCGTTGGCGCAGCGATTACAGCACTATCTGTTGCACTGGCGATCTGATTCAATTCCCGCTCACGACGACATTTGTATTGGCCATATGGATGTTTGCCTTGGTCTGGACATTTTTGCTACTATGAGTAACGATCGCTATCTGGTGTAAATAATAACAACCGGGACCGACGGCTTAGCGTGCTCTTCGAGGCACGGTGGGGAGACCCACAAGGACTGCATAAACAACCAAACCACTTCAAACATCCATATGGCCTACAAATGTTTGTCATGTGCGGGGATCGAACCCGCAACCGCCAGCGCAACAGCCACAAACCAGTGCTCTGACCGTTGCGCCAACGCGGCGTCGATGTAAGCTCACTACAACAGCTCTCTGTATGTGATATATTCGTGTATTTTCGCTCTACAGACAGACAATACGTCGCTACCACCAGACCACGCTCCGATTCTTTATAATATTCACTCCGACAAAAACATGTTATATAATTATTTTTTCTCTTATCTAAGAAAACTAGAGTGTTAAACAACTGTAGGACCCACCTGATTGTAAGTGCCGTAAGCCTACCGACACTTGGAATAATAAAGGCTTTGGCGACCCTCCTCACTTTGTCAACACGGGACATTAAGAGAAAAAGTTTTTTTTTCACCTCACTACAGAAACTCAATACTAGTTAATACCCCTTGAGAGCAATACGGCTGCCCGATTTCAAAACACAATAAGTGACAAAAATTTAATTTTAAAATTATAATCGAATCATGTTCACACGACTCCATTGGAACGAAAAATGCTAAAAAATCGATATCTAAAAATCTGTCCCTTACTGTGTTTTGAAATTGGGCAGCCGGATATTACTTAGTTGTGACACAAAAAATCATCACCGAAATCGGTCCACACAATAAAAGGTAACACACATAAAAAAATAAGATACAGTCGAGTAGAGAAATAAGTCAAAAAATCAATATTTTTAAATATTACGATTTGATACAAAGGCACAAAATAAGTTTACCTACTTATTTAATATAGTAGTAGAAAGTATATAGAGTAGTAGATATTGTTTTTATTGTTATTTATAAATTTACTTCAATTTTATTAAAAAAAGATTTGTAAATTAATTTGAACATACAAACGCTAGGAAAATCTGTCGGATTTGTAATACACTTTTAGTAAGGGTTCGCAAGGAAGGCTATATTTAAGATTTAAGAACATTAATTACTGAGTTCAAAAATTACGCCGGACCTTTCTTAGTAAAATGAGCTTCTGTCGTCGTTAACTTTAAGTATCGACTTGCAGATTTGAAAAGTTTATAAGCTATTTTAGTTAGAGATAAGGTTAATTTATATCCGTCATTAAACAAATTTATTTAAAATAAAAAAACATAATGTATGTTTGTTTATTAAACGTAGGAATTTGTACGTTTACAAAACTCTTTTTAATTTTTTTTATTCCTTGAAAAAGTATTTTTGTTTTGACAGGGCAGAAGTGATCAGGAAAGTTATAATAATAAATCTCTACTGTATAATGACTAAGCACCTATATAAAATGAAAAAATATGGTAGATTTACGTCAAGGAAATGGATGTTATTTACTTTGTTGCTTAATCACTACAAAACGGATGAATGCAAAAATAGCACAAATTACTTTTTTAACTCCGAAAAATGTACAGGTGGGGAACTCGAGCAGTGAAGGTGAGCGTTGATACGTATCTCAAAAGGTGCCTCCTTAAACCTACAGCTGGGTCGCAAGTCCTGGGAACTGCTCTGAGTTTGTCCTTCTGCCACACGATGGACCCGGCACACGCTCGGTGAATCCATCGAATCCTAAAACGTTGGTCCTCCCTCCCGTTAACTAATAACTATCTTGTATTACCTTACATTGTTATTAATGCTCTCTCCTACATGGGGAAGAGGCCTATGCCCAACAGTGGGATATTACAGGCTGAATCGTGATCGTGATCGTTGTTAATGAGTGTGCCCTACTTCTTAATTCCTACATACACTTATTGTAGCATTTATTTATTTATTTACAGAAAAAATATATGTATAATATATCTTATAAAAAAAAATATATTTTGAAATTTTTGTTAAATACCCGTGCGAAGCCGGGGCGGGATGCTGGATTATAAAATGATACGGTCTTGAAATAATTAAAAATGTAATAAAACGTAATAATTTAGTAACACAATTGGAAGATATTCATACAAACAATTTAAATATTCATAGTCTTCTAATTGTCTTCTCATCGACAAGCTTATGAAAATTATGTCGAAAATTATAATATAACTAGCGACCCGCCCCGGCTTCGCACGGGTGAAATGCCGATACTAAATATACTACACACTTTGAATTTCAAGTCTCTTACTTCAAAAACATAGGACTTTCATGCAAACTTCCAACCCCCGTTTAACCCCCTTAGGTATAGAATTTCGTAAAACCCGTTCTTAGCGGATATCTACTCCCTATAAGGGACCTACCTGCCTAATTTCAAGTTTGTAGGTGTATTTTTCATTCGACTTTCATACAAACTATCATCCCCTGTTTTAACCCCAAGAGGGGGTTTATTTCTCAAAATACATTATTAGTACACCTCAACACTATCTATAGAGCAGACATTTTAAATTTCAAGTCTCTTACTTCAAAAACATGGGACTTTCATACAAACTTCCAACCCCCGTTTAACCCCCTTAGGGGTGGAATTTCGTAAAATCCGTTCTTAGCTGACCTCTACTCGGCGAAAGGAATATTCCTACCAAAATTCAAGTCTCTACGCCTTATGGTTCCAGAGATATCGTGATGAGTCAATGGGTGGGTAACTCTTTTATATATATAGATTAAGATTAATGAAAGTTATATTATCAAGTTAAATATTAGATTTTCTTAGAGGTAAGGTTACTATCGAAAGATATATGTACCTAGCAAGTTATATGTCAAATACGGGTACTCCATATTAAGTTCTAATCCTTCCTTTTCCTACATGGAGAAAGGCCTACGCCCAGCAATGAGATGTTACAGACTAAATCGAAACTTCATAAATAGCATTATTTTTCTATTTTCCTCGTTTCGTAAATAATGTTATGACTTGTTGATGCGAATTAGAAATAGGATGTGGGTATCAGATAATAATCATAACAACGAATTTCCCAATTGTATACCTACTGAATAATAGCGTATTTCATATTTATTTATAGCACGTCTTACGAACTCTTCTTCTACCCGGAATTTAATAGAGATGTATCTGAAATAAAAATCCGTTTCAGATATCAATAAAGGTAAGTTCTGTACCGGATACAGAGAATCATAACATCCCTATTAAAGAAGATTTTGAAATTGTCTCAACATAAATTTAAAGTTTTTATTTAAAAGAAATTAATACATCGATTCAGCCTGTGATATCCCACTGCTGGGCATGCCTCTTCCCCATGTAGGAGAAGGATGGAAGATGGAAGGAAATTAATAGATAAAGCGCATTATTCGGTGCAAGATTACATAGTTGATAAAGATGTATGGACTTAGTGACGCTGTATTTCATGCACGACATTACTAATTTTGTACTAAAACACAGTTTATACATTATTTTCAAAAGAGTAACAGCGGAGTTTCTTGCCAATTCTTGTCTGCGAAATCTACATTCCAAATCGGTGGTAGCTTCACTTAAAAAAAAATCTAATTAATCACCTTAAATTTAATTTTTGTAAAATGACGATTCGAAAGTGCACTCATGGGGCCTATTTGAATAAAGCTATTTTTTATTTTGATTTTCATCGTTATAATGGTCACGAAACTTCCGTTAATCCTAACTATTCCTGGCAGTCATCGGCTTAGTCGCGTTTGTTGTTAATGTATTGTCTCTTGGTGTCTATTTAAATCGTAAATGATACAGTTTTTAACCAAATTCAAAAAAGGGGGAGGTTACTCAATTCGACCGTATATTTTTTATGCGTGTTCGCGGATGGCTTCGTCGTTTATGGACCGATTTTGATGATTCTATTTTTCGAGTTCTTCCGTGACCATGGCGCATGCAACTGCGCCGAAATATCGGAGCCTCAAATATAAACAGGTACATGGTGTAAATCCCGCCAAAGTGATTTCAAATAACGTTAATAACCATGAAAATTTAAAACAATATATTGATTCTATTTTGTTGAAAAGGAGATATCCCAAGGATGGTACCATAACAGGGAAACAAGGATCTGATGATGGTATCTCAAAGAAATCGAGAGGAACCTTCGAAATACACATTGGCGACTAGTGCGTTAGTTAATTTTTTTCGTCTACCTAGGTTGTATTACTCGTCGATGTAATTGAAGTCGTTTTTTTCTTTTGCTAGCAAACACAATTATTTAATTCGTATTTGTTTACCCTTACATGAGGAAAGCACAGCATAGGCAGCACATAGGCTGAAGTGGTGATGATGAAGATGATGATATGAAAGTAATGTTCAAACAAACTATCTCGAATTTCTTTTCTCAGTCGCTCCTTAGTCCAGTAATACGAATATAATTTTAAAAGCAGCGACATTAAAGTTGCATCAATCGTAAAAGGGGATTTAAGAGGGTCTATTTCGCAGAGTCGCCGCATTTATACATTTTTAAGCTGTAAAAGTGGACTAGTAGGTAACGTAAAGATTAGCGATGTAGACGTAGGTCAAGGCTCGATTTTGTACTTATAAATAATCTTTAAGCCAACCCGTCAAATGTTCAGTCGAAATTGTCAGTCATTAATCTTAATATTTTTTGTAGTTGACTGATAATGTTCATCATTATTGCTTAATTTATAATTTTTGAAGTGAAACTTCTTTAGGCGCATGAGGGTAAAATTTTTACGGATGAAACGGCGACGTTTTGCCTATTTCGTCCGGTACAGGCGTCACCCGTCTCGTGTCCCGCTTCACCTTAGTTTTCAATTAGTTTTTTATTTTTTTTTTAAATTATTTGCCAAAGAAGTTTCACTTCTGAGATGTATCTTTTGTACGCACACATTTTTTTTTAAAGGAATACGACTCGCAATAACTGCAAAACATATTTTCTTACAAAGAAAAAAATATGCACACGGATGGGCGCGCAATGAGCAAAATGCCGCCTTTTTCGATCCTGTCGCATAAATACTTCCAAGGATACCAGTATTCGAACTGATTAGCACCTTGTCATCCTCATTATAAAGGAGAACAATATTTAGGAAGATGTGATAAACATAAAAACGAGTATACTTTAAACCGTACAACTGAAGTAAAACTTTCTATCTCCACTAACTTATATCTCTTCCTCTCAACTTCCGTTCGCCTCACTCATGACACTTTTCGTAACGCTCTCGTCACGTATTCACCAGCTTACTGCCTAAGTCAAGCGCGAGTAAAGAAGTTTTAGCTCAAAAAAAAATTGATATTAAATATTGGTATTTTCATTTTATATTACTTGTCGATGCTAATTCATGTCGAAACATCGTATAAAATATTTCAGCGAAATACTAATATGATAATCTACTATAATATACTTTCAAATACTAAAAGAAGATAATATAATTTGACGATATTTATAACACGATCACATTCAACTCTAAGGCCTAGTTTACGGAGACGCGGAGCGTAATGCGTAGCGTGTGGCGTAGCTTCTCGCGTGTGTCAAATGTATGAAAATGAACGCGTGTAAAATCGCTTCTCCGTAAACGCACTCATACAACGCCCTACGTTTGAATTTAGTGCGTTCCGCCACGCCACACGCTACGCACTACGCTCCGCGTCTCCGTAAACGAGGCCTAAAATCACTAAGCGCGATACGAGTTCTATTCAATTAAACTTTGTAAGACATACTCGTTAGTGATAGAAACTTTTTGCTTGATACTTTACGCTGTTATAATGAAATTTTGATGTGATGTTACGTTACATTAAATTACGTTAAACTAAATACTTTTGAGAACAAGAAAAGACAACAATATCTTAATTTTTTTAGTTATGCCTTGTTACTTAATGCTGTAATAGTCAAATTACTGTAAGTTAGGTGTTCAACGTGAAAGTCACTGAATCGGGAAATCAAAATGACCAAAAGGTTATTTTAGTTCCTTATATATCGGTACTACAAGTACATTCTTATTGTCATCAATGTATCACTAACTGCAAGTTAGTCGTAAATAATATTAAAATATTGAAAATTTAGAATTACCGATAACAAACATTTTATTGTGTTTGTAGACTCAAAAGCTTCAAAAGTTCTCGACACGCTAATATCTAGTGACTTCTACTCATATGTATAAATATGTATATGTATATTATATGTGTTTTGTTACTGTGGGTCTCCCTACCGTGCCTCGGAGAGCATGTTAAGCTGTTGGTCTCGGTTGTTATCATGTACACCTGATAGCGATCGCTACTCATAGTAGGGAATATATTCACCTACCCGCTTTGGAGCAGCGTGGTGGATTAAGCTCTGATCCTACATGGTGAAAGATGCCTAAGCCCAGCAGTGGTATATTACAGGCTGAAGCGATGTATATTATTTTCATTAAAGAATATCATAATAATCTATCGAAAATGTTGTCGAAGGTTTTGTTTAAAACAATGGAAAATAACGTTTCATAATCCTATTCCAATAAATAACAACAAAGAAATATAATCAAAACAAAACAAAGTAAGCGAAGCCTGTTGTTGTTTTACTACGCACGTATTCAATCATAAAATAATAATAATATTATAGTATCGTAATAATAATATATGTAGGCCCTGTAGGGCAATAATACAATGAAATCTAGATAAACCTGAAATAACATTGTGTAACATGATTGTGTTTGCTCGCAAACTAAAAAAAACGACTTACAATTACATCGATAAGTAATAATCAGTGATGTAACGGATAGCAGTTTGGCCGGATACCGGATAGCCGGATATCCGGCCAACCACGTGGCCGGATAGCCGGATATCCGGCCGCCGGATATCCGGCGGAACTTAGCTGTTTGGTGAATTTTAACAAAGTTTGCCAAAATCTATCTTTCAACACCTTGCAGCTTTGTGTACAGCGAAAGACTTTTTTCTGAAGCTGGCCTTATTTATGAAGAGAAGCGTAACCGCTTGCTACCTCTCAATGCAGCGAAATTAGTATTTATTCACCATAATTTGCCCTTAGCGCAGTATGAGTACTAATTACATAATTCATTTTCTTTCTATTATAGTCCAGTCAAGTTTCGGCTGAAAATGGGTTAAAAAAACATTAAACACCACAGTTATCTGGTACCACCACAATACCACAGTTATCACCAAGTATTATGAGCTGAAATTCCCATTTGAGGGGTTCTCCGAAGGTCAGCTCAATGTCATTTCGATGAAAACGCGTTTAATTCGATATCTCGAGAACGGTTAGTGTTAGGCAAAAAATTGTAATTACCTTTTCTCTTTTCAATTAAATTTACTAACTCTTTTATCTGAAACTTTTTTTTGTAGCACCAATATTTTTTAAATTATTACTTCCGAAAGGCAAAAATTTTACTTTTTTTTCTCTCTATTTTTCATATTTCGCAATTTTCTCCCCAACCATTCATTTTTATGAAATTTTACCCATTATCAAAGTTGCAGATCCTTTAATAATTATGAACCACTTTTTCTCAAAAAAATTTTTCTAACACCAATATCTTCGGAGTTATACCTTACTTTACCGAGCGAAATCCGCGCCAATGTCGCAATATTATCGACATCAGTGAGTATTCAGTACTTGAAACAAATATCAAAGTACTCCATGATCATTTATTAGCCAACTTATCTGTATAAAAAGGTAAATCGATTAAATTAATTAAAATTATACTTCATTTAAATATTAAATATTGTAATTATTCAAATATCATTTAAATATTGTACTTCTTCAATTTGGGTATCTTTTATTCTATTCAATGGGATAATAATGTGAATAAGGATTAGAAAAAGAAGTAAATTAATAATGAAAACTGTTTCACATTTATTCATGGAAAATATATCAAACAATTCGTAAAATTAAGCAGAAAAATGGCGGCATACGATTTGTTAAAGAAAAAAAATTATGGTCTAATTATATTATTGTTGAGTAATTATTTGTTAATACAATTTATTAAAAACTTTTAGTCAATATTATTATTGATAATTGTTTTTTATGGCATGCCAAATGTTGCTGAATTTATCCACATTTTTATTGTATCATTCTGAAAAATATTTTTATAATGATAGAAAAATAATTATGTAATTCTAGCTTAATAGCGATCGTTACTCATAGGGAATATATCCGCCAACCCGCATTGGAGTAGCGTGGTAGATTAAGCTCTGATCCTTCTCCTATATAGGGGAAGAGGCCTATGCCCAACGGTGGGATATTACAGGCTAAAGCTAAATAATTGCCAACCTTATATTTTTAATGAAATAAAAATTTAAATCATTGTGTCTAGATAATTATTGTTTTATTTTTATTTATAAACTTAATTACTATCCGGTATCCGGCCGGATACTGAATTACTATCCGGTATCCGGCCGGATAGTGAAAACAAGGCCGGATAGGCCGGATACCGGATAGTTGCCGGATATCCGTTTCATCTCTAGTAATAATACAACATAAGTAGACCAAAAATTGACAAGTAAATACGCGCTATCAAAGAATACTCAAAAAAACTAATCAGATCTTGATCAAATTTAAATAAGACTTCATGACAAGCATTAGCTGTCGATTAAAGTATGAATCATCAAAATCGGTAAACCTAGTAAAAAGTTATATTGTTTAATATAACGTAGGTCGACGAAAAAATAGTCAAGCAAATACGCATTATAAGATAGAACTCAAAAAGCACTTGTCAGATCTCAATTAAATTTATATGGCAACCAAATAACACGCAAAACCTTTTGATTAAAAAAAAAACATCGAAATCGTTCCAACCAGTCAAAAGTTCTGAAGTAACATACATAAAAAAAATACAATCGAATTGAGAACCTCCTGCTTTAAGTAAAACTAAAGTTAGTTAAAAATAGATGATACGACCCGGTTAATACGATAGCTGGATAACAGATAACATCATCTTGAGATCTCGTAATCATTTTTATATATCTGATTGTTATAGTTTAATACTGTGCTTGCAACATCTGCTATTAATTTCGATTCATTCGAGGTAACTTTACTTTCATCTAGCTGCTGTCCCCGCGACTTCGTCCGCGTTGAATTTAACAAAAAAGTTATTGTTCAGTTCGCAGTTATAAAAAAGAACTCTAAAATAAAAGTAGCTTAGTTTACATCAGTTATCTGCCAGTGAAAGTCGAGTCAAAATCGGTCCAGCCGTTTCAGAGATTAGATGGAGCAAACAGACAGACAGGCAAACAGACAGACAGACAAAAATTGTAAAAAATGTTATTTTGTTCCGTGTATAGATCCATATGCATTTAGTAACAAGTAGTTATTTTAATATTACAAACAGACACTCCAATTTTATTTATTTGTATAGATGTATAGATTTTAAAATAATTATGTTATATTTGGAAAAACCAAAATTCCACTCCACTCCACGCGCCTGTCGTGAACTCATGTGTGTTGCCCAAAGCTACCACGCTGGGCAGGCGGGTTGGTGACCGCAGTGCTGGCTTTGTCGCACCGAAGAAGCTGTATAGATGTGCTCTCAAGTAGTGTGTTGAGTAAGGTAGTCAGAATTTTCAGGTATGGTCGGTTAGGTTCGGTCAGAAATGCATTTTATTGTAAGTATAAAGTTTATATATTATTTTTATGTAGGTACACCTCAATTTATGTCGAAATTGAGAGTGTTAAAATTTAATCTACACATTACTACGTCGCTTCAACCTGTAATATCCCACTGTTGGGCATAGGCCTCTTTCCCTATGTAGGAGAACGATCACAGCTTAATCCATCACGCTGCTCCAATGCGGGATGGCGGATATATTCCCTACTATTAGTAACGATCGCTATCAGGTGTACGTGATAACAACCGGGACCGACGGCTTAATAAGTTCTCCGAGGCACGGTGGGGAGACCCACAAGGACTGCACAAACACCCAGACCACGGCAAACATCTGTATGGCCAATACTAATTTCTGTCGTGAGCGGGAATCGAACCCGCAACCGCCAGCATAACATTACTACGTAACGTACACATTACTACGTAATTATCCTAAAATCATTGTTATCAGCCAAAAGAAAAAAAATACTAATAATAATAATTATGTCAATATAATTATGATATAGAAAATATGGTAACAAAATAAAACGGATTTTGACGATTATAGTAACAAACTAAAAGCACAACAAACCTAATAAGGTAGATCCTAAATTCGATTCGCAAACACGTCAACGACAAATGTTTGCGTAACTTACACAAATATTTGCCAGGAGATAAGGATTGGATTGGATCGGCGTTAGTGATCCAGGTTAAGACTCAATTGAAGAAAAAATGTTGCTATTGAAATATATTTAATCAAAATGACACTATAATATCTGAAAGTATTTCGTAAAAAAACCTTTATAAAAACTAAGTTATAGGTAATAAATTGCTGTAATATAAACGACCAAAAACCAACAATAAAATCCAATCCTTTCGTATGAATATTTTTAATCATCTTCAAAAACACGTGAAAAAAACCTATATTACATTGGGTTGTTTGGAAGCAATGGCTAAATAGCCATAAGTCTGTCTATTGTACTTCACTATCTGTAACTGTCTTTATATGTAAAATAAATAAAAAATAAAATAAAAAGAGCCTTTATTCAGACTTGGTTTAGATACATATATTATCTCTTAAATAATAGACTAAATTATAATGGTCAACTTAAAACAGAATTTCTACTAAACATATAATATAACAGTATAACTTTAACACTAATAATAATATTATAATATAGCGATATGTTTAAAAATTTTCAATTTCATTCCTTTTTTTTGCCTCGACAACCTTGTCTGTTTGCCTATTTTAGGCAAAGGCCTCCTCCAAATTCCAATTGCCTCCACATCTGTCTGTCACGAGCTTTTCTTGTCCATATGTTACCTGCCACAGCTTTGATTTCATCGACCCATCTTCAGGTCTACCTCTCTTTCTTTTCATGTAACCTGTGTACCAGTTCATTAGTGTTTTACTCCATTTTTCTTGGCTTCTGACCGTGTGTCTCTTTATATGTGTTTAATTTTTAAAAGGTAGTTGTGGTGTACAATAAAGTATCAATAAATAAAAAATAATAATGATTTTAAATTCATCACAATATTCTTTATTACATTTTTTTTTACAGTTATTTGTCTAAAAAAGTTAGCAACAGTGGACTTATCACTAGAAGAGATCTCTGCCTGCCAACCTGTTGTAGTGAGAACTAATGTTACATAGCAGGCTAAAAAAGTGCAGTAATGTAGATAATATACAGATACTTGGAAATAAAAAGCTAATTAAATATGATTTACTGTTTTTTTTTTTGCGAGATGATTTTATTAGTATACTAGCTGTGCCCACGAGTTCATCCGTCATTCCTCATTCCTCAGAGTTGTAAAATAAATAAAATTCTAAAATAGAAGTAGCCTAAGTTACTCCTCATTATATCAGCTATCTGCCAGTGAAAGTCCTGTCCAAATTGGTCCAGCTGTTTCAGAGATTAGCTGGAACAAACAGACAGACAGACAGACAGACCGACAGAAATTGTTTAAAAAATGCTATTTTATAAATAGCATCTATACATCCATATGCATTTAGTAAAAAGCTGTTATTTTAATATCACAAACAGACATTCCAATTTTATTTATTTGTACGTTTTGTTGTAGTAGAGCATAGCATTAAAGCTTGGCTAAAGCTGACAATATTGCCCATTACCTTGAGAATGTTTTATGGAGTAATATCTCACTTCGAGATGGCGTATCAAGATGAATCCTACACCATATATTAAGTTACAACTCCAGGATCATAACTCTAACCGTAGGACGAGAATTTTGCATGATTCTGAAACAACCGTACTACATACACGGACAAAAAAAAAATTTTTTTTTACTCTATTGATCTCAAAAGTACCCTTGTACCTAATTACCTTCTAAATTCCTAAATCTTTTTCTCTCCAGAACTGTAGCTGACACAATTTTTTTTTATTGAAGATATTTCGAAATTTTCTTGGACGGTATTCTATTATTTACTACGTTATTCTATTATTTACGCCACTTTGGCGCAACGGCCACAGCACTGGTTTGTGGCTATTGTGCTGGCGGTTGTGAGTTCGATGCCCGCACATGACAAACAATTGTATTGGCCATACAGATGTTTGCCGTGGTCTGGATAATTGTGCAGTCCTTGTGGGTCTCCCCACCGTGCCTCGGAGAGCACGTTAAACCGTCGGTCCCGGTTGTTATCATATACAGCTGATAGCGATCGTTACTCATAGTAGGAAATGTATCCGCCAACCCACATTGGAGCAGCGTGGTGGATTAAGCTCCAATCCTTCTCCTACATGGGGAAGAGGCCTATGCCCAACAGTGGGATATTACAGGCTGAAGCGATTCTATTATTTTACTGAAGCCAAATCTGTACTATTTTTATATGCCTTTATTTTGTATTTTATTTCCAACGTGCGTCGAGCCAAAAATAAATGAATTTGAATGAAACTTGGCATAACTAGTGTCTGTACTATGATTTGCGTCTAGTATTTTTTGTCTCTCATATTCAGTACAGTTTCCGTAGTAGGGAAGACGAAATTAAAAATGTGTAATCGCAAATCGCGTACAAGTAAATTTAAATGAAACTTATATTTTATTCGCGTTAAGGAAATAGTGACTCATCACTGTAACGTAGCTCAGCCACTCCTTTTGATTAATTGAATCCTAATAATTGAGAACGCCTGCTGAATAGTTTTATTCAACTGGTCATTTTAAACACAGCATGTGACAGCAACGACTCACTACTTTCTTAACGCGAACAGGCTTACGTAGTACGAGTCGTGTTTCTTTATTTATGCTTCGTTGTGTTATGACGAAAAGACAAATTGTTTGAGTATCAAACGCTTATGTCTCTTAGCGAGATAAATTGTCAACAATGTGTTGACAGGTAAGTTTGCTCAAGAAACAAAATCCCAGAGCATTTAAAGAATAAAATGTTAAACGTTGTTGGTTTTGAAGTAGGGTAAGGTTCTTTGAGTATTATTTCTAAAAACCTTATATATTTTCATTGACAACTAATTTTCTTACTATGTTTTGTGAATTTCAATGGACAATGGAATGAATGTTCTAGAGAAATATGTACCTAAATCTTAGTCAAATAAAGATGGTTTTCGTTTGTCGAAATGGGTACAATACGAATTGAATTTGTAAGACGTTTTTCAAGTGTCTCGAGAACCATTATCGTTGCTGGGAAGCTTTCGTACAATACAAATGTCTTGTTCTACGTATCGTTGATTGCTCTCAATGAGGGAAAAATCAGACTGTATTTCTGTTTTGTTGAAATCGGGCTTATTTTATGAATAACCAATTTGATTTCTGAAGTCAGAATCTTGACGAAAATTCGTAATCAGAATATTGTTGTGTATCGAACATCGAGTGGGGTTAAATTAATACTGGTATATATATAAATAAAAATTATTCGTCAAAATGTACGTATACATATTGTCTTCAAATACCAGCACTAAGTTAGTAATTTGAAAATGCTTAGCTGCTTATTACTTAGTATTGTTAGGACAAGGTTTTTCAAGTTAGCCCAAGGTCAGATAGATTGGTATATTATAAATAATATACATAAATAATAATAACCACCTGTGTCACGTAACCGATGGCCGCTAGAGCAGACGTGTCCTAGAGTGGAGACCGCGTGTTGGCAAACGCAGTGCGTGACGTCCTCCGGCCCGCTGGACTGAGGATCTACGTAAGATTGCCGGTGGAGGCTGGATAAGGAATGCGGAAAACCGAGATGTCTGGCACAAACTTTGGGTGGCCTTGTCCAGCCGTGGACTGCGATAGGCTGAACTGACTAAATGACTGATATTGAAGTCATTAATGTCTAACGTTAAATATTACAATTATTTACCACTTAATAGTGACAGTTTGACCGACTGCTTTACATGCTCTCTGAGGCATGGTGAGGTGACATATTGGGTGCCTAAACGGCACACGCACCACTAAATCACAGTGGTTATCTAAGTTAGTATAATTTTCTTCAATTCTGGTTACTATGAAGCCCCTTTCTTATACGTATATATTTTTAAAACATAAAAAAAACCAAATGCATGTAAAAATTACTCCATAATAATATTAGTGGTTTTCAAACTACTTTAATTTAGTAGTTTAGTTAAGTAATAAATCTCATTTGCTGTCATACAAGTTTGAATTAGCACATTATATATTATATAACAAACTGTGGATAATTTAAATATGACGGATTACTCGATTAAGTTTCCCGAGTCTTGGTTTCCCAGGAGTAATCACGATCACGATCACGATACAGCCTGTAATATCCCACTGTTGGGCATAGGCCTCTTCTCCATGTAGAAGAAGGATCAGAGCTTAATCCACCACGCTGCTCCAATGCGGGTTGGCGGATATATTTCCTACTATGAGTAACGATCGCTATCAGGTGTACATGATAACAACCGGGACCGACGGCTTAACGTGCTCTCCGAGGCACGGTGGGGTAACCCACAAGGACTGCACAAACACCCAGACCACGGCAAACATCTGTATGGCCAATACAAATGTTGTCGTGTGCGGGAATCGAACCCGCAGCCGCCCACGCAACAGCCAATTGCAATCTAGTGCTGTAACCGCTGCGCCAACGCGGCGTCAGGAGTAATAATCGATGAATATTCAAATAAAACAAACGTGATCCAATTTTACTATATAATGAATATTGTTAAATAAAAAATCACTAACCCACAGAGATGCGTAGTTTAGCGTAGGTCATCTTTCACTAGAAGTGAACTTTTCTTTAGCAGTAAATATCCTAAGACTACCCGAAAGTCAACCACTCTGGTGATGTATGTACCGTGTAGATGCCTAAACACTGACGGTTTGCGAGGATGGGTATTTGTATTTGTACAAATATTAGTTTCGCGGTTTTGTTATCTGTCCTTGTGTGTCTCCCTACCGTGCCATTCGGTGCTTAGTCGCATAGCGCAAGCAACCACTACAGTATAGCGATTGTTAATTATACTAAACCAAATTCATAAAAAGAACGAGTTTCTCAATTCGTTTTTTTATTCTCATGTGTGTGTTCCTCATAACTTTTTTACTGGGTGTACCGATTATGATGTATCTTTTTCTATTCGAAAGCTGGCGCTTGTCATGTTGTGAGTGAGAACAGTAGTTTTTAGTTATTCCTAATGATGGGTAATTGAAGTACGGTTTTTTTTTTTTGAGAAAAAAAAAACAAGAAAATTATCACAATAGGAAAAACTGCAATCAACTAAACATTGAAGTAAGCAAATATAAACATGGAATGAAAAAAACACAAATTGACCTATATAAGTTTCAACATTTCACCTCGCTGCCTTTTGATACTGAAATTTGAAATAAGAACAAAAGTAATACTGTAGGTCAACGTGTCTATTCAGTGTTTATTTTAAATTTCTGTGAAGCGAACAATAAGCCTTGTTTGGTTTGCATTTTTAATTAATTTTCGTTTGTAAAAAGTTCTTTTATTTAGTGTGTCTGTTTGTGTGTGTGTGTGTGTTTGTGTGTGATGTATGATAGTAAAATATTTGGTATATACTCTTATGCATCTCATACTTTTTGCGAACAACAACTGGTCATTGAGAAATATTTCCACGTATTTTAAAGGTAATAAAATATTAAATTTCAAAACATCTCAACCAGTTTCGTCTATTTAACTTCTTTTAAACTTGGCTCTGATTTCGCAAGTTCTCGCCGAGATATCTTCCGAGTTCGCCGGTATAATCCAAATAAATACGAGTACACGTAAATTTTTGATGAGTCTTGATATAACTTTGAAGAAGTCTTTTTTATAGCAAAGGTGGCAAAAAAGCTTAAGGTCCAGCAATACCAAGAGTTTTGCCAGTACTTTTCCGACTTCATTGCCGACCCTGCTCAAGAGCTACTTTACTCACCACAGGAACTTAACACTACTTGGAGTAGTGTTATACACTGTGATCGTCTGTTAGATCGAGGTGCTTTCCTAGCCGAGATGCTCCAAATTTTGAACAAGAAATTTCCCGTTATGCCTTCCCTCAATGCACAGGTTTACAATTTAATGTTGGGTAATTCGTATTATTTTATTTTTTGTGTTTCCCAGACATGAGTAAATCCAGCGGGATTCGAACCCGCACCCCCGACATACCGTGTCCGGTGCTCTAGGCATTAATCTATGGAACAATGTAACCGCCAAATCGAATTTTTTGATATGATTTTATTCGGTTTTAAGCTACCGTTTTTTTTAATGTAGGGTATTTTTTTTTTCATAAAACGCTTCGCACTCAACGACCCTCAGTAGACGTTTTTCCTGTGTCGTCGGTACGGTAACACACAATACCAAGCAATGCACATAAGCCCTATATACATATATTTATATAGATTGCCCATATGGCCAATACAAATAATGTTTATCATGTGCGGGGATCGAAACCGCGACCGCAAAGGCAGCAGCCAGTGCTGTGACCGCTCCGCGTCCGCCAACGCGTCGTCAATTACCTATCAAATTGCCGTCTTCCCACAAAGTGACATAAAATGTATTGGTACCTAAAATTATATTTTACAAACAAACTATGATGGAGTTAATAGACAGAAAGACAGACGAAAATACTGAAATTAATCTTCTGACTGTATAATAAATATAATAGGAATTTAAAAATAAAATAAACATAATTATGTTATATAATACATTTATTAACGTTTATAATCAAGGTGACCGTGCCGTTGCAACATTTCGACAGACAGCGCATGGGCGGGTGCAGTTCTACGCGACGAGCGCGTCACGTGGCTCAGTTGAGTCGTAGCGCGGGGTTCTATGCGTCGAGATGCCTGCATGCCATGCACGTGGCCGTTATGTCGTAGGGCATTCATCTGGTGAGAAAATGCTTAACTTAGGACAAAATTCTCAAAACTAGTAGTAAACTCACCTAAAATTAAAATTTTATGACCATATTTAAAATGAAAATTGTTTGTAATAGGTAATTTATTAAGAGCATAGATAATCGTAAGTTATTTTTTTTGACGGTGATTAAATTAGCTCTAATCCTTGGTAGAATCATTTGATATTTTATTTCAAATTGTCTGATAAATGATAAATAAAAAACATTTATTTCGCCATAAGGTGATACACACACTTAACGAAAGTAAAAAAAGAAAAAATGTCATTTACAAAAAAATAAAAAATAAATAAAAGAAAGTTAAGGTAGCAAAATATCAATAAAATGAAGAATTTAAAGATTAAAAATCACCTCCTGAATCGCGATGACCTATTTACAGTGATGGAAACAGATTTATTCTGCTAGGTTCTCAATGTTATTTAGATTGGGTATCTACATATTTCTCAATTTTTTCAATTTGTCACGATGTTTTTTCTTTGTCTCCAAGAACAAAACGAATTTTAAAAACGAGTTTTTGATTAAAAATCTCAAAGAAACTTATTAAATTGTCATGCCCACAAAGACTGTAGGTACTCTGATGTTTAGCGGGAACTTCCGATAAGAAAAATAAAGATCATAGTCATTTGTTAACACAATTACGACTTAAATCTTTAATCATAAATTATATTCACGTTCAGAACTGTTCAGAAGTGTGTGTCTGCAATTCACACGTGGCTCGGCAGAAGTTTTACTTCTCGAAGTAAAACTTCTGAAAAGTCGTAAGAAGGTAGGCCATTGCGATTTGTTCTATAAACGATGATCACGGACTCGTGAAAAAGGTCGTAAGCGACATGCAAATCGCTTACGCGTTATGAGCAGTAATGCATTCTATCTCTTTCCCCCCTATACATTTACGTGAGTTTCTTTCTTCATCGTGATGCATTTTTCGTTTCATCGATTTTCAAATCACAAAGATTCTAAAGAAGTTTCACTTCAAAATTATCTTCGAAATCTATCTTAATCAAGAATTAACATTAGATAACAGTAATATTGTTTTACAATCTCTTCGACTTTGTCCTATTTTATGGTTACTGAGTTTTGAGAAGTTTTCGCTCCGTATACTCATTGTGATATGTACCTACTAAAAAACTTTAACCATCGTAGTATCCTCGTAGCGGATTTAACCAACATATAACTGTTTAAATCTCAACTCTTAAACATTATACAGAGCTCAAGCAAAAGAAAACCAGTTACTTACGTTTTTGTATCACAAGTGCAAAGAATATTATAATTATTATCTATACTAATATATAAAGCTGAAGAGTTTGTTTGTTTGGTTGTTTGTTTGTTTGTTTGAACGCGGTAATCTCTGGAGCTACTGGGCCGATTTGAAAAATTCTTTCACTGTTAGATAGCCCATTTATCGAGGAAGGCTATAGGCTATGTATCATCACGCTAAGACCAATAGGAGCGGAGTCCACGCCAACGAAGTCGCGCGCAAAAGCTAGTAAATAATAAATATGAAAATAAATAACGTATGCATTATTCAAAATATTCATTGAGAATATTAATTATCGAAAACCTTATACATTTAGAAAAGGGAATTAAGTTTATTTAATTTATCATATAGGTACTAGCGGACTCAGCAGACGTTGTCCTGCCCGGAAAATCACTACCAAATTTAATTGCTTACTTACCGATAGCAATGCCACCTACCGGGTCCAAATTGAGATATAAACTACCGTATCTCCAAAGTTGGACCAAATTACATATGCTTACAAAATTAGATAAAAATTAGTTCAGTAGCTTCTGTGACACGAAATTTTTATATATTATATAGATTTTACATAGAGTCGAAGTAAAGAAAAGAAAAAACGGAAACAAAAGCGAATAATGAGAAAGTTAGGCATTAATCGCTATGTCTACGTCTTGTAGCAGCCTTTTATTGAGATAATTATAACAATCAATTCATTTTTCTTTACGGTATACAGTATACGAAAAGAAATTATACGTACTTGCAAATAACACCTCTTGTGTGGTTCGTGGTAGAGCTCATAGTCGCTTGAAGATCCGTCAGGCTTTTGCGTACATCTCCACTGTAATAAAATATTACCTTACTGGTATTTTTCTTAAATACTCTAACAATAATTAGAAGGGAAATTCGCTAAGAAAGTTTGTTTTATCGTCTTGGACAACTGTATAGGAATATTTTTCTAAGTTTATTACTTTCTTCATTCGGATAATTATCATAATTATATTATATATAATTATATATGTGAGTTCTAATTAAATTCGTTGTGTTATATAATTTGCTGATACAGAAAATGTATATTGATATAAGTTACAAGATAACTTAGGATGGAAATTCTGAGAAATACTGTCATGATATATGTAATATATACTTTAATTAAACCTTCGTAGTCACGAACCAATCCATGAGCCAAATTAAATTAATATAAAGTAAATAAAATATAATAAAATATGAGATGAGTAAAGAATTTTCATCTGATTAATAAAACATGTGTTATCTAAAAAATTATCTAAGACTCATTAGAGCGTAGCGTCACTGTGTGTGTGTGTTTAAGATTAAAAAAAACTACCTATTTATTCTTAAATAAGAAGTAAGTAAGTTTAAAAAAAAAACAAAAAAAAACGTAAAACCCATGCTAAGTTAAAAAACAATTACAAAAAGATTTATATTCAATATTTATAAGCCTTTTGACAGCTCTAGCAGCGCTAGCGCTCTCAGCAGCGCTTCTATTCTTCAATCTAGGAAGGTGCGACACATTAAAATACTACACAACTTCACACTTGCTTCCAAACTGTAACTGTAACTGCTTTGTAAACTGCTTTACAGTAGCTTAGAAAATTTTCAAGTAATCTGAAGTTTACCTTACCGTAAATTTAGTCTGTTGACACATGGCTCGACCGCAGAGCAATTTGTGCACGGATCGTTGGAAGTTCCTCGTCATTAAGCAGTAGACGATTGGATTGATGGCTGAGTTCGCGTGACCTGGGGGTTTTAAAATAAAAATTTTATATAGGCATACTTAAAGGTATACTTTTGAAGTTAAACTTCTTTTGGCGCGTTAGGGATTTATGGGAGTAAATTTTTGCGATGCGCGTCATGAAAAACTGACACCCTGAAGTTAGCAAGCCAATGAAATATAACGTGTGTACACACGTAAGAAGTTATATTTCTATATATAAGTACACACATACTCTTTTTTAAATATTTATTAACATACAAGGATTTAACAATTTATAAATATAAGATACACACTCACAAAAAAACTAGGCTAGGTTTACAAAGGAATGTGTCAAATGAACATCATTTTATACTCGTAGTAACATCGATATATTAGAAAAGATAAAATATTGTTACGAGTACACAAATTAAAGGAGCTTGCGCCATCTAGCGGGGAGCGGAGGAACCACGTTGTGTGCTGTACAAACCACTTTGTTACAAAGACAACGTGAAACATCCACTCAATACCAGATGGCGCTAGAGGACTTATATAGGGTGAATGAACTCACGATCGAGTACACGCACGAACATTCTAGAATTGTCTGGGTGTAGGCTCGGCCCGGTATAAAAAGGCCGCTTGAGGTTTCCTTCGCGGCCGGTGTCTATGTACCCGGCCCCTCTCACCGGTGACGCTGTAAAGGCCAGTAGGGCCAACAGCAACTATAATTTCGAAAAAAAAAACCGAGCGGAGCCAGTTCGGTTTTAGCTAACGACGAAGCGACTTCGAAGTGAAGACTAGTGATCAAGAAGTGATACCAGCGGAAACCTACGACATTGGCTACGACCTCGGACATTGTTAGTGCTTAGTGAAGTGTACCTAGTGATAAGTGAGTGTATCTAGTGCTTAGTGCTTGTACTTAGTGCGTAGTATTTGTACCTAGTGCTTGTGTCGGACCTAGTGCTAGTGAATAAAGTCTCTAAAATAGTCAGCAGGTCTTTCTCTCCAAATCGTTCGAACCCTAACACGCAACAACTGGTGTCAGAAGTGGGATTTGGAGATGCCATTGACTCCGAGAGAGAACCCCAAGGAGGGGGTCAGGACGAGGGCACAACGAACTGCGGATGCCACTGGGGGCCAAGCTCCGCCCACTGTGAGCCAAGCCCCGCCCACTGGCCCCGCCTACCAGGCCACGCCCACTGGCCACGCCCCTCAGGCCCCGCCCACTGGCCCCACCCACCAGGCCCCGCCCACTGACCACGCCCCCCCCCCAGGCTCCGCCCACTTTGGCTCAAGCCCCGCCCACTGGCTCCACCCACGTTGCCACGCCCACCGGACAGGCCACGCCCACCAGCGGCACCGTAGCTACTACAGACCCTCAAGTGGCACTTCAATTAGGAAGTTTAATTGAATTCATGGAACGCAAGTTCAGCGCTTTACATGAATCACAAAAGGCAATGAAGGAATCACAAGAGGCAATGCAAGAATCACAAGAACGCAAGTTCAGCGCTTTGCAAGAATCACAAGAACGCAAGCTCAGCGCTTTGCAAGAATCACATAAGGCAATGCAAGAATCACAAGAACGCAAGTTCAGCGCGTTGCAAGAATCACAGGAAAAAGCGCTTTGGGCTATAAAAGATGTTAGTGACACGGTGGGTAAGCTTCGAAAAGTTTTCGACGAAGTGCAAGAACGAGTTACCGGGTTAGGATTGGATGTCGAAAATGTGAAAACCGTCCTCGCTGAACTACAGAAGAGAGTACTGCGCCTTGAAACCACGGGAGTTGCGATGTCTGGTGGAACTACCGGAGTGGCGCAAGGACCAAGAGTGAAAGTGCCGCCATACGACGGCACTACTTCGTGGAACGCCTATCGTCTGCAATTCCAGACTGTTGCTACTGCCAACGGATGGACGGAAGAACAATGCCTGACCGCGCTCACTGTTGCGCTCAGAGGGCAAGCTTTGTCTGTCTTGGAAGCACTAGCACATACAGAACATGGGTTCCAAGACCTGATAGAGGCACTTGAGTCCAGATACGGGGAGCGACACCTGGAGCACGTGTTCCGTGCCCAACTGCGTGACAGAGTCCAACGCTCAGGAGAAGGACTACAACAATGGGCGTTGGAAATTGAAAAACTCGTCAGGAAGGCACACCCAGGAGCCGACACCAAGATGGTGGATACGAATATTGTTCAAGCATTTGTGGACGGAATCAAAGACCTGGAGGTCAGAGCTGCAGTGAGGCTTCGTCACCATACCTCGCTAAAGGAAGCATTGGCGCATGCTTTGGAGGTCGAGGCTGTTCGCCATGACGTACGGCAGACCCATAAGATCCGTGAGGTCTCTGAGGTAGTCAAGGTGGTTAAGGCTCCTACGAAGAGAAGTTATGGAGTCATATGCTACAAGTGTGGCGAGAGGGGCCATCTTCAGCTCAACTGCCCGCAGAAGGAGGTTAAGGCTCCTACGAAGAAACGTTCTGGAGCCATGTGCTACAAGTGCGGCGGGAGGGGCCATCTTCAGCTCAACTGCCCGTCGAAGGAGGTTAAGGCTCCTACGAAGAAACGTTCTGGAGTCATGTGCTACAAGTGCAGCGAGAGGGGTCATCTTCAGCTCAATTGCCCGCAGAAGAAGACCCAGAGGGCAAGGATGAAAAGGATCGAGGAGCCGAACAAGCAAAGGACTTCGTTCTCTGCCCGGGATCAAGGGAAACGAATAAAAGCTAGAACTAAGAGACGAGTTCTGGCTGACGCAGTGGAAACCCTGAAAACTGTTATCCTCCAGGCATGCAGCGAGAATAGTCTTACGACACAACAGACGGCCAGTCTTTAGACAATAGTATTTCGATTTATGGGGTTTTTTGAAAAAGTGGGGGGAGGGGTGTGTGGTGGATTATCCTCTGGTGCCTCTCCCATCCCTAGAAATCTCATGATTATAACGATATCACGGCAAAAAAATTTAAGGTAAAAATTATTTAAATAGTTACCGAATACCTAATTTTAATTGTGCGTATTTTAGCTCCGATGCTGCAAGAAGTGCATTCATACTCCGTTCCGTAGCTTTTAAAACACTTACACATTATAATAATACACGTATGTACGTAGAAACTATTTGTAACACTTTTATACATAATATTATTCGTATTTACGTTAAAACTATCTCTTGATTGACAAGAGTAATATACGATACGAAGAACAGATTAATATAAACTGACATATCGATGTAGATGTTTTCGTTCTATCTATCAAACAGGCAAAAGTCTAAGACCATACAGCCTATTCAGTCGGGATTCTTTTCAATACATTTTTTTATATGAAGGCAAAACCTATTTAATCGTAAATCTTTTTAATTTTGAGCTTAGATAAATTAGATTATCTACATAATTTCGTTATAAAAAATAAATAAATAACCCTAACCTATCTAACTCATAGTTTTAATATATTAAATTAAATTAATACTTGTGCATTGTAGGACAAATTAGAACGACATAATATTCTAATAAAATTAGTAAAATTGTGTTTTAGAATATATATACAGAAATCCGAAAAATACCCAGAACCCAATCCGAGCACCCCACTATCCACGTGGTCTTGGTCTGTCTTACCCCTAGAGTGTTCTGTTGAGAGCCCGGAGCGGATAAGGCTGGTCGCCGAAGGCGACCAGCCTCATCCGCTCCCTACGCATTCGTTCATGCGCTTTCGCACAGCGGGAGAGGTCTGTCCTCCTTTCGCGCCGGAGCCGTGTTATACTAATTTCAATGGTGGTAGGTTAAATTTTTTTCGTAACGTACTCGTAATTATGTGGATAAACCGCCTAATTTTGAAGTTAGATAGGTTTTGCCTTCATATAAAAAAATGTATTGAAAATAATCCCGACTGAATAGGCTGTATGGTCTTAGACTTTTGCCTGTTTGATAGATAGAACGAAAACATCTACATCGATATGTCAGTTCATAACTTCATATCAGTGCTGCCAACTTAGCGCTTTTCGCGCCAGATCTAGCGCTTTTTTTGTTTCGAAGCGCGTTTTAGCGCCTAGCGCTAAATCTAGCGCTTTTTCAAATTATATGAAACTGTATTTAATACAGCGTAAAACATAATAAATTTAAATGTTAAATAAAATTATTTCTACCAAAATTGAAAAACTAACGTAGCAAACTTTACTAATTTACTTCTTCACTACGATCGTTTCATTCTGTTTATACTTTTATAGTTGACCTACGGTTTACACATTTGCAGTGCTTGATTTATTCACTATAATTAATTTCAACAAATTATAAACAACGTTAAAAGAGTGAGTGGAAGCAGGCATAACGCTTTTAAACATTGATTAAAACCTGTGCCTCGTGACCGTGATCCAAAAAAGCGTAATGTAGGTACTTTTTGTAAACGGGAGTTTTTGGCTTCAGTGATATCAAAAGACATCGTAAAACAGCATCTTATTTAAAAAGGTAAAAAGTTAAAAACATTGGACACAATGTGCGTTTTCCAATTACAGAGCATAATGCGACTCAGTGGCGCACAATACTAAACCACTCAGCCACCACTGAGTTGGTAATTTGGTATCCATTGCAAGCACGCACACGGAAGCCCTACTTTTGAGAGTGTGAAGCGTTGCTGTAGCTTTGGAACTTTCAACGTTGAGCATTGAGCATTATACCGCATAATGCGCTTTAGTGCTGATATTGGAAAACGCACAATATCTCCACAATAAAATAAATTTGCAGTTGGCGCGAAATCTAGCGTTTAAAAAAAAAAATTTTTAGCGCTTTCTAGCGCTTTTTTACAGCTCTGACAGCGCGTTTTCGCCAAGACTAGTTGGCAGCACTGCTTTATATTAATCTGTTCTTCGTATCGTATATTACTCTTGTCAATCAAGAGATAGTTTTAACGTAAATACGAATAATATTATGTATAAAAGTGTTACAAATAGTTTCTACGTACATACGTGTATTATTATAATGTGTAAGTGTTTTAAAAGCTACGGAACGGAGTATGAATGCACTTCTTGCAGCATCGGAGCTAAAATACGCACAATTAAAATTAGGTATTCGGTAACTATTTAAATAATTTTTACCTTAAAATTTTTTGCCGTGATATCGTTACAATCATGAGATTTCTAGGGATGGGAGAGGCACCAGAGGATAATCCACCACACCCCCTCCCCCCACTTTTTCAAAAAACCCCATAAATCGAAATACTATTGTCTAAAGGCTTACCCAACAGACTATTAACGACCGGAAATCGAACACAAGCGGCTTAGAGGAAGGGTCACTTGTGTGGCTGCATAACCCAACCCGCCGGAAAGGGAAATCTCCAAAGTTGCAGACCAAGTGGGACGGTCCATACAAAGTGGTTACCCGAATGAATGATGTGACTTATAGAATTCAAAAGCAACCAAGAGGGACATTCAAAGTGGTACACATAGACCGTCTGGCGCGTTACCATGGCAGTAACAACGATGCTCGGGACGAGCATCTCTAAGAGGGGAGTAGTGTTACGAGTACACAAATTAAAGGAGCTTGCGCCATCTAGCGGGGAGCGGAGGAACCACGTTGTGTGCTGTACAAACCACTTTGTTACAAAGACAACGTGAAACATCCACTCAATACCAGATGGCGCTAGAGGACTTATATAGGGTGAATGAACTCACGATCGAGTACACGCACGAACATTCTAGAATTGTCTGGGTGTAGGCTCGGCCCGGTATAAAAAGGCCGCTTGAGGCCGAGCGGAGCCAGTTCGGTTTTAGCTAACGACGAAGCGACTTCGAAGTGAAGACTAGTGATCAAGAAGTGATACCAGCGGAAACCTACGACATTGGCTACGACCTCGGACATTGTTAGTGCTTAGTGAAGTGTACCTAGTGATAAGTGAGTGTATCTAGTGCTTAGTGCTTGTACTTAGTGCGTAGTATTTGTACCTAGTGCTTGTGTCGGACCTAGTGCTAGTGAATAAAGTCTCTAAAAGAGTCAGCAGGTCTTTCTCTCCAAATCGTTCGAACCCTAACACGCAACAATATTTATTAGTAAATTAGTTTAATCGTATTTCGGTATATAATTGAACGTTTTTCTTTAGAAGTAAGAAGACGTACAGTTCTTAAATCTACATATTTTTGAAAGGTAAAGATTACCTCTAGATTATATCAAGTCATATCAAGTATATTATATTTATAATATTGAAAAAGTCTTTGGATTAAATATTGGTGGCCATCGTTGTCAGTCACACAGCCTATACTCCTTTTGAAATAAAAATTCGAAACATTCTATAAATATTTAAACAAAAGCGAATTATCCACTTAGCCGACAAAATTAAATCTACCCTCACATTAGTGCACACACACACACACATAAATTCAAAACTTTTCAAAAATTCAAATAATTTATTCATTTTAGGCTGATACAGCACTTGTGAACGTCAATGAAGCTACGCCATCGGTTCGCAAATCCTACGGCAGGAGACCTTGTAACGAGAAGAACCGGCAAGAAACTCGTCAAGGGCTATTTTTTTCTCCCTGTCATATTTCATACAGAGTCGTCAAATTGAAAAATGACTTTGACTTAATAAATTATGTAAGGTCACTTTCCATCACAAAATTGTCTTAAATTTATAAACAAAATAAAATACCCGGTAATCATAGCAGTAAATAATTTTCAATTACTTAAGAACTAGACACCTTGCAACGCACGCTTGCAAATGCACGCGGAACCACACGTATACATATAAACACAAAACGACACAAAAGTAAGTTGTTCGTATATGTATGTATGATTGTATGTGTTTGTGAAGAGAACTATTAATTTGATGGATTAGTTTGCGTGACCGTATTGAACCCAGTCTATAAAGTGAAGTATTGCCCTTCAATCAAACTACCACATGTAGGATAGTCGGACACCGGAAAACCGCTGTAATTTCATGTGTTCGAGCGTTTTAATTAAAAGTTAATCTTAGGGTAGTAATTATTTTCGTAAAGAATTTATAAAATATAACATTTACATAAAAATAAACAAACAAACGCCGCGTTGGCGCAACGGTCACAGCAATGGATTGCGATTGGCTGTTGCGCGAACGGTTGCGGGTTCGATCCCCGCATACCACAGCATTTGTATTAGCCATAAGATTTTTGCCGTGGTCTGGGTGCTTGTGCAGTCCTTGTGGGTCCCCCCACCGTGCCTCGGAGAGCACGTTAAGCCGTCGCTCCCGGTTGTTATAATGTACACCTGATAGCGATCGTTACTCATAGTAGGGATAGGGAATATATCCGCCAACCCGCATTGGAGCAACGTGGTGGATTAAGCTCCGATCCTTCTCCTACATGGGGAAGAGGCCTATGCCCAACAGTGGGATATTACAGGCTGAATTGTGATCGAAACAAACTAAAATGTGTATTGAAACTTAAATGTAGTATTATTTAACTGTTATCTTCTGCTTTAGCTGAGGTACTTTCAGTTCCAAGCTGCTTCAAATTTTCAGCAAGGTATTATATTTTGTGTCCTACTTTTAAACCCTACCTTAATTTTAAGTAATGGTTAGCGCTTGCTCTGAACATTTAAGCCTAAATATCATATTCTTAGATCTGTAGATAAGAGTCAAGAGTCGACAATATTCTTCTATTTGTCTGAACTATCCTGGATGGTTCTGGCTTCGTTACGGTGAGGGTAACATTTATATTTTCATTTATTAGTTTTCAGAATGTTTTTAATTTTTAGTCACTTCTATACAGCGAAAATTAATGTTGTATATGTTACGTTATTATGTGATTTTCTAAAATCTTCTGTGTATTCATCAATATTAAAATTTATGTATTTTTAATTGATTATAAATAAAGTTTTCATTTTGTAATTCAAATAAGTATTAGAAAATTAATAGAATAATATAATATAGAAAAATAATTAAGAATAAGAAAATATTGTTTCAGCGTTAAGATAGGCCAAAAAGTAGATATCTTAGAATATTACTGACAGTAATAAATATCTATAAATAAATAATTAATTTATACTTACAAAAAAAATTTGGTAGGACCGATTGATTTGTATATTGAAAGGATTTTGAATACTAAACTTATACAATACTAGCTGACCTGGCGAACTTCGTACCGCCTTTTTTTTCTTAAATATAATAATTACATATACCAAAATAAAATATAGCCTATCTTTCAAGTTGGATCAAACTGCACACGGTGTGCTAATTTGATTAAAATCGGTTAAGTGGTTTAGGAGTCCATTGAGGACAAACATTGTGACACGAGATTTATATACGTATATTAAGGTTTAAACGTCATTGCAGTCATGTAATTTAGAAGTAAAAATTCTTTACGTACGCTTGACTTGGGGAGTAAGCTGGTGAATGCGTGACGAGAGCATTACGAAAAGTGTGATCGGGTGAGATGAACGGAAATTGAGAGGGAGATAAGTTAGATGGAGCTAAAGAAGTTTTACTTCAGTCGTGTGATCACACTCGTTTTATCTGTGTGTATTGTATAGTCACAGGTCATGCGGAACTACTAAATTGATACAATAATAATAATTATTTACAATGGTTTGAGTTCATAAAAGGTAGAATACTTATTTTATTAAGCTCTGATCCTTCTCCTACACGGGGAAAGAGGCCTATGCCCAGCAGTGGGATATTAAATGCTGAAGCGAAGGTCGAATAGTAAATACTTTTATCCCGATCACTCTTCCGATTCCCTTCAATTAGGGGTTGAAAGTCAAAATGCATAATTGCTAATAAAGTCCGGCTAAGATACGGCATCTCAATAATATCTCTATACTTTTCGTCCGACCAAAGCCAGATGGTTTGCTAGTCAAATATAAATTTTAAATATTTAACAATTCCTATTTAAAATACTCCTCTTTACACATCACTGACAGAAATTAATAACGAATAATTTATGAAGTGAGAGCATAAATGGCGCGCCAAATGGCGATGAAATGTATTATGTAAGAACATAAAAAATATGTACCAAAACGCGTGTTACTGTGAAATTGACGCTATGGCTTATATTTAAAAATATATATTAAGAAAGCATCCTAAGCATAGCTTTTTTTTACATAACTAGGTCGGCAAACAAGCGTATGGCTCATCTGATGGTAAGCGATTACCGTAGCTTATAGACGTCAGCAACACCAGAAGCATCGCAAGCGCGTTGCCGAGCCCATCCCCAATTCCCCCCAGGAGCTCTATACCTTACTCACCAACAGGAACACAACACTGCTTGAAAGCAGTATTATTTAGCTTTGGTCTTTCTGTAAGATCGAGGTACTTCCTCAGTCGGGATGGTCCAGATTTTAAGCAAGATATTTCCTGCTCTGCCCTCAACAAAATTCTATTTCATCGTTACTTGGTTAATTCGTACATTATATTTATTTAATAACTAGCTTCTGCGCGCGACTTCGTCGGCGTGGACTCCGCTTCTATTGGTCTAAGCATGATGATACATAGCCTATAGCCTTCCTCGATAAATGGGCTATCTAACACTGAAAGAATTTTTCAAATCGGACCAGTAGATCCTGAGATTAGCGCGTTCAAACAAACAGACAAACAAACAAAGAAACAAACTCTTCCGCGTTATTATATTAGTACAGATTGCAAATATTCTTTATTTCTTTTATTTATAAAATAGATATTTCAGGTCATGTTTTCTCATCCTTTTGCGTAACTACTATTATACGGTAATGATAAAAATGTTCAACATAATATAAAAAATATCGTTTGTGTTTAAGTATAGACATTGCAAAGTAATGAAATTATTAATGTCATTTGTTTTGACGTAACATCTTTTGTATTTCAGGCTAAATAATATAAAAATGTATTATTATTATGATACGCTTGTACATATTTAATCATCTCTGATTCACAAAAGATTTATAAGAATATAAAGATCTAAGCACTTTTTGTGATAAAATTTCTGGAATATACTTGTAGAAAAACCTGTTACGAGAAACAGATGACAAAATAATATTTATAACAACTTCATTTTATAAATTACTAGCGGTTACCCACGGCTTTTCTCGCTAACATTTTTATTATATTTACAAATAGATGTAACAGTAGTATCAGGAACTCTTTGCATAACATATTTATGGTTCGACTTTTGTACACTAGAACCACCAAACTACTCGCAGAGATCACTCCCGATCAGATTTCAAGGAACAATCGTAAGAAAAACATTTTCTCCTTAGATCTCCCTTAGCCACTTTAAGATGATTTCAGTAATACAAAGTTTCCACAATCCAAAATTTTTGCAAACCCTGCAATATGAATTTGTTTTAATTGCAATCAAAAACATATGTATCCAACTTCATGTTTCTAACTTCCGGTAGGAGAGGGAAACTTGATTTTATTCGTAAAGAATACACTGAGACTATTTATTTAATAATTTGTAATAATTATTTACTTTTTAATTTTAGTTAGTACCTAAACGGAAGTATAAACATGGGTTTGAATAATTTCAAAAGCAGTCCAAAAACAAAGGATCATGCAAAAATAAGCCGCACTTTCATACACAATGTCCATCACAAATGGGATTCAGTCCCAATATATAAATATATTTATGAAATAATGAAACAAATATTTATGCAGTCGTGATCAACAGTCTAAGGATAAAAAAAAATGTTTGCATCTAACTCCAGAAATGACGGACTTCCATATCAACCAGTATACGAATTGTGAACTTCCATTATATCCCATTATAAACAGAATTTTTACAAAGGCTAAAACGCATGTTCACTCAAGTTTTATCAGTAACCCAATAAAGAAACCAAGTCTCATACCTCTTTTAATGTTTTAAACAATCGGATGGACCTACATAAAAAACTTTCAATCTCTAAATCACCCCATTTAGGGTAAGATTTCCATAAATGCTGAAACGCGTTCTAGTCACTTTTAATTAATGAACTTAAATTCGTTTAATACCCTTAACATCAAAAATTACGAATGTACACATTATTTTATTTTATTCCTGTTAGGGAGGAATTTTCGCTGAAACATAATCATATTTTATTTACTAATATTTAGTCAATAGTCCGAAAAATAAAGTTTCATGCTTCTAAATTTAAAAATGACAGACCGACCATAAAAACTTTCAACCCCTATTTGTTACACTTAACGCTACGTTTCAGCCTCTAATATCCCACTGCTGGGCATAGACCTTTTTCCCCATATAGAAGAAAGATCAGAGCTTAATCCACTACGCTGCTCCAATGCAGATTGGCAGATATATTACCTACTATGAGGAACGATCGCTATCAGGTGTACATGATAACAACCGGGACCGACGGCTTAACGTGCTCTCCGAGGCACGGTGGGGACACCCACAAGGACTGCATGGCCCTGCCGGAAAATCCGTTCTTTGTACACGTCTACAAACTGTCACCTCCCTGCCAAACTTCTAGTTTGTAGCACAAAAAATGGACTTTTATAAAATCTTTCCATAGCCTTTATACCTTCTACATCTACCTGTAACATCCGTTCTTGATAGACATTTCAATTTTAACTACATCCCTGCCTAATTTCAAGCCTGTAGCACAAATCATTAAGGGATTTCATACAAACTTACGAGATCTTATAGAACAACTTAATCTGGGCCTGTCACAGAATCTATTGTTAGCGGACGTCTACTAGCTATAAACTACTTTTCTGCCAAATTTTATGTTTACGTCAAACGGTTCGAGATCGAGATTTCATGATGAGTGAATTACCTGAATTTATAAAGACATTTACAGAAAAAAATCTCATTGACAACCATTTTATGTCTTCATTTCTAAGATAGTAAATTTTTTTATGTAAAATACTATCCATCATAGAAAAAAAGTCTAGTATCTTTGAAGATGACTTAAGTGATCAAAGTTCGTAATGTTGTATTGTCCGATTCTCGCTCATAATAAACATTTATGGAGACCACATAGATATTTTTTGCGTCCTGGATATTAATAATTATGTTTTGTTTCTGAACCTCCAGAATAGGGGTAAATCCTATGGGAGATTATTGAGAATAATGCGTTTCTCGGCTAGCTAGAATAGAGTAGGCTCATCAAAAAATTAGGTACAGTTAGCTTGCATTTGTGAAACTAATTTAGTTTACTTATTTAGACGTCTGTCGCTACTTCGCAAATGGCCAAAATAGAAAATGTATGAAAAATGCTTTTGGTATACGAGTGTATTACAATGTACTTAGATAAAACCCCTGACTATACTCGCTTCGATAATGATAATGGTAGGTACATGTATATTTTTTATAGTTTAATCTCTTTTTTATCGAATAATTTAGGTTTGTGATTTTATTGAAATTGTAATTTATATATTTTTACATACAAGGTACGTATTCAATTAATGTAGTGTTGTAAAAATTTCTGGTAAAAATTAATGTAAATCTCTCAGGCAATCTACACAGCAAAATAGAGTATTATTCAACACGGCGCGATTTTATCAAACAATATTTTTCTTTCATTACAGTTTTTTCACGCTTCGTGCTCACGTTTAATTTTATTAGTTACTTAAAAGGTTCAAGCATCGCCCTATGACGCCCTATCCATTTTAACGACTTTGCTCTCTTTAACAAACTTTGATCGAGATGGGTACATCTAATCAACATTGAGGGCGAGCGGGCTTGTTTGTGTGTGTGTGTGTTTATGTGTGTGTGTGTGTGTGTGTGTGTGTGTGTGCGTAAATCTTTTAAACTTAATTTAAATAAAACTTACCAACAAACAAAGCATACGGTAAATACATGCTCAAGTCCTTCGGATTGACGGCGTTTATATCCAGCAGCAGTTGCATGATATTGTACGGCAACCAGCACAAAGCGAACAGAACAGCTAATAGTAAGAGTAACCACGCAACCCGCTTCCTCTCCTTCATCAGTCTTAGACCCTGAAAGAAAGCCTATTATATATTAAGCTTGAATATATCAACAAAATGTATTTTACTAACATGTACATTCAACTCAATTAAAGAGCGAAAAAGGTCAAAACATTTCAACGCATAGTTTGCCTTTAGTCATAGCCAAAGCTTATTATGAGGTAAATAATTGTTTAATACAATCATAAGAATGTGTGGATTTAGGGACGCTGTATTTGATTCAATATGTTACCAATTTTATATAAATTTTAAAGAGTAAACTGCGGAGTATCTTGAAGGTCCCTTTCTGCACAATCTACATTCCGAATCGCTGTTAGATTTACATTTAATTATAATTAATTAATTAAGATAAATATAATCTTGATTTGTACAGTGACGATTCAAAGGCGTTTTTGATGATTATTTGAATAAAAGTAATTTTGATTTTGTGTTGTCTTGTTAAACTCGTTAGCATAAAATTAATTTAAATTACTTAGCTTACATTGAGTAGTGTACATAAATTAAGATCAAGAACATCGTTATACAAAACCTCTAGTAATTTCACTGTGGGGCAGGTTAATAAGCCCGCGCGTTTCCGCCTGGTACGTACGAAAAAAACTATAATTATGTCTTCGCTGGAACGGAACGACTTTGGTATTTTAAAGAGTTCGACAGAGACAAATAGACATTTTAGTTTGTGTCTAAATTTGTAGGTAGGTATTTATACGTACTGAACACCTCAGTCCGTACCTGTATCAGCCGCTATCGACCCGCCACTGCACGAGATTAAAATAGACACTTTTTCACTTAAAAAATATGATATGTTCCGAATTGAACTGAACAAAGGATACTTTTTAAACTAGTTTTTAAAAAGTATTCCTTACATAATTTTTATATGATCATTAAAAAGAATTATCAATTATGTAGTTAGCAATATCAGATACAAACAAAATAATTATCTTTTTACCAACTGTTATAATAAACGTAAATAATATTTCAATTTAAACGTAATATTATTTTATTTGTGGGCGCTGAAAATTGCATATGTAAAACGAAATTAAGGAAACGTCAGAACAATGCAGCCGGTGTTACGTTCATTTGAATAAAAATGAATATTTAGCTTAAGGGTACAAACAGAAAGTGAGCTAGTTATAATACAGTTAAACTAGTTGTGCCCGCGACTTCGTCCACGTGGAACAAGAAACAAGAAATTTAATTTTTAGTTCGCAGAGTTATAAAACTGTACCTACTCAGTTAAAACGCTTTTTGCCAAATGACATAATAATAAACAAGAAAATATTTTTACATTCATAATTGTATCTGCTCTGCTTACGGTATATATAAATACAAAGTTTTGGAGTATGGATGTACATAATTGTGTATGTTTGTTAATCTTTCAGACAAAAACTACGAGACCGATTTAAATTAACCTTGGTAATCCCGATACTCCCACGGGATCAGAAACTAAGTGGGTAAAACCGCGTGGATCAGCTAGTAAAAAAGTGTGTGTGTACTTACATAATTATGTACGCACGTAAGAAGTTATACTTTATTGGCTAGCTTCACGTTGCTAACTTCTTCTTAGTTGACTAGCTAATTTCGGGGTGTGGGTTTCTTGACGGTGCATCGTAAAAATTTACTCTCATCATTTTTCCCTAAATCGCCAAAACAAGTATAACTTCAAAAAATAAATAAAAGTGCTGTTTTTCTGTGTTTTATTATTTTTTTAAAAAACCAAATAGCCTTTATCAATAAGTTATTTAGCAATATTAACACTGGCGTTTTGCTGTACTACTGCTTTATTAAAAAGTCGACTATTAATCTACAACTGTCGGACTTCTGCTATGGAGCTAGGCGATTAATTGTGAGTTTTAATTTAAAATATAAATTTCTAAGGATTTATTCTGTAATGTACAGCTTTTCTTGCAATGTTTTAACTGATAAATGTGGCGTTCAGCTCAATAGGGATCTAACAAAATAATATGAAAAAGTTTTGAAACGGAAAACTTGCAAAGTACGAAATTTAGAAGGTAAATTAAAGCTTGCTATAAAACATATCAAATTCACAAAAAAACACCGTATTAAATTAACTTAGCTTTTAATTGTTTAAAATTAAATGGAAAGGAATCATGTCTGAGGAAGAGGAAAAAGTATTAGGAAATGTATTTACATATTGTGCTGTGTGGTTACGGCACTAAAGAATGTAGCCACCCCCTCTCTTCCCGTGGGTGTCGTAAGAGGCGACTAAGAGATAACACAGTTCCACTACCACCTTGGAACTTAAAAAGCCGACGGATGGCGGGATAACCATCCATGCTGGCTTTGAAATACACAGGCCAAAGACGGGCAGCAGCGTCTTCGGTGCGACAAAGCCAGCCCTGCGGTCACCAACCCGCCTGCCCAGCGTGGTGACTATGGGCAAAACACATGAGTTCGCGTCATAATGTCGGGCGCGAACTTGTGGAGGCCTATGTCCAACAGTGGACTGTGATAGGCTGAAGTGATTTACATATTATATTACACGAATTTAAATATTGGATTTTGTTACACGCTCTTATGCGTTACACAGTTAAACATCTTCATTTACGAACATTATCGTTTTTTTTTTTAATTTAATTTTCTATTTCGTCTTTAAGTATTATTTTTACTTGTATTTTGTCTTATTAACATAGTTCTTAAGTAATCATATTGTATAACCAACTATGAGCCGTTGTTGCTTGACAATAAAAGATTTTTATTTTTATTTATTTTTTTATTTTTTTTATTTTTTTTTATTATGCGTACTATCTACATAGATTAATATTATAAGGCTGAAGAGTTTTTTTGTTTGCTTGATTGAACGCGCTAATCTCAGGAACTACTGGAACGATTTCGAAAATAATTTCAGTGTAAGATATCTCATTTATCGAAGAAGGCTATAGCGATTTTTTTTCCTTTTGAGAGCTTCCGCTGCGTGCGCTGTGTAAACAGTTAGGGCCTATGCAAACCACGTTTTTTAATCGCGCCGTCGACGCGCGTTTCTAAAACGCGCGTCGACGCGTACGTCGCGTTTGTATCGCGACATACGCGCGTTTGAATCGCGTCTGTATCGCCGTGACACGCGCGTCGACGGCGCGTTTTTATCATACAGAGCAGTTTGTTGGCGTTTGTATCGATTCAAACGCGCGTCGACGGCTCGTTTGTATCGCGACATACGCGCGTCTGCATCGCGTTTGTATCGCGTCACACGCGCGTTTGCATCGCGTCTGTATCGCGTTTAAAAAACGCGGTTTGCATAGGCCCTTAAAGTTTCGCAAAAATCATGTATGACAGAATTGTTCCCCTTTAAAAGTTACACGCGGACAAAGTCGCGGACAGAAGCTAATCTATACTAATATAATAAAGCTGAAGAGTTTGTTTGTCTGATTGTTTGTTTGAACACGCTAATCTCAGGATCTACTGGTCCGATTTGAAAAATTCATTCAGTGTTAGAAAGATTATCCCATAAGCCCATTTATCGAGGAAGGCTTAAGGCATCATCATCATCACACTAAGACCAATAGGAGCGTAGCACCAATAAAGAATGTTTCAAAATCGGTTTTTTTTCCTTTTGAGAGCTTCCGCGGCGTAAAAGGTTAAATTTTCGCTCAAATCATGTATGACAGAATTGGTCCTATTCCACGGGGACGAAGTCGCGCGCAGAATCTAGTATACAATACACATCACACGAGGCGACCGATGTCTAAAATGCAAATTTACACCACAAGTTCAAAAGCTTTGACACTGTTGGAGTTTGGCACAATCTACTCCATTTGTCTTTGTTGTGAAATTATCAAAGGACCAAGTTAGCTGGAAGGTCAGTCGATTGAATAAACATGTATCTAAGTTAACATTAACGATATTCGTTATTAGAAGACCAAGGTCCAGTTTCACTAGATGTGAATAAGGGTGAGGCCAGACGAGCGTAATTTTGTGAGTTGTGAGTCGCGTAATTTTGTTTTTGTTTACCATCACGCGTAATATCTGCCTGTTTGCCACCTTTATGACAAAAATAAATAAAAATAAATAAAGAATCTTACGTTACGCCTAATGGTTAGCTGTTTCAATAGATTCTGAACGTTTCCAACTACCAATGACCCTCCTTAAGAGCGGGCTGTCTCAGTCACTACAAAATTAAAATCAAAATACAGTAACACAACACTACTTGAGAATAGTATTATTTCATGGTGATCTTCAAAATCAAAATAGTTCTATTTAAATAAGCTTTGAAATCATCTTCAAATCGTCATTTGAAAAATAAAAATTTTAGTTAAATTTAAAAGTGAAGCTACCCCCAATTTGGAATGGAAATTCTGCAGAGAGGAAACTCCGCAGTTACTCTTTAAAAGAATATATAATTCTGTGAGGTTGAGGCACCACCGAAGAGCACCACTAGAATTCAAGAAATATATTTTCCGCTCTGTCCTATCTCATAGGCATTTGCCTATCTTACTACAAACAAGTCAACAATTGTAAGTTATACATTAAGTGTTTTTAAAAAAGCAATTGTTTATTTTCATAGCGCTTATTTTTAGTATAACCTTCATTCTGAGTTTGCCATAACATCATAATATTACATAAAAAATATAAATATTACAAAGCAAATAAAAATTATAACAAAGTATCAAAACGGGCGGTCTAAAGATCTTTTACATGCAACCTAGAGGCAGAAAAGTTGGTATCGTGTCAGTACGGGTGTACAAATTACAATATAAAAAATAAAAATAAATTTACATACACATATACATACATACATACATTATTTTATTATTTAAAAAATATGATGTTTATTGTAAAATAAGCATTTAAAAGTTCTTTAGAAGCATTAACGTCTTCACGGCGAAGACTTTTTTCTAATATTTGAAAACTCTTTTGTAACTCGCATTTATTATATACTTGAAATTACCTACTAGTAAAGAGATAAGTATTTTCTCTTTTATTCGAAATTCTGAGCGCCTCGCAACAGAAAATATGTTGCCAGTCTACTGAGTCTGGTGACTAAGTTTCATTGAATAATTAATTGAAACAGTCCTTTGTTTTTCTTCAAATTTCGATGTGTTTCTAAACTTTATACAATTGTAAATGTTTCTTAAGATCAGAACTGTTGAACTAGCTATTAGAAATTAGTTTTAAAATTCTGTGTCTACTCGTTTTACAGATTACAAGTTATTTTTTGATAAGTGGTATATTTATATCATATAATAATATTTTAATTTTACTTCTTCTCTAAATTTTTAAAAAGCTTAATAAGTTTACATAATTTATTTTGTTATATACTTGAAAATATTTTTATGCATGAAAAATATTCTTATAAATAGATTTTTTTAAATAATAATGAGATATAGAGTCAATTTGATTTCCTAAGTCATACCTATTAACCAATACCTGTGATCTGTGTTCGTAATAAGGTTAAAATGATATGGTCTAAGAGACGTGGAAGAGCGACCTTCACCGATCTGATAACTCGATGAGACATATTTTTTATCAAATATAATTTATGAACAAATATGCCTATGATAACTTGCCCATCGAAAACTGGTCATAGCTACTTTTAATTTAATTAATTTTAATTAATTTTTTTTTCATCACCTTCACTCATATGATAACCGAATGAGTTTTATCTCAATTAATAGTTTTTAACACACAGAATATGCCTAGGTAGGCTTGCCTACTTATTTTTGGTCATGGCTACCTGGCAAGTAGATGTGAGCAGGTAGGTCTGTTCGAATCGAAATTGATATCATAGGTAAGATATTGTAATTACAAAACCAATCATATAGGCTTGCCTGCAAAAATTAAATTAAAAAAATCAAAAATCAAAAAAATAGCCTTGACCACTTTTCGATAGGCAAGTTATCATAGGCATATTTGTTTATAAATAATATTTGATAAAAAATATGTCTCATCGAGTTATCAGATCGGCGAAGGTCGATGTTCCACGTCTCATCTACTATTAGCATTATTTTGTATGATTTTATTATATTACTGCTACGACATTCTGTACGCTAGTTCATTGGAATAAAGTTTTGACAACTAACCTGTTGCATGCCGATGTTACCTTCGTCGATATCAAAGGGCGGTCGCACCGAACACAAAGTGCGACCCATACAGGCGTAAGACAGGATTGTAATTGAACCTGGAAGAGAAACGCTATTCAGTAAAATATCTTGTAAAATATAAGCTTGTAAAATACTGTACAGGTTACGGTTTTACTAAATGCTTACATGCAAAATATATCAATTACATTCACACTGAATCTTGCTAGGGCATTTTTGCACTGCAGTGGTTCATAGTGATTTCACTTTTATTATTACTTTTAATTTCTCATCATCAACCAAGGGCTTCCAACCATTCATGGTGTTTTGCCAATAGATCAAATTTTCCAAACCGAAAAAGTCAAAACAAAGAATGTATCGTGTTTTTATTTATCCTAGCTTCCCAATACATTTAATTAATCCTTCCCTTTAATTTTAAATGAATTTGGATCCCTATTTATATCCGGATATCCGATTTCCTAGTTACATCAAAGCTGTTGCGACAAAATGTCTATTCAAATATCAGAACCTAACACACAATTTAAATTTAAACATCGAATTGTAGCATTTCGATGACGTAGACTGTCACAAAGGAAGATACGTTTGAACGACCTCATTTGTGTTCGAAAATTTAAAAAGGAAATGGTAAAAAAGGCACAGATTAATACGACCTTTAAGAAATCTGCAAACACTGAAAGCCTACTCAGAAAAAAACAAGAAATTTAAATCTCAGAGAAAGACATACCCGTATATGTTACACTAGCTTCTGCTCGCGACTTCGTCCGCGTTGAATAGTTACTTTGGGCTAGCTAGGGAAGCTCTCAAAAGAAAAAAAAAACCCGATTTTGAAACATTCTTCATTGGTGACCCGCTCCTATTGCTCTTAACGTGATGAGCCGATATAGCCTATAGCCTTCCTCGATAAATGGGCTATCTAATACTCAAAGAATTTTTTAAATCGGACCAGCAGTTCCTGAAATTAGCGTGTTCAAACAAACAAACAAACAATCTCTTCACCTTTATAATATTAAGTATAGATTAAACGTAAGTTCGTGAAACGTGTTCATTCAACTCTAATAAGGATGCCATTAATTAGCTCACCCATCGATACTATTTATATGTAAAGCATCCCAAAATTTTTTTTTTCATTCAAAGTGTAATTAAACAAGTTTGAGCGCTTGGGCTTTCTTACGATACTATAAATAAATAAACACACACACACACACACATACACTCGCGGCCTCAGCGGTCCCCATAGAGCAGTGTTTTTCAACCTTTTTCATGATGCGACCCCCCTGGTATGAAAAAATATTTCGCGACCCCCGACCCTTCGCTTTTTGAAGTGAAACTTCTTTAGGCGCATGAGGGGTGTCATGCTCATGACGGTCAGTACTCGGATGCGTGACCGCCTGGGTACACCGCGACGTTTGCTTTTTTTCAACTAGTTTTTCTTTATTTTAAATTCGTTTTTTTTAATTAGTTTTAGGGTTCCGTACCCAAAGGGTAAAAACGGGACCCTATTACTAAGACTTCGCTGTCCGTCCGTCCGTCCGTCCGTCACCAGGCTGTATCTCAAGAACGGCGATAGCTAGACAGTTGAAATTTTCACAAATTATGTATTTCTGTTGCAGAACAACAAATACTAAAAACAAAATAAAATAAATATTTAAGGGGGGCTCCCATACAACAAACGCGATTTTCTTGCCCTTTTTTGCTCGATATCAATAATGGCAACAGCTAGGCACTTGAAATATTCACAAAATATTCAGTTGTACTTTTACTTTAGTACTTAGTAAATAATAAAATTAAAATAATATAAATATTTAAGGGGAGCTCCCATACAAAAACACGTCATTTTTGCCTATTTTTGCGCTCATACAACAATAGTGATTTTTTAGCCGCTTTTTGTCTGATATTAAAGTCAATGTACCTAGTTATCTACTGTTGTATACCTAGTCGATGGTACCGTACCCTTCAAGGAGTCCGACTCGCACTTGACCGATTTATTTTAAATTAGTTTGCCAAAGAACTTTCACTTCTGACATGTGTACTTTGTACGCACGCAATTTTTTTATCATGTAGGTATGTATGTGTATAAGACGAGATGAAAATCTCATCCCTGCAAAAGACAAAATACATGGTTTTACAAAAAAAGTTGACTTGTGGTCGTCGTCTATAAATCAAAATAGCTTCGATTCATTTTCGTCGACACAATCTTTTACTGAAGAAGTCGGATGTGAGATAAACATCAAGGCTTTTATACCTGGTATGAAAATGGTGTTAGATAATTTGAAAGAAGAATTGTGTCATTACTTCTAAGTGCAAGAGACATCGGAGAACACTGGGCAGAGGTGTTTTTTTTAAAATGTAACTAGGCCGGCAATCAAGCGTACTGCTCACCTGATGGTAAGCGATTAGCGCAGCTTATAGACGCCTGCAACACCAGAAGTATCGCGAACGCGTTGCCAACCCTACCCCCAATTCCCCCCAGAAGCTCTGGTCACCTTACTCACCAACAGAAACACAACACTGCTTGGAAACAGTATTATTTAGCTGTGATCTTCTGTAAGGTCGAGGTACTACCCCAGTCAGACTGCTCCATTTTTTGAGCAGGAAATTTCCTGCTGTGCCCTAACTCAGTTTAAAAATCTTAAATTCGTTTTTAAATGCAACTATAAATGAGGCTAATTTGCCAACTAAGCTCAAAAAGAATCTGCTAGAATTATCTGCCGATGGGATGTTACGCTTGGAATTCAAGTCTGCTAATTTGGATACCTTTTGGTTAAGAAGAAAAACAGAATACCCGGAATTGACAACTGAGGCTTTGAAGTGTTTGATTCCATTTGCCACCTCGTACTTATGCGAGTTGACATTTTCATCAATGGCCCAAATAAAAAGTAAGCAAAGAAGTTAAATTTGGAAAACGATTTCATTGTATGTGTAGCAAATACATATCCACGATGGGAGAAATTGGTTAATCAAAAACAAGCACAACCTTCGCAATAACATGAGTATTAGGATTTTATTTTTGTTAATTTGTTTGTACTAACATAAAAATGTTTGAGTATATCCTTTCGTTAAAATTCTCTTACTTAATAAATCAATCTTTTTAATCTTTGTTGTTTTCTTACTAAAATTCTCTCGACCTCTGACGACCCCCCTACAGAAGCTTCGCGACCCCCCAGGGGGTCGCGACCCACAGGTTGAAAAACACTGCCATAGAGATTTACTCCTGTGTCACACATACACACACACACACAATACACAAGCACAAACGCCCTGACCACGGCAAACATCTTAATGTCCAATACAAATGTAAGCCGTTTGCGAGGATCGAACCCGCTACTGCCAGCGCAACAGCCGTATCCAACGCTGTTACCGTTGCGTTAACGCGTCGTATTTGAGAGTATATTATTATGGCTGAGGCAATACTAAACAAAATGAATAAGAATATTCACTAATGGCTCTTAAATGAAAGACCTATAATAAGTGGATGACATAAAAGTAACACAATCTTTTTCGGGCTCTTAGCTGTGTAGTATGTACTGTAACGTAGTATTGATCACACATATTACTTTATATCTTTATATTTCTTTCCTGTTGCTATGTATCCAGGTAAGTAGTAGAAAAATTCCAAGTTTCAAGCACTTAGTTGGTATCTAACCCCTAGCCAGGGTGGGTAGACAGACTTTTCCTTGTTGGTCTCCCCACCATGCCTCGGAGAGCACGTTAAGCCGACGCGTCGCTCCCGGGGGTTATCATGTACACCTGATAGCGATCGTTATTCATAGTAGGGAATATATCCGCCAACCCGCATTGGAGCAGCGTAGTGGATTAAGCTCTGATCTTCGATTAACATAAATAATAAATAAATATCTACATATTACACACACGGTCGTCTGTTCCTGAAGTAAGCAACTTAATGCTTGTGTTATAGGTAACAGCCAACTGGTCTAGCTACATATTTTTTTTCGATAAACATACTTAAAAATAATGCATATATAAATATATAAATAAATATGTATATATATATGACTCGGGGTAGGAATCGAACCCACAACCCCCGGAGCAGAAAGCAGGGTCACTACAAACTGCGCCAACGGGTTACTACTATTACGAAAATTATTCGAAAACAGGATATTTACCATGTTTATCAAGTCTTGATCACGAGAGTCTCGTGAAAATAATAAACATGGTTAATATCCCGTTTTCGAATAATTTTCGTAAACTCTGATCCTTCTCCTACATGGGGAAAGAGGCTTATGCCCAGCAGTGGAATATTACAGGCTGAAGCGAGTAAAAGTAATTAAATTGAAATTAATAGCTGCAACATTATTTATAGATATTCTTTATTACACTTTAAAAACATGATAATAAATAATGTTTACAAAGAAACTTGGCAGAACAATTATCTTATACAAAATTATTATTTTTTTCTCTTCTTTCATTTTAACTTTAAGCTTCACGTTGAAAATACTCATTATATTGTAATACTTATTATAACTACAAGGTGCGAGTTTTTAAGTCTAAAAGCGTCTTTAAAAGTGTGTATTTTTTTTCTCGTCTCGTCTTTATTCAATTATTCGTTCAGACACTTTCGAAGTCTAAATTAGCGAAACAATGTGTTTTTTGTAAAATGTCATTGAACTGTGAATTTACATTACGAGTACTATATCAAATCAATTTTATATCTAACTTGAAGTGATGGTGGGGTCGTATAATACTTAATCACGTTAGGTCCAAGTACATGGGCGTACCTGTGGGGCAATTATTAAAGCTGGTAATAGACATTTTAGATTTTGGATGGAAATTTTAAGTAGATTTAGCTAAAACTTCAAGATATTATTGAAGTACTGTAGATAATAAGGTAAATAAAAAGTTGCAGTTACTAAAAAGCATTATTTCTGTTTCTACTTCATTTTATACTACTTATTGGGTATTTACATTTATGTGTTTTTGCGCCACTTTTACAAAATTCTGGGTATATCCATGCCCAGGAGTATGACTAGTCCGTTTAAAGAAACTGACTTCAAAAACTAAAAAGCAAAAAAGAACTTAATAATGATTTAATTTGTAACACATCTTCTTATGCAAAACCTTTAATAAAATACTATTATTTGTATACAGTGCTACGTACTGATAGGTTTGGGGTCGGTGCCAAGCCAAACAAACACATTGATTCTCAAGCAATTATTTACGATCCACCCTATAACACCCCACTGCTGGGCATAGGGTCTTTCATTATTTATGATTCCCTACGCTACTTCTTTGCGGCTTGACGGATAATTATATTTCCCAGGATTTGTAACGATGGCTATCAGGTGTGTATTATAACAACCAGGAAAAAAAGATTTACGTGCTCTTTAAGGCACGGTGGAGAGATCCACAACCATAGACACCCAAATCGGAAGCTTATATTTGTACTAATACAAATATCCATCCCGAGTAGAATACGAACCGGCAAGCTGCCATTGTTTAAGCTCCTACACGTGCACACGCACCGCTACAGCAAAGCGGTTGTTGTTGAGATTGGGGGTAAGGTCGGCAATGCGCTTGTGATGCTTGTAGTGTTGCAGGCGTCTATAGGCTACGGTAATCGCTTACTTAGTGAACCGTACGCTTGTAGTACATAAAATATATACTAATATATAAAGCTGAAGAGGTTGTTTATTTGGTTGTTTGTTTGTTTGAACGCGGTAATCTCTGGAACTACTGGGCCGATTTGAAAAATTCTTTCAGTGTTAGATAGCCCATTTATCGAGGAAGGCTATAGTCTATGTATCATCATGCTAAGACCAATAGCAGCGGCGTCCACGCCGACGAAGTCGCGCGCAGAAACTAGTGTATATATAAAAAGAACTATCTTGCAAAATTTATTTTAAACTCACCTGGTATCGCATACACTAGTGTAAAGCTTAAGGTTCCAAACTGTTTTCGAGTTTCTTGGCTGGGCCATTCCTCTGTACAAAAATATACATCCCTAGTTTCTATCTGAAACAAATAAAAATATTTAATACCCACCCGTTAAAAAGAACTATTTTGAAATCTCGTCTTTCGCTTTGTTTAATACATGTATTTACTAAATTGAAATTATTCTAATGTCTTCAAGCTAGACCAAATGCTTCGATAAAATATTTAACTCATTAAAATTACAAAAATGTATAGTTTTAACTTTACTCTAATTACAAATAAGGGCTTTGCTAACATACTATTTGATTGTAATCGTCCTCATATCTATTTATTTAATTTATCACAGGTCACATTACCCTATTCGTATGGTCCCTTATAACAACAATTTGGATATATTAAAATTACCAAAACTGTCAAAACCAATCCATGATAAAATATGTAAGAGATTTATTAAAATTCAAATTAGATCATAGCCACAAGGAGTATATAAAATATACATTTTGTATTCATAACCTAGAAACTATAGCTATTCTAGGCAGTCTGAGGACTGCTGGCCTTAAGCACCAATATAACAAAAAACAAATATTTTTTTTTAAAGTACGGAGAACTAATAAAGAGTCCGTAGAAATTCTACAATAAAAAACCTAGAAAAGATACGTTTACTTTGCGCAGTCGGAAAAGGCAGACTAGTCCTCCAGCATTATTATTGAATATATTTGACTAAGTACGTAATAATATATTGTATAATGAGTAGAACGTACCGAAATATTTTTATAAGCCTTAGAAATAACAGGTACAGACTCCTTCCTAACGCACGCCACTACCAGGAGTGGTATGAAGATCACCAGCGCCGCGAGCCACAGCAACACGAGGAGGATAAGCGCTTGCCTACGCCCTGGCGGTCGGAGACGAGGCTCCGAAACTATTGATAGCCAGCGATCCACCGACATAGCGGTCAGGGTGAAAACGCTGGCGGCTACTGCTACACCTAGGGAAAACATCATAGTAAATAACAGTATAATATATCGCTGTGTGGATATGGCAGTAAAGAATATAGCCACCCCCTCTCTTCCCATGGGTGTCTTAAGAGGCTTAAGGGATAACACAGTTCCACTACCACCTTGGAACTTAAAAAGTCAACCGGTGGCGGGATAACCATCCAACCTCTGGCTATGAAATACGCAGACCGAAGACGGGCAGCAGCGTCTTCGATGCGACAAAGCCAGCCCTCCGGACACCAACCCACCTGCCCACCGTGGTAACTATGGGCAACATACATGAGTTCGCGGCATTTTTGGCGCGAACTTGTGGAGGCCTATCTCCAGCAGTGGACTGCGATAGGCTGAAGTGATGATGTTGTAATGAAATAACAACTTTATATTATTCTCATTAGTGGTTTCTAGTTAGTTTAAAACATAATATATAAATTAATTTCCGAACGGTCTTTTGGTAAGCGTGTAGTTGACGACACAGCGCTCTCTGTCTTTCTTTCACTCCCGATTGCTTGAGTTTTTTGAATACATCACTCATTTTATACTCACGGTAAAAAAAAATTACCGTGTGCTAGTTTTCAAAAGTTTCACGTGTGCCGTGTGTGTTGAATACACAAAATTTGGTTTTAACTATCCTAAAACGACGTACATTCAATTTGTTCCTATAATTAAATGCCAAAATTTACCGATGCCTTGTAATTGAAACGCCACACAAGCTAAACAGACACGTTAGAAATTCTAGTTTCGCTTACTTAATAAATAATTTCAATTATTCGCTTTGTTGTTTAATTATTCAAAACAGCCGTCAGGTAGTTTACTTAAAGCCAAACGTGTTAGTTGGAATCCAAAGATTTCAGAAATGGAGTGGAAAATTTTCATTTTTGCTATTTCGTCATATAGTAAAAACGATATATTTATTTTAAAAACTTTGACTGTACCGATTTTAAATTTTCTTTCACTAGGGTGATACGTTATCTTGGGGTGACACCGGCTATTACTAAAACTATTCGAAAACGGGATATTTACCATGTTTATTATTTTCGTTTTGCGGAGCTCGATTTTTTGACAATAACTGCGAATGTCTTGTTCACATCTAGGTATGCTAGATTTTGATGTCTTTAGGAGTATCCATACCGGACTACCTCCTTTCTCACACGTTTGCTGCGTAAATACTGGTCACCACTACCATTGTTACTTTTACCCCTACCATTGTTCCCAAATATATAGTTAGTACATAAAGCGTCGGATCTAATTCCTATAACAGATACCTACCATCAATGTTTTTCATAGTAGGGAAATTAAAAATAAATAAATAAATTATTGCCAAATCACAGTTGAATACCGTATTACATTGAATCTTCCCCTGTATTGGGAAGAAACCTTTGCCTAGAAGTTTATTTTATATACACTGCTCAACAAAGTCTAGGGAACAAGCCAACTATATGACTTTATTTGTAAAATCTTCTTTAAAAAAGTACTGATCTCTTTGAGGTGAACAGGTAGGCTGAATGTTTATCAAACGTTGTTCGAATTTAAAAAAAAAAAAAAATTAGAAACAAAAGAATTTTCGTAAAAGGCGGGAATCTTTCACTTTGATTGCTGTGTAGTGATACTGTATGAGAATTTTAAAGATAAAAATTTGTTTTATTGTTTTATGATTTTATTGAAAAACAAAATTAACTGTTGTTATTCGTAACTTTTGCGACTACGGCCATTATGTCACGACGTCATTTAACGCGGGAAGAAATGATTCGAGCTGTAGGAATGTTGGAAGCTGGGCTACCCCAACGCGAAGTTGCAGCTGCTCTGAATTCTCACGCGAGCGTTATCTGCAGACTGTGGGTACGTTACAGACTTACTGGCGATGTAGCCGAAAGGCACAGAGGCAGGTATAGGGTTACTACGGAAAGGCAAGACCGTTTTTTGCAAAATGTCGCAAGGAGGCAACCCACCATTACGGCTCGTCAGTTGGTAGAAGACCTCCAGTCGCAGCACCAGGTTGCTATCAGTGACCAGACTGCTCGGAGGAGACTCCATGAAGCTAATCTTCGTGCTCGCAGACCACTAAGAGTGCCCGCGCTGCGTCATGGAAATCGAGGACGTCGATTATTGTGGGCACGTGAACATTTGCAGTGGACCGTAGATCAGTGGGCACATGTACTGTTCTCCGATGAATCTCGCTTCGGATTTCATCCAGATTCAAGAAGAGTGCGTGTTTGGCGGATTCCTGGTCGGCAGAGTCGGCTTCAAAACCCACAGGAGGTGCGTCCCTACCAAGGTGGTACAATCATGGTGTGGGCTGGAATCCGCCTGGGTGGACGGACGGATCTCGTTTTGATCAGGGGAAATTTAAATGCAGAGCGATACTGCGAACAGGTAGTCCAATCCGTGGTTATCCCGCACCGACAAAATCTGGGCGCAGATTTTATTTTTATGCAAGATAATGCACGACCACATACTGCGAGTCAGGTGATGGATGTGTTCCGCGAGTACAACATCGAAGTGCTGGAGTGGCCTGCTCAGTCCGCGGACCTCAATCCCATTGAACACGCGTGGGATTTACTAAAGAGAAGGGCTTTTAGAAATCTCCCTCAAAATTTGAACACAGCAGATGAACTTTTTTCACATCTCTCCAGAGAATGGAGTCTTCTTCCACAAGAGACAATCGATAGTCTCATAATCAGTATGCCACGACGATGTCAAGCTGTTGTTAATGCCTTAGGGGGTCCAACTAATTATTAAAAAAGTCCCCGCATATTTGTTCTTAACTGTAATGTTTAAATTTTTAAGAAATTTTATTAAATTAAATTTCTTTGTTTAGTTCTGTAATACACTTTCTTTGTTTTTCATTAAAATTACCTCGTAATTCAAAAACTGAATCCTTTATTTATATACGCAATTAATTAAGCATTAAATTGCGCATCGATTGGTATATAAACTTTAAAACAAAAATATATAAAAATAAAAATATTCCCTAAAAACCTCCTGTTCCCTAGACTTTGTTGAGCAGTGTAGTAGGGACTTTATGGTACGCATTATTTTGCAAGATTCACATCAAGCTTTCGAAGAAAGTAAAACCATTTATCTAACCTTGAATGTAGTTCACGATCTTGCATACTGTTTCTCCGTAGAACCACACCAGCGTTATAGCTTTGCTCAGCTGGATAGGCATGCAGACCCCCGTAACCAGGAGATCAGCTGCCGATAGGTTTACTAGGAAAATGTTCGTGACACTGTAAAAAAATAAACATTATATTCTAAGAGGTTATTATATGATTTATTGATTTAAACGTAACAAAGTCGTTCATACGACCCAAGAAAAGATTGATGAGATGCGACCAAAGAAAGACTTTTTATGAAACATGATTTTTCCATTAGGCGCGTATGTAACACCTAAAGATTTCGATTGTATGAAAATTTATTGACATTTTGTAGATTTGGTATGTTCATACAATGTAGTCGCACTGGTCTACATCTTTTTTTCACTCAAATAGGTTTTTAACTAGAAATATTTTTTAAACTAAAAATTTGTAGGTGATTGTATATCGTTCACTGAAATTAGTAAAAAAATTCAATTGATTTTAGAAAGGCGATGCATGACTACTACTTTTATGGCACAAGTACGTTCTACATTGTGTGAAAAATCTATTTGTAGTTTACATTTTATTATTTATAAAATAATACGATTAACATTAACACAAAATTGCCTTTCTTAAGGTAGAAAAATTGATTTTTGTTTTTTAGGTAAAATCCAACTGATATAAAAAAAGCGAGTGTGCTTTAAACCACACGACTGAAGTAAAACTTCTTTAGTTGCCCCTACAGTAATATACGAAACCTAACTCCCTCCAATAAAATAATAATGTTATATATAATAAAAATGGATGTTGCTAAGCGCATAACTCGAGAACGGCTCGACTGATTCGGCAATTTTTTTGGATGTTCCTTAAAAATCCCACGGAAAGTTTTTATACAAAAAAAAAAAAAAAACAAAAAAAAATTACAGACAGAACGAAGTCTGTCCGGGCAGCTAGTGTTATAATAAATTTTTGAACTTAGTAAACAAATAATTTTAAAGATATGGGGTTTTGATCAGATCACTTGGATTATGATAAGGTCTGTATGGATTTATCGTTTTTAAACAGTTTCTTGAAATTTGATTCAATAAATAAAACAACATTAGAAGAATATGACATGCAAAGAAAAAATAAAAGCAAATATTACATAATATACTAAAACATTATTACATACAGGGAGCGTTTAAAATCGAAAACACGACTCACGCACGAAAAAGAAAATGCAAATGTTGTATTTTTAACAAATTTCCTTAAATTACGAAAACAAAACGAAGAATTAAAAAATAATAATAAGTAAAAGTTCTCTGCGTATGATTTCATATTTCATTATGATTCACTTTGTTGATCGATTGATTTGTTGATATAAATGTTACTCACATGAAATAATTTATTGTTTTATTAATAAACTAGCTGACCCGGCGAACTTCGTACCGCCTAACAGTCGATTCTTTAAAATACTTATCCTTCCCGGAACCCCTCCTCTAACACTTAAACTTTATGGCATGGTATTAAAGTTCAAATTGACTTTTAAGTATTATTACGAATCTTTTGTATGGGAATATAGGAAAGTGTTGTTTTTAGACTTTATCAGGGATTTTTTTAAATTTTTCTCTCCGTAACAACCATCCTCGTACTTCAAAGAATATTATAAAAAAAGAATTAGCGAAATCGGTTCAGCTGCTCTCGAGATTTGCGCTTAGCAACACATTCAGCGATTCATTTTTATATATATAGAGACTAGTCGCCTGAACAGACTTCGTTCTGTCTGTTATGTTTTTTTTTTTTTAGTATAAAAACCTTCCGTGGGATTTAAGGAACATACAAAAAAATATATTAGCCGAAATGGTCGAGCCATTCTCCAGTTATGCGCTTAGCAATATTCATTTTTATTATATACATTTTATATTTGAAAGCAATCAAATTGTAAAAAACAGCATATTCTATTAACTATATTAGCCCACGCTGTTTTACACACATTTATCTTCAACGCTTCGCCACTTTCAAATAGACTGTCTACAAAATAAAATCTTTTTATAACTCGTCCAAACAACTCCTTGACATGTTAGTATAAAGAAAAAAATGAAAAAAGTCCTATTTCTTTTGGAAATGAATATAATAAATATTTTTACTTGACCTTTAACATGAATTGTATACAAAAGAACATTTTTTAACAAGATAAGTTACTAACAAGAACAAGAAATTTTCGCCAAATTATTATTATTTAGAAGATAATTATATCTGCTTGCTGGGATTTGCGGATATTATATTATGTAATCTATACTATCATAATAAAGCTGAAAAGTTCGTTTGTTCTTTTGTTTGTTTTAAATGCGCTTCTAATTGAAAAATTATTTTATTGGATAGCCCATTTACCGAGGAAGGCTATAGGCTTTTTCTCCTCAAATTAACGTGTTTGGAACCGCTGGGCATGGCTAGTATAATGAAATGTTGAGTTAATATTTATGTTAGATGATGTGAAGGTAGGGTGCCATTCAATATTTATTAGTTCCTTCGCTCGTTAGCTATTTAGCTCGAGTGCTGGCGATATATCGTTAAAACTTTTGTTTGCTTCCAAACGAAAAAAAAAACCGAATTCAGTCACATCGAAAAGTAACACAACGTAGATAGGCAAAAAAATAGTCAAGTTAACACGCGTTATCAAAGATTAATCAAAAATTACTCAGCAGATCTCGATGAAATTTAAATGAGATTATGCGACAAGCACCAACTATAGATTTAAAAAACGATCATCGAAATCGATCCACCCAATTAAAGTGGTGAAGTGTTATACAACGACAGTCGACGAAAAAAATGTTTAAGTAAAAACGCATTATTAGATACTAGCTTCTGCGCGCGACTTCGTCGGCGTTTACTCCGCTCCTATTGGTCTTAGCGTGATGATACATAGCCTATAGCCTTCCTCGATAAATGGGCTATCTAACACTGAAAGAATTTTTCAAATCAGCCCAGTAGTTCCGAATATTACCGCGTTAAAAAAAAAAAAAAGAAACAAACAAACAAACTCTTCAGCTTTATATATTAGTATAAGTAGATAACTCGAAAAGTACTTGTCAGATCTCAATTAAATTTAAATGGGACCAAACGACACGAAACACCTTTCGACTGCTTACAATTGGGGTTGTGTTTCTGTGTTGAGTAAGGTAGCTGGAACTCCTCGTGAGGGTCAGCTATATGACGTCCATAAGTTTACGGTATCCGCTTTTTTATGTATAACTAGGTCGGCAAACTAGAGTACGGCTCACCCGATGGTAAGCGATTACCGTAGCTTATACGTCTGCAACACCAGAAGCATCGCAAGCGCGTTGCCGACCCCATCCCCAATCCACCCTGGAGCTCTGATCACCTTTCTCACTAACAGGAACATACGAAAATTATTCGAAAACGGGATATTTACCATGTTTATTATTTTCTCTTCGCGGAGCTCGATATTTCGACATTAACTGCTAATGTGTTGTTCACGAGACTCATCATCATCATAGAGAGTTCGTAAGTAATTTCTATAGAAAGAAGAATGTTTGAGATGTATTAATTAAGTTTCGTTACAGGCTTATAACATAAATGAAAATGGAAGCTATGTGAATAAAATTTAACAACGCAACAAATTATTTCGTGACATTCCTGTTCGAAAAATGAAATGTTTTTAAAGTACAATTATTTTGTGTGTACTGACATTATTAAATATTTGAAGCCTAAGCACTCTTGGAACGAAGAAGGTATGCATAAAAGTTTCCTTTATTCACAAGGCAATTAAGATTTTATAAATTCCACTGTGAATTACCAACGAGATAATAAAAGAAATTGCTTTTAAAATTATTAGGCACGCTTCGGCTCGGTTTATATTTATAATTGAAAAATACATTAAATTAATATCACCAACTGGATCCCCACCAAGTCCCATAATCATAAAGGAACCCTCACACAAAATATATGTTCAGTATCATACGCATATCAAAAACAATTTTTGCACAGAAGGATCACAAGATGTCACACCATGAAAAATGATTTCTTACTGAGGAATGTTAAAATAATAAAATACTACGCTATAAGAAAAGCAGGATTTGAGCGGAAAATTTGCTGCTATGCCCTACCTAAAAAGATGTTCTACCTCTAAAAATTTCTCTGAATCTTGATTTTATCTTTTAATAAGATTCCAAGTATAGGACGTACAATATGATCTTGGGTGACCTTCAACTTGGGTACTAACTCTTTCTTAAAGTTCACGTTACGATCATCTTGTCATATCAGCGAAATTAACTTGTTAAGCAATTAACCAGAAATAAAAACTAATAATATCTGCTTGCAAACTCGCAATCGTAGGCGTAATTGGAAATTGTAGACTATTACACCACAAACACGGTTTAAGATCATTAATCAAAAACTGAGTAGAAAATTCATGGAAATCTATTCTTGCATCGATTCTAAAGTCAGTTACTACGATTCGAATCCCCACACATACATTTTGAAGATAAGATCTGACAAATATAGATGTTCTTGACACTTCAATGCCACGTACTTTAAGTATGGCTTATTGTAAGTAATGGGGAAAAAAAGGTTACATTATAGATAATCTTTTTTGAAGTGAAACTTGTTTAGGCGCATGAGCGACCAGTAACGCGGCACCGTTATCGTTCACGTTCAGGACTTGGATGGGTGACCGAATGGAAACACCGCGTGAGGTTAGCTTTTTTTAATTAGTTTTTTTTTTGTATTTTAATTCTTTGTTTTTAATTAGTTTTTTTTTAAATAGGTTGCCAAAATTAGTTTCACTTCTGACATGTGTAGGTACTTTGTATGCACGCAATTTCTTTTTTATTTTTTTTTATTTGTTCAAAAATACAAAAAAACACATACTTAACATATTCATAAGCCTGCAGCGAAAACTCACAAGAGCTTATCTGGACAAGCCGCCGCCGTGTCGTATACCATATTATCATAATATAGGTAGGTATTTACACCGTACCGTACCATAGTGTACCAATAACTAAGGTACCAAAGTAACACAACATTTGTCTAAGACTAAAACTTAATCATAATAATGTTATCGTGATTTCATTTACAGTGATAATATTATATTAGAATGATGAATACATAACTGGTTGGATCATATTTAAATGTATGCTAAGCCTTAATTTAAGTGAGAGTGCTTTTTAACCGACTTTAAAATAAGGAGGAGGAAAAAATTGCTATTTCTGACAATATGTAAAATTGGATTGTTGCCACTTTATCATTCATTATTGCATCTGTGACTATGCACCCGTGACGTGCTTAAAATAGTCCTTAAATATCGGTAAGTCTAAATAATGAACAACGAAAAACACGATAAATGTCTAGTTCATCATAATAATTATGTAAATCATTAAAAATTGGCCAGTGATAAATCCTTGAAAAAATACTTAATAAAAATATTTCATAAATAATTCAAGAATCGAAGTTTCTAACAATTCCTTTTTTTAATATTTTATTACTAACTGGAATTCAAGAAATATTGGAACGAAATAATTAAATAATTCAGAATAATCTCGTTCCAATGATTCTCATTTCTTAAATATTCCACTAATTTAACAATCTAAAAGAAAAATACTTGTATTTAAAAATATTGTATATTTTTTTAGATTTTTTCTTTAGCTCTTGTTTTTCAATAGAGAATTGTGGCAATAACAATTTGGCGTTATTTTAATGGTCTTTTAATCAGCTATATTAAGTAATTATAGCAAATGTTAAGGATTTCATAAAAAAAATTATACTTAAAGGGAGTGTAAGTTAGTGACGTTAGGATTAGAAATGAGACTATCCGCCAGAGAACGAAAGTAACTGACATAGCCCACAGGATTAGCAAGTTGAAGTGGCAGTGGGCTGGTCATCTGTGACGCAGGGCCGATGGCTGTTGGAGCAGACGTGTCCTGGAGCGGAGACCGCGTCTTGGCAAGCGCGTGTGGGACGTCCTCCGGCCCGCCGCTGGACCGACGATCTACGTAAGATTGTCGGTGTAGGCTGGATGATGATTGTGGAAAACCGGGATTTCTGGCGCGAGCTTGGGGAGGCCTATGTCCAGCAGTGGACTTCAATAGGCTGAACTGACTGTCAGCGTTTGTGTTGAACCCACCTTACGCTCCGTGTAACAAAATTCAACAAAACGGTTTATACGATACGGTCCATACGATCGTAAGTGGATATCCTATAGATTCAATACAAGAAGCGTCGCAAGCGCGTTGCCGACGCTACCCTTCCCCTCCCCAGGAGCTCTATCCACCTCACTCACCACAGGAACACAACACTGCTTGAGAGGAGTGCTATTTAACTATGTTCTTCAGTAAGGTTAAGGTAATTCCTCAGTCGAGCTGCTCCAGATTTTGAGCAGGATATCCTACTTTTCCCTACTTGAATAATAACATTTTATTTAGATATAATATAACTTTGTGATTAAGGTATTATAGAACTGATGATTTCACATTTATTAAAAAACCCCGTCCATAAATCCAGAAAAAAAAATTACTTTGTATTACCATAGATCGAAATTCGAAAACAAACACGTGTCATAAAACGTGAAGTTAGGTTTAACATATTTTTAGTCTACAAATATGTTAAACCTAACTTTATTGTAGTATAGTTTTATTTATTCATTTATTGAACTAAATAATTATACATTAAATGCACGTAAACTCGAGAACGCTATAGAAATTCTTATTTAGTTTTAACTTCGAGCGCAAATTACTTCATGACTTGTTTCGAATGAAATATCACGAATGCACTATTTTCAGTTTACAATACAGTTATCTACAGACGTTTGAAATTAAATGACATTTGATGACGTTTACTTATTTTTCTAAAATTTGAAATTTCTACCTACCAAACGGCTCACACTCAACGGCCCCACTAGACCATAGTAAAAATCTGTATGGCCAAAACAAATTAATGCCATTTGCGGGGATCGAACCCGCAATCGCAACAGCCATAAGCAATCGGCCTGTGACCGCTACGCTAACGTGTCGTTAGATGTAAGCTGTTGTAAAGGATTTCGATACTTCTAAAATAGTATTAAAGTTTTATGTATGAGATAATCTTGATTTTCCAAATATGTATTTGATCTTCGAAATCCCGATTTTGTGTGATACATAATTATGTAGGTACTTTCTAACATTTTTGAAGTGAAACTTCTTTAGGCGCATGAGGGGTTAAATTTGAGGCAACGGCAACCCTAAAGAGGGACGGTGACGTTTTTATACCACGTTGAATATACCGGTTCTCGTTCGATCACCGAATTTAAGCAACGTCGGGCGCGGTCTGTACTTGGATGGGTGACCGTAGTTTCACTTCTGACATGTGTACTTTGTACGCACGCAGTTTTTTTTTTTAAAAGTGACTACAATATTGATGAACAAAAATATAATTATAACAAGTAGTACTTCCTTTTTTAAATTGGTTAACAATAACATTTAATTTATTCAAACTGAAGATAACTGTATTGTTTTTACAATAATGAACACGTGCAATCACTATTTTTTTTTTCATTTGCGAGCAAAAACACTAAGTGAGGCCGCACACCACAGCTACATTTGTATTACGATAATTGTAGCGCCACATTTGAAATGCGACACATTTATCGCTCCCCTATATTTGTATGTAAACCCGCACATCAAGGACACATTTATGTAGTAGGTGCGGTTTGTGGCAAGATGTCTGCCACGCCACACGAATTCAAGATCGAACACGTTCGTTTTTTGTGGCGCGAACATAGAATAAAAACCCGCGAAAATGAAAGAATGTTGAATTTTATGTTGAATTTATAGCAGAGATTGAAAAAAATCCCGTTTAAATTATTGAACTGATTAATTGAACAATTTATAATTTATTGAACAATTTGATTTGATTGAACTAAATTTTATAATAATTGGTATGTGTTTTCATATTCATTCTATGAACTTTTCTTCTTCGGATCGTAATTCTTGCGCAATTTTGAAATTTCCGTAAACTACTATTTTGATTAAAAGGGTGAACCCAATAATGTCTTTTTTTTTCTCATTAATCGCCTCATCAAAAAATCGTCATCGTCAGACAATGATGTCGACATTCTGACTTCTGTTGTTAGTGACACGCTACAATTGTGCTTCCGATGTGCGCACACACGACACATTTGTCGCTGCTTAAATTGTATCGCAGTAATTGTGGTGCTGTAAATGTATGTTGAGAGTAGCGTGTGGCGGCGGTGTGTGACCTCACTAATATTTATATACATATAATAGAATCTCTTAAATTCGTACTTCGTATAGTTACTGCTACATAATAGTTTATGAACTCTCATAAGAAGTGGCTCAATTTCTGCGTTCATACTTAGACGATTATTTAAAAAAAATTTTTTGATAACGAACTGTGTACTAATAAGTAGTGTAGTTCCGGAAAAATCATCACTTTTTAAGTAAAAGTTGTCAAAGTAATTTGTTGAAATATTAACTTTAAGTAAAATTTCCAAAGGGAATTTAGAATTAAGTGCTAGTTGTTAGTTATAGTGTTCAAAATACACCATAATTTTTTGCAAATTAAAAAAAAATTCAATGCCTTAAATAAATTAATCAATGTGTCGTACTCGCTTTTGATACCGCGCGCGCAACCTAAAAATGTAACGCGGAGACCCACTTTCAGCGTTAAATTAAAATTATAAATAATTGATATAGAGTTCCGGAAGTAAAAAGTTTTTTAGTGAAAATTTCCTAATCTTTCAGAATATTTTTTTGAAATTTCTCAAATATGAACAGTTTATCATTTTTATTGGCAAAAAACGAAAGGCCATTTTTTTCCTTCTTTTAATTGTATAACTTTTGCATTTTTTTATGTGCTAATACACGCGTTTAGAACATTTTTCTAGACGTCATTTCGGATCCAATGAGCTATCTATCTATCTATACTTATTATAAAAATAAGTCCCCCGGCCGCGTCTTTCTGTCCTCCTGTCTGTCTGTCTGTCCTCCTGTCTGAACGCGATAAACTCGAAAACTACTGAACGGATTTTTACACGGTTTTCAACAATAGAAAGAGTGATTCTTGAGGAAGGTTTAAGTATATAATTTATTATGCTTTTATGTAAATTAGCAGAAATATGGCGATAAATGTTGAAGAGGTCGCAAAAAATCTCGCCAACGGGGACCTTTCCTCGCGAACGCTGCGTAAACTAGCAAAGATATAGTTAAGTAATGTACTAGCGAATTCAAAATCTATAAAAATGCTACAAAAAAGTCCGCGACAGCATATCTCTATCTCTTACGGTTGACTTACAATAACCACTTTTATGTTCAAATTTGTAATTAAAAATATTACGTTATTTTCAAAGCTATTTTCTTTAGTTCAGTATTGATCCTTATCCAAATAAATATGTTAGTTAGCTTAAGAATTTAATGCAAATTATAATTGCCCTTTACACTATATCAATCAGATAAATAGTTTTTGAGATATCATCGTTAGAAGTAATTAGCAGCGAAACATTTAATGCTCGGCGAGCTAGCGTTCTTTCCTTGAGATGCCTACCGCGGGCGGCGCGGGCGCGGGCGAGTCCATACCCTCTGCCCCGCATCGCTCGACCGCCTGCTCATGCTAATAAAGGAAATCAAAGAATATCAAAGATCATTTTATCGAACTTTTTTTTAACTTTTTTGTTAAATTCCACGCGGACGAAGACGCGGGTACAGCTAGTCACACATAATTTTAAGAGCAGTATCTCTATTTTCGACCATTTTGAACATGTCGACTGGACTATAAACGTTCTTTTTAATTACATTCTTGCCTCGTGTTCAGTCAGTTCAGCCTACTGGAGTCCACTGCGCCAGACATCCCGGCTTTCCGCAATCCTCATCCAGCGTACTCAAAAGGAAGAAAATTATCGATGACTATCCTGCTTATATAAAAACTTTAGCTCTTTGTGTACTAATCTGCATTAACACAGTGTGGTGGATTAAATGCTAAATTTCCATTACCCCCTATAAAGAGTGTAAAGCTTTTATCAGCAGTCTTACACGAAAAGTTTATTAAAGCTACAATGTTACAAGTTTGCTTATAGCATGTACTTTTGCTATAATATCGTAAAAATATATGAAAACAAATATAAAAATTGAATGGACGACCTTCACTGGTTAATGTACAAAACATCATAACCTTTCTAAATTCTTTACTATTGTCATAAAATAAACGACACCAATAAAATTTTGTTGAGTTGATCCCTTGTTTAGTGATATATGTAACTAACTCCTGTTTCTTAGATAGTTTTGTGTAAAATAAAATCTAATTGCGCGTTTGAATTGAAATTTTGGTTCGATAGGTGTTTAGAGATGTAGGTAAATATTATGTCTCATCGAATGATTTTTTTTATAAGACTAAATAGGCAAACAAACGTACGTCCATCTTATAGAAAGGGGTCACTGTAGCCTATAGACTTCTCAAACTCAAAATATGAATCATGATTATAATATAAAAGGTGATATTTTCACATAATTATGTTAGTGTACCATACGATCTAAGAATATTAATGTATTCGATACTAAATTTTATCCCACATATAGATGCTATTATTAAAAGTCTATTACAAGGTGGTGATTTATCTGAAGAGACGCAAAAGATTTCAAAAAATCATTTACAAAAAAAAAAACGCTTTATAATTCACGCATCTGAAGCAAAATACGCTTTTAGGATTTTTTCTTCTTAAATAAAATTATAACAAAATATATTAACCGTCCCAATTTGGTTGCAAAAGTAAAAGCAATCTGTAGAAAATATGAGGACTTCCAGATCAAAACAAACATAAATTGTAAACAGATTTGCTCCAACCAGTTTAGACATCAATGCATCCTTAAATAGAATTATAAAATTGTATAATTAAATTTCAAAAGACAAAATAGATATGGATATTTTTAGATATTCTGAACAAAACATTCAAAAGAAAAGTTTAAATTATTTTTTAACTGATCTCCAAAAAAGGTGGAGGTTCTCAATATGATTGTTTTTTTTTTTCATATCAAAATTATTTTCTGATTCTTTTTGTAGTTGAAAGGTGGTGTGTGTCATGTGGTCCGATTTAAATTTAATTGAGATCTGACAAGTACTTTTGAAGGTTATATAATAATCTTAAACTATTAAACGAGCAATTCTTGTATATATATATATATATATATATATATATATTTTCTGAATCTCGGAATCGGCTCCAACGATTTTCGTGAAATTTAGTATGCAGGGGATTTCGGGGGTGAAAAATTGATCTAGCTAGGATTCATTTAAAAAAAATGTCGTTTTATCCCTTTTAGGCAATGAAAAAATATCATTATAATACGAAGCTTAATTTCAAAATTATTAACATAGCTGTATTAGCGTAATTAGTTAATCGGCGGGTGTCAAATCGTGTTGACCCGGGTTCGAATCTCAGTCTCCAGATTAATTTTTTTTCTTTTTTTTTTTAATTTCACTCGTGATTTATTATTTAAATAAAATTAAAATATAAAAATACCGAGAAAAAAAAAACAAAAAATAAAATGAAAATACCGAGCTAGGCTCGGTCACCCAGGTACTGCGTATTTATTTGACAAATTTTTCGTCGACCTATTTTGTATTATGTATAACTTTTCACTGGTTGTAAGGATTTTGATAATTTTTAGGGTTCCGTACCCAAAGGGTAAAAACGGGACCCTATTACTAAGACTTTGCTGTCTGTCCGTCCGTCCGTCCCCCAGTCTGTCTGTCATCAGGCTGTATCTCAAGAACGGCGATAGCTAGACAGTTGAAATTTTCACAAATTATTATGTATTTCAGTTGCCGCTATAACAATAAATAATAAAAACAAAATAAAATAAATATTTAAGGAGAACTCCCGTACAAAAAAAGCGATTTATTTGCCCTTTTTGCCAGATATAAAAATACCTACTGTTTGCATAGTCAATGGTACGGAACCCTTCGTGCGCGAGTCCGACTCGCACTTGCCTGATTTTTTTATTTTAGTCGAATGACGATGCTTGTCATGTGGTCTCACGATCGCGATCTGATGAATACTTTTTGAGTAATCTTTGATAACGTGCATTTTCTTAACTATTATTTATAATATTATTTTTATATGTAGGTAATTGAAGTCGGTTTTTTTTCGTTCACGAGCAAACATAGTTATTAACTTAATTACGACTATCAATGACAAAACATATAAATTGAAAACTTGCATATACCAACATAAGCCAACATTTTTTCAATATCGATTGTTTCGAAAATATTTTTACACTAGACACTAAATTGCTGTGTTTCAATGGTAAATACCGTGACTCCCATATAACTATATACATGTGCGATATTATTTATGTGTGTCGAAACACCTAAGTGTTCGGTATTAGACCGAGCAGCGTTGTGAATCTGGATAAAATATCCGACCTTGTCGTGTTCATCTGTTTCATAAACAAGATGTCATTCCCTAGTATACGCCGCATGACATCTTTCAGGTGGAAACTATTTTGGGGAAGTATTTTTTTGATGTTGTAACAGAATCGTTCTTGCAGCATCAAGCACAATCAATTGTTTTTTGTAAAAGCATAGTAACAGACTTGCGATATAGTCAGTCCGACAGACAGACGCACATACAATATCACGTATGTAATAGGTACGTATCGTATGTGATGGCTATACACAGTCTACGTCTATTCTCCGTGATTACTGTTAGTATTATTACAGTTTTTTATTATTTTTATATCATTCGATAATTATTATATTGTATATATAAGACTAGCTGAGCCCGCAAACTTTGTTTTGCCATATATGTTATTAACCCCCGCAACCCCTCTTGTAGGTGGAATTTCGTAAAACCCGTTCTTACCTGACCTCTACTCGGCGAAAGGAATATTCCTAGTTCCTACTAAATTTCAAGTCTCTACGCCTTATGGTTTCAGAGATATCGTGATGAGTCAATACATGGGTGGAAATCTCTTTTATATACATACTAGCGACCCGCCCCGGCTTCGCACGGGTGAAATGCCGATACTAAATATACTACACACTTTGAATTTCAAGTCTCTTACTTCAAAAACATAGGACTTTCATGCAAACTTCCAACGCCCCGTTTAACTCCCTTAGGTATGGAATTTCGTAAAACCCGTTCTTAGCGGATATCTACTCCCTATAAGGGACCTACCTGCCTAATTTCAAGTTAGTAGGTGTATTTTTAATTCGACTTTCATACAAACTATCATCCCCTGTTTTAACCCCAAGAGGGGGTTTATTTCTCAAAATACATTATCAGTACACCTCAACACCATCTATAGAGCATACATTTTGAATTTCAAGTCTCTTACTTCAAAAACATAGGACTTTCATACAAACTTCCAACCCCCTTTTAACCCCCTTAGGGGTGGAATTTCGTAAAATCCGTTCTTAGCTGACCTCTACTCGGCAAAAGGAATATTCCTACCAAAATTCAAGTCTCTACGCCTTATGGTTCTAGAGATATCGTGATGAGTCAATGGGTGGGTTACTCTTTTATATATATAGATATAGAAGATATATGGAAAAACGACGTTTGCGGGATCAGATAGTATTTTTATATATCATTGTAAATATAATAAAGGTGTTAAGATAATTTTGTAGAGTAGTTTTTTTTATTATTATTTTATCGATAAAAAAATCATAAAAAAATGTATGACTCAAATAGAACTTAAAATTGATATTTTATAATAAGAACTTCGTTCCTATCTGGTGTCCCACGACACCACACTTTTTATTATATTTTAATTTTAATTGAAAATATTACAAATTTTTATTGACATAAATACAAATCACGTTTTAGAAAAGAAAAAAAAAACCGATACAGCCGATTGTTTTATTGTTTTATTAACTAGCGATATACACCGGCTTCGCACGGTTGCAAAAACTATCAGTGTTCCCCTACTATACAGGGTGTCCCGCGATACTCTGCAACCCCGAAAGAGGGTGAAACTAGACCATAAATTATCGACAAAAAACAGAAAAAAATTAAAAAAATTAAAAAAAAAAATTTTATTTTTTTTACTGACGAATTGAGATTTTTATATAGCTTACGTAGCCTCTTTGTACAAAAAATGATGATTTTTGTACGTGTTTTTTGGGATACAGGCGTAAATTTTTTTTTATTTGAATGGCAATATGGTAAGAAATAATAATAAATCATAAAATTTCCTGGTATTGGGGGCATAATTCTGAGAAAATTAGAGATCATTGAAAAAAACAGTCATAAAAAATGGATTTTTTTTCACAAGAAGCATAGTTAAAGACATAATGCCACTTTTTTGCCAGCTAATTTTTATTTTATCCTTACCGCCAAGTACGTGGCGTAATATTTTATTTTATTTTAAAGTAATCGACCCACTACTTTGGAAGAAATCATCATTTTTTGTACATAGAGTCTAGGTAAGATATAAAAATCTTAATTCGTCAATAAAAAATAAAATATTTTTTTAAAAAAGTTTTTTCTATGTTTTTTGTCGATAATTTATGGTCTAGTTTCACCCCCTTTCGGGGTTGCACTTTATCGCGGGACACCCTGTATTATGCATGTATTATGCATATAAACATTTCTCTGAAATCACTCTATCTACTAAAAAAATCGCATCAAAATCCGTTGCGTAGTTTTAAGGATCTAAGCATATAGACAGCGGGAAGCGACTTTGTTTTATACTATGCAGTAATTCAGTACAATCAATTGAAAAGTCGGATTTAAATATCTTTCAACGGAAAGATTTAACATGATGTGAAAAATTTATGTAAATTCTAATTCATGTATGAGCTGAATACAGTCAAACTTTATACAAAGTAGATAAAAACAAACATGTTTGCTAACAATTGTGTTTGCTCACAAACTAAAAATAAAATCGACTTCCCGATGTAATTACATCGACGACTAACGTAGATAGTAAATAACACAGTAAAGAAAACACGCAATGATTAGGTAGAGGTAACTTAAAAAGTACTAGCCAGATCTCGCTTAAATGGAACAACATGACAAACACTAGATTTCGAATAAAGAAGAATCATCAAAAGGTGTACCGAAACTAAAAAAAAAAGTTACTGTTAAAAAACAGTTGTATTGAGAATATCCCCCTTTTTTGAAGTCGTTTAAAAATGTGCATGAATGTGTGTCTGTGTATGTGCGTGCGTGCGTGCGTGCATGTGTGCCTGTGTGAGTAAGGTTTGGCAATTATTAATGAAAAATTATATGTATTAATGTCCACCTAGGCGGCAACAGATGTCGATTCTTTGATCAAAGTTTTATTTATTTTAATTACTTTTTGACAAAATGCCTTTTAATTACTAATTTTGAGTGTTAAGGCTAAGCAAAATTGTTGCAATTTAACGTCTGAAAATCCAAAACAGATTGTTGAGAAGTATGTATTTAAATAGGGATAATAATAATAGGGTGCTAGGAATCACCGGGGTATTGCCGGCGTCGGCTGGATGAGGATTGCGGAAAACCGGGATGTCTGGCGCGAACTTGGGGAGGCCTATGTCCAGCAGTGGACTGCGATAGGCTGATGTGATGTATTTAAATTCCGCATGTGACACTGTACGATGCGCTATGTGGTCAAAAGGCGTTATTGAGCCATTTTTGATGTAAAACATCTTTACGCACGCTTGACTTGGGGAGTAAACTGGTAAATGCGTAACGAAAGCGTTACGAAAAGTATAATCGAGCGAGGCGAACGGAAGTTGAGAGGGAGATATAAGATAGATGGAGCTAAAAAAGATTTACTTGAGTCGGGAAAACGCCTATTACTCCATTATTTATAATATCTCAGATTCAAGCTAGAAAAATGTGTATTCAACCTACCTAACACTGATTATTCAAACAAATGAATTTTGCTAGTAATAATCTATGACATTTGGCTTTATGGTCTAAGATCCGAGAAGCTAAATCTTCCCTCATCTGTTAATTAGATGAAACAATTTTTTATAGGCTTATATTTCAATGTTGTGAATTTATAAAACAACCTCTGCCACCATAAGCCTGCTGCAATTTTTTTTTTATCTTTTCCCTCTGCTGCAGGTAAGTATAGCAATCATAGAGATGGGTGCCTACTACAGTCAGGTATATAATGTAAAATATTGACGGTTTTTAATTAGCTAAGCTAAATTAGCTTACTACATGTAATTAACATGAGAGGGAAAAGATTTTTTAGAAGAAAAAAATTTTTTTTAAGTATTATTATTTGCAGCAGGCTTAATGTGGCAGAGGTTGTTTTTATAAATTCACAATATTGAAATCAGCCTATAAAAATTGTTTCATCTAATTAACAGTTGAGGGAAGATTTTGTTATATTCCGGATCTTAGACCATTATATCAAGAGGCAATTTAATGCATTGAAAGGTATATATTAATTATGAATATATTTGTGTATGAATAGGATCGCGAAACCTCATCGGCGTTCTCTGTGCCTTGCATACATTAATTTGATTATATGCCTACCCAATCACCTAGGTATATTACTTAATCAAAACACTTAATTATTCTATACTAGCTCACTCGGTGACCTTCGTATCTCCATGATTTTTTGACTTCTATTAGTTGAAGTCGAATTGAGAACTTGCTCCTTTTCTTGAAATCGGTTTAAGTAGGTTAAGTAGACTTAGCTGATGTAAAGCTGCGTGTGTTGCTCTGCTCTCCGAGGCACGGTGGGGTGAACCACAAGGACTAACAACCAGACCGGAAATAAATATTTGTATAAACACAGACCGACTCCGAGCGGGAATCAAACCCGCGATCGTCAGTGGTTAGGCGGCGCCGACACGGCACACGCACCATTACATCAGATTCGTCACTTGAATAAATTAATATTGAATTGTGTATTTTGACATAATTATTATCTATACTAATATAATAAAGCTGAAGAGTTTGTTTGTTTGATTGTTTGTTTGTTTGTTTGTTCACGCTAAACTCAGGATCTGCTGGTCCGATTTGAAAAATTCTTTCAGTGTTAGATAGCCCATTTATCGAGGAAGGCTATGGGGCTATATCATCACGCTAAGACCAATAGGAGCGGAGCACAAATGAAGAATGTTTCAAAATCGGTTTTTTTCTTTCGAGAGCTTCCGCTGCGTACCTAAACGGTTAAAGTTTCGCACAAATCATGTAAGTATGACAGAATTTATCCTATTCCACGCTGACAAAGTCGCGCGCAGAACCTAGTGTAAAATATTTCACCTAGGTTATTTGGGTGGTCGGACCCACATTACTTAAGCGGTTATAAGTTATACATCCACATGAATATTGGGTCACGACTTCAAGTACCTAACTTGAAAGAGGACTTGAAACTTCTCTTATGAATTGTATAATAAGATCGTACTCAAACACCAATTTGAAAGAAGTCAAGCGGATAAGCTAAGAACAACATTTCTTGTAAAAAATAATTTTAGTAGTTTTGTGAATATTTTCTTTATATTATTTCTTTAATACATATCCTATATTCAGAAATCAGTCATTGAAAGACGTGTAAAAACAATTCGGGAATATTTGAGATAAAATGGGATTTTGGAAGATTATTTGACTTCTTACAAAACCGACTTGTACCTGTCATCGACATGTTAGAGCGTAAATCTTTAGTAAGACTGACAGGAAAATGGCGTACAATACTCTTTGGGAGATTTTTTTATTATTATTATATTCTGATATACAATTTTAAAATGCATCCTATAAACAAAACTTTGTTTCTATGAACCCTGAAATAATGATTTTTTTTTTTTTTTTTTTGTAATATGGAGATGTTCGTCCACCGAAAAGGGAGGATCCTCCAACCAGACGGGTGTTGTGTCTGGTAGGGCCACTGCCCCGACGGTTGTTGTCGGGTTCTTGTATAATTATATATTCGATTTCTCTGAAAACTTCGATAGCGCGATTTAGAATCGTCAGTTCGTATGTGGCTCGATAGATGTCGCCACAATAACTAAAGCATTTGTATCAAATCTCAATGAAATTGGTTGTTTTAGGGTTCCGTACCCAAAGCGTAAAAACGGGACCCTATTACTAAGTCTTCGCTGTCCGTCCGTCTGTCTGTCACCAGGCTGTATCTCAAGAACCGCGATAGGTAGACAGTTGAAATTTTCACAAATTATGTATTTCTGCTGCCACTATAACAACAAGTACTAAAAACTAAATAAAATAAATATTTCAGGGGGGCTCCCATACAACAAACGCGATTTATTTACCCTTTTTAGACACTTGAAATATTCACAACATACTTAATTGTATATTTACTTTAATAATAAATAATAAAATTAAAATGTTACTGTTGTAGCCTACTCAATGGTACGGAACCCTTCGTGCGCGAGTCCGACTCGCACTTGGACGATTTTTTTTATTACAGTTTACCTACATAGTTCTTCATCTTAGCTTCGTTGAGTTTTTAAGTCCTAAACATTTTTTTAGTATCCATCTGGTGACAATAAACAAACATAAAAATTACATAAATACGTATTTGGTCCACTATCACCAATTGACATGGTTTGAAGACACCCTAAACCATAGTATTTTCGACATACATTGTTAGGTATTGTGATTCATTTCAGGAAAAGCAAACACTAAATTTACATATAAATACAAGAATTTTCGAAGTATTGAGTGTACAGTACTACGGTATGAATTCTAACGTAGGCTTTTTGAAGTATTCATCTGCTGATATAGGCATTATATAAATTTAGGATTTTAGGATTTATGTAAAGTATTTTTGATTTATTGAGAACTAGCGACCCGCCCCGGCTTCGCACGGATGCAATGCTGAAACTAAATACTATCTACAATAAAAGATACGTTAGAAACCTCTAAAATTACCAGTGTTCCTCTACTGTAGTATGCATGTATTATGCATAAAAACCTTCCTCTTGAATCACTCTATCTATTAAAGAAAACCGCATTAAAATCCAAATATCAATAATTCTGTTTGCTCGCAAACTAAAAAGAAAAACCGACAAGTAAAACAACGTAGGTTGACGAAAAAATTGTCAAGTAAATGCGCGTTATCAAAGATTACTCAAAAAACAGTCGTTAGATCTCGATCAAATTTCAATCGACTACAAGACAAGCATCAGCTTTCGATTGAAGTAAGAATAATCAAAATCGATATACCCAGTGAAAAGTTATGTGGTATAATATAACGTAGGTCGACGAAAAAATGGAAAAGTACTTGTCAGATCTCAATTAAATTTAAATGGCACCTCACGACAAGCACCACCTTTTGATTTAAAAAATAATCATTGTAATCGGTTCACCCAGTAAAAAATAAATGTTCGGGGATCGAACCCGTAACCGCCAGCGCAACAGACGCAATCCAGCGCTGTGACTGCTGCGCTAGCGTGTCGTTAATTTGTTTTTAAGTAGGAAAGGATAACTTTATTAGGATAGGACAAAAGTAGGCCACAATAACAGGGCGTATCATCAACCATAACTTCATTAATGTTTAGTAATTACTCTTAATAAATTATAAGCACATCTTATTATTATTATTATTTTATTTCAATTATACAACATCTACGGGACGGTTACCCATGTATTTTTATGTGTGAGTGAAAAAAATATGATGAGTAAAATCTACTGAACGAATGAAAACGATTCTGCACATCAGATCACAGTCGTGGAGTTGATATCGTTATATGATTCGTTTATTTACCATTTGATATCGTATTAATCTTTTTCTTAGACTAGTAAGCCGTAGTTTTGTGCCTATTTAGACAGTCGATCTGAAGGAGTAAACTCCAGTCGTGCGTCGGTATAAAAGGAACAAAAAAGTTACATCACTCAAATACAAAGCGAAACTCGTTTCGTATTTAAACTGATTATATAAATTAACTTTTTTTATTTTTTATTGTAAAATAAATTTAATTGCAGATCGTCTTTTGATTATTTTTGATATTAATACAAATATTTACTTAGAAATATGTCTGAGAGATATTAATAACTATTGTTGAAATAGAAAGTTTGATTATACGAACAAAATTTAATTAAAATAGTACCTATTAGTCTAGTTCAAAATATACTATATTTTCCTATTTTAGGTGTTTATTACACGACTATATTGATTTAAATTGAAATGCTTAACTTCGACAAAATTACTTTTAGTAAGATATAAAATACAATAAGATTAAAACAAAAACTTAAAAATATATATTTGTAATAGTGGAAAATTTTAAGCAATAGACTGATCACATAAAACGCTACACTTTTACCACTAGGATGGATCGAATGTATTGAAAATGTATATATTTGTAAATTGTTAACCCATTGTTGACCCAATAGGGTCTATACATTTGTTTGCTGTCACAGTGTAAAATATTGTAGCCGTAGTATTCGTGGTTTTTTAATTATAATTTGCTAAACAAGACCAAACGTGCTGCTTTAAAAAAATAAAGATAATGGAACAAGGTGCTGCTTAAAAAAGTTAAGAAAATGGAACAACGTTTAGTAATAAAATATTTGCTTCAATAATTGTGTTTGCTCGTAAACGAATAAAAAATCAACTTCAATTACATTGATAAGTACAACATAAGTAGACAAAAAAGTCAATTAGATGCGCTTTATCAAATATTACTTAGGTCAATAAGTACTTCTTCGATCTCAATTAAATTTAAATGGGATTGAAACAAAAATCATCAAAATCGGTCCCACAAACAAGTTCAACAAAGTTCTGAGGTAACATACAAAAAAAACTAATTCAGAGCTTCTTCATTTTTTAGAAGTCAGTTAAAAGGGATTGAAATCGAAAAATATCCATGATTATAAATAAACAAACTAATAAATGAACAACTTACACTTAACGACCCCCGTTAGGATTTACTCTTGTGTCTGGGATCCAAGAAACACACAATACACAATCACAAACGCCTAAATCAAGGCAAACGTGTATGGCCAATACAAATATCTACATCTAAAAATGTCAAATATATAAAAATATCAACAAATGTGTTTGACGAAAACAACTTATAACTATAAGGGAGATCACAGACAATTTAGAAATTTCATAGGAGCGAACATAAAACATTATCAATGAACTCAGATTGCTAGGTGTCTATACTGCTTTTAGTCAAGCAATATATAGCATATTGTGTTTGCTTGCAAACGAAAAAAACCGACTTCAATAATTACATCGACAAGTAATACAACGTAATTAGACGAAAAAAATTAACAAACGCACTAGTCGACACTATGATTTTCGAGGGTTTCCCTCGATTTCTCTGAGATCTCATGATCAGATTCTGGTTTCCTTATCATGGTACTACCCCAGGGATATCTCCTTTCTAACTAAAAAAGAATCAGCAAAATCGGTTCATAAATGACGAAGTTATAGCCGAACATACATAAAAAAATATATATACGGTCGAATTGAGTAACCTCCCCCTTTTAAAAATAAATTCCGTTAAAAATAAATTCGTCTAACAATTTCTCATGACTGTATGGAGATTTTTAAAGCTGACACGTAGAAATTTGAAATGTTTCTTTTTTACTATCGGCGAAACCTGGTTTTATTACGATACGCCAGTCTAAACAAGAATAAAAGAATATCTGATAAACTGACCCCAAATAAATAAAAGTGAATTTTATCGGCTGGAATATGATGACATTAGTTTTTTGTGATGCTCGTTAAAACATAATAGTGGTCTATCTTTCAAAAGGCCAAACAATAAAGTCATCATGATATTTCCCCCCACTGCATCGCAAACGCAATTCACGATAAGAAAATATGTTAAAGAATAACCTCCAGTATCACTGATAAAGAGTGTTGTTTCGCCAGGATAACGCAAGCGTTCATCAAAACTATGATTGAGATTTGTGATTATAGTATTAAGCTGCTGCTCTACCTGGCATATTTGCCTAATTTGGCACCTTTCGACTTTCATCTGTTTTCTGATTTGAAGAAAATAACTTGGTGGCCAAAAGTTTTCGCCAAATGTAGAAGAAGCCGCAGGGAACCAGTATTTTGCAGTAATTCATATTCAAGAATTAGTTTTTGGAATCGCTATAAATTATTTTCAAAATAGATTGTAAAAGATAATTTTCAAAGGAGTTTATTTTGTGAGATAAGAGAGATAAATTTTTAAAATTTCACCATTACTCTGAACAATTTGGATTCTACGGAACCTACTGCGATCGCCATTTTGAAACAGCTCTATATTTCGGCGTGGTTGCAGATGTATGTTAACAGGTGACAGAGGAGCTTATACTCAAGTTTTCTGTGACCATGACGTTTATTTCTTAAGACGGTAACCAGAAACACGCCGCCTCAGTCCCGCTTAGCATCGCAGGAGAAGAAAGTGGTTGAAAAACAGCCCTGCACGGAACCTTGGTCCTGTGTTAGCTGCAGGTGAGCCACTTTCTATGCGAGCTGGATTTATATTCTGATCCTTTTCTTACAAGGAGAAAGAGGCCTATGCCCAGCAGTGGGATATTACAGATTGTATCGTATCGTCATCGTATCAATATATAATTGTATTTGCTCGCAAACGAAAAAAAGCCGACTTCAATTACATCGACAAGTAATACAACGTAATAAGACGAAAAAATAGTCAAGTAAATACGCGCTATTAAAGATTACTCAAAAAGTTGTAATCAGTTTTCGATCTAATTTAAACAAGACTACAAGACAAGTATTAGCTTTCGATTAAAGTAAGAATCATCGAAATCGGTGCACCGAGTAAAAAGTTATGCGGTATAATATAACGTAGGTCGACGAAAAAGTAGTCACGTAAATACGCATTATTAGATATAACTCTAAAAGTACTTGTCAGATCTCAATTAAATTAAAATGGAACCACATGACACGCAACACCTTTCAACAGTTTCAACTAAAACAAAATTGATCGAAATCGGTCCACCCAGTCAAAAGTTCTGAGCTAACATACATTAAAAAAAAAAAACATACGTGTCGAATTGAGAACCTCCTCCTTTTTCGGAAGTCGGTTAAAAATGAAATCAATCAAAATCAAAAACAACTTTATTCAAATAGGCCCCAAGAGCACTTTCGAATCGTCATTTTACAAATTGAAATTGTAAAAGTGATTATTATTTTCTTTAAAAAAATCTACATTCCGAATCGGTGGTAGCTTTCTACCGCCGATTCAGAATGTAGATTCTGCAGAGAAAAATTGGCAATGAACACCGCAATTAGTCTTTTGAAAATAATATATAAACTGAGTTTTAGTACAAATTTAGTAATATCTCACATGAAATACAGCTTCACTAAGTCCACATATTTTTATCAACTAAGTAATCCTGCATCGAATATCAGATATACGCAGTTATATGAAGTTATTTCTTTTTAATAAAAACTTTAAAATCATGTTGCGACAATTCCAAAATTGTTTGTGGGATTTTATTATACATGCGAATACCATAACGCAGAAAGGAGACGTTTACTTTGCGCAGTCGGAAACTTGGAGTTACAATTTTGTTTGTTATAAGTTTTTTTTTAATTTCCTATATAATGTTTTTGGCTTCCAAAACCCTCATAAGGTTTAAATTTAAAACTTTGCTTATATTCTTCTATACTGTAAATTCAGAATTTTGGATAGATTAATATTTTATTAGTCAACTGCGACAAAATAGCTGTATAAATCTGGATGATATTTTATGATACAGAGATAGATATAGTCTAAAATAACAAATCTCAATAAGTATAATACTCTATACCTAACAAAATACACAGAACAACATTATAATTTTTAAGAGAAAAAATCAATCGTAACAGCTACTTTTAAAATAAACGAAAAATTAATAAGATAATTCACATAATTAAATAAAATACCTACATAAAATCCAAAAAAAAAAAACAAAAAACGATCGACTTACTTCTCAGTGTAACGATATGTCACAGTATGACTACTTTAAGCCCCGAAAATAAACTATACATAATATATGGAAAAAAATCATTTCATTCACGAGAACGTAATTAAAGAAATAAGTGGTCGTATATAAACGAAAAAAAAACCAAAAAAAAATTGCGTGAGTACAAAGTACACATGTCAGAAGTGAAACTTCTTTAGCAAACTAATTGAAAAAGTAGGCGGTATCATAATTAAAAAAACTAATTGAAAATACAAAAACAAAACTAATTAAAAAAAAAGCCAACGTGGCGCGGTGTTCCCAGGCGGTCACCCATCCGAGTACTGAACGTTATGACGCTGCCGCGTTACTGGTCGCTCTTTTACCCCTCATGAGCCAAAAGAAGTTTCATTTCAAAAAAAAAAAAAAAACCACACTCAAGTCATTGTAAATTATAATTATAATTAAGGAAAATCCACTTACTTCTTAGTGTAATGACACTTCACAGCAACCACTATCAGTAGAATGTTAGTTACAAGTGACAACAATATTATTGGAACGTATAACGCAATCAAAACATTTTCTGGCTGAAACAATATGTCTAAGTCAGAACCGAAATGCAAAGTTTCACTTAGATTAGCACTTAGATTAAAATCACTTAAGCCATCCAAAATATTGAAAGTCACTTCTGATGTCATTGTTTATGTATTATTGATCATATTTTTGTTGAAATATAATGTTATGCACTTTAAACAACTTTTTTTTAAATACTAAAAACTATTTCGAAAACACACTTTAATTGTATTTACACTAAAATATTCTTACACATAAATATATAAATATAGAAACTTTTTCGATTAAAAGGAATGATATAAAGTTTAAAATTCGAATGAGCTTTAGCGCGATTTCTCACTTCAAATAGATATGCGTCCTCGCTTTGGGAAAATCAGTATAAAACTGAATGGAGACTTTTCCTGTGTGAGCGAGTGAGACACATTGTGTGTGAAGGAGACAACGCTATACGTATAACTTTCTTTCGTTGAGAAAATTGTTGTGTCTATTATGAAGTGGAAAACTATTTATGTTATTGGTTTCGGTACAAAACTAATCTTCATATCTTTTGTGATATAGTAATAATATATTTGAGGATTATGATACAACTTACCAATATGACTACATATTAAAATTGTTTGTATAATGTGGTATACATATATGGGTTTTCTTTTACTAAGATATTGTAGAATGATGATATAATATTTAAGCTTATTATAACTGCCTTTCACTACGTCCTACGCATGGAAATTAAATCTTTATTACAATTTCTTTAACATTGATAATGAAGTCAGTGGCGTAGCTAGGCAACCGAAGGCCCTGGGGCAAAATATAAACGAGGGCCCCAACTAAACTATTTAAAATCGTTTGTTCTGTTTTCGGCCTGTTCCGAATTCGACATTCTCTAAATTTTTCGTAATACAGTCGACTTCGTAATAAACTCTAAAACCAAATACAAATTTAACTTATTATAATGAACAAATTAAAACTATTTTACGAAAATAAAAGAAAATATCTACCTGTTACCGTTCAGAACAGTACAGTACAGTCCTGTAACAGTATGCAGACAGCGGAGGTACGTTAATATGATCCCGTTGAGCACCCTTTGGGTCAGTCAGTCAGTCAGTTCAGCCTATTGTAGTTCACTGCTGGACATAGGCCTCCCCAAGTTCACGCGAGACATCACGATTTTTCGCAATCCTCATCCAGCCTACCCCAGTAATTACAAATTATGTAGATCGTCGATCTAACGGGCAGGAGAAAGTTCCACACTGCGTTTGCCAAGACGCGGTTTGCACTCCAGGATACGTCTACTCCAACGGCCGTCGGTCCTGCGACACATGTGACTAGCCCACTGCCACTTTAACTTGGTAAATTCGTGGGCTATGTCGCTTACTTCCGTTCTCTTGCGGATAGTCTCATTTATCCTATCCTTGAGAGAAACCTCAAGCATTAGCCCGTTCTATTACACGTTGAGCGACTTGTGGACCAGTCTCTTTGTCAGTGTCAACGGCTCCGTATCGAAGTGAAGACTCGACGAAGCCTGCCAAACACCACCCAGCCTAACCGAATCCTCCTATCGGCCTCCTTCTCGTAGTTGTTGCGGCCTAATTGGATGGTATGGCCTAGGTAAACATAATCCTAAACAACTTCGAGAAGGGTACCATCGATCGATATGACTGGGTTGTTAAACATAACTTTCGTTTTCTCCAATTTCATACCGAGACCGACTCGTCGAAAGGACTAGTTTAGGCCGGCCAGCATTTGGCCTAGCTCATTCAAGGTCTCCGCAAAGATGACGATATCGTTGGCGAAACGAAGGTGAGAGATGTATTCCCCTTTGACGTTGACGCCTCGTTCCCCCCAATCGAAGATGAAGATGAAGTGATTATATTTCTTTTTAAAAATCTATATCAATTTATCTAATTACCTAATTATGTAATCCAATTTGTAATTTCCTTTTTTTCATATTAAATTTGCTAATTGATAATAATGCATGTTGTGATTACCTTTAAAAAGAAATACAATTATACTTATATCTATTGTGTAAAATAATTCTTCTTGTTTAACTGTTGTTATTTCTGTTGGTAATCCTAATAAATAAATAAATAAATAAATAAATAAATAAGATCTTAAAGACATCCTCCAGCGCAGTGGTAAACAGTTTAGGGGGTATTACATCTCCCTGTTTTACCCCACGCCGGAGGAAAATGGAGTCTTGTTCTCTGATCTTGGATATGAACGGTCATCGTCGCCGCACATACATCTCGAACCTCGATATATCGCCAGTCGATATGAAATATCTGCAGAGAGTCCAGGACAGCCCAGGTTTCGCCATACACAGAGGCTGATTATATTCTTCTGTCTTTTGTATAATCTGCCGAACAGTATGGATGTGGTTTATGATGCTGTAGCCATTTCGAAACCCAGCCTGCTCCGGTGGTTGGAATTCGTCAAGTCTTCTGGTGAGACGATTCGTAACAACCCTCGAAAACAGCGCGACGCAGACTCAGACGCGGCTCAGAAGTGAGATCGGTCTGTAATTCTTTAACAGAGACTTATCGCCTCTCTTAAAGAACAGTACCACCACACTCCTGGACCACGCCTCCGGTGTGGTACTTATCGGTGGATGACGGCGTTAAAGTAGCTCAGTCCTAACTCCGTCAGCCCCCGGAGCCCTTCCGTTTTTAAGCTGCCCGAGCGCCACACTAATCTCATCTGCGTCAATGTCCAGGATGTCTTCCGAATAATAGCTCAACAATGGTGCACACGAATCTTCAGTGTTCCAAGTCTCAGGTTTCCGTGCGCTCGACGGGTACAGCTGTCCATAAAATTTATCGACTTCTTCTCGGATCTGAGGGCGAGAGCAAACGGTCCTGCCATCCGCTGTTTTGAGCTTCGCAAAAAGGCTTCACCTCAATGGTCTTTGGAAAACTTTTAACCCCATATTCTGCTCAATAAGAGTGGTAATATGTCTCGTATTTGAGCAGCGGAAGTCTCGGCGTACAAGTTTCCGTATCCTCTTGGAGAGAGCCTTCTGTTCTACTGAAGCTGCTTGAGCTGCGGGCAACTCGCGCCTCCGCCGAGTCAGATCTAAGGCTTTGGGAGAAAGTTTGTACTGCTTCCAGTATACACACCGTCTTCACCACGCTGTCCGTCATCTCGTCCACGTCGCTAGTAGTTTTCAGCGAATCGAATCGGTTTTGGACTTCCAGTTGGAACTATTCGGAGCCACATAGTATTTGGGGCAGCTTAGCTCGGAGAGTAATTTCATCAAGCGGGACCCGCTCTTTTCGGAGACATATATTCAGAGTGTCAAGCAATAGTCGGTGGTCGCTGCCGTTGTTAAACCTATTAACTGAGACATCTCTGAATATAAGCCTTTTATCCGCTATGATGAAATCAGTCTCGTTCCTCGTCACAATATCAAGGCTTTGCCATATTCACTGCCTTTGGGGCTTCTTCTCGAAAATGAATTCATCAAGAAGAGCGCCCCCCCTCCTCCGCTTCGAGGATGTTGACGAGCATCTACCCCCTGCGATTCCTGTGCCCCAATCCGTGTGGTCCGATTCTCGATTCGTCGCGGTCTTTTACTCCTACTTTAGCGTTGAAGTCTCCCATAACAACGTTTTTGTCAGCCTAGTATAAAACTTAGTGTAAATCTCACGTAGAAACACCCTCTAGAGTTATTACTTCATAACGTCATAGTAAAATCTTAAAGGAGTACATTTTACGCATAGTAAATCGCGGTAAAAAAGCTAGTATTTCAATATTTTACAATCGGAATTTATAACATATTTTTTTCAATCAAAAACTACCAAATAAATGACGAATATTTATATCGAAGTAGTGCCATGTATGGCCCTTGTAATATCTTCATACAAGGCTTATACTTCATCGTCAAAAGTCAGCTGTAGGATGGCTATCCCGACATCGGTCGGCTTCAATAGTCCCAAGGTGGTAGTGGAACTTTGTTATCCCTTAGTTGCCTCTTACGACAGCCGCGGGTAGAGGGGTGGCTAAATTCTAGACTGCCGTAGCCACACAACAAAACCCCTTCAATTACATCGACAAGTAATACAACGTAAGTAGGCGAAAAAAATAGTCTAGTAAATGCACGTTATCAAAGATTACTCAAAAAGTAGTGATCAAATTTTAATAAAATTTAAATTGATACAAGACAAGTATCACTTTTCGAATAAAACGAGAATCATTAAAAATCTAAATCGGTATACTTAGTGAAAAGTTATGCGGTATAATATAACCTAGGTCGAGGAAAAAATAGTCAAGTAAATATGCATTATAAGTCGAAAAATTGTTGTTAGATCGCATTTGAATTTAAATGGGACCACATGACAAGAACCACCTTTCGATTAAAAGAAAAATCATCGAAATCAGATTGAGACCTCCTCCTTTTGGAAGTCGCTTAAGTTGGTGTTGTAAAATTGATTATTATTTAACTGACTGTAGACCGTACATTTAACTGAGTTATTCTCTTCTTATTATTATGATGTCTAGTACATTATTGAAAAAGGCAATTTATTTGTTTTGCAATCGATAATCTGAAGATAATTCTTCAAAATGTTTTTATTTTATTTTCCGTCAAGTGTTTCTCATTGGTCCCGCCTTGCACCAACAGCGTGCTTTTAAAACACGCTGGGGACAGGGGAGTTACCTCCAAGTTTTAAACAAAGATGTTCAAGACTTGTTGGGAATTCCTGTGTAATTTTTCATATAAGTTACCATTATTAATTTCGCGTTCATTGAATCTGGTTTATTTATATACCGAATGTGGGAGAAATTTTCATTAGTTAAATTTATAGTTTGTAAGTCAGAGTCCGAGGGGCCCCCTGAGCTTGAGGGCCCCGGGGCACCGCCCCGCCTTGCCCCTTAGTAGCTACGCCACTGAATGAAGTACTGATACTGATCTGGTCTAGTGGTGCGTGTGCCGTGTCGGAGCCTACACGTTGGCGGTTTGTGGGTTTGATTCCCGTTTGGGATGGATATTTACATTAGTACAAATATTTCTTTCCATTAAGGGTGTCTGTCCTTGTGAGTCACAACACCGTGCCTCGAAGAGCACAACAACGTTTTAAAAATTTGTTTATATCTCGAATAATGATATCATTACATTATCTCACACACATCGCTTATCCTACTTTTAAATATTTTAAAGATTTTCGTTGAGGGATAGACTTGTTTGTCGAAAGTTCTTTTGTTTTTTTATTTCTATAATTTCAGTTTAATAATGTATGTAAAAATTATTTATAAATGTATGTATGTATATATTTTTTCAATAGGTCACCAACATCGCAACGGTTCCACACTAACAAGCGTTAAAACTGTAGAATACTCAACTCAACTGAGGTAGGGCACAGCAGGAAATTTCCTGCTCAAAATATGGAGCAGCCCGACTGGGGTAGTACCTCGACCTTACAGAAGACCACAGCTAAATAATACTGTTTTCAAGCAGTATTTTGTTCCTGCTGGTGAGTAAGGTGACCAGAGCTCCTGGGGGGAATTGTGGGTAGGGTCGGCAACGCGCTTGCGATACTTCTGGTGTTGCAGGCGTCTATAGGCTACGGTAGTCGTTTACCATCAGATGAGCCGTATGCTTGTTTTACGATAAATCGTAATTTTTTCTAGAAAGTAACGATTGTTCTACCTAAAAAAAAAACGAAGTAAACAGAATCGCGTGTATATACTTCTGAAGCTTTGTTGAAAGTTAGCGTGTAACTTGGCGTGTCAATCAGTCACGTAAAACAAAATCGTAAATAGCAAAATTAGCTATAGCCAATAAAACTAGACCATTAAACTGGGTTTATATCCGCTCAATGTTCTTAATTAAATAATGAAAGAATTTAAGGGACGTAACATGTTTATTATGGATGTAATAAAACTAACCTCTTAACCATAAAAAAAAACCTAAATGGTTGTAGCCTCATTGTTCAAAATTGTCACTATTTCTGTTCAGGCAATCCTATTTATATTCAAAAATTCGAAAATTTATGAGGATGGAAGTTTGTTAGTCTTTTACGCAAAAAAAAACTCTGAAATAATTATTACGAAACTTTGTATGTAAATATTTGTACATTCATATTATTATATAATTGCTAATGTATTATGTACTTTTTATTCCGACATTTCCATGGGGTAGAATAAAAGTGGGTGAATTAACGAGGCGTACGTTTAACTGAGGTAGAGCACAGCAGGAAATATCCTATTCAAAATCTGGAGCAGCCCGACTGGGGTAGTACCTCGACAGGTGAGCTATACTTTTGTTTGCGTACTAGTTAGTACCTTAATCTTACAGAAGATCAAAGCTAAATAATACTGCTTTCATGCAGTGTTGCATTCCTGTGATGAGCACCAGTGTGCAGCACCAGGTGACCAGAGCTCCTGGGGACGATTGGGTGTAGGGTCGGCAACGCGCTTGCGATGCTTCTGGTATTGCAAGTGTCTATAGGCTACGGTAATCGCTTAACATCAGGTGAGCCGTACGCTTGATTGCCGATTTATTTGCATAAAAAAACGCAGCTGTTGTATTTTAATGTACGTATTTTTTGATTTTATGAATAATTTTATTTGACGTACAAAACCTTACAATAAAGCGATAACGAGTAAAATGTATTAGTAGAGGAGACGTGGAAGAGCGACCTTCACCGATCTGATAACTCGATGAGACATATTTTTTATCAAATATAATTTATAAAAAAACATGCCTGTGATTACTTGCCTATCGAAAAGGTGTCCTGTAAACCTGAGTATTTGATATGAGTTTCAACTTGATACATCCAAGCGTTCCTGAGAAAAAGGGTCTTGACAGACAGACGGACAACGGCACTGAACCCTAAAATGGCAAGCTTTGTGAAAAAAAATATATTTGAAATTCGAATTTTGTTTTTCTATTTTTATGGAAAAATTAAATTCACAAAAACGTGGGTAGAAAATGCGAGTGTCAATTAGCATTGCAGTCTGAAAATAAATACAATATTTGACAAAATGTTGGCTCTTGTTCAGTGAATTAGTAAGCGTGTATTTTTTAAGCGACTTCCAAAAAAGGAGGAGGTTCTCAATTCGATATACCTATATTTATGTATGTTATGTACCTCAGTAGTGCATATCATGTGGTCCCATTTACATTTAATTGAGATCTAACAAGTACTTTTCTATTTTTTTAGTCGACCTAATTTGTATTATACCGCATAACTCTTCACTGGGTATATCGATTTTGATTATTCTTATTTTAATCGGAAGCTGATGCTTGTCTTGTAGTCGATTGAAATTCGATCGAGATCTGATGACTGCTTTGTGAGTAACATCTGATAACGCCCATTTACTTGACTTTTTTTGTAGACTTACCTGAAAGATGCTTAGAACAAAAATATTTAGTCTCGAAAAACAACACCATTTAAATATTGTTAATAATTAAAAAAAAAATTATATATTTATTTTTTCTGTGCGTGTGTTTGCCACTGAACTCCTCCTAAACGGCTGAACCGATTTGGTTCGTATATTTACAGCACTGGTTTGTGGCTGTTGCGCTGGCCGTAGCGGGTTCGATCCTCGCACATGACAAACATTTGTATTGGCCATACAGATGTTTGCCGTGGTTTGGGTGTTTGTGCAGTCCTTGTGAGTCTTCCTACCGTGACTCGGAGAGCACGATAAGCTGCCAGTCCCGGTTGTTATCGTGTACAGCTGATAGCGATCGTTACTCATAGTAGAGAATATATCCGCCAGCCCGCATTGGAGCAGCATGGTGGATTAAGCTCTAATCCTTCTTCTACAGGCTGAAGCGTATATCTATATAATATGTAGCCGGGCAGGACAACGTATGCTGGGTTCGCTAGTATTTATATATAATATAGAATATATATTACCTAACAGTTTAACTATCAGCTGGTTTACGTACGTCATTGAATATTAATGGTCGAAATAATAGCCCATTCACTCGTATTTCATTGGCAGTAAAATAGTGAAAGGAAGAAATGTCCCCTACTGTTCACCTCTATCGGAATTAGTGTTCTATTCTAGGTTATAATCACCCAGTTAAACGTTTCAAAACAAAAAGTACTCATCAGATTCATCAAAGTGGGACCACATGACATGTATTTTTGATTTAGGTATTAAGAATTGGATGTAGAAATTGATTTATAAAATTTGCGTGCGTACAAAGTACACGTGTCAGAAAAGAAACTTCTTTGGCAACAAATTAAAAAAAAACCTGATTGTTAACGCTGCAACTTACAATTATTTAAGTTTTTTTTCGTTTCTGTTTTTTATTCGAGGTTTACCACGTCTATGACTAGATGGCGCTACTAGTCGATTAATTTGCGGTGGCAAAATTATACCTAATATCTTGTTAGTATATGAAGACCACCATACATTTGTGTAATTATTGAACAATCCAATATATTAAGTCGAAGCATTTCTGGTATTGGTTTTATATGTGATCCTGGTTGTTTTTAACCGACTTCCAAAAAAGGAGGAGGTTCTCAATTCGACACGTATGTTTTTCTTTTTTTTTTTGTTTTAATTGAAAGGTGTTGCGTGTCATGTGGTCCCATTTTAATTTAATTGAGATCTGACAAGTACTTTTAGAGTTATATCTAATAATATACATGTATGACCAAGTATGACCAAGTATTAATTGCGTCTTCGGCCGAGGAATTGCAGGAGATGGTAACTGCTATGAGTGGAGCTTTTGTTAGAAAGGGAATGAAGATGAATGTAAAGAAGACGAAAGTGATGGTGTTTGAAAGAGATGAGGCAGTGACAGACTGCAATATCGTGATTGGAGACGAACAAATTGAACAGGTGAATGAGTTTGTGTATCTGGGTTCAAAGTTTACAAGATATGGAAAGTGTGAGAGTGATATTGAAAGAAGAGTGAATGCAGGAAACATGGTGAATGGAGCTTTGCACTCCTTTATGAGCAGCCGGAAGGTGTCTAACAAGGCTCGTTTGGCTGTGCATAGGGGGGTGTTGGTTCCGACACTCATGTATGGAAGTGAAAGTTGGGTATGGCAGAAGAAACATGAAAGCAGAATAAATGCAGTTGAGATGAGAGCGTTAAGAAGTATGATAGGAGTTAAACTGAGTGACAGGATTAGAAATAGTGAGATACGGAAACGTTGTGGTCTGAAAGAAGATGCAGTGACAAAAATTGAGAAGGGTATGCTGAGATGGTTTGGCCATGTTGAGAGAATGAATGAAGAGCGATTGACGAAAAAAGTGTATAAGGCAAGTGTGAATGGGAGTGTTGGAAGGGGTAGACCTAGGCGGACATTTCAAGACCAAATCGGTGAGGTCTTGAAAAAAGGCCAGGTCAAGAGTACCCTAAACCGAAGAGCATGTATGAAAGGAATAATGAAAGTGGACGAAGCGAAACAAGTATGTAAGGATCGTAGCAAGTGGAAAGAAGTGGTCTCTGCCTACCCCTACGGGAAAGAGGCGTGATTATATGTATGTATGTAATAATGCGTATTATGTGACTACTTTTTCGTCGACCTACGTTATATTATACCGCATAACTTTTTACTCGGTGTACCGATTTCGATGATTCTTACTTTAATCAAAAGCTAATACTTGTCTTGTAGTCTTGTTTAAATTAGATCGAAAACTGATTACAACTTTTTGAATAATCTTTAATAGCGCGTATTTACTTGACTATTTTTTCGTCTTATTACGTTGTATTACTTGTCGATGTAATTGAAGTCGTTTTTTTTTCGTTTGCGAGCAAACACAATTATGGACAAGGTTTTTGGAATTATCAATAATATAAAAAAAAAAATTATAAAAAAAAAACCTAATTAAAAAAACGTATTTAAAATACAAAAGTGCTGTGTGGTTACGGCACTAAAGAATGTAGCCACCCCCTCTCTTCCCGTGGGTGTCGTAAGAGGCGACTAAGGGATAGCACAGTTCCACTACCACCTTGGAACTTAAAAAGCCGACGGATGGCGGGATAACCATCTATGCTGGCTTTGAAATACACAGGCCAAAGACGGGCAGCAGCGTCTTCGGTGCGACAAAGTCAGCCCTGCGGTCACCAACCCGCCTGCCCAGCGTGGTGACTATGGGCAAAACACATGAGTTCGCGTCATAATGTCGGGCGCGAACTTGTGGAGGCCTATGTCCAACAGTGGACTGTGATAGGCTGTAGTGGTAGTGGAAAATACAAAAATAAACTAATCGAAAAAACAAACAAATAGCCAACGCCACGCGGTGTTCCCAGGCGGTCACCCATCCAAGTACTGACCGCTTTATATGTTGCCGCGTTAGCTGTCGATCAAATTTTACCCCTCCTGCGCCTAAAGAAGTTTTACTTCAAAAATATTTCAAGGTGAAAAAAAAAACGGTACTAGTTTATTTATTTTAGAAACATTTTTGTATTATTGTTACGGAATTACAAAGTGTTAAGAAAATGTTGTAACTGGGCCAAGCCGTTCATCATCGCGTCAGATAAATACCTATTTTTGTGATCGTTACAATACACGTTATTTTCTCTACGTGGGTTTAACAATGAACATATCACTACATATTATAAAACAAAGTCACTTCCCGATGTCTGTCTATCTGTATATATGCTTAGATCTTTAAAACTACGCAACGGATTTTGATGCGGTTTTCTTTAGTAAATAGAGCGATTCCAGAGGAAGGTTTATATGTATAATACATGCATATTATAGTAGAGAAACACTGATAGTTTTAAAGTTTTCTAATGTGATGTCCTAAATAAACACATTTTTTGCGCTTAGATTGCAAATATTTATTTTATATTTTATATTTAGTATCAGCATTGCACCCGTGCGAAGCCGTAGCGGGTCGCTAGTATTTATATATACTAGCAAGTTCCTGCGTCTTTGCTCGACTAAAAATTTATAGTATTTACAGAGGGGCTACTGACAGTAGTGTATAAATCTTATATTATTATAAAAAATTACAGATTTTGAGCCCTTAGATATGTTTAACATGGCCTTCCTTATAACTCTTAATGAGTTAGTGACAACGATTTTATGTATATAAATGTAGATTCTTTAATTTTCTGTACAAACGAATAATATCCATCGTCTCACAGTCAGTCAGTCGGTCAGTTCAGCCTATTTCACTCCACTGCTGGACATAGTCCTCTGCAAGCTCACGCCAGACATCCCAGTTTGATCTTTATAATCTCGGAATCTATACTAATATTATAAAGCTAAAGAGTTTGTTTGAACGCGTTAATCTCAGCTAGTTCGATTTAAAAAATTCTTTCAGTGTTAGATAGCACAATTATCGAGGAAGGCTATAGGCTATATATGTATTATCACACTAAGACCAATAGGAACGTAGTACCAATGAATAATGTTTCAAAATCGGGGTTTCTTTTTTCTTTTGAGATGCTGCATGCGCTGCGTAAACACTTAAAGTTTCGCAAAAATCATGTATGACAGAATTGTTCCTATTCCACGCGAATGAAGTCGCGAGCAGAAGCTAGTTATGAATATAATATATCATGGCGTCATATATATCTATCGTTCCTTATCTTGGTTTGAATAGCTTGCTATTAGTTTACGACAAGCCGGCTTCGTACGAGTAGTAAATAATTTTCTTCGCAATAGCGAGGGGCGCGACACTAGATTGTTCGCATCAAGTTCAAGACCCGTTAAAATTTATTTTTGCGAGCGAATTATATGGTGTAAAGGATTACCATAACGTGCATGATATGTTTAAGGTACTTTTTAAATAACGTACTACCTAACTACAGGATTCTTTATACTAAAGACACCATATTATATTTAAATCTCGACACTTGGTCAAACACGGTTAGAGAAATAAATCAAATCAAATCAAAATAACTTTATTTAAATATGCTTTAAAAGCACTTTAGAATCATCATTTCATTTCAGCCTATCACAGTCCACTGCTGGACATAGGCCTGCACAAGTTCACGCCAAAAATGGCGTGAACTCATGTGTTTACCCATAGTCACCACGCTGGGCAGGCGGGTTGGTGACCGCAGGGCTGGCTTTGTCGCACCGAAGACGCTGCTGCCCGTCTTCGGCCTGTGTACTTCAAAGCCAGCAGTTGGATGGTTATCCCGCCATCGGTCGGCTTTTTAAGTTCCAAGGTGGTAGTGAAACTATGTTATCCCTTAGTCGCCTCTTACGACACCCACGGGAAGAGAGGGGGTGGCTACATTATTTAGTGCCGTAGCTACACAGCACCCGTACCTACACAGCGTTTACTAAGTCGACACAATATCTTTATCACCTATGTGATCCTGCACCGAATAATAACCTCTATATTTTAATTTACTTTTAATAGACACGTTTATGCAAAATGGTTTGTTGTGTTTTATTATACATGCGAATACCATAACCCAGTAAGAAGAGGTATATTTTACGTAGTCAAGTACTTTGAAATTAGCTATAAATTTATAATGTATAATTTATAATTGGACATGTATATTTGTACTATTTAAGGGCTGCTTGCGAGACATATAACATTAAATTGATCTACGATATTAGACTACTAAAAATTAAGTTCGCTGTTATTTTCGTTAAAAAATAAGTTTCATAATTTCAATGTCAGGTTTATTATCTCTTAAGAATAATTAAGTGACTCGCTTCATGAGATCAGGGTCAATGTAAAATGGTTTCAAGGTTAAGAAAGAATATTCGTTGCGCTAAACCAGTGGTTCTTAATCCTAAAATATGTTTTTATATATTATGTATGCAATACAAATTTATGTAACAAAAATATGGTATATAAAAATCTACATTTTAGTTTTCAACTTTTCAATTGTACAATTGTGAATTTTGCTGCGAAGTTGCATAAAACTCAATAGCTAGTATTTAATACCCTTAGTAGGATTTCAGTCACTCCTCTCCAAGTTAGCGCCAGACACCCCAGTTTTCCGCAATCCACATCCATCCTTTATAGCTGTCTTCTTCAGGTCGTTAGTCCACCTTGGAATGCTGCCTGTAATCTATTTGCCGAGAGGTGGTTGGATGTATACTGACTTATTCCATTAATTAGTCGTTGTTATGACAATTTAGACATTTAACTGCCTGTGACAAAATTGAATAATTATTGTCGGATACAGTTCCTACTTCCTAAGGTCATTGACATGTCCCAGTCGACCCTTCATTTAAGATGGGAGGGTTATGTCGTGTCTAATGCTTAATTGATTTTGATAAACAATATACTGTGATCCTGGTTTGTAGTTGTTGCACTGGCGGTTACGGGTTCGATACCCGCAATAAATAGTGGCAGAAAATTAACTATCAATGAGAAGAGAAGTACGTGGTACATTATTCAAAAGATTTTTCGTAGAATTACTATTTTTATTTAAATATTGTGTTTGTTAGCAAACGAAAAAAACCGACTTCAATTAAATCGACAAGTAATACGACGACAAAAATAAATTAACAAACGCACTAGTCGCCACTTCTATTATCAAAGGTTCCCCTCGATTTCTCTGGGATGCCATCATCAGATCCTGGTTTCCTTATCCCGGTATCACCCTTGGGATATCTCTCTTCCAACACAAAAATAATTATCAAAATCGGTTTATAAACGACAAAGTTATCGCGAACACACATAAAAAATATATGTACGTACGATCGAATTGACAAGCCTCCTCCTTTTTTGAATTCGGTTAAAAATAGCTGCAACTTTCTTTCAATATATTCATATCCGAGGCAAGAAGATTGAGAGTCAGCGTTTCAAGTAATATCTAAGAATCATTGAACGTTGCCTTCATCTTAATTCAATCTTGAGTATTCAATTGATCGACAATAAATGTTTTTTTGCACCCCAAGCATCTACAGTTACGAATATCAATGGGACTTAAAGCCTTTCGTTTGATATTAGCATAAACTCATTTACGGTATAATCTGTGTCAAGGTTTAGTCCTAGAATGACGTATTACTTTACTTACATTGTAACCTAATTATAGCATCATGTATTTATTTTAATGGCATTAATTTCATGTGTTTGTCAATTTGATTATCACATAGCTTTGTACCATACTCGTATAAACATAAACACTACTTATACTTGGTTGGTTTAAAAAAATTTCGTTACTTACAGTAGAAAATATATCCGCCGCCGCATTGGAGCAGCGTGGTGGATTAAGCTCTTATCCTTCTCCTACATAGGGAAAGAGGCCTCTGCCCAGCAGTGGGATATTACAGGCTGAAACTTACAACAGCTTGGAAAATAGAATTGCGTTAATCTAACATTTCTGTCCGAAATTACAGTATAATGACTACATTTGAAAAAGAAACAAATCGACCAAGTGCGAGTTGGACTCGCGCACGAAGGGTACCATTGAATAAACTAAATATAAGTAAATTTTCTGTAAAATATTTATTTAATTGTGACGCCATCTATGCATCTATAACGAAACGAACGAAAACTACGAACGAACACTATTATTAGTCTATCGAAGAAGTTTTCCTAATTTCTGATAGATGGCGTTGGAGATTAATAAATAATGATCTCCACCCTTAAATATTTATTTTATTTTGTTTTTAGTATTTGTTGTTATAGCAGCAACAGAAATACATAATTTGTGAAAATTTCACCGGTCTAGCTATCGCCGTTCTTGAGATACAGCCTGGTGACAGACGGACGGACGGACGGACGGACGGAAAGCGAAGTCTTAGTAATAGGGTCCCGTTTTTACCCTTTGGGTACGGAACCCCAAAAATAACGTAACATAATGACAACAGAGCCATAACAAGGAAATATAACAAATATTCAATGTATTTATATTTGTACAAAATGTGAACAAATTAATATTCAGTATTTCAGTATAAGCTGAAATAAAGCATTCCTTTAGAACAACAGCGCTGATTTAGTTAAAAAATAAAACAAAAGAAGCTATGAAATGAAATTGCAAACAGTTCCCTATTTAACATAAGCTGATAGGAAACATTTCTGCAGCGCCTTTGTACTTGTTATGTGCCTTTTGTACTATTTGCTCAATAGGTTTTAATACCTTTGAAAAAGTTACTACTTCAAAAATTCAGCATTAAAATTATACATAATATTTTAGTATAATAATATACTGACAAAATATTAATACGTAAAAAATATTTTCAAATTTTGTTTTGTACGTCCTGGAAAAAATTTCATTTATAAAATAAAATCAGTAAGTTTTTTTTTTTTTTTGATTAGTAGTTATTGGTAGTTAGTTTTCTAACATTTAAGTATGTCGTAATACTAAATAAACTATAAACTTGAATTTATAACTGATTGACGCTTTGCCCTACATCTGAAACTTATATGCTAGATATGCGGGAACTGTCGATACCAAAGACTAGCTACATTGACTTTAAACTCAATTTATAGTTTAAATTGTTCTCATGTAAATATGTAAATTCCATCAACGATTGTGGTTAACCGTTATTGAAACTATTGAC